>OW240916.1:23705157-23802657 GCA_933207985.1 Pelobates cultripes
TGTTTAATTTTTTATAAAAATAGTATTTTATAAACACACTTTTCTTGTATAAAAATAATTTTAAAAACTTTTTATAATTCTCAACTGACCTAACAAATTGTCTATACCCAATTAGAATATACTCCATCCCTGGGCTTTCTCCAATTTCTTATGCACCTAATGTTTTTATATATATTCTGTCTCTAATTTTTGTAATTTTTAAGAGTATTTTTTAAGAAAATATTTTTAATTTTAATTTTAATTTTATACATAAAGTCATATTTATATGTAATCTGTATTTTTCATTCTTAATATATTTTTTTACACATGTACATCTTATTTAAAGTCGGACATTGTTTTATGATGTATATATATTTATTTTTTTATTTTTTTCTATTTTTCTTCTTTATGTGTTCGGTTTAAAATGCTGAGATTTACATGATATGGACATTTGAACTCAACTTTGGATTATGTTTTAAGAGACTTTTCATGAACACAAGATCATTTTATGACTATTATATGCTCCACTGTTGGAACGCATCAATTTATATCTTCAGACATTTGGCCCTTCTTCACAAGAGGATTTCTGGCATCCGTAATCGCTGCGAAAGTATCCAGTCGTCATAGAAACATGCCGCGGACACTATGCGTTCCACTGCTGAAACGCATATATTCAAACTGCCTGTGGTTACGTCGCGTCACTTCCGGTGCGACGCGTGCGTTCCACGGCGGGTATCTATGTACACGTGGACGCCGCGCCGCTTCCGGTTTGTTGCCGCGTGCGTTCCACAACACACCAGGAAGTCATTTCTACTTATGTAAGTTTATATATTAATGATGAACTTGAGGACACTTACTTTACACTTCTGATGAAGCCGATCAGGCGAAACGCGTAAAGTGTTATCTTTTATAGCCCTTTTTATTTATTATATTACAAATACTTGTTGCCATTAAATATAATTTTAAAGTGATATACTACTTTATTTTTATTCATCTTCCTCATCATTTCCTGGTATCATATATCCTTCAGTGGGGATTATACCACTGCAAGCCTTCTATACTAGAGCAAGTTGTCTGCTCTAATAAATGTGAGTATAATCATCTTCATTTTATTTGTTCCACATTTTAATTAGAACTACTACACTATTGGAGTTCTCTCTCTTCTGTTTTTATTTTTATGCCACCACACCATTGGAGCATTGAAAAGTTGAACTCTCTATCCCGAGACGGGGATTGTACCGTCCGTGCAAGCTAAGGTAGAGCTCCTGATTAGCTCTACCAAATGTGGGTTTGAAATACCTCAGTTTACACAGTAATTCTGGTTTTTATTATAACATATTGCACTATTGTATTTCCCTCTTTGTGTTTTTTTTGAGGATATATTATCCATACCGACTAAGGGACATCAAGTGTATGTATGTAAGAATTTATTTAAAGCGCAGTTTCTTCTCCTTTTTTTGTATTTGAAATGTGCTGATTAATAATATGTGACTTTTATTAATATTGGATGTATAGTTTTAGAGTTATGAAAGTTGGGTAAAAAGTATGTTTTAAACTGTACAGTTAATTGTGTTACCTCTCAGGCTAAGGGGAGGAGATGTGTGGGATGTAACCAGTGTGTGATTGGGTAGTTCATAATTGTCTGTGGGCGTCTCTCTGGCACGGGAGAATTGCATAAAAGCAGAGTGTGTGTCATTAAAAATCAGTCTTGTTCCAGCATTAAGCTTTGGCTCATGTGTGGATTATTTGGCGATACCAGCGATTTAGTACTCTGTGGATTACTTATTGATTCTATTTTATGGGAAGAAGGGAATGCTTGATGGAGTAAAGGATTTTACCGTCACAACCCCCTCCCTCTCACCATCACCCCCACCCTCTCATCATCACCCCTCTTCCTCATACCCACCCTCCTTCTTACCATCAACCCCCTAGCCCCTCTCATCATCACCATCACCCCTCCCTCTCATCATCCTCCCCTCACACCATCACCCCCTCCCTCTCACCATCACTGCCCTCCCTCTCACCATCACTGCCCTCCCTCTCATCATCAACCCCTCCCTCTCATCATCAACCCATCCTTATCACCATCACCCCCTCCCTCTCACCATCACCCCGCCTCCCTCACACCATCACCCCCTCCCTCTTACTATTACCCTCTATACAAGCACACACACTGCATCCACTATACAAACACACTACATACACTATACAAACAGACACACACTTATACGTGCGTGTCTGTGTATCTGTATGTGTGTTTGTATATGTGTATCTGTGTGTGTCAGTCTGTGTATGTATATCTGTGTGTCTGTGTATCTGTTTGTGCTTCTGCGTTTGTATCAGTGTGTTTGTATGTGTGTGTCTCTATCTGTATGTGTGTCTGTGCCCGTGTGTGTCTCTGTGTGTGTCAGTGTATGACTGTGTTTCTATGTAACTGCATGTGTGTACCTATGTGTCTGTGTATGTGTGCCAGTGTGTGTATATGTGCATATGTGCATACATCTCAGCATTTCGCCTATATTACACACAAATAAAACTCTGCAGCCAAATGTCAACACTACATAAAAACACACCACCATATTCAAAAACCACACTACAGAAAAATGCACGCCTGCATTCAAATGCCAGCAGGTGCAAACACACCCGTACATTCACTCACACATACTCCATACAAAAACATGCTTACATTCAAACACACAAACACTACTCAGTGCTAAATACATTTAAAAAAATTTGTGGGTGTTTTTTTATGTTTTTAAGCTGGGGGGTTTCCAAATATAGGATCTGCCCCGGGTGCCAAGTGCTCCAGGTACACCCCTGAAGTGCGGTATTTCTGCTGCCTCGACAGTTTCAGATAGGCCACGCATTTTGCAATTGGTGAGTTTTCAGCATTTCTGTGAATCTTGGGGAGTGTATATATCACCAGATTTTTCGGATATTTAACATACAGGTACTTGGCCACACTGTTATCAAAATATCCCAATTTCAGACCAATGTCTATGAGCTCACTAATTATTTTCTGAAATGTGTTCACCGGATCGATTGTACGTTTCCTGTGTGTGGTACAATCATTGAGCTGGCACATAATTTCTTTTTTGTATTTTGTATACGATTGTACTGTGTGTGTGCCTGTATTGTAACAATTTCTCCTCCTTAGTCTGCAGGGCGGATTATAATAGTCGGATCATGCATCAAATCAAAGAAAGTGGTCTGTTCGTCTTTAGTAAGGTTATGTCTGTGTCCTACTAGATTTCTTATGATTTGGTCAACATCTTTCTGAATCACTTGCATAAAGGTTCTAATAGAGATGTTGTTGGTACATCTTTTTTCAACTCGTTGCTGCACAGTGTCCCTTGCAATTTGTACATATCCACCTCATTTTTACCCATTGTACAGCGCTACGGAATGTGATGGCGCTATATAAATAATAAAATAATAATAATTCTGAAATTTAACGGGTTTGTTACTGGGAAAAATGTAAGTCATTATTTAAAACGGAATTATGATCAGGGTTCAGGGAAGAAGAATACAAATTAAACATCACATTACATGTACTACAAATCACATAGTATACATGATCACCTGCCCCTGTGGACTCTCCTATGTGGGCATGACAGATTTAACCTTGAGAGACGAAATCAGAGGATATCTGTCCGGTATAAAGACAGCATTTTGTGATCTTTGTACAGAAAAATCAGTGACTAAACGTTTCCTGGCAGCGCAAAACCGTCTTCCAACTTTAAAAATTCACAGCAATTGACCATGTCCCTGTACCTCCCCAGAGAGGGGATCAATCCAAATTATTACTCCAACGTGAAGCCTTCTGGATACACCATTTGGAAACAGTATCAACAAAGGTCTTAATGAGAACATTATATATTTATTGTTCCTGTGATTGACAACGGGTCCAACGTGTACATTTAGATATTGCACATATTTATTCATTTTTTAATAGTTAGGTTTAGTAGATAGTTTTAGGAAGATACATAGTCTAATATCCAGAGTTATGGATACATTCTATGTATCTGTAATAGATATGTATTAGGGAAGAAGGTATCTTTTGTTTATATAGAATGTTAATGTATCCAAACAGCCGTTGATTTTCAGTTTCTAATAATGTTTGTCTTTTTTTTTTTATCAGGTTTTTTACACTATATTTTGTCTTAAGACATAATCCTATTTTGGTGAACAATATGGAGATCCATGCTCCTGGCTCTGTGATTTGTAGGATTAAAGGACCACTATAGGTATCCAGACCACTTCACCACTCCCAGACCACTGAAAATCACAGTGAGAAGACGCCAGCGTCCATAGGAAAGCATTGTAAATGCATTCCTATGAACTGGCTAAATGCGTGCGCGGCTCCTGACGCGCATGTGCATTCAGCCGATGACGTCGCTATGGAGGAGGAGAGCTCCCCGCCCGGCGCTGGAGAAAGGTAAGATTTTAACCCCTTCCTCTCTCCAGAGCCTGGCGGGAGGGGGACCCTGAGGGTGGGGGCACCCTCAGGGCACTATAGTGCCAGGAAAACGAGTATGTTTTCCTGGCACTATAGTGGTCCTTTAATAATATTATTACAAGTAACTTCAGTATTCAGCACAACCAATACTGCATATAATTATGTACTTTGCTGTACATTTAAGTGTTTTTCACCTTTATTTCTTAACCTTTGCACCATAGATTACAGTCATGCACCAGTGTGTCCCTGCCCTTGCCTATGTCCCTCCCAATCCCATTACTCTCATCCATTTCACATGTATTGTTGTTCTTCACTGTTAGACTTTGTCACTTGTTTTCTCACCTAGCACGCTCTTGTTTCATCACTTATATTGTAACAAACAGTTTAAAGTCCATCATTCTACAGTGAGAAAGATTGTTACAAAGTGGAAAACATTCACGACAGTGGTCAATCTTCCCAGAAGTGGGCTCCCCAGCAAATTTACCCCAAGGTCAGACCATGCAATGCTCAGAGAAATTGCAAAAACCCGAAGAGTTACATCTCAGACTCTGCAGATCTCGGTTAGCATGTTAAATGTTGTAGTTCATGGCACTACAAAGAAAAAGACTGAACAAGTATGGTTTGTTTGGAAGGATTGCCAGGAGAACGCCTGTTCTCTCTAAAAGGAACATGTCAGTGCTGCTTAGGTTTGCAAAGTTGCATATGAACAAACCACAAGACTTCTGAAACAGTGTCCTTTGGACAGATGAGACCAAAGTTAAGATGTCTGGCGATAATGCACAGTGCCACCTTTGTGATGTATATGCTGTGTTTGGTTTTTGCAAAACACTTCATACCAATTTTAAGTTCTGCTAAGTGTCACTGGCTTTTGGAGGGGCCTGTTTGCCAGCCTCCTACCCTGTGATTATGGCCCTGTGACAAATTGAACCTCGTCAAGGGTTCCTGGAGTGGCCTGCTGGCCAGCCTATTGCCTCAGGACTATGGGCCCTGCAATATACCTTGCCCAATGCACTTTAAAAGGCTCTGTTCATGTGAAGTATGTACTTTTGTACTCCAGACAGAGAGACGATCGTTAGCCCAAATTCTCTGGAACTGTTTTGGGCTTGGGACCATTTGCACGGTGGGTCAAAAATCAGACTTCCAGGAATTTCCTGAACCCCTGCTCTGATCTGGGTGATTTTTGGATATGTTGTTCATCGATCAGGGCTCTCAGGGGATGTAAGATTTATGGGGATATGTTGTGCTTTGGGGCACTTTTAAAACTTTGTAAAATATGTGTTTTTCATGCTTGAGGATAATTACGTTAATACATTATCTGCCTTAGTTGTATCACAGGCAGATGGGAGGGATTGTATGCTGTATGTGGGAGTGTCAGGCATTGTTACATTGTTTCTATTGGTCTGTACAACTTGTGCCCTGTGACCTGAAAAGTTGGATTGAATCCAACCTCTACCATTAAACTCTCAGATCATCTTGCACCTTCATGAAGTCTTGGCTCATGTTTGGGGGTTTGAGAACTACATTCTGGGGATTGCTATAATCACTATACTCCCCTGAGTATAATCACTAAGCTCTTGCAAGAGCTGTTCCTGCTATGCTTTCTGGACTAAGAGAGGCCTACCCACTGGAAGCTGGATCCTGGTCTTGGGTCCAAGGTGGGTGGAGGACGGCGAGACCCCAACCAAGCTGCGTCAGTTCGTGGGGTTTACGGTGGTTATGGTGTCCCTGTGCAGTGCTGATGGTACTCGCAAGTACTAGGAAGCTGTGATTGACGGAGGTAGTCAGTCAGAGTGCCAGGCGGTCCGTCACACTAAGGAACAGATGATTGTTATTTTGTCCTGATATATAAAACCATAGAATTCAAAGTTGGTGTACTTTCTTTATTCCATGACAGTATGTCTGCTGTATACAGGGCCGGTGCAAGGATTTTTGCCACCCTTGGCAAACAAAAATTTGTCCCCCCTTCACAATGATCTGCCATATGAACCAACGCCAGCGCTGCACACAGTGTCTTTTCTCTGAAAATGCAGTGTGTTCACATAAAAACGCTTTTGACACCAGGACCACTACATTAAGCTGTAGATGGTTCTGGTGACTAAAGTGTCCCTTTAATGTGAGGTAAATTAGTGATTAGTGCCTCTAATAATATACTGGATTGCCTACTTACCACCGGATGAGGACAAGAGGATGATGATGGGATCAGGCTGCAGTCTGGCTCCACTGGTGTGGTGTTAAAACAGGCTCTTGGGAGGCAGTGCTTACAAACACAACGAACAGTAAGCAGCTCCATTTTTTTGGGGCACCTTACACAGATCACGGTCTGGGCCCCCAGGGCATTGTGTGTTTCTGTGTGTGTGTGTGTGTGTGTGTAAAGGATGCATTGTGTGAATCTATCTTTGTATGTATAAGGGATGCAAGGTGTGTGTAAGATATGCATTAAGAGAAGCAGTGTGTGCGTGTGTGTGTAAGGGATGCATTGTGTGCTGCTTTGTATGTGTTCAAGGGCTGCATTGTGTGTGTGTGTGTGTGTGTGTTTGTGTAGGGAAAGCAAGGTGTGTTTCTGTGTGAGTGTAGGATGCATTGTATGTTTCAGTGTGTCTGTGTGTGAGTGGGGATGCATTCTGTGCATGTGTGTTTCTGAGTATGTGTAAGGATGCATTGTGTATGTGTGTAGTGTGAAAGAGAGGGTTTGTAGGGTAAGATGGGGAGGAGGGAGCAGCTCTTTATTTTTATTATTATATTTATTTTGTTAATACATATTTTTTTGTATATTTTTGTCTATAAGTTTTGTGTCTTACACTCCCCTTTAGTGTATCTTTTACAAGCCTCTTGTGTGTCTCTTACCCCCCTTTGTATGTCTCCTACATCCTCCCAACCCCTTTGCATGTCTTACTCCCCCAATCCCCTTTGTGTCTTACTCTTCCCAGCTCCTTGGCGTATTTGCCCCCCCCCCCCTCAGGCCCCTCTGTGTGTCTCCCTCACAAACGTTTATGTGTTTCTGTCTCCCCTACCAGCCCTTCTGTGCTTCTCTTTCACCTCAGCCTCTCTGTGTGTCTTCCACTCCCCCATCCCATAATGATCTCTTCCACTTCCCCCATCCCTTAGTGGTCTCTACTCTACTTCTCCCCTTGTCCCTTAGAGGTCTTCCCTCCTGTCCCTTAGGACTTTCCCATCCCCTCCTGTCACTTAATGTTCTCCTCTCCCCTACTGTCCCTTAGTGTTGTCCCCTCTCCTCATGTCCCTTTGTGCTCTCCCCTCCACTCCTGTCCCTTAGTGCTCTCCTATCCCTTAGTGATCTCTCCTCCCTACCTGTTCCTTAGTGATCTACCCTGCCCCCCCCATCCCTTAGTGCTCTTCACTACCTCCCCTGTCTCTTAGTGGTCTCCCCTGCCTCCCCCTTACCATAGTGCTCTCCCTCCCCCCTTTCCCTTAGAGTTCTGCCTCCTTCCCCATCTTTCCCTTATTGGTCTCTCCCTCCACATCCCCCATCTTTCCCTTAGTGGTCTCACCCCGCTGACCTTTTCCTTTGTGGCCTCTCTTCCCCCCCATCATTTCCTTAGTGGTCTCTCCACCCCCTTTCCCTTAGTGGTCTCTCCTCCCCCCACCTTTCCCTTAGCGGCCTCTCCCCCCTTTATTTGCCTTTGACAAAGGTGAATATATACTGTACTGAAACGCGCGTCGGGTTCTTTTGTATAGGTCAATTTTAACTTGCACACACATGGGCACTTCACTGCACTGTGTGATACACGTATTTGTTATGATTTAAGTTTTTCCTTTTAATTTTTTTCCTTCTGTGCCTATTTAGTAAGTTTAACAGGGAGAGAGGCTTTCTCTACTTTACTTTACTTTATCTGTCCTACTTTTGATTATTAGCGCTGCTGATCCTCTAGACCAAGCATGTCCAACTTGCAGCCCACAAGAAACATCTTTGTGGCCCGGCGAGCCGCGAGTACATGCTGGTGTTATAGCAGAGTAGGCACCTGCTTTCCCCACATCGCAAGTGTCTTCTCTGCTAAAACTCACCCGGCAGGGAAGGAGGGCCAGCGAGGGAGCTCAGTGTTCCAGCTCCTCACTGCTCCCTCGCGTGCGTGGTCTGTAGTGAAGCCGGGCACCGGAATATGATGTTATGTTCCGGCACCCGGCATCATTAAACCGTGCGAGGGAGCAGTGAGGAGCAGATAGAAGGACCCCAGGGAGATGCCCCACATCGGCTCCAAAAGGTAGGGAGCAATAAAGTAAAGTATGTGTGTCTGTCAGTGAGTGTGTCTGTCAGTGTGTCTGTGTCTGTCAGTGAGTGTGTCTGTCAGTGAGTGTGTGTGTCTGTCTGTGTCTTTGAATGTCTGTCAGTGAGTGTATATGACTGTCAGTGTTTGTGTAGGTAAGTGTTGCATTGGCGCCGACTGGACAGTGGAGTACCTTGAGGTGCATGGAGGCACGCAACGCCACGTCACATTCCGAGGTGACATCAACGTGCTCCACCTTCACAGGGTTTCAAGAAGTAGCGGGAGGATCAGATTTGGCACAGCGTGCAGACGGTGCCATTTGGGGTATACCAGAGGCCGGTCTCCGGAGTTGCATACTGGCAGCGGCCATAGGCGTGCGCACGTGGTGTGCCGGGTGTGCCTGGGCACACCCTAATCCCCGCGGCACGCCTATTGTGACAGATTCATCTGCATTGTTGGTTCGTCTGTTTCCCTTTTGTTCGCGGAATTGCCTGTTCCTATACCCCCGTTCGTGTAATTTGCAAAATACCGATTGAAACTACCGAACGAACGACCACCCAGGAGAGGAGTGTGCTGCTGGTTAACCTCCTGGCCCCAATTAGAACGTTGTGGTTAACCGCAGACACCTCTCCATTCCATTCGTACGGGTGGTCGTCGTTCGCATGTCGACCACGAGGCAGCGGCCATTTTGGGACATACGAACACAGAGCGGTGTTCGGTACAAACTGTATGGAACTAAAAACGGACACTTAAACTACCGAACACCGCTGAAAAGCTGCTGCCTACCTTCCTTTTCGACAAGGCATGCGAACGTCGGTCGTTCGGGAGTTTTATTCATTCGTATGGACTTTTACCCCGACAGCCATCCCATGGAGTCATTCGTATACCGAAGGACTGGTGAAGACTTTGACTCCATGGCGATTCGACTAGATACATCAGATCTGAGCGCTATTCGGTGAAAACATGCACTCAGATCCAGGCTGTCTGGGGATACGTTACACGAACTATATGCATTCGGTATTTCTTCAGTTATGTATTTTAATGTATTTTTATTACTGTAAGTTAAAATGGCGATTGTCTCTACCTTGGGAGATAATTAGGTTTCTTCCTAATTATCTCCGGGGTAGAGAAGACGGATTTATGGGTAAGATGGGAAGGGCTATTATTGAAGCCACTGCGATTGGCTACTGTCCAATATGTTTTACAGTCTTCCACAAGGTCCCCTTGGGGAGTGTCCACCTTGTGGAGACCTGCATAAATACCGGGCAGGTAGCCCCCATTAAACAGAACTTCATTTGACCCTCAAGACGGAGCTTGGTCTCGTTTGTGGGGGAATTATTACTGGGACAGCGCTTTCGTTATTTCTAGCTGTGGAAGGCGTTCGACTGTTTAGCTGATCGGGAGTTGCCGCGTTCGTGGACTTCGTTCGGGAGTTTGGCGATCGGCTGGATTTAAACTGCATTTCTGGAAAAAGGGATTATTGCCTAAACGGCGGCTTCATCTACCCGACGGTACGTGTCGTAACAATTGGTGGCAAGCGACGGGATGAATCCTACAGCCCGGAAGGCCAGCTACACATCCCAGGTTGGAAATGCAGTATGAGGAGTTAAGGCGTGCTACCCTTAAAGATATATTGGAACGCAGAGGACGATCAGCGAGTAATCTCAAGAAAAGAGAGATTATTGCCATATTATTGGAAATGGATGCAGCACAGGGAACGGGGGGAGCGGATGTGCCTGGCATACTGGAGTTAACACCCGAGGAGATACAGTTTAACCGGGCAGTTCAGATCAGGCTGGCACATTTTGGCCCCAACCCCGCAGCAGATATTGTGGTGCAAGTACAAGCGGCAGTAGCAGCACAACAGGCGCTTCAAGGAAGAGGCGCTGCAGCAGCTGAGGTAGCGTATAATAATAATGGAAGGAGAAAAGTACCTTTTGCTGCATTTCGGAACTTTGAAGCCGAAGGAGAAATTGATGGGTTCCTGGCGGATTTTGAAAGGCAATGTGCCTTACACCAGGTACCCGCAGGAGAATGGGTCCCCATCCTCTCTGGGAAGTTATCCGGCCGGGCCAGTGAGGCGTTTCGGGCCATCCCAGAGGAGGAACTTACCAGCTACAGGGCAGTGAAAGATGCCCTTTTGGCCAGATATGCTGTGACCCCGGAGGCATACCGGCGGCGATTCCGGGACACTAACAAGCAGGCTGGTGATTCTTATGTTGAGTGGGCATGCCGAGTACACCGCACCGCAGCCCACTGGATGGCAGGGTGCCAAGCGGTAACTGGGGAAGAGGTGCTGCAAGTGTTTATGTTGGAGCACTGTTTTGACCGCTTACCTGTAGGAGTCAGAGAGTGGGTTAGGGACCGCAAACCCGCTACCTTACCCGAAGCTGCTCGTCTGGCTGATGAGTACACTGACGCCAGGAAACTGGACCAGACAGCAGCCAAGGTCCCTACCCGAGTGGAGTACAAACCAGCAGCCCCTCCAACCTCTGCAGTGTATCAACACCCAGCACAACGCACCCCCACCATGCCAACAGCGAACAATTACGTTCAGCCAGCCCGGTTCAACGCCCGGGATTACTCACAGCCGATCCGTTGCTATGGGTGTAAGCAGTTGGGGCACAAGCGACCCGAGTGCCCATTAAACAATTCGAGCCAAGCCCAGTCGTGGAGAAGACCAGCCGGCGGAAATCAGCAGCCACCCCAACCTTCCGCTCACTGTCTGGAGCAGGAGGAATTTTGGGGTATATTACATGAGGCGGATCCGGTCCAAGCAGCGCAGCAGGATAACCGTCAACAGCACAGGCAGACCATTAAACTAAATGGCAAAGCGGTAACTGGACTGAGAGACACCGGAGCCACTATGACTTTGCTCCAAAAGAACCTTGTGTCCGAACACCAACACACTGGAGATACTGTGGCAGTGAGGGTGGCGGGAGGTGCAGTGTTCCGTTTACCGGTTGCCCGGGTTCACTTGGATTGGGGGGTGGGCTCTGGACACGTGAATGTGGGGGTCATGAAAGACTTACCGGCCGATGTTTTGCTTGGGAATGACTTGGCCCCTTTGGTGTCCGCTTATGCTCCAATGGGACCTGCCGCTATCAACCCAGTGACTACCCGTGCCCAGACCCGTGCTGCTGGAACCAGCCCACCTGCTGCTGAGACCCAGGTAAGGACCGAGTCCCCGACTGGTACCCTAGAACAGACTTTTGTTAACTGGGATTCCCCAGAGGAGTTTGGGAGGGAAACTCAGACAGATTCGACCCTCCAGAAGTATAGGGACAGAGCAGATACTGGAGAGGAAGGATTAGATGGGGAACGGTATGAGTGGGTGGGGGACAGGTTATATAGGATCCCCAAGCTTTCCCCGAAGAGTGTTGCCCCTCCGCCGAATCGACAGCTGGTGGTGCCCGCGAAATACCGGCAGGAGATTCTGCGGATAGGGCATGATGTTCCGTTAGCTGGACATCTAGGTTCCCGCCGCACAGCCTATAGGATCATGCAGAACTTTTTTTGGCCAAACTTCAATCAGGCTGTGCGGACATACTGCAGTACGTGTGACACATGTCAACGGATAGGAAAGCGGGGGGACCACCCAAGAGCTAGGCTTATGTCTATGCCTATCATTGGGGAGCCCTTTGCCCGCATAGCCGTTGACATTGTGGGTCCACTGGCCAGGGCTAGTCCATCCGGTAAGAAATATATTCTCACCGTGGTGGATTATGCCACTCGCTATCCAGAGGCAGTAGCGCTGTCTAATATAGAGGCAGAGACAGTTGCTGATGCCCTGGTTAGGATTTTTACCAGAGTCGGGTTCCCTCAAGAGATTCTCTCTGACCAGGGAACCCAATTCACCGCTGTGCTCACCCAGCAACTGTGGAAGGTGTGCGGTATTAAACCGCTGCTTAGCTCACCTTACCATCCACAGACTAACGGTCTCTGCGAGCGATTTAATGGCACCCTCAAACAGATGCTGAGGACCTTTTCTGACACTTGCAGAGACTGGGAGCGATTCCTGCCTCATCTGTTGTTTGCCTACAGAGAGGTGCCCCAGGAATCTACTGGGTTCTCCCCCTTTGAGTTGCTATATGGGAGAAGGGTCCGCGGACCCCTAGATCTCATTAGAGGCCACTGGGAGGGGGAGACAGAGCAGGAAGGGACCCCCATAGTACCATATGTTCTGGAACTCCGGGACCGCATGGAGAAACTGTCCCTAATGGTAAGGGAGAATCTCCAGGTGGCTCAGGGGAGACAGAAGAGGTGGTACGATCGGGGTGCCCGACAGCGAGTCTTCCAGGTTGGGCAGAAAGTGTTAGTACTCAAACCTGTGAAGGCGAACAAGATGCAGGCATCTTGGCAGGGCCCGTATAAGGTGTTAGCACAGATATGTGATACTACCTACCTTATAGCCAGCTGTTCAGATGAAAGGATCCAGCGATCCTTCCATGTGAACATGCTAAAGGAGTATCAGGAGAGACCAGAGAATGTCGCTGCAGTATGTGCCCCTGCTGCAGATGATACAGAAAGTTTACCCTTGCCAGACCTGTTAGAGAGGGACCCCCAGACGGATCTTACTAGCCTAGTACAGCTAGGGGACAGATTGAGCGCTACCGAGAAGGGCCAGGCCAGACAGCTTCTGTGGGAAAAGCAGGCGACCTTCTCCCAAGAACCTGGTTACACTACCCTAGCTGTACACAAGGTAGAAACCCCTGGACAGAACCCTCTGCGACAACCCCCCTACCGTATCCCTGAAGCAGTCCGGGAAGGAATGCGGAAGGAGATACAGGAGATGACCCAGCTGGGGGTCATCGAACACTCCGATAGCCCTTGGGCCTCGCCTGTAGTCCTGGTGCCCAAGAAGGATGGGACCACCCGGTTCTGTGTGGACTACAGGCGTCTCAATGAGCGGACCACCACTGACGCCTACCCGATGCCCCGGGTAGACGAATTGCTAGATCGCATTGCCAGGGGACGCTATCTGACCACCATAGACCTGTGCAAAGGCTACTGGCAGATTCCCCTGGCCGAGGATGCTATCCCCAAGTCGGCCTTCGTCACCCCATTTGGCCTGTACCAATTTAAGGTCATGCCATTTGGGATGAAGAATGCCCCAGCTACCTTCCAGCGTATGGTGGATAGACTTCTTGATGGATTCCAGGAATTTGCTTGTGCATACCTGGATGACATTGCGATCTACAGTGAGTCCTGGGAAGAACACCTAGTGCATGTAGGGGTAGTACTGGACAAGATTCGGGCCGCTGGCCTGACATTGAAACCAGAGAAGTGCCATTTAGGCATGGCTGAAGTGCAGTACCTGGGTCACAGAGTAGGGTGTGGGAGCCAGAGGCCAGAGCCAGCCAAGATAGAGGCAGTTGCTAACTGGCCCACACCTATCACCAAGACCCAGGTGTTAGCCTTCCTAGGGACAGCAGGGTACTATAGACGCTTTGTTCCCGACTACAGCGCTATTGCCAAACCCCTGACTGACCTGACCAAGAAAAATCTTCCTAAGCAGGTCCTGTGGTCTCCAGCTTGTGAAGCTGCGTTCCAAGCACTCAAACAAGCTCTTGTGAATGCCCCTGTCCTGGCTGCCCCAGTCCCTAACAAACGTTTTCTCGTCCATACAGATGCTTCCATGTATGGACTGGGGGCTGTGCTGAGCCAGGTCGGGGAAGATGGAGGAGAGCACCCTGTCGCATATCTCAGCAGAAAGCTGTTACCCAGGGAAGTGAGTTATGCGGCAGTGGAGAAGGAATGTTTGGCCCTGGTGTGGGCATTGAAGAAGCTGAGCCCGTATTTATATGGACAGGAATTTTCCCTGGTGACGGACCACAATCCCCTTGTCTGGCTTAACCGGGTCTCTGGAGACAATGGCAGACTGTTGAGGTGGAGTTTAGCACTACAGCCATATAATTTCACCATCACTTATCGACCTGGTAAGCAGAATGGGAACGCAGATGGATTGTCCAGGCAAACCGACATCCTCACCCCATCCTAGTCCGGTCATCCCCACGTCGACCCGCTAAAGGGTCAAGCCGGGTCTGCCGGAGTGTTCCACAAGGGGGGAGCCGTGTGACAGATTCATCTGCATTGTTGGTTCGTCTGTTTCCCTTTTGTTCGCGGAATTGCCTGTTCCTATAACCCCGTTCGTGTAATTTGCAAAATACCGATTGAAACTACCGAACGAACGACCACCCAGGAGAGGAGTGTGCTGCTGGTTAACCTCTGGCCCCAATTAGAACGCTGTGGTTAACCGCAGACACCTCTCCATTCCATTCGTACGGGTGGTCGTCGTTCGCATGTCGACCACGAGGCAGCGGCCATTTTGGGACATACGAACCAGAGCGGTGTTCGGTACAAACTGTATGGAACTAAAAACGGACACTTAAACTACCGAACACCGCTGAAAAGCTGCTGCCTACCTTCCTTTTCGACAAGGCATGCGAACGTCGGTCGTTCTGGAGTTTTATTCATTCATATGGACTTTCGCCCCGACAGCCATCCCATGGAGTCATTCGTATACCGAAGGACTGGTGCAGGACTTTGACTCCATGGCGATTCGACTGGATACATCGGATCTGAGCGCTATTCGGTGAAAACATGCCCTCAGATCCAGGCTGTCTGGGGATACGTTACACGAACCGTATGCATTCAGTATTTCTGTAGTTATGTATTTTAATGTCCTTTTGTTACTGTAACTTAAGATGGCGATGGTCTCTACCTTGGGAGATAATTAGGTTTCTTCCCCAATTATCTCCAAGGTAAAGAAGACGGAATTGTGGGCAAGATGGGAAGGGCTATTATTGAAGCCACTGCGATTGGCTACTGTCCAATATGTGTTACAGTCTTCCACAAGGTCCCCTCGGGGAGTGTCCACCTTGTGGAGACCTGCATAAATACCGGGCAGGTAGCCCCCATTAAACAGATCTTCATTTGACCCTCAAGACGGAGCTTGGTCTCGTTTGTGGGGGGAATTATTATTGGGACAGCGTTTTCGTTATTTCTAGCTGTGGAAGGCGTTCGACTGTTTGGCTGATCGGGAGTTGCCGTGTTCGCGGACTTCGTTCGGGAGTTTGGCGATCGGCTGGATTTAAACTGCATTTCTGGAGAAGGGGATTATTGCCTAAACGGCGGCTTCATCTACCCGACGGTACGTGTCGTAACATTAACTAGCTATTTTGCTGAACTGCTTAGATTTGGTCATGAACACAAAATTTAACTTGATGACCAGTTGTGGTCTTCTCCCTCCTACTTGTTTATATTTTTTGCAATTTAGTTTTTATTGAAACATAGAGAATAGTAAATTCCAGGGAAAGTAGTATACATCCGATCAAGATATTACAGGTAACATATAGCATAAAACACAATTGAACAACGTCTCTTATTCATTAAAGAAATTAAAGAAGCAAGTAATTGACCAGTGTCGAGTAGATGAATCAGCATCGATTATAAACACACGTTAACACCAGGTTTAAGCTGACTAGCAAGAGGTTAACTGCACTGACCTATGATAAAGTCGAACAATAAGACTAAGATCATGTAGGTCACTAAGAGATATTAGGTTGCTTACATATACAATACCTCTACTATAACTTGTAGGCTTTTAAATCCGGTGACTAAACCACATAGAGCATGATACCAAGGTGACCTGACATAAGATTCTGGCGGTCATATAAAAAACAAAGGTAAACTGGAACATAGTTGGGAAATAGTTGAGATACCTATAACATCTCTCAGCATCTTGAAAATGTATGACTTGTTAGGTTAACCGCCACTTTGTTGTTAATCTAACAGAAGAGGCTGCTGAGGTCCATATAGGCTCGCTCCCCTCCCTGCCACAAAGCCCAGAGCCTTAGAGACCGAGGAACAGACACCAACCAGCCCCAGGCTGCGGGCAATAACAATGCACTTCTCAGTCAAGATGCTCCAAGCATCCAGAGGTGTCCCACTGTAAAAAATAGTTTTAGAAATCTTGGTAAACTTCTGATAACTTCAGCAGAGGTGTGTCCCCAATAGTGGCAGGTCACCATTCATGAATATCATGCTCAAAGTTTAGCAGAGGAGCCTTTATAGCACGCATCCTGTTCGATAAGGAGTGATGCCCAACCTTCTACCTCCTGCTTCTGTCTTTTACAATTAAGCATTGAATGTTGATATTTTCTTTTCTTTATGAAAAATAAACAAAATAAAAGATGATCTTCATATAATACAAGATATGTGATATGATTTAAAGTGGCACTGTACAATCTGGGGTCTTGGCAGAATTTGCAAACCTGAACCAATGGTGACATCATCGCTGAGGGTGAAATTATCGGTGAGGGTCGGGGGGAGCAGGAAAAGGTGATTTCTAGTTAACTGAACCTGTCACTCGCAGATGCCGTCATCTTCCTCTTTAGCTGGCCCTCTTTAGCATATCTTCTACACCTCTTTGACATCACTGCTGTACTCTCGTGCATGCGTGAGATTACAGCATTGATGTTTATGGAGGATCCCGCTAGACTGAGGGATCCTCCATAGACAGAGCCAATTCTCTGCAGCGGTCACTTGCGAAGGCTGTTGATATTGACTGTGCAGCTCTGCCCATGGTCTAAGAAAGTCGGGCATAGGAAAAATACATAAGACAAAGAATCCCCTCTTTTGTCTTGTGTTTTTAGTTAGAAAGAGATTAAAATTGGAAAAAAAGAAAGACCGAGTAGGAAAGAAAAAGCAAAGAGGAAGCAATAGCGAAAAGGTTAGGACGGCGTGGCATTGACGCTTTAAATAAAACACAAAAGGAAACTGTCTACTTCATACGTTAGACAATAGGCATTAGCTGTTCAGAATTTCACCCTTTTTCTTGCCGAAGCATTCATAGCTATCCAACCTCCATTTCCATATTCTAACATGCTGTACTCATCTCTATTATATGTGCTTTGTTATTCAGCATCAATGCCATATTTAAACAGAGGAGACGCAAGGAGCTCAGGGTGAGAAGTTCAAAGTGAGGAAACCTCTGTCTAAACATTGGTTAGTCTCTAAAGGCTAATTAAAGGGACAGTATACTACAAATAAGGTGTGCAGACCATTTGCGTTATGCCCTTCTGATATAATATAGAAAAGTAAAACAAACAACACATGAATTAGATTTTTGTGCTGTAAGAATAATAAAATAATAATATTTTATAAATATTTATTTATAAAGCTGAAGTGTTTTGTAGTTGGTTTTAATTCGTGGAATCCCCGATCCTACAAAAAAAAAAAAAGAAAAAAAATTTTTTTTAAAAGTGATTACTGCATTTTCCCTCCTGTGGGACCAATAGTGACGATTTCCCTGCCGATCCAGTGCATTTACAGGCGGGGAACATGCAGAGCAATCGTGGCAACCCCCCGGCAATTCTTCTTATAGAGAATCTTTGAAACCAGTACTTCTTCAGACAAAATGAGAATGCAGATACGGCCACAGGGGCTCTAAATGTTATATAAAATTAGGGATGGGTATTTTGTTTAAGATAATGTTTTATAAGTTACTGGATTCCAAAGGTATGAGTATATGGAGTTGAGTAGTACTATGAGATAGGCTTGGTTTCTGTAAGGAGAAAATTCAGCTCTTGTAAAATACTCGTACAGTTCAAAATGATGTCCATACAGGCATTCGTAACGAAAAAAGAAAGGAAACTGATAGTGTAATATGTAAAATATGGTGGAGTAAAGAGGAACAAAAAGCATACACTCACACGTTTTAGAGCTTGACTTCAGCTCCAACTTGAACGCTTGGGCGTAATGATCCCTGCCTGTGGATACAGCAAAGTACAGGTTCTGCACATAGTCCTTGTAGTGATAGGTATTCTCAAAGATATGGGAAAGAAAATCAAAATATATAGTGCAGTATGCCATTGTGGTTTTATTTTCTCTTTTATGTATAGGGAGAGAGACCACCATCACCTATATCCTAGAGTGGGGATCATGCCACTTCACACTATACTTGTGGAGCCATTATTCAGGATCGCTCCATAATATGTGAGTGCACATTTCTATATTGATTTATTGCTTAATTTAATTGGTTTGGCATTCTAAACTATATATTGTGATTTTCTTTCACATATCTACGAGAAAACCTGTGGCAAACCTAGCCACTTTTAGGTTACTGGACTATATGTGCAAAAGGTTGTCTGTAATAGCCGCTGGATTGTATATTATAATGTCTGTCTGTGCTGATATGTTTAGAGTATTCGTGTGCTAGCAGCCAAAAGCCGCTAGCATTCATGTGTTTCATTTCACGAACAGAGACTTTACCGGCTGTTCGTGAAACGAATGAGCTACCACCCAGTAGCCCACACACAGAGGGTCGTGTGGCACTCATTAACCGACTGCAACATTGTTGCAATCGGTAGTTAAGGGCTTTCCTAGGTGGCCGTCGTTCGGCTACCGACCACGCGGCTGGCGGCCATCTTGGATCCTTTGTTCACCCAGTGGTGTTTGGTCATCAAGCGCGTGGAGCTGAAATTGGCTACTCGACGGCGCGAACACCGCTGGGCTTCCAGGCCGTTCGGGAGCTCCGGTCTTTCCCTATTCTGGTTCCCCCATCGGTGTTCGGTACTTTTAGGTGAACACAATGTCAAAGTGTATTTTGTGCAGCATTCGGTTATTTAGACTGGGATCTGAGCGGTATTCTCACGAGGTGTGTCAAGGTGTGTGTATGTGTCAGTGTCTGTATCTGTGTGTTAGGGTGTATTCATGTGTCATTGTGTGTGTATATTTGTGTGTCAGTGTATTCATATGTGTCAGTGTGTGTGTATGTGTCAGTGTGTATATGAATGTGTGTGTATGTGACAGTGTGTTTATAAGTGTGCATCCGTGTGTGTTAAGGTGATTGTATATCTGTGAAAGTATACATGTTTGTGACAATGTATGTGTGCGTGTGCATACATCCCAGAAATCAAACGTATACACTTCACACCAGCACACCCCTGCAATCAAAAATAAACATTACATACAAACACACCCCTGTATTAAATGCCAAAATTATTATATAGACACCCCATTATTCAGACGCCAACACTACACATAAAAGCACGCCTGCATTTAAAAGCCAACACTAGATACAAACACACCCCTGACTTCAAATGCAAACACTGTACACAAGTACACCACTGCATAGGCGCAGCCTATTGCATTACGGTGTGTACCCTAAAGCACAAGCACACGCCGCGTGTATATGTATGTATATATATATATATATATATATACACACACATATATATATATACACACACACACACACACATACATACACTGCAGTGTGTGCTGTGTGAGGGTGCTGGTAGTATGATTTGTGTGTGTGTGGGTGCTGTATGTGTGTGGGTGCTGTGTGTGTGTGCTGTTTGTGTGCTGTATGTGTGTGTGTGTGGGTGCTGTGTGTGTGTGGGTGCTGTGTGTGTGCTGTGTGTGAGGGTACTGGTAGTGTGTTGTGTGTGTGTTCGTCAGGGTCCTGTTAGTGTGCTGTGTGCGGGTGTCATGTGCTGTGTGAGGGTGCTGTTTGTGTGCTGTGTGCTGTGTGTGGGTGTTGTGTGTATGTGAGGGTACTGTTTGTGTGCTGTGTGTGGGTGTTGTGTGTTTGTGAAGGTACTGTTTGTGTGCTGTGTGTGGGTGTTGTGTGTTTGTGAGGGTACTGTTTGTGTGCTGTGTGTGTGCTGTATGTGTGGGTGATGTGTGTGTGGGGGTGCTGTGTGTGCTGTATGTGTGATGTATGTGTGTGTGTGCTGTATGTTTGGGTGATTTGTGGGGGTGGAGGTGGGGGCAGATTAGTTAATAAATATCCCCCCTCCCTTCTTAACTTATGTAGGGAGGGGGGACCGTGCTGCTGCCTTCCTTGGTGGTCCAGTGGAGGTGGGGGCAGATTACTTAATATCCCCCCTCCCTTCTTACCTTACGTACGGAGGGGGGATCCTTGTTCCTGCTGCCTTCCCTGGTGGTCCAGTGGTGAGTGAACTCTCCCCTGCCGGTCTCAATCCATAGGCGTGCACAGGATGTGCCGGGTATGCCGGGTGTGCCGGTCTCAATCCATAGGCACACCTGGCACATCCCGTGCGCATGCCTATGCACCACTGCATTCCAATGGCAACAGTATATAGAAATGCATATACTCTACACACATACTCTATACAAAAACATGTTTACATTCAAATGCACAAACATTGCTCACAAATGCAACTTTGCAAGGATGGGCAAATGGTAGATTCCCTTGTTGGCATGTTGTGGGAATAGTACAACAGATGGAGATCTACCTTTTGGCCACCCTCGTGCTTGAGAGGGGAGGTGGGGCAAAACAACGCTTGCACCGGGGCCCCCTACTTTAGTTCCAGCACGGAATAAGGGTAGAGATATAAAAAGCAAAACAACAACAACAACAAAAAAAACAGTTGTCAAAATATGTGCTTGGGGATTATTGATAAGGCAAATGTTGCTTTTTTAGAATTGCCCTCAAGAAAGATCACTTCGAACAATAAAATGGCTTATAATGGGAGTCACAATATGGACATTTCTGGTAGCATATAGTTGACATAAAGTTTTGCTTAAAAAAATCAGAAGATACATTGGTCTGGATTTTTTACATTAAGTTTGATATTATGCTGGCTTTGAAATGGCTGTAATAATGGCTAAAATAACATATTTTGGTAAACTGTACATTTGGGCAGCATCTATAACTAATGTATGGATATGGGAAGTAAGAATATCAGAAAAGAATAATGGACTACTTGGAAAACTCATTAGATCCTAGATATTTTCCCTTAGGTAGGGACAATATATTATCAGCTGTCTCTTTTGGAGAAAAGAGTGCTAGGGGAGTTTGTGTTTGGCAGTCGATAACGTAGGCTGAGAAACTAGGTCCAAAAAAAGCATTAATGTAATCAATAGGTGGCTGGGGTGTGAGGGGGCCCTTTTCCAAGTTATATACAATACAATTATATATAATTCTCATGATATGTGATAAATACTTTGCGTATCTGGTCTGGGTTATAATTTTGCTTTACCTTATAATGGCCTCAATTTAATATGTTTGAATAAGCATGTCAAATGATTTAATATTTTAAAAACTATTTATATATTTTCATATGTCTATCTATTAATATAGTTTTCTATATTATAGATTATTTTTAATATATTTTAAGATTTTGAAAAAAGTTATTTTACGTTTTCCCAAAAATGTTAAATAATTTGACAAGCTGATACAAAAATATTAAAGGGACGCTATAGTCACCAGAAAAACTACAGCTTGATATAGTTATATTTTTTCTATAACCTGTCCCTACAGGCTTTTTAATGTTAACACTGCCTTACTCTGAACAATTACATATATTAATAAAATACACGTTAATATACATGTACATTTCTATAGCTCCTATGCACTTGCTACAACCCCTTTACCAACGCTCAATGCATCACGGCAGGCGGGACAGTAAGTGATGGCAGCACTTTGTCTGACGTAAGGTGCATATATATGGCTGAAGGATCCCCCTCGAAGAGTTTTTGTTTTATATAAATATAGTTACATTTTATTGTTTTTAAAATCTTTTTCCTTTTAAAACTTGATGCAAGTATTATATTAAAAATCGTTTTGAGCTTACAGTTGTCACTTATTAAAGGAACACTATAGTCACCTTAACAACTTTGGCTTAATGAAGCAGTTTTAGTGTATAGATCATGCTTCTCAGGTTTCACTGCTCAATTCACTGCCATTCAGGAGTTAAATCACTTTGTTTCTGTTTATACAGCCCTTGTCACACCTCCCCTGGCTCTGACTGACACAGTCTGCATGAAAAAAAAAATGGTTTCACTATAAATCAGATGTAATTTACCTTAAACAATTGTATCTCTTTCTCTGTAAATTGAACTTTAATCACATACAGGAGGCTCTTGCAGGGTCTAGCTAACTGTTAACATAGCAGGGGATAATAAAATCTAAATTAAACAGAAGTTGCAATAAAGGAAGGATAAACTTTAGATGACTCTTTACAGGAAGTGTTTAGGAAGGCTGTGCAAGTCACATGCAGGGAGGTGTAGCTAGGGCTGTATTAATAAAGTGATTTAACTACTAAATGGCAGAGAATTGAGCAGTGAGACTGCAGGGACATGATCTATAGACCAAAACACCAAAACATTAAGCTAAAGTTGTTTTGGTGACTATAGTGTCCCTTTAAATTCTGTATGTGCAGCGTTTCATAGCAAGCCGTTACACATATAAACTCAAAGCACTCTGACCACCTAAAATCATTGAGATGGTCATGGTGTTTGGTGTAGATTAAGGATTTTTAAGATGTTGAAGATAGGATATATACAGACCTTTAAGATAATATGTTAGGAGCGTCATATAGTATTATGACAAAAACTATGCTAAATAGAAGTGAAATATTCAGTGAAGATAAATTGATCAGGAGCTTAGGTAACCAAATTTATCTAGTAGATATATATGAATTCCTTGTGTGGTGGAACAATATCTAAAAACATTTTACATGTATCTCTATAGGGCAGATGTTGAGTAGAAGTGAGAGAGGTCAAATTAGGGTACCCAGAACATGGGGGGGGGGGGGGAATCGTGATATTATCAAATGTTCTGTAGTAGAGCTTCCACAAATATCGCAACTGTGCTGCAGGACTCGGGACCAGGGCCGGACTGGCCCACCGGGATACCGGGAAATTTCCCGGTGGGCCGCGGCACCTGGGGGGCCGGAGAGAGAGAGGGAGCCCTGCTCCACATATTTTAATAATATTGCGGCCGCCGGCCGCATGTCGGTGCCGCCGGGTGGCCGGTCCGGCGGCACACTCTGAGGTGATTACTCACCTTGCGGCCGGCGGCCCCGTCAGGATCAGTGAGTGTGCCGGGCGGCCGTCTAAGCGATCCAGCGGCACACTCACTGATACTGAGAGCCATGCGGCTGTCAGCACAGGAGGTCTGAGGGAGGGGGCGGAGCTAGCTAGTAGCTACCATGCTCCCTCGCGGTTCCCATAATTCCCAGCATCTACACATCACAGAGTAGGGATTACTCTATGATGTGTAGATGCTGGGAATTATGGGAACCGCGAGGGAGCATGGTAGCTAGCTCCGCCCCCTCCCTCAGACCTCCTGTGACAAGGTAAGCAGGCACACAGAAGGGGAAGGGGGGGAGACAAATAGAGGGGAAGGGGGGGAGACAAATAGAGGGGAAGGGGGGAGACAACTAGAGGGGAAGGAGGGAGACAAAGAGAGAGGGGAAGGGGGAGACAAAGAGGGAATAGAGGGGAAGGGGGAGACAAATAGAGGGGAAGGGGGAGACAAATAGAGGGGAATGGGGGGAGACAAATAGAGGGGAATGGGGGGACAAATAGAGGGGTAATAGAGAGACACCAGGGAAGGGGGGACAAAGAGACAGAGGGGTAATAGGAGGTTGGGGGGACAAAGAGAGGGGTAATAGAGAGACACAGGAGAAGGGGGGACACAGAGACAGAGGGGTAAGAGAGAGACACAGGGAGGAGTTGGGGAAGAGAGACACACGGAAGGTTTGTTGGGGGGACAAAGAGACATGCAGTAGGGAAGGGGAACAAAGTGACACAAGATTTGTGGGAAGCAACGCTGGGCTGGGGAAAAAGAGACAGAGTGGCTGGGGCTAAGAACAACACAAAAGGGGCTGAGGGAAAGAGAAATACAGAGGCTGGAGAAGGGTAAAAAGAAACACACAGGGACTGGGATGAAGTAAAAGATGCACAAGGGTCGCTGTAAGAGAAAAAAGGAGAGAATTGGAGACAAGATACACTAAACGAGGTAAAGGTAATAGACGTAACTTGATGTGATCCTGACAGTAATACACACATATATATATATTATATGCATGTATATTGATGTGTGTATTAGTAACATATAATTATGCCTATAATATTTACACATATAGTAATATACATTTATTTATGCATAATACACACATAAATGTCATTAAATATGTCAATATATATATATATATATATATATATATATATATATATATAGCACGTATTGGCCCTGTCTTGTTGCTAGTTGCATACTCATGCACAATAACATATTCAAAGTGAAGAGCGCACCCATAGAACTTCAAAATAAACAAGATCACTTCATTTTTTAGTTGTGCAACTGCAGACATTCAGCATTTCAGTACCATTACTAAAATGTCCTTAATAGGCCAAAGTAGTTGTACTGAAACATTACATGCAAATGTACGTCTACTTAAAATAAAGGCGCTCTTTTGTTTATTTTGAAGCCCTATATGCGTTCCTTCGTTGGAGTAAGAGTTTTCACTTTCAAGTTATTTTTTCACCCTCTTTATCAGCACACTATGCTGGCGCGATGCATTATTGGGCTGGTATAGAATCTTTTTCCAGGGCTGATTTTAGGTCCCAGTCCGGCCCTGCTCGGGACGTCAAATAATTAGATATTGCACTTTATTTTAATACCTTTTTTGTTGGAGTAATGGTAAGGAACATGAATAAACCGATATCACAACAGGATGCTACTTGTCTTCCAAAACATATCTAGAACTGAAATAAGATGTAATCCCTTATGTTATAGAAAAACATGGAAAAAGTTAACAATTCAGTAAATAAACTAAACTGGATTTAAAGGTGTACTTCTAGCACTATGACCACTTCACTTCTGGGCTGCTAATGTCAGCAGTGTTCATAGCATGGTGGCAATGGACGGCCAGTGCTACCCAGGATCCTTCAGGATTGGACTTTAGGGAGAACTCGGCCTTAGAGACTGATTGCAGCAAACTCAACTTTTTTTTGGTTTATTTTAATTACAGAGGGTGGTTTATGCCAGCAAGGCAGTTTTGGTTGAAGTAACCCTTTAAATAGAGAATAATACCTAAATCCTACAGATTTCAAGTGTGGGAGTTAATATTAAACATTTCCAAATTATTTATTTATTTTAGGTCACTATGTGTGTCTATTACTGGCTATTTTCTGTTTTGTTACATATACTCAGCACCAACTGAAGTCTGGACGATTCCAAGCCAGGATCTTCCAAAGAATAGTTTTATTGAACTTAATACACACAATAATCAGCGCAATCTGCTTTTTGTGTTTTGTTTTGTTTGCGTAGTTTACATAATTTTGTCAGTAACTGGTTCAGAAGTCGGGGTATGTTTGGTTGAAAATGTTGGGGTGGTGCAAGAAGTAGCATCTGTACCCTCTAGATTGCTGCCAAACTTCACCCCCTTTACATGTAAGTTTAAACAAAAAGTTCAAGCTTTTATTATACTTAACATTTATTATAAATACATGTACTGGTGCGAAAGCTGTTTTGGTGACATTCGTGATTGAATTAGCCCGAGAGAGTGCGTGATACATTTTCTTATCCTTTCTCTGAAAACGGTTTCACAGAAATGGCTAGACACACATAAAATGTATTGATATTTGGCCAACAAGATTCACTGAGTTTTCCTAGAAAAAAAAATCTACATGGATTTCAGCATAATATATCCAGTTGACAAAGTAAGACCGCAAGATCGAACTAGCAAGTGTCTTTGGCAATAACGTCTGGGCAAATTTTTCAAAATGAAGTATTTTTCTTCAAAATACATAAAGCAGTGTTTGTTTGCTGTAAACTGTACACACTTAGTTACCGGGAGGTGAGAAAGTTGGCCCGGAGGTAGATAAGACGTCTTAACCAATCAGAGGTCCATAAATACATGCATGAATAACTGCTGTATGATTCAATAACAAATTCAGCAAAGATGAGTTGGTAAAAATAATGAATGAACAGACAGGAGTAGAGAAGGTTCTCGAATCCAGTTGTGATTGCCAGCAGACTGCATCTGTAATCTGGACATTTAATCTGTCCTGCTTTAAGGTATCTGTGGGAAGATATAATTGAGCTTTGATATACAACAATCTGCAAGGAATTTTTCTATTTGGTATAGAGCAGGAATAGTACGCCTGTGATTTTAGGCAGTATACAAGCCCAATAGTTCCCAGTCAGTCTTTTGGTTAATTTGTTTATCTGATGCCAACAGTAGGCTTAAAGGCTTACTCTGTGAATCATAACCACTACAGTGTAGTGGTTATAATTCCAGAAGTACCCTGATCAATTTCCCCGGTAATGGGGCAAACTGTTTTATAATGGTTTTCCCTCTTACCTGGGTCCCCGCTGGCCTCCAGTGGCCAGTGATGACATCTGGCTTCTGCAGAGTTGCAGAAGTCGGAAGTCGATCTCGCCGGCCATTCATTGGCTGATCACTCTCAGCCAATGAGTGCAACTCTACTTCCGTGCTGGTCTGGATAATGACAACCTAATGACCGTGCCAGAGGTGGAGGTTGGAATTGCTAAGCGAAACATTGCACATGCAGACTCCAGGCAACATGACCACTTGAAATCACTGAAGTGATCATGATGCTCGGAGTAACGCTTTAAGAACTGCAATCAGAACTACTGAAAATTTGTGGCAATCAACACTATCCGCAAATGCAATAGTTTTCATAGAGAAGCACTGAATCTAGTACTGTGTGTAATGATGCTCTAGAAAAAGGTATTAATGAGGAAGCACATTGAATGACTATCTGACAGCTTCTAAAGGCATGTTTTTGGCAAAATCTAAATATTGCCATTTATCAGAAACTGCAATGTTTTACATTGCCCAATAAAAACAACAGCATCTGTGCAACAAAAATGTTACATTAAGATGATATAACTGTGTGCTAAGAATGTCCCTTTAAAGGTTGTTCACTCCTAGAATCAAGTTATAACCAATGACAGAGAAATGTTGAAGGTTCCGCCCTTCCTATAACTAATAGCATATACCAATAACAGTGACATGCATATTTAGAAGTTGACTGAACTCATTTATATTTAATATATATTTAATATCCAACAATTCGGGTTATACATCTTAAAGTAGAACTATAAGAATTTTGTACAAAAGATTAGGTAAGTATAGGTAGTCATTGGTTGGGTTATTAATTAACTGCATCTACATTAGATTAGCCACGGCAGTGGCATAAACATTCGTCATGTGCATGTACAGTACTACTGAAGGCATGCTTGAATACACATGGCAGTGAAATTGCGCATAAAGCAGAAGTGTTTTTTTTCTTTCTGCACTTCACCTGTTTTCACTGTGGTCAACCCTGTGACAGGGTGCAGACCACTGACAGTTCCTCTTTAATAACCAAGCAGTCTATCTATTTTACAACCTAAAGATTAAAATAATTAAAGGGGGACAATAGTATCAGGAACACAAGCTATAGTTCTAAAACCACAGATTAGGAGGTCAGCCCCCCTTACCTTATTTTAGAAAGGTGATTTACTCATCTTTTTCAAGTGCCATGCTGGACCCCTCGCGTCTTGCCCTGCTCCCGATCCACCTCTATGGCTGACGTCATCAGAATTGATGATCTCAGCCAATAACAATCAAATCGACAATTCTGATGATCTCAGCCTAGAAGGTGGTTGGGGGCAGAGCCAAACGGTGCCCTGGCCAGTCAGCATCTCCTCATAGGGATGCATTGAATCAATGCATTTCTATGGGGAAAGTTCAGCATCTCCATGCAGAGGGTGGAGACACTGAACGTCAATCACACTGTGCAGCACTGGCCAAGTAGGCACCTCTAGCAGCCTAGGTGTTCTTAGACTGTAATGCAAACACTGCTTTTTCTATAAAATGGAAGTGAGTACAATCAGTCTTTTGAGGGGACTAATTATAATCACCAGAACAACTACATTAAGCTGTAGTTGTTCTAGTGACTATAGTGTCTGTTTAATAATTTATTGGATCATTTGAATGTTTTATTCAAGTTCTGTTCAGGATAATAATTCAAATTCTATTTGGACCTTTCTGCACATGTCTGTAAGTAGTCATGATTCACAAACAATCTACTAAAGTAACTGAGAAGAATTGTTCTACATTTGAATATATCAACACCGAACTGATTTATTTAGGAAAATGTGTGGCTTTTTCAAAATGAACCACTTACATTTTTTTATTATTATTTTTTTAAACAGCTTGTCAGACTCTTGTGTACTTTTCGTTTTACATCCATAGAAAAATGTCCAAATTCATTAAAATGAAACTGAGCACGTTTCTCGGTTTTCTTGGTGTGATACAAAGCCACCATTGATGTTAAGAGAGGGACATTAAAAAAACTTTAACATCATTTTAACACTAAACGGTCTCTGTGGGGTGCTGAATAAATAGACACAGTGAATTTATTACACTATCTTTGCATGTCTCAGCTCTAGTATGTTCAAGTAATTCTTTTTCTAAAACCCCCGTAGAATTTCTGATAATATATACTGCATAACCTGATCTGCATTATTTCCTTTTCAAAATCACAAATCAAAAGCCGTCCTATCATTACTCCTGCAGCGATTTAAAGAGAGCGCAAGACGACCATATTTCTGACAGCTTGTTCAGAGCTATGTGTTGACAACTGCAGTAAGTGGTGAGCAAGCCTTGGTGAAGTCCACGGCTTCTTTTCTGTTGTTGGCAAGCCTCTCTGTTTGGATTCACAGGATATTTTCATGTAAGATGATGCCATGAAATGTCTTCGTTATTCGCTTGAAATCTCTAGGCAGTCACTTTCGCAGGTGCTAAATAACTGCTGTGTAGTCTTATTTGGCTACTGGAAGAATAAAACAAGTCTGAGTGAGCAATGACATCCTCACATAACTTGCCAGGAGGTGTACAGTGCTGCACTGGGTACGCTGCTTTTTAGATTGTTGTCTATTTTAGATCATGTTCTTGCCATCAGGGCCGCCACCAGAAATTTTGAGGCCCCTAACTGAGATCACGGTCTGGGGGCCCGCCTCCAAAACCGCCCACAGAGACCGCCTCCAAATCCCGCCCACAGGAATACACACACAGACACAAACACATTCACTGATACAAAAGAACACAGATACACTCACACACACTGATACATACTAACAGACACACATACTGATATGCATAAAGGCATACATACTGACACACACATACTGAGACATACACACATATACAGACACACAGGCGTACATAGTGACAGACACATACTAACATACATACAGACACACATGCATAAGGACATACAGCCACATTCATAATGACATACAGACAGACATTCATACTGGCATACATACATTCATACAGACAGACAGACATGCACACATTCATAATGACATGCAGACATACATACACTGACATTCATACACACATAATGACATGCATACAGGCATACAGGCATACAGACATGCATACAGGCATACAGACATGCATACAGACATACATACAGACATACATACATACAGACATACATTCATACTGGCATACATACATTCATACAGACACTGACATCCATACATACACACATTCATAATGACATACAACAAACATTAATACTCGCATACATACATTCATACAGACAGACATACACACATTCATAATGACATGCAGATATACATACACTGACATTCATACACACATACAGACATGCATACAGACATGCATACAGACATACATACATACATACATACATACAGACATACATTCATACTGGCATACATACATTCATACAGACACTGACATCCATACATACACACATTCATAATGACATACAGACAGACATTCATACTGGCATACATACATTCATACAGACAGACAGACATACACACATTCATAATGACATACAGACATACATTCATACTGGCATACATACATTCATACAGACAGACAGACAGACATACATACACACATTCATAATGACATGCAGACATACATACACTGACATTCATACACACATACAGACATGCATACATACAGACATACAGACATGCATACAGACATAAAGACATACATACAGACATACATACATACATACATACAGACATTCATACATGCAGACATACATACAGACATACATTCATACTGGCATACATACAAGCATACAGACACTGACATCCATACATACACACATTCATAATGACATACAGACAGACATTCATACTGGCATACATACATTCATACAGAATGACAGACATACATACACATATTCATAATGACATACAGACATACATTCATACTGGCATACATGATACATTCATACAGACAGACAGATATACATACACACATTCATAATGACATGCAGACATACATACACTGACATTCATACACACATAATGACATGCATACAGACATACAGACATGCATACAGACATGCATACAGACATAAAGACATGCATACAGACATACATACATACATACATACATACAGACATACATTCATACTGGCATACATACATTCATACAGACATACATACACACATTCATAATGACATACAGACATACATTCATACTGGCATACATACATTCATACAGACAGACAGACATACATACACACATTCATTATGACATGCAGACATACATACACACATTCATAATGACATACAGACATACATTCATACTGGCATACATACATTCATACAGACAGACATACATACACACATTCATAATGACATACAGACATACATTCATACTGGCATACACACATTCATACAGACAGACAGACATACATACACTGACATTCATACACACACACAGCTAATTTTCCAGCCACCCTCCTGTTTCTTACCTTTTCTTTGCAGGAGGGTGGCTGGGGCTGATGGGACTGGGAGTCGGCTGGCTCTCCCTCTTCATTGCCGGGCGCACGCTCCTCCCGCGCGGAGTGAGCTGGGAGGAAGTGACCACTTCCTCCCAGCAGCACTTGCGCTGCGGCGGCATTTTTTTTTTTAAAGGGGCCCGGTCGCGCTATACCACGGCCACAGCGCTGACTGGGACCCTGAATATATAGGGCCCATCGGGTGGCCCTAAGTGTGTGGGCCACCCAATGGGCCCCATCAGCATGCGTTGTCACCCCCTGATGGCGGCCCTGCTTGCCATTGCTATGCTGAATAGTTCTTAAGCTCCAACCAGAGTTGGTTTCAGATTCTGTAGGTAGGTGATCAAATTATGCTCCTATGCATTTCAAAGCTTGTACAAACATAGTATACTCTATGCCAGTGCTCCTCAAGCCTCTCCTCAAGGCACACCTAGCAGTTCAGGATTTAGGGATTACCTGGTTGTGTGTAAGGTGTTTAGAAAAAGGGGGAAAAAACACCTTAGAGTCTATGGTGTTTATTTTTATTTTTTTAACACCTTAGACACACCTGGGTAATCTCTAAATCCTGATCTATTAGATGTGCCTTGAGGAGAGGCTTGAGGAGCACTGCTCTATACCATCCTTTCCTTTAAATATATCAACCCACCACCCATATTTTCCACACGTCGCACCCAGAGTCCTACTATGACCTTCAGGATTAAGATAGGACCTTGGTAATGGAACCACTGGCAGAAGATGCAATTCCTGCTATGCTGATAATATTGAACGCTGCTCCTATACTTTAAAACAGAATTTGCGTTGGACAATAGAAGCGTGCATGCAATATAAATAAACACGACTAGCCAGCTGTGTTTCATTGTTACCAAAATGCTCAGTCCAGGTTCACCGGTGAAACGTAGAAATCCCATGCAACTGATTGTGTTTTTATTTTTCACTTCATGTCCTGTTACCTCTAAATAACATTATGTTTAAATATCATACAGAGTATACCTTGCTAAGTGCACATGTATACTGCTCAGTAGTGAGCACTAGGCATGACCCATGTTGTCACAGGCTGTAGGCTGATAACAAATTAACTGTGAACCTAAGATACTTTTTTTTTTTGCCATGCTGTTATTTTAGAAAAAAAATCAGGCTCTGTAACATTATTTAAGATTAACAGTGAGTTTATTCAATGGACTGAATTAGTTTCCATTTCTCATTCTTTGGTGAAGGGATACAAATCTTTTCACACTCAGTTTACTAACTTGCTGGCAGAGCTCCATAGGAGTAGCTGCCCACTGCAGCTGGAGTGCTGAGTGTTGCTTATTCTTGATTTAGGATATTTCCACCATAGAGGGTAGACAGATCAGCGATGTCTATCCCGCACAGTAAAAGGGACAAGCTTCCCCCAGTCATAATCTTTTTATAGTCAGGCTGATATTAGAGTGAAATGTCTTGTAAACCTCAAATGTACAGAGATATGATGTCATATTCCCGTGCCCTTATGTACTAGACACCGTGGGCCTGCATGAGATGGAAAGATGAGAAAGTACTGATGTTGATTTATCTGGATAGAGTTCTGAGATTATCCATCAGAGGTTATAAAGAAAGGTTAACAAATTTAAATCTCTTTAGTTTGGAAAAACAACGCCTCAGAGGGGATATGATAGCATTTTATAAATATATTCAGGGCCAATAAAAACCATTGCCTGAAAATTTGTTCATAAACAGGACTCACATTTAGAGTGGTAGAAATGAGATTTAGCTTAAGGCAAAAGAAAGTTTTTTTACAGTAAAAACAATAAGGATGTGGAATTCTCTGCCTGAAGAGGTGGTTTTATTAGAGTCTATACATATGCTTAAACAGCAATTAGGTAAATACTTGCATAAACATAATATACAGGGATATCATTTTTAATTAGTGGGATAATAGCTTCTTGGTCCAATGAGATATCAAACTGCCATTCTGGGGTCAAGGATTGTTTTCCTAGTTTATAGGCAAAATTGGATCTGCTTAAGACTGGGTTGTTTGCCTTCTTTTGGTTGAAACAGCAAAAACAAATGTGAGAAAGGGTGTACTTGACAGGTACATTTTCAGCTATGTAGCTATGTAAGGCAAACCTCCCCGTGCATGGCTGGTCTGACTGAAGCAAAAACTGATATCTCTCTGATATGACTGACTGAAGCAAAAACTATCTCACTTGGTCACTATTATTTTGAACACCTATGACTAAGTGCTACTAAATGTTTAAAATATGTCAATTTAGACTGTGAAGTGGTGACAACTGGATTTTGGGTGCTAATCTAATTTATTTTTTTGACACAGTATGCGGTAACCCTAACAAGCCTGTTTGCTCTTTAATGATGTGTTCAGCTGATGCTGGTATTTTAGTTTGAGTCCCTGAAGCAGATCCCTCTCAAGGTGAGTATACCGCAACATAAAAACCAGCACTTAGAGTGGCCGGGCTTAACGTTATAAAGAAAAAGAACCGTCTGAGAAGTCAGGGACAGGCCGGAGTCAAGGATCAGAGAAGCAAGCCAAAGTAATGGAGAGCAGAAATCAGACTAAAAAAGGAGTAGAGCCGAGTAAAACCACAACAAGACAAAAACATATGGGAGTAGCATCGCTGGAATGATGTCATGCGGTCCGATACAGCACCAGAAATCGACACGTGCTCAAGGAGGTATAAGACGCCAGAGAAGGAGAGAAGCCCCTTCTTCTTTCTTCAAAATTTCCTTTTAATCAATTATTTGTGAATCAAAAAGAAAACTGAAATAACAAAAAAACAAAAATATGTTTGTGTGTGTATATATATATATATATTTTTTTTTTTTTTTTTTTAAATACATGCTCATGGCTTCAATAGAACCTAAACATTTTATAGATTTCCACCATTTGAGTGCCCGCAACCACCAAGAACCACACTATATCCATAGGCGGGGATTGTTCTGCCCAGGCGTTCAAGTTTGAGCTACAATTTTAACTCCAGGAAATTGTGAGTGTATTTCTTTTGTTTTTCTTTTTCTTCCTGCTTTTATATATATTTTTAAAGGACATTTTAGGCGCTGCACCACTCCTTGTATTTTCATCTGTTTGTGGACGGGACGAGAGACCCCAGCTCCGTTGATTAAGCTGCCGTTTGGACTGTTCCATTATTGCTTGGTGCTGAATACCCTTTAGCTTTTTTTCGATTTTTTTTCAATTTTAGGGATGTGCATGGGCAAAGAATTTGGCTCGGTTTGGTTCGGAAATTCGGGTAAGTAAAAAAATGTGTCTGCTTCGGCAATTCAGACCAATGGCATTCAGTTCTGCACTTCGGAACTGCCGAACATCGTCACTTCGGAACTTCGGCGCTTCGGAACTTCCCATGTGTGTACTCTGTATGGCTACAAACGAGAATTAATGAAGCCCAGTGAAAATAATCATAAGACTACATTTGGTATATAAAAAAATATATACTTTTGTGAATTATGCTTTACAGCTATTTATAATCCTGCACGGTTGGAGAAACATTTCCATTAAAGATTGAATCTATTGTTTTGCGCATAAGCATTTCTGACGTATTGTCTAACTGTTAAGACATAGACCAGAAATGATGCAACCATAGTAGTAATAATTGACTTACAACTTTTACTTTTGCTAGATTTTTCAGAACATTTGACGTTAAAATTTTATACCAAAATACCGTATTAGAATAATTCCCCAAAACAATGTGTGAAAACAAGACAGTTTTCTCTCATTTGTGAAATGATAAAATTGCGTGGCTGTAACCCTGACTTGCAAATAAAGCAATCTGGTACTGGTTTGACTGGGGCTATTGAAACACTATGTAGTTTTGAAAGAGTGAATGGGAGATTTTGCATTGCACTTTGTATCCTTGTTTAATTGGCTGAGAGTTTCTTGTGTTAACACACAAACAGAAGGAGAATGATTCCTGCTTCTAATTAGCAAACTTGGGAAAAAGTGACGAATGCCAACATATGTTTGGGATGCAAATGACACTTTGGGTGGTATGCTCAAAGTCTGCCTAAGTGGGTCTTTAAAAAACAAAAAAATAACAGCTCTATGTGAATTGTTGTAGCATAAAATATGCATATATGAAGAATTGATCATTAAACACTCCAAACATATATATACATTACTATTTTAGTGTGCTTGTGCGTTCCTGGTTTTTAAATAAAGTTCAACTATTTATTAAAACCAACTTTTACTTATCCATTTTTGTTGTTATTGTTGAGTTTATTATTTATATGCAGAGCCAAGTTGGACTGCTTTGTGATGTCCATAATCTTTATAAAAGTAGCAGAAATACAAGCAAGTCTTACTGGCTCTTAAGTCCTCCCACAAATTAAGCCATCGATCATTATTGACTGGCATCACCTCGCACAGTATGAACACTGTGACATCAGAGATCTGGCAAAATAGGCTTTTTATAGCATCCTGAATGTGGGTAAGGACAAGATGAATTGATAGGCATTATGTTGAGGTAAGCATTTACTAGTTTTAAATTTGGGGGTCGTGGCAACTGGAAAAATAAATAAAAAAAACAAAACAGTCTCACTGTAATATGAGCTATCTCCTATCATTAATTTCTCTCAATTGGCTTTTCATTGTCTATTCAACTAGTGATTGGTACTGTGCTCAAGAAAGCAAAGGTGCCTGATATATATGTTAAAGGGACACTCCAGGCACCCAGACCACTTCTGCCCATTCGAGTGGTCTGGGTGCCATCTCCCGCTACCCTTAACCCTGCAACTGTAATTATTGCAATTTTCATAAACTGCAATATTTACCTTGCCGGGTTAACTCCTCCTCTAGTGGCTGTCTGCTAGACAGCCACTAGAGGGCACTTCCTGCTTCATAGCACAGGTTTTCTGTACTAGAGCATTGCTGGACATCCTCACGCTGTGTGAGGACCTCCAGCGTCGCTCAATTCCCCATAGGAAAGCATTGCAGCATTGCCGCGCATGCGCATTAGGTCTCCTCAGCCGGCGGGATCAGTCTCCCCCACCGGCTGAAGTGACGTGATGAAGGGGAGGAGAGGCGACGACCCGAAACCACCGCCGAGGAGGTCTCAGGTAAGTCACTGAAGGGGTTTTCACCCCTTCAGCAACTGGGGATGGGTGGTGGGAGGGAGATGGGACCAGTAGTGCCAGGAAAATGGATTGTTTTCCTGGCACTGGATAGTCCCTTTAAAGGAACACTTTAGGGCCAGGAACACAAACATGCATTCCTGACCCTATAGTGCTAAATCCACCATTTAGGTGGCTTCCCCCCCTTAGATAAGGTGAAAACTCAACTTATTTTCAGCGCCGCATGGTTTGGCCGAAACAAGCTGCGCCCCTGACCCACCTCCTTGGTGACATCATCAGAATTTACGATTTTTAGCCAATCCAATTCTTTCCTATAGGAAAATGATTGGATTGGCTGAAAACGGCAAGGAGGTGGGATGGGTGTTGAACCAATGCAAAATACAGCGTCTCCATGCAGAGCAGAGCATGGAGATGCTGAATGACAGTGCTGCCTACTGTGCAGCACTGCCCCAGGAAGCACCTCCAGTGGCCATCTGAGGAGTGGCCACTTGGAGGTGTCCCTAGGGGGCAATATAAACACTGCTTTTTCTCTGAAAAGACAGTGTTTGCATGAAAATGCCTGAAGGCAATGATTATACTCACCCGAACAATTACAGTAAAGGAGCACTATAGAGTCAGGAACACAAACATGTATTCCTGACCTTCTAGGGTTAAAACCACCATTCAGCCACCCTGGTCCCCTCATGCCTCCCTAAATATTGTAAAATCTTACTTGTATTCATGTCTGGAGCTGCATGCTTTGTCACTGTTTCCTTTAGACCTGCCCACTGCCTGCTGACATTAGCAGAAGTGGTAGCCTGATCCAATCACAATGCTTCACCATAGGACTCTGCCGAGACTGACAAAGAGGCAGATCAGGGGCAGAGCCAGCACAATTCAAGCACAGCCCTGGCCAATCAGCATCTCCTCATAGAAAATTAATTGAATCAATTAATCTCTATGAGGAAAGTTCAGTGTCTGCATGCAGAGGGAGGAGATACTGAATGTTTGGATGCATTTTAGGCAGCCATGACCCAGGAAGGATCTCTAACAGCCATCTGAGGAGTGGCCAGTGAAGTTATCACTAGGCTGTAATGTAAACACTGCATTTTCTCTGAAAAGACAGTGTTTACAGCAAAAAGCCTGAAGGCAATGATTCTACTCACCAGAACAAATTCAATAAGCTGTAGTTGTTCTGGTGACTATAGTGGCCCTGTAAGCTGTAGTTTTTCTGGTGACTATAGTGTCTCTTTAAGTCTTTAATTTAAGAAACACTCTAAGCACCATAACTTGTGAACAATTTGACAACTTAGCTGGAGTCCGCCAGGCACCGCCTCCTCTGCCCCTGGAAGCTTCTGCACTAAAATAAGCCAAGTAGTGCAGGGTTAAGCTCATTGAGTTAGAACTGGCCCTGTGTGGCAGGGCCTAGCTCAGTGGAGTTAACAGAAGCTCCTTGTTGGAGAAGGCAAACAGCTTCCAATGGATTCCAGCTAAAATGTCACACCATTTGCAAACTGTTTGAATACTTAGTACTTAGCAAGGGCGCTCCTAGCATAATCTCTATTGTGGACTGTAGTAGCTATGGTGCTTGGAGTGTTCAGAGGAATCTGTTGACTGAGTTGTGGGACTTAAACAATTTAGGCTTAAACAAAACCCATGCTGGGAAAAATCTCCAACTTGGACAAGATAGATATTTGTTTTGAACCTTGTTTTTGTGTTAAAGGAACACTCCAGACACCATAGCCACCTAATCTCAAGTGTTATTGTAGAGACTAGCGTCCCCTGGCATGATCTTACCATCCAGTGTCAAAATACTTTTAAAGCACACATCATGCTTCTTCTTCTCCAGTTCTCCAGCTAATGTGGAAGTGTAAGCTCGATCAAATAGGCATCAGCTGCGTAATCATACATAGATTTTTAAGCAGTACTTGCAGTGGGGGACCAGTGATAACAGCCAGAGCATTGTCTGATGCTCTCATCCTCTCTCCACCACACTCCTTCACTGCATTAGCCAATCACCAGAAAAGAGGCAGCATGACAGGTGCCTTCTTTGTTACACTAGTTCATTGAGATGAAGTGATCCCTTGACAGACAACTGTCTATCTCTAGAGATTACACTACTCAAATAAATATTGAAAATTGCCTATAAACATACTCGTTTTCCTGGCACTATAGTGCCCTGAGGGTGCCCCCACCCTCAGGGTCCCACTCCCGCTGGGCTGGATGGCGAGGAAAGGGTTAAATCTTACCTTTTTTTCCAGCGCCGGGCGGGGAGCTCTCCGCCTCCTCTCCTCCTCTTCGGCTGATTGCGCACGCGCATCTGGAGCTGCGCGAGCGCGCATTCAGCCAGTCTCATAGGAAAGCATTCATAATACTTTCCTACGGACGCTTGCATCTTCTCACTGTGATTTTCACATTGAGAATCACGCAAACGCCTCTAACGGCCGTCAATGAGACAGCCTCTAGAGGCTTTAGAGGCTGGATTAACCCATTTATAAACATAGCAGTTTCTCTGAAACTGCTATGTTTATAGAAGAAAGGGTTAATCCTAGAGGGACCTGGCACCCAGACCACTTCATTAAGCTGAAGTGGTCTGGGTGCCTAGAGTGGTCCTCTAAGGTGTTTTCATGAGATGCGTTTTTATTTTTTTCATTTATATTGAAGACATAACAAAAACCAGGGCAAACATTGCAAATCAAAAGAAGATATAGAAACATTGTTTTATTCCTCCTCCTCTCTCTATGCTCAGGGGCGTACCTAGAGCATTTGGTACCTGGGGCGGACGCTGAGTGTGGCACCCCCCGATAATAAAAATGTAAGAAAACACCCACAATTTTTTCAATGTTTTCAATTATATTTATTTCACAAATTTGTAAACTGTGTATCAACTTGAAAAAAATGGAACTATGAAAAATAAATTAACTTAGAAATAAATAAAATTTAAATAATTAACATTTACTTAATACACACCCCCCATAATTATTACACCCCCATAATTAATACACCCCCCATAATTAATACACCCCCCCATAATTAGGTTTGTGCTCTGTTAATTAATGTACATGCACCATCGAATTTTAAATCCACTCCAGAATAACATTAAAAACTAGCAAATTCAGCAGAATCATTTGCCGTTCACAGGCAATGTTTTCCATTTAAAAACTGCTGCCATTGTGTTTGGCATATCATATTCAATATGCACTTCATAGGTGTCCGCAAGTGCTTTTCAAAGTCAATAATGAAAAAGAGGAATTTATGCTTACACCTTCTTATAAACCATATTGGAGACATTTTACTTATTACAAAAATAGACATGTTCCATTAAAATTCTTTACATTCTAAATATTAAATGCATTACATCAAAGTTGTTGTAACCAATATTTTCCTAATGGTTTCCAATTTACTGAACGAATGCTTACAAATATTATAGCCTTTATTCTCCAGAATGACTGGATATTTATACTCTTTGTATTCTTTAAGTTCCTTTAGCACACACAGCCCTAAATTGTCATGCATCAATAACCATGAATTCTCTCTTGCTGTTAAAGCCTAATTTCCCCATATGTGCTCAGAAGACATGACAATCCGGAATTTCCTAATTAGCCAACTGTGTAACAATGATACCCCAATCATAGATTTTGTTATTATTATGGTATTAGCATTCCGCAAAGCATTTCCTGAAATGCAGACAACTTATAAAATGTGTAGTGTCTCCTGTCATCGGCTTATTTGATGCGTAGATTTGCAATCTTCTGCAAGATCGAAATTAAATCAGCAACATACGTCTGATCAGCCATCTACTTAGAACACGAATGCACCCCCCTGCTCAAATAATTCAAGCATAGTGCATCAAATATAGTTCAAATCCGTGGATCCACTATATTCTAGGAATCAAAAGTCTGTGGGCATTTTAATATAGTCTCTGTATACAATTGGACTAATTAGTGGGAAAACTCGCACAGAAGCTGGATGGTGAAAACTTTACTGTTAATGAAATGGGAAGCCATTGCTCGTGTAAGATCATGAGATATATTTCAGATAAAGTTACTGGGACATTCTGGGCACAGGAAAACTTTCCTGCATGTTGACATTTCTGGAAAAAATGATTTACCTCGATTAATATGCCTACACATACCCTCAATTGGTTATACCCGTAGCTTCCCCCCAAGACGGAGAAGTAGACCAAAAGGAATGACATCAACTGATTCAGCCCTCCAGTGTTATTACTGGAAGTGGGGGTGGCTCCTGGGGGACCTCTGATACAAAGTCAAACGATTTAAAAACCGACTACTTACAATGGGGTAGGGGCACCCCTGGCAATATAACCACTGCAGCATGGCAACTGGAAACACTTGCCTTTATTGCATAACATCACTTCTAAAACACAGAAACCATCACTGGTCCTAGCACACGCAATAACCTGTAAAACACACATACCATCACTGGTCCCAGCACACACAATAACCTGTAAAACACACATACCATCACTGGTCCCAGCACACACAATAACCTGTAAAACACACATACCATTACTGGTCCCAGCACACGCAATAACCTGTAAAACACACATACCATCACTGGTCCTAGCACACGCAATAACCTGTAAAACACACATACCATCACTGGTCCCAGCACACGCAATAACCTGTAAAACACACATACCATCACTGGTCCCAGCACACGCAATAACCTGTAAAACACACATACCATCACTGGTCCCAGCACACACAATAACCTGTAAAACACACATACCATCACTGGTCCTAGCACACGCAATAACCTGTAAAACACACATACCATCACTGGTCCCAGCACACGCAATAACCTGTAAAACACACATACCACTGGTCCCAGCACACACAATAACCCAAACACACATACCATCACCGGTCCTAGCATCACCCAATAACCCGTATAGCACACACACCATTACCGGTCCCAGCACACGAATAACCCGTAAAACACACATACCATCACTGGTCCTAGCACACGCAATAACCTGTAAAACACACATACCATCACTGGTCCCAGCACACGCAATAACCTGTAAAACACACATACCATCACTGGTCCTAGCACACACAATAACCTGTAAAACACACATACCATCACTGGTCCTAGCACACGCAATAACCTGTAAAACACACATACCATTACTGGTCCTAGCACACGCAATAACCTGTAAAACACACATACCATTACTAGTCCCAGCACACGCAATAACCTGTAAAACACACATACCATTACTGGTCCTAGCACACGCAATAACCTGTAAAACACACATACCATCACTGGTCCCAGCACACGCAATAACCTGTAAAACACACATACCATCACTGGTCCTAGCACATGCAATAACCTGTAAAACACACATACCTTCACTGGTCCCAGCACACGCAATAACCTGTAAAACACACATACCATCACTGGTCCTAGCACACGCAATAACCTGTAAAACACACGTACCATCACTGGTCCCAGCACACGCAATAACCTGTAAAACACACATACCATCACTGGTCCTAGCACACACAATAACCTGTAAAACACACATACCATCACTGGTCCCAGCACACGCAATAACCTGTAAAACACACATACCATCACTGGTCCTAGCACACGCAATAACCTGTAAAACACACGTACCATCGCTGGTCCTAGCACACGCAATAACCTGTAAAACACACATACCATCACTGGTCCTAGCACACGCAATAACCTGTAAAACACACATACCATCACTGGTCCTAGCACACGCAATAACCTGTAAAACACACATACCATCACTGGTCCTAGCACACGCAATAACCTGTAAAACACACATACCATCACTGGTCCTAGCACACGCAATAACCTGTAAAACACACATACCATCACTGGTCCCAGCACACGCAATAACCTGTAAAACACACATACCATCACTGGTCCTAGCACACGCAATAACCTGTAAAACACACATACCATCACTGGTCCTAGCACACGCAATAACCTGTAAAACACACATACCATCACTGGTCCCAGCACACACAATAACCTGTAAAACACACATACCATCACTGGTCCTAGCACACACAATAACCTGTAAAACACACATACCATCACTGGTCCTAGCACACGCAATAACCTGTAAAACACACATACCATCACTGGTCCCAGCACACACAATAACCTGTAAAACACACATACCATCACTGGTCCTAGCACACACAATAACCTGTAAAACACACATACCATCACTGGTCCTAGCACACGCAATAACCTGTAAAACACACATACCATCACTGGTCCCAGCACACACAATAACCTGTAAAACACACATACCATTACTGGTCCTAGCACACACAATAACCTGTAAAACACACATACCATCACTGGTCCTAGCACATGCAATAACCTGTAAAACACACATACCATCACTGGTCCCAGCACACACAATAACCTGTAAAACACACATACCATTACTGGTCCTAGCACACACAATAACCTGTAAAACACACATACCATCACTGGTCCCAGCACATACAATAACCTGTCTAGCACACATACCATCACTGGTCCTAGCACACGCAATAATCTGTAAAACACACATACCATCGCTGGTCCTAGCACACACAATAACCTGTAAAACACACATACCATCACTGGTCCCAGCACACGCAATAACCTGTCTAGCACACATACCATCACTGGTCCTAGCACACACAATAACCTGTAAAATATACAAACCATCACAGCACACGCTATAACCTGTAGAACATGTGAGCATGGCCGTAGCACCTGTAATGACCTGTATGACGCACTAGGAGGCACTCAACCTTGACGTCACTGGCGTGTGTAACATTCTAGCCAGCGCTGGCCCTAGCACACACAATGACACACATAGTACACTAGACCTCATTGACTGTAGTGCTTACAATGACTATTATAGCATATTATATGTCTCTGGACGTGTGGCCAGTATTGTTCTCTCACTAGACATGCCGTTTAGGAAGTCACACTACCTATGCCCCCTTGCTCCAGTTTTATACTTATAAAGGCCTAGACAGTGGGGGATAACCATGTTCCTTTGAATTGATGTTGACATGAGTCTCTGTACCCTGCAGTTTCAAAACCATTTCCTACCCTCCTTCTTTTGAAGGCATATACTGTATCTGTCAACATAACCTCAATTGCTTGTGAATTCCACAACTTTACTGCCCTAATGTAAATAACCTTTTGCTTTGTTGTGTGTTAAATCTCCTGTTTTCTGTTACCAAACGACAGACCCACATCACGTTTTTCAGCTTGGGGGATGAGAATCTGCTTTATGGGAGACAATTCCGCTGTTCTGGAACGCATTTCTGGAACTGAAAGAACTGTCTTTGGTGGGAGAGTTTGCTCTCGTTATCTGCATGCGTGTCCTTCCTACTGCTCTTTGAGGTGAAATGTCATGATTTAATTTTCTATTATTATTACAAGACTTTAAGCCACTCTTGATAAAGTACAATCAACATACAACACATGACGACATGATTTTCTTGCGTGTTGATAATATGACATTATTGCTTTTTTGTCTCTATTTTTTTAATATATATATTTAATTAGTCTTCTTGTTACTTAACGTAAGAATTTAAGACAGCAATGCTGGCAAAGCACCATAGGAGCTGTAATTCTACAACAGTTAGACAGATACTGTTTGTTTATCCTGTTTTTGTGAGATTCCCCATTAGCTCCCAATGATATTGTAAACAAACACTGTGTTTATACCCAGTGATACACTCATAGTCACTGCACCTTATCTGTCTTAAATAATCGAATACATTGCTCAATACTGTGGAGCTCTGTTACACTCTCACACACTGCATTTACTGTGGAGCTCTGTTACACTCTCTCACACACTGCACATTACAGTGGAGCTCTGTTACACTCTCACACACTGCACATTACAGTGGAGCTCTGTTACATTCTCACACACACTGCACATTACAGTGGAGCTCTGTTACATTCTCACACACACTGCACATTACAGTGGAGCTCTGTTACATTCTCACACACACTGCACATTACAGTGGAGCTCTGTTACACTCTTACACACTGCACATTACAGTGGAGCTCTGTTACAATCTTACACACTGTACATTACAGTGGAGCTCTGTTACACTCTTACACACTGCACATTACAGTGGAGCTCTGTTACATTCTCACACACACTGCACATTACAGTGGAGCTCTGTTACATTCTCACACACACTGCACATTACAGTGGAGCTCTGTTACATTATCACACACACTGCACATCACAGTGGAGCCCTGTAACACTCACACACACTGCACATTACAAAATTTGTGGGTGCTATATAAATAGTAATAATAATAAAGTAGCCAAACTGGTAATATATTCCAAGCAAGCTATGCTTCCAGTCTAACTACTTTGGCCTTACATTTGAAACTCACTTTAAAGGACCACTATAGTGTAAGGAATAAAAACGTGTATTTCTGACACAACAGCTGTAAAAACAAAGTTTAGGTCTATTGGTAAGACAAACGTTAAACTTTATTATAGCACAGAACAGGTCTGGTTGCTTGCTCCGCCCCCTTAGCAGAGATCATCAAAATTGGCAATCTCAACCAATTCAATGCTTTCCCATAGGAAAGCACTGTAAGGCTATTGCGCATGCACAGCTAAACGCTGTGCTGAGCCAATCAGCATCTCATCATAGAGATGAATTGAATCAATGCATTCAACATCTCCATGCAGAGCGTGCAGCACTGACGCAGGAAGCAGCTCTAGTGGTCATGTGTGTAACTGCCACTAGAGGTGTTCCTAGGCAGTAATGTAAACACTGCCTTTTTCTCCGAAAAGGCAGTGTTTACATTAGAAATTCTGCAGGGACAGGCTATACACAACAGAACAGCTACATTAAGCTGTAGTTGTTCTGGTGACTATAGTGTCCCTTTAACCCCTTAGTGACCACGGACATTACAGGGCTGGAAAATAAGTGCTGGAAGCGATCGTAATACCCCTCCACACTGCTGGGCACCCGAATGATCGCTCCCCCTGGAGCGATCACTTCCGGGTTGCCACACGTGGCGCCCAGCAGTGTAGAACAGAGCATTGGAAGCCTTCAGGCAGGCTTCCGATGCTCTGCCTCTACTGAGTGCCTCGAGGGGTCGAGGCACTCAGTAATAGTTTAAAAAAAAAATTATAATAAATTTTTTTTTTTAAATTAATTAATTACAAAATTAACCCTCTAACCTCCCTCCCTCTCCCTTCCCATGTACTTACTGATTGCCACTGTTCCCCCACTGGCTGAGCCCAGACTGGCTGAGTCCAGACAGTCCCCCCTTTGCACTGTAGGACCCCCAGGTGCCATGTGACCATTCTAAAAGAGCGGTCACATGACCACAATAGGTGTCTACAGTGGGGACTGCCTGAACTGACAGGTAGTCCCCCTGCTGGTGAAAAAGTAAAAATAAAGTTAATAAAAGTAACTAAAAATTAAAAAAAATTAATAAATTTAAGAATTTATATATATATATGTACATATAAAATATATATAGATATATTATATCTATTTAGATATATTATATCTATATAAAATAAAACTATAGGAGCTGCCAGCAGGGGGACTGTCTGAGATGTCAGGCAGTCCCCCAGGCTGCTAAAAAGTAAAAAATAAAAAATAAATATGTTATACATATTACAAAATAATTAAAGCATTTTATAATATATTATACATATGTAATGCATATATATTTATATATATACACATACACACACACAAATTATATGTATATGTGTGTATATATATTTATATAGTAGTGTGGCTACTACAAAAGACTGGACTTACCCCATTTGGAATACCCTGGGTGTCTATTTGAAAACAGTATGCCAGGATGGGGTTATTTCACATTCCTGGGCTACCATATGGTCTCAAAATGCAACACAGACCCAGCAAACCAATCTGGCAAACTGAATTCGGCAAGCCCTATACTGACCCTGTAACTTTACAAAACACCATAAAATCTGTAGATGGGGTATTGCTATACTCGGGAGACTTCGCTAAACACAAATATGAGTGTTTAAAAAAGTAAAACCTATCACGACGATTAAATCACCAGTAAAAATGCAAAAAACTAATAAAAACACTGATTTTGGCCAGCGTTTGTGGCTAAGTGGCTACTAAAAAAGACTGGACATACCCCATATTGAATACCCTGGGTTGTCTACTTTTACAAATGGTATGCCATGATGGGGTTAATTTTCATTCCTGGGCTGCTATACGCTCTCAAATGCAACATAGACCCAGCAAACCAATCTGGCAAATTTCAATGTGCAAAGATGGAATATGGGAAAGCCCTACATTTGACCCCTGTAAGTTTGCAAAAACCCATAAAATCTGTACATTGGGGACACTGTTGTACTCGGAAGATGTTGCTGAACACATAATGGGGTGTTCTTTGTCAGCAACACATAACAGGAACTGAGAATCCATGCCTAAAGTACAACGTGAGAGAAAAATAACACAAAAAAAGACTACCCAAATGTTTGACAAAGACTGGTAGTAGAATTAGTGCATGGAAAGTGTTAAAATACCACCATTTGAAATACCGTACGGTGTCTACTTTTCACAAATGTATGGTTTGATCTGGGTAAATTACATTAGCCGGCTTCAAAAATGTCCTTAAGAGGACATGGGTGCATGATGACCATCTGTGAGAATTCCAAGTTGGAAAACTGGAATGTGCACCCTCCAAATAAGGTCTTTTAGCCCCCAGAGAACCCATGGGGGGTATGATTGTACTCAGGAGATGTTGCTGAACACATAATGGGGTGTTCTTTGTCAGCAACACATAACAGGAACTGAGAATCCATGCCTAAAGTACAACGTGAGAGAAAAATAACACAAAAAAACGACTACCCAAATGTTTGACAAAGACTGGTGGTAGAATTAGTGCATGGAAAGTGTTAAAATACCCCCATTTGAAATACCGTAGGGTGTCTACTTTTCAAAAATGTATGGTTTGATCTGGGTAAATTACATTGGCCGGCTTCAAAAATGTCCCAAAGAGGACATGGGTGCATGATGACCAGCTGAGAAAATTCCAAGTAGGAAAACTGGAATGCGCACCCTCCAAATAAGGTCTATTAGTCCCCAGAGAACCCGACACACCTGTACATGGGTGGTATCACTGTACTCAAGAGATGTTGCTAAACACATATTGGGGTGTTCATTGGCAGTAATACATAACAGGAGCTGAGAATACATGCCTAAAGTACGATGTTTGTGAAAAATAACACAATAAAATGACTACCCAAAAAGTTGACAAAGACTGGTGGTAGAATTAGTGCATGGAAAGTGTTAAAATACCACCATTTGGAATACCCTAGGGTGTCTATGTTTCAAAAATATATGGTTTGGTGGGGGTAAATTACATTAGCCGGCTTCAAAAACGTCCTTAAGAGGACATGGGTGCATGATGACCATCTGTGAGAATTCCAAGTTGGAAAACTGGAATGTGCAACCTCCAAATAAGGTCTTTTAGCCCCCAGAGAACCCATGGGGGTATCATTGTACTCAGGAGATGTTGCTGAACACATATTGGGGTGTTCTTTGTCAGCATCACATAACAGGAACTGAGAATCCATGCCTAAAGTACAACGTGAGAGAAAAATAACACAAAAAACGACTACCCAAATGTTTGACAAAGACTGGTGGTAGAATTAGTGCATGGAAAGTGTTAAAATACCACCATTTGAAATACCGTAGGGTGTCTACTTTTCAAAAATGTATGGTTTGATCTGGGTAAATTACATTGGCCGGCTTCAAAAATGTCCCAAAGAGGACATGGGTGCATGATGACCAGCTGAGAAAATTCCAAGTAGGAAAACTGGAATGCGCACCCTCCAAATAAGGTCTATTAGTCCCCAGAGAACCCGACACACCTGTACATGGGTGGTATCACTGTACTCAGGAGATGTTGCTAAACACATATTGGGGTGTTCATTGGCAGTAATACATAACAGGAGCTGAGAATACATGCCTAAAGTACGATATTTGTGAAAAATAACACAATAAAATGACTACCCAAAAAGTTGACAAAGACTGGTGGTAGAATTAGTGCATGGAAAGTGTTAAAATACCACCATTTGGAATACCCTAGGGTGTCTACGTTTCAAAAATATATGGTTTGGTGGGGGTAAATTACATTAGCCGGCTTCAAAAATGTCCTTAAGAGGACATGGGTGCATGATGACCATCTGTGAGAATTCCAAGTTGGAAAACTGGAATGTGCACCCTCCAAATAAGGTCTTTTAGCCCCCAGAGAACCCGACACACCTGTACATGGGTGGTATCACTGTACTCAGGAGATGCTGCTAAACACATATTGGGGTGTTCATTGGCAGTAATACATAACAGGAGCTGAGAATACATGCCTAAAGTACGATGTTTGTGAAAAATAACACAATAAAATGACTACCCAAAAAGTTGACAAAGACTGGTGGTAGAATTAGTGCATGGAAAGTGTTAAAATACCACCATTTGGAATACCCTAGGGTGTCTACGTTTCAAAAATATATGGTTTGGTGGGGGTAAATTACATTAGCCGGCTTCAAAAACGTCCTTAAGAGGACATGGGTGCATGATGACCATCTGTGAGAATTCCAAGTTGGAAAACTGGAATGTGCAACCTCCAAATAAGGTCTTTTAGCCCCCAGAGAACCCATGGTGGTATCATTGTACTCAGGAGATGTTGCTGAACACATAATGGGGTGTTCTTTGTCAGCAACACATAACAGGAACTGAGAATCCATGCCTAAAGTACAACGTGAGAGAAAAATAACACAAAAAACGACTATCCAAATGTTTGACAAAGACTGGTGGTAGAATTAGTGCATGGAAAGTGTTAAAATACCACCATTTGAAATACCGTAGGGTGTCTACTTTTCAAAAATGTATGGTTTGATCTGGGTAAATTACATTGGCCGGCTTCAAAAATGTCCCAAAGAGGACATGGGTGCATGATGACCAGCTGAGAAAATTCCAAGTAGGAAAACTGGAATGCGCACCCTCCAAATAAGGTCTATTAGTCCACAGAGAACCCGACACACCTGTACATGGGTGGTATCACTGTACTCAGGAGATGTTGCTAAACACATATTGGGGTGTTCATTGGCAGTAATACATAACAGGAGCTGAGAATACATGCCTAAAGTACGATATTTGTGAAAAATAACACAATAAAATGACTACCCAAAAAGTTGACAAAGACTGGTGGTAGAATTAGTGCATGGAAAGTGTTAAAATACCACCATTTGAAATACCCTAGGGTGTCTACGTTTCAAAAATATATGGTTTGGTGGGGGTAAATTACATTAGCCAGCTTCAAAAATGTCCTTAAGAGGACATGGGTGCATGATGACCATCTGTGAGAATTCCAAGTTGGAAAACTGGAATGTGCACCCTCCAAATAAGGTCTTTTAGCCCCCAGAGAACCCATGGGGGGTATGATTGTACTCAGGAGTTGTTGCTGAACACATATTGGGGTGTTCTTTGGCAGTAACCCTTAAAGTTCTCCGTACATGTATTAAATTGCTATGTAAATTATTATTTATTTATTATTTTATTTGGTGGTAAAATGGTTGCATGAAAAGAGTCAAAATACCCCAAGTTTAATACCTTAGGTTGTCTTCTTTTAAAAAAATATATATACATGTGAAGGGTTATTCAGGTATTCCTGACAGATATTAGTGTTACAATGTAATGTTAATTTTGAAAAAGAATGGTTTGGAAATGGCAAAGTGCTACTTGTACTTATTGCCCTATAACTTTCCAAAAAAAGCTAAGAACATGTTAACATTGGTTATTTCTAAACTCAGGACAAAATTTAGAAACTATTTAGTCAGGGTGGTTTTTGGCGGTTGTAGATGCGTAGCAGATTTTAGGGGTCAAATTTCGAAAAAGTTTGTTTTTTAAATTTTTTCATCATATTTTATAGTTTTTTTATAGTAAATTATATGATATGATGAAAATAATGGTATCTTTAGAAAGATCATTTAATGGCGAGAAAAACAGTATTATAATATGTGTGGGTACAATAAATAAGTAAGAGGAAAATTACAGCTAAACACAAACACCGCAGAAATGTAAAAACAGCCCTGGTCCCAAATGGTAAGAAAATTGAAAAGTGGTCTGGCCACTAAGGTGTTAAAGTCACCTGGAATTCCAGACAATTTTCACTTTACTAAATAACCCAGGCTGCATCACAGTGCAGACTTCAATTGTACAGGGTTGTGCAATGTTATGATATCATTAGGGCTTTTTACTAAAGTGAGAATTAAAAGTGAATTTTAAATTTAAGGCCAAAATAAAAGAATGGGGGGAAAACAAACAAACTCTAATTCAGCAATGCTTCCAGTTCAGCTACTCTGTCCTAAAATGAGACAATCACTTTGAATTCACTTTGAATTCTTAATTTAGTTAATATCCCTGTATATGTGATTTGTCATAAGCCTGCATCTTGAGCCGTGCAGATAATTTATCTATAGTCAAAAGAGCGATGGTTCAGAGCGGTTAATGCTCACTTTGCACACAGTGTTCCATCATAGAGAAATGTCTTTTAAAAATATATATTTTTTTTAAATTATTATTTAAGTACTTAACTTGTCCTGGAATGGAAGTGATGTTGACCCGGGTCCTCTTTCTCCACTGTGCATCTTGGAGACTTTATACAGAATCTTCTCCTGTGAGGAGTCCATTACTGATGCTCTGTGACTACTTACATATTGCCTGTTGGCTTACAGTGCCATGTAGTGCCCAGCTCAGTAAGAGCACTGCAATAGAACAATGGGATATTACTGAGCAGCATTCAAATCACCTTCCTTCCGACTTCTGCTCTAATTTTGGGTTTGATGGTAGAATAACGCTCTTGATTGACCAGTTGATGGTGAGCCTAGATTTGTCTGCATTTCCGTGATGTGCCGGTACATTTTAGTTTTTGTTGTTTTTTTAAATATGTATGTATCCTACCTCACAAATATACCTACTTTGGAAGTCCTGTTCATATTTTGGACCCCATATGTCTTCTTTTTTCTGTGAGTGTAAACCAGAACATCTCAGCAATAAAACTCACAGTACTTTCTGTTGTAACGTTTAGAGGTATGCATGTGTAGCTTGCTCAACCAGGATTTAAACCTATAAAAAAAAAAAAATATATCTATCTATCTATCTATCTATATATATATATATATATATATTGCACATTCTGTTTAATCTAGAATGTCTTATCTGGTCCTCTGCTAATAGCCTTTTAGACCCTGCAGTTGCTTCCTGTGTGTTATTACAGAGCAGGAGATTAAAAACTTCTAAAGCAAGTTAACATCTGATTGAAAAATGACAAAAAAATTCAATCTGGGGAAGTGTGGCTAGATCTGCATAAATAGAATCAAAAGTTATTTAACTCCTAAATGGCAGAGAAATGAGCAGTGAGACTGCAGGGGCATGATCTACACACCAAAACTGCTTCATTAAGCTAAAGTTGCTCTGATGTATAGTATATGTATAGTATATCTTTAACGGTGACTTCTGTAGTAAAATAATTTGAACACTTTTTATATATTCTTGTGCACAAGAATATCAAAAAGATTGATCCCCATCTGTTGTACAACTCCCACTATGCTATGTCAGCTGGGGATATATCATTTGCCCATCGTTACAGGGTTTGTATTTGTGAGCAGTGTTTGTGCATTTGAATGTAAGCATGTTTTTATATAGAGTATATGAATGCATATAGGGGTGTTTTTGTATGTACTGTTGTCATTGGGATGCAGTGATGTACTTGTGTGTAGTGTTTGGAAGCAGGGGTGTGTATGTATGTCATTTTGCTTTTTAATGCATGTGTAGAGTTGGTGTTTCTATATAATTTTAGTCTTTTAGTACAGGGATGTGTTTGTATGTAATGATTGTAATTGTGTGCATGTGTGTGTTTAGATGTTGTATTGTATTAAAATGCGGATGCACATTGCGTAGTATTGGTGTTTGAGTGAATGGCTGTGTTTGTATATTATTTTTTCATTTGAATTCAGGGGTGTCTTTGTATGTAACATTTGTGCTTGCAGGGGTGTGTTTGTGTTTTGTGTTGGTGTTCGATTGATAGGACATTCATACACAGATATACATACACATTAACACAGATACACACATAAACACACTGACACATACACACACACTTAAATACACACACTGTCACACAAATACATTCAGAAACACATACTGACACACAGATACACATGCACTAACATACACACTCAGCTTGTATTTTTTATATTTGCAGCCACCCTTCTGTTAGATACCTTTTGTCTGCAGGAATGTGACTTTTGTGGGTTGCAGCTGGCTGAGGCTGCTGTGAGTCTTCAGTAGCTCACTACCCGCTGCTGCCTCCCTGCACTCTCTATCTCCTGGAGGAAATCACCTGTCTCACTTCCTCCCAGCCTGCTGATACTACAGGAGCGTGATTGTGCTCTTAAAGGTCCGCAGCACCCAACTAGGTCCCTGTTCAGCGACACCCAAAGGGTGCGGGCCCCGTTGCAGCGCTAGCCCTGGTGTTTCTTCTTTTACATGTTGTAATTTATACTGCTCATAGGCCTGGGCAGCACATTAAATTAGTATTAGTACAAAATTATCATCTAAACTTTACTTTAAAAAAATACCAATTAAAAAAATATTTTTTGCTCTAGTGATAAGCACCTTTTACAGTAAAAGGTAAAAGATAAAAGGTTAGTCATGTTTTTTTATGTTTTGTTTTTTTCTTAAAAAAAAAAAAAACCACCTGAGAACCAAGTGAGGGACAGCCATTATTAGTATGTTGGCTTGTCTGGCTCATCACTTGCATAATTTGCAATTTTGTGTTGACCTGCTCTCCCTGAGTGTATAGTCACCATCTTACATGTGCGTGTATATTTATATGCACACACTCTGTGCTATTATCTTGTGAGTGTGTTAGAACGACACACAAATTGGAGTGAAACTACCATTATATTTTTTCCTTTTCTGTAAGTTTGTTAGGTTATTTATCCTACCACAAAACTCCACTTTCTTGGCTGAGATCATCAGAATTGACAATCTCAGACAATCCAATGCTTCCCCATATGAAAGCAGCGTTGCACCAATAAGCATCTCCTGATAGAGATGCAATGAATCACTACATCGCTATGGGGAACGTACAGTGCCTACATGCAGAGCGTGGAGACTCTGAACGTCAAAGCAGCACACTGTGCAGCACTGACCCAGAAACCTCTAGTGGCCATCTGAGTTACTGCCACTTAGGGTGTCTCAAGGCACTAATGTAAACGCTGCCTTCTGTTTGAAAAGACAGTTCCATAATGGTGTGACTACATACAGTCGGGGCGCATTCCTTGCACCATAACTACTATAGCATGCTGTAGTGGTTATGGTGCTTGGAGTGTTCATTTAAGTTGTTCTAAACCAAATGGACTCACATAGAATAAAAAATAGAAAAAGTAGTCATTCTATTATTATTTTCTTCTCATTAATTGATAGATTAGAGATTTGAATTAACTTACATGCATAATTTAAAATTATGTTTGATTTTAAATAAAAGCAAAAATCTCTTTATTTTGTCTGATATGGATTTATTCTACTCCTTGTTTTTTTGCCACCATGGTGGATTGTACGGTCTACTTGGGGTTCTTAATAATAATGAGGGAAAACAAAACCTTTTTCTTCTATATGAAAAACCAAAAATGTGTATTATTACATGACTGGAAGAGTCAGCGTTTGCATAAAAACAAAGAAATATAGACAAAATAAACAGATAATTATATATATGTTTATGCAGTTTTCCAATTTGAAGCTTTGGTCTCCTTAATTGTTCCCAGAGCAGTTCACCAAACGTACGTTTGTGTTTATATAATGATATATTTGTATAATATTATGGGGGAACGGTATTACCAGGATAAAATAATATACCTGTCCCAAGTAACTGTGCCATGTTTGGAAGAGACATTTATAAATAAATGAACTCATTGACTTAAGCCAAGTAACTGAAAGTAAAAATTGTGATTTGTAATTATTTTTTTTTCTGATAGATTGTTTTAAGGAGGTATTTAGCAGTTATAATTAGTGCACTTAAGATTTTGTTTTTAAAGTTGGGCATAAAAAGGGCAGTTTTTCAAATTCCTAATCTCTGCTTTACACACAAGGACCTATTCTAATTGGTTTTAGTCACCCAAAGGTGACACAGAGGGACAGTGTGCATAGCTCTATGTGAAGTTCTGTCTGTGAGCGAGCAAATTGCTTTAATATTATATGTCAACAGGGGGGGAGTGTAACCCTGTCACATAGTCCAACTCTGGGCAAAATTTGTTGACATTTAGTCTTGTTGGCCCCAGTCCCAGTTACAAATACTTCTGTTCATATAATGCTCATGTTTACCAGTAAAGAAAATGCTGGCTTGTGGCTTTTTTTTTTTTTAAAAAAACAAACTTTTTTTTTTGCAATAAAAATCCAGTGTGAAAAAAAAAATTAATTTATAAAAAAAAAGTATTTTATATTTATCGATATATATGTCTACAAACTTTTGGCCACAAAAACAGCAAGTTTTTGCATAAATTCGTACGTGATGAATAGTTGATTCTAAAGCGATTTGGGCATTTGTCAGAACCTAACAAATATACATAGTAACGCTAGTTTGGGAACCCATTTATCTGAATATCCTCTTTCTTTGCGAAATAAATTAGGGGTATGTTTGCATGCCTGGAGTCACATTAGGAATATTTTAAATGTTCAGCATCTCATCCAGGCGCCACACAAGATTAAATGAAAAAAATCATAAAATGAAAGGTATTTAAACATTTAATCCTTTTACAATGAACTCTCAGAGTGGGCAGGACGTCTTGTTGTAAAGAGGGATAAGACAGATCTTCCTCTATATTACAGCTAATAAATACCCCCAAATTGCACTTAACCCTTCCAGTGGAGGGAGGGGGGGGTGAATATTTGAGGCTTGAAAAAAAACAAAAACATAGATTTATAAAAGACAAAAAATCAGAGGAGATATTTATACAAGACACATTTAATTAAAAAGCAGTAAGCGGTGGAATTTGAGCAAAATAAAAACACAATAAATATTTCATATGATAGCAAGATAGAGAAGAGGGAAGGTCTATGTGCACTCTCAGATGACGCTAAAATGACGAATTCATAAATGACGGTTCATAAGAATCTACAAGGAAATACAAAACGTAGAGACGGGACGCTGAATCCCTTTTTGTTGGAAGAATGGGAACCACAATCTGTTAATGGATATAGCTATCAAACAACTACTACAAGCCTGCCGTACGAGACATAGTGACACTTCAAATTCTCACGTGGTGGGAAGGTTTTTTTCAGCTATCATGGGGTGGGGTCAATCCCTCCCTTGTAATATGTGAATATAGTGCTTTTATTAACCCATTCCCTAACGAATTTCACCGCTAGATTACAAACATGATTTGTGGCCAGTAACAAAAAAAAATATTAATAATTTAAATGGTGCATTTCTCCTAGTCAGATCCTGCGGAAGCTACAATCCTATAATCACCCCTCACTCTAGCTTACTGAGTGCCGCTCGGGTCAATAGTGCCCATTTCTCTGCGGGCTTTTTCCTATGTGTACCACATGACGGCATAGGTTAGAGATATAAAAGCAAAAGTAAGAGAGAAGTATATTATCACGCTGCAGATTCTGCATTTGTGATCTTCAACCATCAATATAACAGAACTACGACACACAACCGATGGGGGGGGTTCTAGCTGTACATTGCGTAGAACATTTGATCTATGCATGATCCACCTATTTTATTATAATCATGACAAATCTGGAGCCTTGTTGGTCCATGAGAACTGGTTTGAAAAACACTGCTTCTCTAAAAAGAAGGTGTTTGCTGAATACACAGGAGTGAGATGACCTTATCTCCTCTGATGTCCTCATTACTATAGATTGCTCAATCCCCTTTGTGTTGTATGTGCTGTTGATTTTAAACAATCAACTAACAAATACCCTGACACCTCTGAGTCTTCCCCTATTGATGTCACTCATGGCCATTAATCACTGATCAGATAAAAAGACACTTCTCCCTTCCACCCTACCCCCCTTTTCCTCACCTCCCAAACCACAAGTGATAGAATTTATGTTGACTTTGATATAAGTCCTCCTCTACTTTAGATCCTAATCACAGATAGGGGAGATGGGGATACTTATGTTATCAATGGGAAAACGCTTCTGTACAACTTAACAGTCATCATCACAAGTGTGTGTAGGCTTGAGTAACAGAAGGGGAAAACTCAACAGCAGTGGAATCAGCTTAGTCAAAGGAAACACAGTTTGCTCTGCACCTAAAAGGGTCAAGTTTCACAAACTAGGTGTGAAAGCCACGTGCTGTATTCTAAATGGGATGTCAGGGAACCCACAGTGTGCACTCACAGAACGCACAGCCTTTGGCAAACTACACAAGGACCCTTTCTGATAAAAACAGAAATATCCCCTGTATCCCCCCCAAAAAATATTATTATTATTTTTTTTTAAAAAACAGAGTTGCTATTTTATAACATGTCAACATATTATAAACTTTTGGTTTTAAAAAAAAAATGGAAAAAAAGAACAATACCATCACTACAAGCAATCTGGTTTAAGCAGAGTTTGACACTGAAAAAAAGCATGTTAACCACAAACAATCTTTTTTTTAATAAACATGACATGACTGCACCGGTTTCATATTTAGTGGTTCTCATTTATTCTGCACTGTTTAACTTTTACTACAAGGGGATGAATAAAAATAAAAGAATAAATAGCATAGTCTTCATTTTTTTACAAGATTAATTATTTAATGTGTTTTTTTTTCATTCCCCCAAAAAATGTGTTCTCTATGTACAATAGCTGAAAAATATCTCACTCTGTTTTTTTTTTTTTTTTTTTTAGGGGGAGCTGGGGGGGGGATGTTATCTGAGGTCCATTAAAAAAAAAATTCCCTAAAATGGGAAAACATTTTGTATTAAAAAAATAATAAAATAAAAGTAATTTAAAAAAAAAAAACACATTCGCAATGCGAAGAGCTCTTTGTTTATAAATACAGATACATTAGCCAATAAGGAAAAAAAAAAAATATTAAAAATAATTATAATAAAATAAAATTAAACACAACCAGATTACTTAAGTCTTGGAAATACAGTAGACACTGGTGATTTAAAAGAATAATACTGACCTTTTAATAGTAATTTAAACTGATACCATATATACACACATATACATTCCTACATAGTACAGTGCACACACCAATAACCGGATAAAAGCTATGCCTTTTTTTGCAGAAGTCTTTGTGAGTCCTATTTTCTTTTAACAGGAACATTTGCACTCTGATATGATGGGGTATTGGATGGGGATCCATGCACACCTCTGGTGTAAACGTCTTTGGCATCTCCACCTTAACACGGTCAAATGCATAGACTTGGCAGCTTTGCAGACCATGCCCTCTGGTACAGAACAGGACCTCTTACTGTAGCAGCTTCCAACTTTCACATAACGAGGCCAAAACCTGTTGCCCAGGTCATTCCATGTGTATAAGACAGGGCAGTAAGTCTGACTCCAAAGCCACATCTGCAACTTTCTTCTGAGCTTCTTGCTCAACTTGTGCTTCTTGCCCTGAAGACCTTCATACAACTCCAGTCCCTTGATGTCAGCAGGCATAGCCCCAGAGGGCTTCTGCCTCAAGAGGAGGTCCAACTCCCCAAGGTCTTCTCCTGCAAACCTGTCCTCAGGTAGGTTGATGGCCATGAAGTTGGGGTCGAAATGTCCAGCCATGAGACCCCTGAGCAAGGTCTCGTTAATGTCCTTCTCCTTAGGGTCAAATATGGGGTCAGGGTGCTCAATAAGATCCACCAATGGAAGGTTTTCACTAGGTGCAGGTCTGATGTGAAGGTAATGTTGACATACCCCTTGGTCAATGCGAAGTCCCAAGAAGACAACCAGGGTATATATAGTCACAAGGCACTGGGAATGATACATGCTGAACACAGCCACACACGGTGAGAATACAGTTCTCCTGGCTTGCCAAAGATCATAAATAATTCATCAGAAAGGGGGGGAAAGGGGGTGGGGGTTCTCTTAGAGCCAGCAGCCTTGGTGTCACCCCCTGCTCATTGCAGTCCAACAGAGCTCAGAACTTGCTGATTCCTTGTGATCTCTGCCCAGTCCCAGAGCTCAGCCCTGATGGCACCAGGTTGTCTGCCTGCTGGGTCCAGCCTCCCCCTTGTTAAATATTCTTCACTTTCAGCTGGATCACCATGGTAACCAGAGACTCAATTTCTCCAAGAGAGAAAGCAGAAGAATGAAGGAGGTGTAGCAAGACTTTCTCTCTCACACACACAGAAAAAAAAAATGTAGAAAGTCCTAAACAGACTTGGTTCTCAGCTACTCCTTGTGTAGTGGATGCAGCCAGTGAAATATGCTGGGTTCTCAGGTCTATCCATGCAAACTTGCAGAGTTTATCTGTCCTTGCATTATCTGCTTATCCTGGCTCTTGCTCGGGAGAACTCCTTCAGCACTTGTGTTACTTGTAGTAATCCTGTAGGTTCTGTACCTTGTCCCTCTGGCTACTTAGGATTTATTAGCCGGGCTCCATAGGGCTGTGATGTCATTTATGTGTAAGTACTGTGCTCTCGCCTGTAGCTGGGTTGGTTCTCCTGTGAACACCTCCCTCTCCTCTTGAGTGGTAGACTTAGAAAGGAGGGGGGGTGGGGGGTGTCCTCTCCTGAAGGCTGCAAGCCACTGGGACTGGGAATCTGGCGCCCTCTACTGGTTCGTTATCCCCTTAGGATTCCTTCAAGACTTTAATTGTAAAACTATCTCCTTGTAAGACACATGTAAAGCCATTTTTATAGTGAAGGGATAACAGAGATTCTCTTTTTATTGTTACAGGAATTAAGAGAGTGATTGTAAGACACGTAGAGCTGTATTTAATACAATCCATTCATGAGATACAATAAATGGAAGTGTGAACAAAACTAAAAGCAATGTTTCTTTGATCATGTACAAAACACGTGTGTGTGTATACAACTTTGCAAAGTATTGATATACTAATGAATATTTACACATTAAAGTTCACTTAGCATAAACTATTACAATTATAACCTTGTTCTAAGATTCTATACACATATCTTATTAAGACACGTAGTTTATATAGAATATGACCCATTTCTTAATGCAGGAATTTAATAAACGTGATATTTTGTACATTTTAAAGTAGTTTGTGGACACCCTCCTATGTTTTACACAGGCAAAAATAAACTCTAACAGTAGACAAGACATTGTTAATGTTTAGTGTATAGAGCGACAAAAAAATGTCAAACTTGTTACAATGTAACCAGCAGAATGTGAACGTTCTATTTATTGTAAATATTTATTGAACCCATTAGGGAATGTGATTCTATAAGGAAACAACGTGCAGGCGTCCCACAGCCAGAATAAAATGGTTATATATGCTAAATCGTCTATATTTTATTTTTCTTTCAGATCAGTTTAGTGTTATTGTATATAAGAGTGCCACACAGCTGCAGAGTTCATTATAAGCCCCAGCTAAATATTTTCCTAAGGTATAGAGCTTGTGTTGGTGCAGAGAGAGCTGATAAAATGTTTATCTTTGGTTTTATGAGGGGGCGCCTCTGTTGAAGTTTGGTGGAGACAGAATGCTCGCTGTCTGTATTACCCCATCTTGTTACTCTATATATCACGTTGGGAGACCTCGCTCGATCTGTCTCTCTTGCACTAAATTCTTCAGAGTTTTGTGAAACTTCTTAATGAGCGTTTAAATGGAGATGCAACACATCCCATTCTAAACCTCAGGAGGTTGAATACAGTTTTAATTATTTAGAATACATTTGTTTTTTTGTTTTTTTACAATTTGCAGAACTAACCTGTCCTGTAAGATTGTAAAACGTATGTAAATAATATGTTTAAAAAATAATCATTTTAATTCAAATAAATATAGATTATATATATTTTTTATTTTATTTTTTTAATTATTATTAATAATAATATGCTGCTTTATTTTCATGGTCAGCATATTTTGCTGTTTTCTTTTTCTTGTTTTGGAAATGTATGAAGTTTTTTGGATTAAAAAAATATTGTTAAATAAATGAAATAATAATACATAAGGATATAGATTTATGTTAATATGAAATAGAAAAAAATGAATGCAATATTCTCTACTCTGGTGCTCAAAGAGTTAACTGGTAATCACACACAAAAAAACAGAAAAGAGGGACTGACAGAGGAATAAAACACACAGATTTGCACAAAACTGATAGATTTAACCTCAGAGGTGTTAAACGTTTTATTAATATATTCTCTCTTTATTTTTGTTGAAGCAATGTATTCATCCTAAAAGCAGTGTGGCACATTTTTTATTTTGTGAATTGAGAAATGACTGGAGAAATTCATTATTAGCCAAAACATCCTAAAATTTGCCAATTCCATTGTCAATCAGCCACATTGTCCTGTTTAGTGAATAAGTCCCATAAAATATATACAATGACACAGTTATCATGTGTATATGTCTTACGGCATCTTTTTCATTTTTGTTTTAAGATTGCATGATCTAAAAAATATTCTTACTTCTTTATTGTGAATATTTTTTTTTAAAAAGTACTCGTGGTGTGGACTACAAATCTCATCATGCTTTGACAAAAGTAGAACATAGAATCTTAATAGAAGAACTTGCCTATGGTATACATACTATACCTACTGTAACAATTTGTCCATCTAGTTAAGTTCTGCATTTACCTTTGACTTGATGTGTTCTGCGCTGCGTAATGTGTTGGTGCCATATAAATACATGATAATAACCGAAAAATGTAATGCACTCTATGGGTTATTTACTAACAGAAATAGCCTAAATAGAAAAAAAAATCTAAGCCAGCTATGCTTTTATTGTGGCTATTTTGGAATTAAATTCAAAATTCACTTTAAATCCTAACTTTAGTATATAACTCTGATTGTCTTCAATAGGCTGTAGTCACTTTTGTCTACCGTTGACACAAATATTGTCCAATGGTATCATGGGATAGTCAGCCATAGCATACGTTTCAAGTAAAACCTTATATAAAAATGTGATTTATAGTGGTTGAGGCCCGATGGTCGAATATTATAATCCCCATAATGTTGGATGATAAAAGGGATAATGCATTCGATTAAATACATAAAATAGATCAAATAAAAATCTGGTTTGCATTTCCAGAGAAATTTTATGAAAGAGAGGAGATTTGGCCTTACTAATATGTTTGGTGTTTACGATCACACCGTAGAATATACATAGTTCATCTTGGCATTAAAGCTTTTCTCATGACTACATTTCCTGGGCCTCTCCATCATTATTTATTCACTGAATTAAGCCAATAAGAGGGCTATATACATGTCATTGTAACACATGGTCTTTTGCATTGAATGTATATGCCATCCTATCCATCTTGAAGGATGAAGGTCTTTCAGAGAGGCTGTAGTAGCTAAAACCATTGGAGTTCCAGTTGAGGTGGACTACGTTGAGGAACTCATTTGCAACTTTATTTTATACATCCGATTACAATAATCAAATAGAGTTGTCTTTTAATCTTTGATCATTTGGAACAGAGTTTCCATATTTTAAAAGGATAATGCTGATTTCAAAGTATCTAACCAGGGAGGGTGCATTCAACGTTTGGTAGTTTCCAAGGACATCCTGTGGTCTTCAGGTTATTACTGACCATTCTCTTGCTTTATTTGGCCAGTGATGTACTTGAATTCACATCTGCTTTCAAATTGTCTAAGACAATGGAAACAACCAGTACAAATACAGCGTGCAAATCATACAGGGATATTCATCAAAGTGTGTATTGTCAGGGGGAATCAAAGTAAATTCAGTTTGAAATTCAAATTTTAAATTACATGAGGGGAACCGAAAACATAGACGACTTAGAGATTCCGTTCAAATGTTGGCCTAAAATTTCAAATTCACTTTCAATTTTCAACAATTTAGAGAATAATCTTGATAGACCATTTCTACACAAAGCACAGACGAGAATAAACAAACGGCAGCCCCCAAGCCGCCTTAAACCTTGTATTTCTGGAGCAAAAAGAGAAATGCTATGTAACTTAGCACATATATTTCAACTTCTTTAATATGATTTTTTCTTTAAGAATGTATTACTTTTTCTTAAAGAAAAGTGCTATGGTCAAAAAGATGTCTATTTTTTTTTTTAACTTTGTTTTATGTCTTTTACACATACAAGATGATTGTTTGTTTTAACCTTTCATGTATCAGATTGGTTTTATCCCCTTTGCATTAGTAGGTGAGACAAGGATCAAACAGAGGGAAAGAATTTACAATGGGAACTGTCAGATTCAATATTTCCTTTCTATCAAAGCCTTAGTGTATTTGCACGTGATTAGCATACTAATTATTGTGTATACTGAGGAATGAAACCTATTGTAGGGACAGGTGACTGAGTTTCCTTTTAACTTATTGCGATTGGATAAAAGGCTTACAGTGTGTACTTCATTTCCCTTTCATCAGATTTTAGGAATTCAAATGTATCACCTAATTATGCTTTGATAATTGAGTACTGATTGGTTCCTAATTAGTGGGTAAACAACATGTAACTGCTTTAGAGTTCAAGTAATCAGCACCAGGTTCAGCCAGATAAAGATCTTTTTAAATATCCTCATTCTCAATGGTACTTAATGTACCATGTATTCACACACGGGTTGTTGTAGTTATGGTAAATACAAAAGAGAAATTTTACATCTTATTGCTTGATTAAAAAAAAAATAAGACACAAACTACTACAAACCCATAAATGATGATATAAAGGTAACTCGTGTTTATTAGACATCTAAGTGCAATAGCATTCATAATAACAACGTTTTTTTAATATTGTAACTCATTGCCGCTCAAAGGGAAAAAGAAGGGAACACGATTTAATATTTGAATTAAAAGATGAGTAGAAATAGTTGTGAAAGAAATGTTTTTCCTCGATGACACCTTTTTGTACATGGCAAATATTTACGAGACTGAGGCAAGAGGCAGTAAGATGATACGACTTAATTTAATGCATAAAAATGTATGAAATGTATGTGTTATGCAATTGTAATAATATATGTGAACTTTTTCCTCGTGAAACATTATTTTCAGTGGAGACTTGTCCATAGGGGCACTTGGGTCAGTGCCCCAACAGTTTTATGTAGGGAGAAATTCATTTGCAGTCGTTTTGAAATACTAAGATTCTAGGTAGTAAGCCAAAAAAAATTAAAAACATTATGTCTCTTTAATTCTGTAATAGGTTTTATTTCTGCAGGGCCCCAACCCCCTCATTGGTAACTGTTTGGAGAAGCTTACTTGAGAGCATCTATGCAGTCTAAGAAAATGGGGCAGTTTTGAAATCCGCCCTGTTTTAGCAGGTTTTGCACATGCCTACTGTTATTTAAGAAGGACTTTATCCCAATGCATGAATGCATGCCATGCCATGTTCCTATATAGGAATTGAATATTAGGGCAAGGGACATCTGGTCTTCATAGTCCTATTATATAAAGCAATCAAGGGTCTGGAAAAGGCGGGTTATCATCTAGCGTCGATGATTGTCTCTATGGGAACTGGTATCTGTCCTTTTAAATTGGGAAGGGGTATTTGTTGGACTGTTATTGGATTGATTAGGGGATCAATGGGGATTCCTGTTTTTTTTGTTTTTGTTTTTTTTAGAATAAAGTGCAACTTTACATAAAGTGCATAAGTGTATAAATGTTCTGCCGAATAGACTGGAATACTTCTAAATCCTGGCTCTGGCATGATAAATATATATAAAAATAAGTATAACCACCATAAAGTGTACGTGCACAAAAAGCTGGGATACTGTTTAACTTTAAAGGTGTCAATCGTACAGCAAATTCTCACAAAGTAAGAAACAAAAGAGATAAAACCGTATATAGTGTAGTACTTTAATACTCTCTACTTGAATAATTTAGTAAGTCTTCTTCTGTAGTGATGTCCCGAACGGTTCGCCGAACAGTTCGCCACGAACGGTTTGCCACAGACTCATCATTGAGTAAACTTTGACCCTGTACCTCACAGTCAGCAGACACATTCCAGCCAATCAGCAGCAGACCCTCCCTCCCAGGCCCTCCACCACAGCATCCATTTTACATTCATTGTGAAGCTGCATTCTTAGTGAGCTATCCAGGAGGTGGGAGAGTCTGGGAAGGAGGGTCTGCTGCTGATTGGCTTGAATGTGTCTGCTGACTGTGATGTACAGGGTCAAAGTTTACTCAATGATCAGTCCGCGGCGAACCGTTCGTGGCAAACCGTTCGCGAACTGTTCAGCGAACCTTTCAGGACATCACTATTCTTCTGTAGTGCTGCCCGGGAACTCAGAAATCTTAAGTTTCTGCCTCAGTAAGGAACACGAGAGGGGTATACTGGGGGTCTACCAAGAGGCCCCTGGCCCATGGGGAATCAGCGATATTTTTCACCATTTAATGTTGTGCTTCATCTTTTTAAGAGTATTCTTGTTATGGTTTTTATATCCTTTTATGTATTACAGTACTACACTATATACTGTTTTTATTTCTTATGTTTCATTCCCTGTATGTTTAATTTGCTGTACTGTTGAAATCTTTGAAGGTAAATAGTATCCCAGCTTTTTATGTTTATTGCGCCAGAGAAACATTTTTGTATTTTTTTTATTTTTTTTTACAGGAGATCAATGCATTTGGAAGGGAACAATTGGTTTTTAAATAATTGGATGAGAAGAAACCAACGTGTACAAAATTAATTTCTCCTAATAAGAAGCTTCTCTCTCTCTCTTTACTATTATGTGAGTCTCTAACACTGTTTCTCCCTCCATCATTTATGCCCCCATCCTGTATCTTTCTCCCCATCCCCTCTCTTTCCTCCAGTCTCTCCCTCACAACCTGTCTCTCTCTTTCTCCCTTTTTTCCCCTCATTCTGTATCTCTCTCGCCCAATCTTTCCCACTTTTCCTCTCCTGTCTCTTTCCTCCTATCCTGTCTCTCTCCTCCTATCCTGTCTCTTTCCTTGTCCTGTTTAACTCCTCTCCACCCTATATCTCTCTTCTACACTCCTTCTCTTCTTCATCCCGACACTATCCTGTATTAAGTGGTGCGAAACAAAAAATAGACGTCATTCACCATTGTTAGGGAGGACAAAGATACAAATGATGCTATATAGACCCAAAGCAGCCACATGCAATCCAACAAGTGAAGTGATAAACAACTTTATTGGAGACACACCAGCAACATTTCAGTCCACTCACGGGCTTTTTTCAAGTCTGTAGCTTGAGAAAAGCTCTTTAGTGGGCTGAAACGTTGTTAGTGTGTTTCCAATAAGTCCGATTAAACAAGACCACATGAGTGCTGGTTATTTTTATCCACATTCTGTCTCTTTTTTGTCACCACCGTTCATCCTGTTTGTCTCTTTCTTCCATTCTGTCTGTCTTTTCTCCATCCTATCTCCCTCTCCTTCACCTTGTTTGTCTTTCCAACATCCTGTCTCTTTCCCCATCATGTCTCTCTCATTCATCCTTTCTCTTTGGAATCCATCACGTCTCCTTCTCTCTTCATCACGTTTCTCTCTCCACCATCCTCACTCTCCCCTATTTTGTCTCCCATCTCCCCATTCCATATCTCTCCTCTTTCACTCCTTCATTCTGACACTCCTCCGTACCTGTTATTATTTACTTTGATGTAAGTAATAAATGCTTTTTTTTAACTCTTTATTCATACAGTCATTTCATTATTTTTTTATTTTGTTTTTTTATGAGATTTATATTCATCAAACATTGAAGCAAGAAGACACACCAAGTACACTTTTGAAGGCATTTCTTGGGATGTTAAAGTGTGAGTGAACATTTGGCACTTACTCATTTACTCATTTTACCACAGACAATATTGCACTATGCCATGTATTTCTTATTTCCATAGCTTGGAATAGCCCTATACCATACATTTGTTGAATTGAAGATAGGAGGAAATCTTCGGGCATATCCTATATTGCTAAGGGAAGTTACTCTTTATTTGTTTATTCCACCATAATCACTTTAAATTGAAATTTCTATATCACTGAATGTGGATTTTAGAATCACTGTTATAAATTCACGAGTGTGTGAGAGATTTCATATATACTCCTCCATACTCTTTCTTTTTCTCCATCCTGTCTCTCTCTTTTCCTATCCTGTCACTTTTCCCATATCCTGTCTCTCTCTTTCCCCATTCTGTCTCTTTTTCCGCATCCTGTCTTTCCCTTTCCTCGTCCTGTCTCTCTTTCCCCATCCAATGTTTCTCTCCACATCCCATCTTCCTCACTTTTCCATCCTCTCTCTCTCTTTTGCTCTCTAATTCTTTCTCATATCCTTGTCTTCCTCTTCTCCATCTTGTTTCTCTCTCCTTTATCCTGTCTTATACCAACACTGTCTAACTCTCTACGCTGCCTCTCTCTCTCTTTTACCATAAAGAACCTCCCATCATATCTCTCTTTTATATGATGTCTCTCGTTCTCTCTCTCCTATCCTGTCTTCCTCTTCTCCATAGTGTCTCTATCTCCTTCATCCTATCTAATACCAACAATGTCTAACTTTCTACCCTGCCTCTTTGTCTTTTACCATAACTATGTCCCCCCACCATATCTCTCTTTACCATCCGGTCTTCCTCCTACATCATGTCTCCCTTTCTCCACCACCCTCCTACCTCTCTCCTCCTCTGTCTCTCATTCCCCGCACTGTAAGTGAGAGTCACCACTTTGGAATTAAAGTAGAGTGTCCCGTGCTCGGTGATGTCAGGCAAGGGAACCCGACCATACAATCCATCTATGTAATCATAGAAGAGATAAGGGCAGAACACATGTAGGGAGATAACAAAAACAAGCTTCCTGCTAGGTACATACTTTCCTCATTACAGGAATTGTTCAAAATCTTTCTATATCTGCTGAGTGCCTGTATTATGCATGTTGTCTTGGTTACAGACATGTATAAATAATCCCATTAACCCATTATAATCTGGAGCAGCCCTTTATAGTCTAAATATGTTATTCCATGGGGATTATTAGCTACATTTCAAATTTTAGGTCAAAATTGGAAAAATTATCCGCATTAACTATTCAGCTATTTACGTCACGATGTTTTGGCGTCAAATTTAAAATTCAAAATTGATTTTACTGTGGCTTCCCCAAAATGCATATTTTAGTGATTAACCCTGTCAGTCTAAGTGTATAAGTGTACAGAAATGCAGTTTTTGTACCCGTGACGGCCCTGTTTAGTTTGCACGATGGACTGGTACACACACACAGGTGATACTCGAAAAATTAGAATATCGTGCAAAAGTTCATTTAATTCAGTAATGCAACGTAAAAGGGGAAACTAATATATGAGATAGACGCATTACATGCAAAGCAAGATAGTTCAAGCCGTGATTTGTCATAAGTGCGATGATTATGGTTTACAGCTCATGAAAACCCCAAATCCACAATCTCAGTAAATTAGAATATTACATGCAATCAATAAAACAAGGAGTGTACATAGAACAATATCGGATCTCTGAAAAGTATAAGCATGCATATGGACTCAGTACTTGGTTTGGGCCCCTTTTGCAGCAATTACTGCCTCAATGCGGCGTGGCATGGAAGCTATCAGCCTGTGACACTGCTGAGGTGTTATGGAAGACCAGGATGCTTCAATAGCGGCCTTCAGCTCTTCTGCATTGTTCGGTCTCATGTCTCTCATCTTTATCTTGGCAATGCCCCATAGATTCTCTATGGGGGTTCAGGTAAGGCGAGTTTGCTGGCCAATAAAGCACAGTAATCCCACGGTCATTGAACCAGGCTTTGGCGCTTTTGGCAGTGCCAAGCCCTGCTGGAAAATGAAGTCAGCATCTCCATAAAGCTCATCTGTGGAAGGATGAAGTGCTCCAGAATCTCCTGGTAGACTGCTGCGTTGACCCTGGCCTTAATAAAGCACAGTGGACCAACACCAGCAGATGACATGGCTCCCCAAATCAACACAGACTGTGGAAACTACACACTGGACTTCAAACATCTTGCAGTGTGTGCCTCTCCATTCTTCCTCCAGACTCTGGGTCCTTGGTTTCTAAATGAGATGCAAAAGTTGCTCTCATCAGAAAAGAGGACTTTGGACCACTGAGCAACAGACCAGGTCTGTTTTTCTTTAGCCCAGGTAAGATGCTTCTGACGTTGTTTGTTGTTCAGGAGCGGCTTGACAAGAGGAATACGACATCTGAAGCCCATGTTCAGGATCTGTCTGTGTGTGGTGGCTCTTGATGCACTGACTCCAGCCTCAGCCCACTCCTTGTGAAAGTCCCCAACACTTTTGAATGGCCTTTTCCTGACAATCCTCTCCAGGCTGCGGTCATCCCTGCTGCTTGTGCACCTTTTTCTTCCACACTTTTCCCTTCCACATAACTTTCTATTAATGTGCTTTGATATAGCACTTTGGGAACATTTAACTTCTTTCGCAATTACCTTTTGAGGCTTTCCCTCCTTATGGAGGGTGTCAATTATGGTTTTCTGCACAAATGTCAGGTCAGAAGTCTTCCCCATGATTGTGATTCCTACTGAACAGACTGAGAGACCATTTAAAGGCTCAGAAACCCTTTGCAGGTGTTATGGCTTACTTAGCTGATTAGAGTGGGACACTGTGAGCCTAGAATATTGCACCTTTTCACAATATTCTAATTTACTGAGATTGTGGATTTGGGGTTTTCATGAGCTGTAAGCCATAATCATCGCACTTATGACAAATCACAGCTTGAACTATCTTGTTTTGCATGTAATGCGTCTATCTCATATATTAGTTTCCCCTTTTACGTTGCATTACTGAAATAAAGAAACTCTTGCACGATATTATAATTTTTCGAGTACCACCAGTATAACAAAAAAGAAGAAAAAAACAATCTTTAGTGAGCTTTGGAATAAGATTTAATTAATAGGCGAAATAACCTTCCCAGCATAAAAACGAGAGCTGACATTTCAAGGACGACATAGCTGAGCTTTTCCTTCACAGAGACTTAGATCTGAAGACAGAAGGCATCCGCTTCCTCCCTTGTATAATCTACATTACTGTGTGTTTACCATAGTGTATTGCACTTAATTCACCCAGAACGCACCCCCTACATACACAAACACACACACATATATATATATACTCTCTATCTCTTGGTAGCTCACAAATAACCATGTCCGTGCCTCAAGAACAAAGATTAAAAAAAATATTGGACAGTTTAAAATATTGGCTAAAGACTTGACGAGAGATTTTTGTTTTTCAACTTGTCAATTAACGTGCTAATTACTGACAATTCCCTGAATATACTAGAATTTGGAAATTCTCCAGACCAGCTAATCTTTTGCTCTGATATTTAAGCCTATAGTGTACAATTTAATTGTCAAGTTTCCAAAATTTTAGTTCCCTCAATCCCTGTTTAGCGAATAAACCCCATCGGTTTGTAATTCAGCACAGTTTGGCTGCAAGCAATTTTAGTTAATCCTATCACAAACATTATTGGAAAAAATAAATCAGGCTTTCAAAAATAGACCTCATAGGTCAAGTTCTCTTTTTTGTCATATTTGTGAAGAATGAGGGTTAAAATTTCCTCTGACTACAACTTAGCGCCGTTTCATAGAATGTTATCACCCTTGTGGCTTATCCTCATCATCTACTGCCATAACGAAGCGTGTCCACAGTAAAATGATCCTTTTAGATCATCACTTTCAACACAAACAATGTATCACTCAGCCGCGAGCACTGTTATTTTTCTTATATCTTAAATTACCTCCTGGGATTGTTTGCAGTCTAAAACAGAATCTGCTTCACACCCCCCAGCCCTGTATTTAAACTGGGGGGTCTCGAAGGCTGTCCGGAGGTGGTCCATCCTATAGAAACCCCATATATCTTTGAAGTTGAACACACACATACATGCCATTGTAAAATGGTCAACTAAATACATTTGTGCTATAATATAGTGAAACTGTGTTAGGATTAAAAAAAAAAAAAAAAAGACTCCGTAAATTCACAAAGTTCATCCTTTTTACACCATCTGTTGATGTAGAAGAAATTAAAATTCAACCTGAGGACTTACCAAATTAGGCCCCGAGAGAAGGGAAAAAAATCATTCTAGGGTCCAACATTCTCCATGGATCAACAAGCTATTATTAATAATGACCATAGTAACTATTATAGCCACTTGTGTCTTGATTTACTCATAAGAACTTTTCACTATTTCAGTCATTTATTGAACCACCTTAAATGTTATCTCATTATGATGCAGCTCAAGGAGCAACTACTCTGTAGTTGCTGAGCAGTTAGAGAGAAATATTACACCTCTCTAAATATACTGGCAGTTGCATTCCAGGTCGAAACACATTTGTAGAGCTTCATTCCTTATTAACATATCCTGTGTCTGGTTTTAAATACTCTGGTGGAAAGTCATGATGTGAGAATTAGAATTTAAAAATGTCTTCTTTTGATCTATTACATAATTTATCTAAAACGTTCTAAACATGGATCAATTACCATAGAAACTAATTGGATTTTCCAACAGCATGTTTCATGATTAGAACTTTTCTCCAGAATCACAATCCTGTTGGTCAATGGATCTACTACATAGGTCTTTATGCAAAACGTAGTGTCAATTAATACATTTATTTTAGAGAAAACATAACTGAAATATTACTGAGCCTACCGAAACCTGTTATCCGAGCTGCAACTTCCAGAATTCTTTGCTGTGATTACTGGTGACAACTGGGCAATTGGAGAGACATAGGTGAAGGATCAACGCCTAATCCCTCATATCCTTTAGTTACATCAGTCAGACAGTGATAGCTTTCCTAAAGCAGACAGAGGTCCTAAGGGGCACTTTGGGGCTTATTCACTAAACTGTGGGTTCTGGTGAGTTCACAAATATGTTGACAACATACAACTTTTTAGTTGTGTCTTTTTTTTTTGAAATTTGACAATTTTTATTCCGTTTATAGAAAACATAAGGATGGGGGGTGATACAGAGGGCAAAAATTGGGGGAGGGAGGGGGTAACATCCAAGTGCCATCCATCAGTTAGAAGAGACATAAAAACGTAGTTGACCATAGTAATACACAGTACTTTAATATATCCTCATAAACACTCATAAGTCGCAAGTTCCACTATAACTAAATAGTTTCTTTGAATGAGACTTAATTAATGTTAACATATTCTAAAATCATCATATATTAAGACAGTATAATATGAACTTTATAATACGTTTTTGCTTCACCCTATATATAGGGTTTACCAATCTCCACTTGTCCCATATATCCCATGTTGCTATAGCATTTTGAGTAGAGTAGTATGTGTTAGCAAAGCAACCTTCATAAAGCGTCTGCTCATCCATCTCAGAATATACTTTCTAGATTTTAGGAATGTTTGAAGTCTTCCAGGCTCGTGCAATAAGGCGTTGAGCCGTCAGTGCCGTATGAAAAATTAGTTTTTGAAGGTATTTGGGAATATCTGGGGGATGTGCAATAGCAAAAACAAGAGGGGGTCATATGGTAATTTAAATTTTGTAAGATTTTGTAACAATATATGTACCTCCTCCCAAAAGGGTTGAAGGTGTGGGCAGTTCCACCATATATGTATAACTGATCCAATGTTATTTTGACATCTCCAACAGGTGGGTGAAATGGAAGGAAACTTTTTGTGTATCCGCTCTGGGACCATATATCACCTATAAATCATTTTTTTGTTTTGTTCAATAAATGAAGCTGATTTAATACATTTCTTGATATTTATGGATATATTAATCCATTGTTCCTGGGTAAGCTCCATAGCCAAATCATTTGCCCATTGTTTCCCTGGTGTAGAGTCTGAAAGTGGTGGATAATCTAATAATAATTGGTAACATATGGAGATTGGTTTACATAATGCAGATGGTTTTTTGTAAATACAGAATTTTTCCAATATCGTAAGTTGTTCACTAATAATACAGCGAAAAAGAGGCTGTATATTTTGTTTTTGTAAAAAGGAATATAATGGTCTGTAAGAGAATTGAGAGGTCAATGGGATATCAAAGAGTGATTGAAGGGTTTGAAAATCCTGTACCCTAGAATTAGCGTAAAAATAAATTAAATGTGTAAGACCCCTCTCCCGCCATGGTTTAGCATGGAAAGTAGGTATACAATATATAAGAGCTTCTATAGGAGTGGCGGGGGAAATTGGGTATCTGCTTAGCTTATGTCTGTGTATATCCCAGATTTGTATTAGCAAAGCTATTTGAGCAGGGACCGCTTTTAAAGGGGGTCGTAACTGTTTGGGGAGCCATAATATATGAGTAATGTCATATGATGGCATCATATGCTGTTTGATTCGGACCCACTGGGGAGGATTATGGTTGGAGAAATGCGATATGCCAGCCGCCAATATGGATGCATGATAGTAAGTGCGAATATTCGGGGACTGCCAATCCTCCTACCCTAGCCAGTGCTCTCAAAAGTTTCATAGATACTCAGGGGCTCCCCTTGTCCCAAATAAACTTAGTAATATCCTTTTGAATCAATTTAAAATAAGACTGTGGCATCGATAGCAGAAGATTCCGAAAGACATATTGTAATCTCGGAATTATGGACATTTTAATAGCTACTATTCTCTCTGTCCAAGTAAGGAAGAGAGACCTCCATTTTATCAGGTTTTGCTTACACTCCTTCCATGCCCTAATATAATTGCCTGCACTCAGATCCGTTTGTCTTCTGGAAAGATTATCCCTAAATATTTAATGTTATCGCGTCTCCATTCAAAGGGATATGTTTTATATAATATATTTAAAACTTGAGAGGTTAGGTCTATTCCCAAAGCCTGAGTTTTAGTAGTGTTTAACAAATAGTAGGAATGCAGACCATATTATTTTATTATCTGCATAAGTATAGGGAGGGTGTTTAAAGGATCAGTGATATAAAGTAAAATATAATCCGCGAAGGCGCTGATTTTGTATTCTATTCCTTTAACTTGAATACCCTGTATAAGAGGATGGTTTCGAATAGTTTGCAGTAGGGGCTCTAATGCAAGAACATACAGTAATGGGGACAACGGACACCCCTGCCTCGTTCCATTGGTTAAGTTAAATGGAGGAGACATGAAGCCTGCCTGTAACACTTGGGCCAAGGGACCTGCATATAAGGCAAAAATCTGTTCGAGTAATTGCTGTGGAAACCCATAAGCAAGCAGAGTTTGTTGCAGGAAGGGCCAGCTGAGGCGGTCAAAAGCTTTTTAAGCATCTAGTGCTAATAAGAGTCTGACTCCTCTGACCCCCCTTAAGTGATCCAAAACCAGTGCTAATTTCCTAGTATTATCCATCCCCTGTCTCCCCTGTATAAACCCTGTCTGGTCATCTCCAATAAGGGATGGTAACACCCCATTAAGCCTATTTGACAAAATTTTCGCATATATCTTCGCATCGGTGTGTCTTTTTAAGTTGCTTACCAACCTGTTGCGGTTTACTTTATACTGAGCAGCTTTGTATGTGATATCTGCAGACACAAGACTGTATAGGACATAATATCAAATAACAGCAATTTAAAAAAAAAAACAAGAAATGAAGAAAAACAAGCAAACAAAGAAAAACTTTAAATTATTTCTGCATGTACAGTTCTAAAGAAGGTTTCAAGGCCTGGGCAGGAGAGGAGCACACAGAGAGTTCCATTCCTGAAACTAAGAGCAAACTTGACTTATTCCTGCCCCACTGATGATCCAAGAGACTGCAAAACCATATGCACAATGTAACCAACATAACCTAAATATTATAATATCAGAATATTAAAAGTATACCTGTACTGGGAATACACTGATCAGCCACAACATTACAACCACCTGTTGTATGTCAACCTTGTGCTGCCAAAACAGCTTTGATGCTTCGAGGCATGGACTGCACAGGACTTCTCAATATGTCCTGTGGTATCTGGCACCAAGACATTAGCAGTAGATCCTTTAAGTCCTGCAAGTTCGGCAGTGGGGCTTCCATGGATCGAATTTGTTGTTCCAGCATCTGAGGAATTTTGAGGCCAAGGCAACTCCTTGAACTATTTGTCATGTTCATTAAACCATTCCTAAACAATTTTCGTAGTGTGGCAAGGTGCATTATCCTACTGATAGAGGCCACAGCCATAAGGGAACACCACTGACATGAAAGGGTGTACAATCTCTAGGTAGGGGGTACGCGTCAAAGTAAGAGCCACTTGAATGCCAGGACCCAATGTTTCCCAGCAGAACATTGCACAGAGCATTACATTGCCTCCACTAGGCTGGCTTGTTTTGTGCATCCTGCTACCATCTCTTCCCCAGGTAAATGACGTGCACACACCCAGCCATCCTAATGATCTAACAGAAACCATAGTTCATCAGACCAGACAACATTCTTTAATTGCTCCAAGGTCCAGTTCTGACACGCACTTCCCCATTGAAGGACCTTTCGACGTTGGACAGGGGTCGTTATGGGTATTCTGACTGGTCTGCAGCTACGCAGCTCCATACGCTGAAAACTGCGATGCACTGTGTGTTCTGACACCTTTCTATTATGGGCAGCATTACATTTTTCAGCAACAGGAGCTCTTTGACTGGACCGAATGTGCATCAATGATCCTTGTGCACCGATGATCTTGACACTGATTCACTGGTTGTTCTTCCTTGAATCACTTTTGGTAGGTAATAACCACTGAATACCAGGAACAACGGAAAAGACCTGGAGTTTTGGAGATGCTCATCACTATTTGGCCCTTGTCAGAGTCACTCACATCTTATCACTTGCCCTTTTTTTCCTGCTTCCAACACATGAACTTCAAAAACTGACTTTTTGCTTGCTGCTCATTAGATCCCACCCTTTGACAGGTGCCATTGTAACAATATAATCAATGTTTTTCACATCATCTGTCAGCGATTTTCATGTTGTGGCTGATCAGTGTGTTTATGCTCTAATAAAAGAACATTCAGAATAATCATATCAGGTCTTTAGATCCCCATCACAAGGCTCTTAGTTACACAACATTCCAATACAATAACTGGACTCTTTGCAGATGCTTCGCAGGAGTTCCCCACTTCAAATAGTTTTCCCCAACTTGGACATGGAGGGACATAGAGAAGTTTATGGTGTGACAGGTTTTAAGCGGTCAATATTTATCTGTAACTAATTGTGACGAGACCAATCTCGCCACATTGCCTTGGAGAAGCCTGGTTGCTCGCCTGTTGCCTTTGGATTATGGCCCCATGTTAAAAGACTTATTTTCCCCTGCAGAAAAGGCTTATTCGTGCCTTTCTGCCCGGTGGACGGTAGATTCAATCTACCGAACTAACGCACGAATGACTGGACCACCTGGGAGCTGGAGTGTGTCGGCAATTAACCTCCCAGAAGCTGTGGTTAACCGCAGCTTAATTGACGAACGCTGGGTGGCCGCCATTTGTATACCAAACACGAGGTAGTGGCCATTTTAAACACGCGAACGTACAGCGGTGTTCGACGCCCAAGTCATGGAACTGAAAACTGATAAATTTTTGCGCGAACACCGCTGAAGCCACCGACCTCCCTTCTTGTTCGGAAGAAGTGCACGAACGGCCCTATAGTCGGTAGTTTGTACCTGAATACACCATACCCCAGATAGGAATCCTGTGGAGCTCATTCGTATGAAAACTGACTTTGGGAACACTTTGGCTCCACGGCGATTGGATTGTGTGCATAGGATCTGAGCGCTATTCGGTACTTTGGTGCGCTCAGATCCTAGCTATCTGGGGACATGTTGAATGCCTGTAAAATGTTATAAAATGTACCAGTTATGTATTTTTATGTCTTTTGTTATTTTCATCTAAAATGGCGTTTAGGCTCTGTCTTGGAAGATAATTGAATTACTTCACAATTATCTCCCTGAGCAGAGCAGAGGGTTCTGGGTAAGGAAAGGGGAATGGCTAAGTGTGTACCCTGTGATTGGTTGCTACAATGTCTTTGTCACAGTCTTCCATCTGGTTCTTTAGGGGAGTGTCCACCAGGTGGGAGACCTGCATAAATACTGGGCAGGTAGCCCTCATTAAACAGACCACTGCTTGACCCTCAACACAGAGCTCTGTCTCGTTCTTGGGGGGATTTACTGTATGCTGATAGAGACTGATTGCTAGGAATATAAGCCGCTTGGGTGCTTTTCCTATTCGTCTGCTAGCAACTATTCGTGAGGTTCCAGTTTGGGAGTTTGGAGTGCTATTTTGTATGCAGTTCGGGAGTTTGGAGCATTCCCTTACATGCGGTTTGGGAGTTTGGTGTTCTGCAGTAACAGTGCCTGTATCTCTGGAAGTGCCTGTATCTTTATGCTGAGGGTGCCGTAACACTAATCAAGTTATTTTTTAATTAAGAGTTCGTCTTATATGTGACTATTTAGGGTGTTTGGCACTGTAGCTCCGACACCCAGTATGTCAGTTTATTTAATATAAAACAATAAAATGTTTGGAAGAAAAAACTAAAACAAAACCAAGTATACAAGGTGCTAGAAGAAATGCTTGCAAATATGTAAAAACAAATCTGCATAGTTTAAAATAGGGTCCCTCCTTTCTCCTGCCTTTAAGTTCTTGGCACAGAGGTCTATGCGGAAAACAAGAAAAAAGGCAGCAGCCACAACCCCTTTTATTATGGCATTGCATCTCAAAAATGTTTGCCACCGCTGATCAAAACATTGGCTATCAATTATACAATTCAATTAGTAGAATTTCAGCACAGAAGCATAAAAAAATAAAAATCAGCATGCAGATTGGGCCTATTACAGTGTGGATCCTGGAGCTTCAGCTCCGATAGCCTCTACGTTAATCTGGCCCCGTGCAATGTGATAAGTATTCATCATATCAAGCAGTGGTTCCTGTATTCACACTGCGTACCCCATTCTCCTGGGTCATGCATTTGATAAATTGGCCAGATTTTCTCCAAAGTTGTGTATCAAAGTTTTCCTTCCCCAGACCATAGAGCCACCAAGTGCCAAATTCCCTGTGCTCTAACTACTCCCTAACAATGATGATTTGTTCTTGTACTTTCTAAACCTCTAACTATACATGGACTCTTAATAGTTTTATATAAAATAATACATACATTAATTTAGTGAGGTCTATGACTAAGCATCCATTAAAATACAACAAATTTAAAGGGATTCTTTAAGCACGATGATATTCCACTCAAAGACTCCTAGCAGTACAAAACTTGTATGAAACATGAAATAAGCTGTTGTGGCGCCTGTCGAAATAGTGTGACCAAAATAAAGAATTAAAAAAAAAAAAGACTAGCAAAGTGTAGTGGTTATAGTGGCATGTCTCTTTAAAGTTTTCTGAAATCGGGATATTTATCAAAATGAAATGTGACGGTTTAATTCCGCCATCATTTTGAACATATTTATGAAAGTGTTCTAAGACTGATCTAAAAAGTGAGAGTTTTCTTCATAGTAAATTTGAGCAGTTCACCACATTTAAGTCTAATTTCTGGCCAACGCTTGCCACAGTTTATTAAATATGTCAGATGTAAATTATGAATATTCACTACTTTTTCCAATGAGGGAAAGGAATCGTTGATCTTTACGTCACTTTTAAGTTTGACTTACCTTTTTTCCCTGCTCTAAATTTAACAGTCTTCTAAAATGGAAATGTGATTTGCACAATTGATTTTGAACAAGGTAATGATTTGAAAAGACTCACTTCCTTTTAATTGTGTTATCACTTAGGGCGCCCACAGGGATACTGACATAATCTAATCTGATATAATCTAAGGAAGCAGATTACAGACAGTACTACAACTGTTTATCTGACAAAAAAAAAAAGGAAATAAAGGATTACCATGATCACTCAATCAATTACCTGATCAGAACACCATTTGTGAATTGTGATAAATCTTCACATGTTATCAGCAGCAATTGATTTCTAGACTGAGTGAGTTTTACTCGGTGTGGAAGACAACCACTAGAGGTGGATTTAACCCTGCAATGTAAACATTGGAGTTTTAAAAAACAAAAAACAAGAAAAACTGCAATGTTTTACATTGCAGGGTTAAAAATAAAGGACCATTGCACAGGGCTGATCCCAGGGGATGGGGCTGGCGCCTCCGTTAGGCAAATTAGGCATTCTATGCCTGGGGCGGCATAAATCCTTGCACCGGCCCTGAAAAGGGGGGATAGGGACTGTAGTGCCGGGATAGGAGCTCTGGTGGGAGGGATAGAGGCTGCAGTAGGGAAGTTAGGGATATAGGCTGTAGTGGGGGTTATGGGTGAAATTGGAATAAAATAGGCTGTAGCTGGGGAATACGGGCTACATTTGGGGAGCCCACTGTGAATCGGGAGTAATAAAATTTTTTATTCTTATTTGGACGGGGGAGGGCAGAAATATAAATAGCCTCTAGATCACTCTAATGTTTGGTGTACATGTTTGTATCCATAATATTAGGGTCCCTTTAGCTGATTTCTAATTCTATGGGCAGAAGGTGGGAATCATAAGACCATGCTGGATTTATTAAAGCATAGGGGTTCTCAGGATGGCACCAGCCAGACACAAGTAATAAGGCATGTGTGGAAGCAGATGGTTCAACAAGTGACATAACAGAACGTAGAGAGATGCATGATCATCAGCCAGGTGTGACACACACGTGTCTGACACAGAACTGCTGATGTGACGCATACAAATTATTCTGTCCATGCCCACGCAAAAGGCGAATGATTGATTGCATCCTGGGCCATTTCTGGAGGCAGAAACATTACAATAACTATCAGACTTGTAATAATAATTTGTTTTTTTCTAGCCTGATCCTGGCTGATCAGTGTAAACTGGCTGCAATAACTTTTCCCTCAACCGTCCACTGTTTTCACATGCTATTCGGATGCAAACGTGACCCTTTGTAATTAGACCTCCTATTTTGGCCCAAATTGTGTGTCTTTATAATAAGCTCACCACAACTCACTGTTTAGTGAATAACGTCCATTGAGTTTGGTTTTGTTATTGTATTTTATTCTATCGTTAAATATTTGAGAGCTAAATTGATTTTCCCAAAAATAAATTGAATATATGTGTCTTGAAAAATTGCAGCCACATAAAATGTTTGCTATATACTGCATTTTGCTTTCAAAGCGGGAGATGTAAGATGAATAGATTGCATGTCCAGCATCCATCTGCCAGTCAACGAAAACAGTTAATAATTGCGACGGTGTCATTTGGCTGTGAACTGGCACGTTGGGAGAATTCCTGGAGAACAGCGAAACCTTATTCTTCAAAGTAATTCCTCATGAAGCCTCCTAATATGATCTAGTACTCTATCTGGTTTACAAGGGGCGAAGGGAGGGGGACAAGTGTATTTAACCTCCCTGACAGTGTAGAAGGGTTACATAAATACAATAATATGATACAACATTGCCAGAGTATAATGTAACAGTTATCACAGCTGCCCATACACGAATTTGGGGAATGAGAGATTTGCTTTTAACCCTGTGGGATATTCAATGTATAGAAAAAGCAAAGCAGGAGAAGGCAGCTTTTCTTGGCCTACTTACAGTGTAAGGGTTAACAGGCAGCTAGTCAGTGGCACTTATATTTCAGAATTGTCAACAGTGGGGATCCTTATCGAATAAAGTATAGTATATACCGGATTTACAGCTCAAGTACCGCTAGGTACACTTTTATCTACTATGAAAAATATCCACTTGATTGCTCCATGATTTGGAGGAGAATATATATATATATATATATATATATGTATATATATATATATATATATATATATAAAAAAAAGAATGGTGTATGTTAAAACAATGTTATCCCTAAATGGGTTTATCACTAAAATTCTATTTGGTTCTGTGTCTCTTTCAAATATATTTACCTTTATAATAATTTCTAAAGTCAGAAACCCAACCTGTAGTGCTTTACAATGGGTGAGTGAAATCTGACTGTAAGGGCAACAAGACAAGTTTGGCATACAGGATAGAAGAGGAGCATTAGGTCTGGTTCAGACAATGGGGAACATTTACACCAAGGGTAAAATGGTAAAAGTTTAATAATATACAGTATGTATATGACATTTTTATAGGAATATGACAAACTTGGAAAGTGAAGACAATAGAAACATGGGGATAAGGACAGCCAGGTGTCAGAGGAGCTGTGAATATTTAAATTCTTGATACATTTAAAGGGGGATTGCCTTGCACTGCATACGGCATAATACAGGTATAAGGTGTTATGGTAGAGGTACCTGCTATCTAAGAGTGAGATTTTACTCATGATTGTGAGTACCGCTTGACATGCTTCTAATAAGTCCTGTTTAATATTTACAGCTGAGTGTTTTTGATCATTCATTACAGTTAGGAGTAGTTTCTATCATGCAAACTTTTCTAAGAACAAAAAGAGTGTGTGTAATGATGTACTAGATTTCCGTAAAAAAGGTGTCAGAATTATTGGCCCCCTTTTGACAGGGTGGATATATTGACTTCAGTTATGTTCACCCCAATATTACGACCATATCTAAACTTCAAATCCTCCTGAGGCCCAGCCCGTTAACTTGTGTCCTCTCTACTGGACATTTCGTTCACATGTACCTACTTTTAATTTTGTGAGCTTCTCTAGCAATCCCTGCTGCATTGTAAAGAGGACCCACTGGGCTTTTCAGTGATATGTCATGTGATAGGCTGGGATGCCGGGGATTTCCTCTTCATTTTCAAGAAAAATGGAAAGAAATTGGAAGACAATTTTTTTCTCGGTTCCTAGGAGGTTACACATAATATTATTATTAACCCCTTAAGGACCAAACTTCTGGAATAAAAGGGAATCATGACATGTCACACATGTCATGTGTCCTTAAGGGGTTAAAGGGACACTACAGTCACCAGAACAACAACAGCTTAATGTAGTTGTTCTGGTGGGTATAATAGTTCCCTTCAGGCATTTTCATATAAACACTGCCTTTTCAATGGAAAGGCAGTGTTTACATTGCCCCTAGGGACACCCAGGGACGTTTTAGCCGCGAGGCAAACAAGGCATTTGCCTTGGGGGGCATTTTCCAGGGGGCGGCAAAAAAAGTCGCCCCCAAATGCCTAGGGCAGCACAAAACCAAGATATACCACTGGGGACACCTCCAAGTGGCCACTCCTTAGATGGCCACTGAATGGGGTTCCTGGCTCAGGGCTGCACAGTATGCAGCCCTGCCGTTCAGCGTCCCCACGTTCTGCATGGAGATGCTGAATTTCCCTCAAAGAGATGCACTGATTAAATGCATCTCTATGAGGAGGTCCTGATTGGCCAAAATAGCATTTGGCCCCGCCCCCGTGCCGATTTTAGTCAATCCAATGCTTTCCCTATGGAAAAGCATTGGATTGGCTAAAAATAGGCCATTTTAATGATGTCACAAAGGGCATGGAGCCAGCATGTGGCGCTGGAAATAAGGTGAGATTTAAACTTTTATAGGGGGGCTGAGGAGGGGCAAGCCACCTAAATGGTGGGTTAAAGACTATAGGCTCAGGAATACATGTTTGTGTTCCTGACCTTATAGTGATCCTTTAAAATTTATACAGCGCTAACATATTACGCACCGCTTTAGAATGCTAAATGTAGGGATGTGACAACAAATAATTGTCATACAGAATAGAGTAGAGTCAAGTGGTGAAGAAATCTCTGCTCAAAAGCATATTGGAATTTGGTTGTCAACATAATTCTGCAAATAGTTAAAACTGCCTTTATAGGTAGTAAAACAGTTAAAGACTCAGTAGTGATGGGTTTAATTAAAATTAATGTGTCAAGAGTCACCTTAAAACTACAGGATGTCTGGCTAACGAAAAGTAACTATTTCAACTATTTTCACACCAAAGTCTGTTGGGGGTTATTTGCTAAACTCAGCATTGTAGTGAATTGAAATCTTTGAGTAAAAGAGCTAAGCTTCAGCTGGAGAGATTTTTTTTTTTTTTGCTTAAATGTATCAGTTTAGTTTTTAGTTCACTACAATTCAGTGTTTAAAATGTAAACCATTATTGTATCGCGTTCTGAAAGCGCAATATAAAAATGATATTGTTATGTCATCAGGATGATAATATCATGGTTTGGATAATTTATCCAAATAGACTTTTGTGGCCTACAATGTACAATTCATTTAACGGGTTACTCCAAACACCATGACCACTTCAGTGATATGAAGTGGTCATGGTGCCTGGATTCTGTATGCGCAGTGTTTCACTATATAACACTGCACATACAATGTTAATCCCCTCGGCTGCTGAAGGTGTAACTCAACCTCCAGCAATGTTATTGGGGAGTTTTTAGCCACTCCAGATTGACTAATGTCAGTTCTGTGCATATTGGATGTCTGACATCAATTCCTCTGTGCTGCCCAAGTCCTCCCATCAGCCTGTCCTTCCCGTCAATCCATTCCCTTCACAGCTATGTGGAATGACATCAGCAGAGGAGAACTTGACCTCAGCGCTGCAACAGAGATAAGTTTATGTTCCCCTCCTCCCCCTTCTTTTTAAAAACACGATTTTTGAATTGGATTAACCATTTAACCCTATCTACAGTTCATTGTGGTGAATTTAAAAAAAATGAATGGCAAAGATAGGTTGAAATAGTCAATTTTAAAATAACGTGGATTTGAAATGCTGTTTTAGCCTAGTTTTTGCAATTGACTTTTCATTCGTCACATTTACTGTTTAGTGAATCAAATCCATTGTAATTTATAGATAATATTATTGACAGATCTACGAACAATGGATACTTAGAAAGCAACATAATATGACTGATTGATATAATAATTTTCCTATATAGTGGCAGATACACTATAGATATGTATTGACAGGTAAATAATAAATACTATTTTGGGGGCGGGGCCGGACCGCCGACGGGATCAGACACGCTCTGTCTGAGCTCCCGCTTTGGGGCCGGGAAAACGGCGCAAACTGGAGGCAAAACCTTCCTAGCCAACCGCAACAAAGTTCACACTGATCCCCAGATCCTGGGGTACGAGGGGATACCCTACAAGAAGCCTAGAGTAACCCGATGAAGGCCTGAGGCGTGCAGAAGCTTGAGCCGGGCCGAGACGGCCGCTCTCCCGGGTCTCCGGCCGGTGTCCGGCTCCAGCCGGTGCTCCGGCTGGACCGGGGGGGGTCATCACACACACATGCAACTACTGTCACGCCACGCGGGGCCACCACATGCCAGCCACATGTGCAACCTACCGCAGGAGAAACCATCCAATGCCATCGGATCACCACAGCAACCTGCCCCGGGGATGCGCCGGCGGATCACATTGAGCAGACTAAGGGGATGCTAACCACACATATATTGGGTGGGAAAAGAAACAAAACGGAAAACCTTCGCACCTGTGGAGGACGCCATCACTCTCCTGGGGCCCATTTTATCTGCCCGGAGGACGACTACAATGGCTGCACCTGCACCCAGACCTTTTCTGTGAGGCGCAACGCAACAATTCTCTCCCTGACTGATATGCATCCTTCAGCACTGGATATGGACTAAACAAACTCACGCAGGTCCTCAAACGCACAGTCCAATATGAATATCAGGACTTTACAAGATCTCAACCGAAGGACTGACCCAGTAGCTATCTGGTACAACTTTATTCCACCTTGCAAGAAGCATTCCCATGTTTCCTACTGCCCTGGTTAAGCTCCTCTGTGCTTCTCAAAACACATCTCTCATAACACTGATCCCAGCAGGCTCTGATGGTATCTTTATGTCTTAATGTTATGCACAGTGCTATATATGTCTGCTTAACCCTTGATAGATGCAGATAGCATAGCAAAGAGCCATGGAAAACGTATAATGCATGTTGAGTGTGTTGCAATATCATTCTACAGACATAGCTACACTAGCATAATGGTTTGCTACGCCACATAAGACCATACTATCAGATCAATAGCAATAGCCTGTCTACCTGACTAACGCTGTATACCTATAAATGAATGCCCGTATTATTCATGAGAAACCATACTCTGACCAAACATGTATGAAGTATAGATGCTTACGTACAGTCCAAACTACGATGCTGAAACTGCTTATACTCTTAGACCATATTTGCAATCTACTACGGTATTCGTATGCTTAAACCTGCTTAAAATGTAAAATTGTGCATGTTACTCTTGTGCCCCGCATGTTCCGCGTGGGAAAAAGCTGGAGGACTGCCTTTGGGGCACCTCTTGCCTGTTTGTGTCACATCTATGCACTACAAAAATAAAAAAATTCAAAAAAAAATAATAATAAATACTATTTTATAAATTGCTAAATAAATTCAAAGATATATATTGTTTTTTTGGCAGCATGATAATGCTTAAATGAGAATAATGATGTTATTTATTTTGGAACATTATGGTTAAATGATATGTAAATGATTAGTGTAATATGGGGGCCCTTCCATTGGCCTTATTAATTAGTATACAGCTCTGAATACATTCTGCAGTAACCCATTTGTAGAATTTAGCGAAGATAAAGGTTGGAGTATATTTAAAGCAACTATAGTGACAAACAACTTTAGCTTAATGAAGCAGTTTTGGTGTATAGATCATTCCCCTGCAGTCTCACTGATCAATTATCTACCATTTATAAGTTACATTTCTTTGTCTATGCAGCCTTAGCCACACCACCCTGCATGTGACTTACACAGCCTTCCTAAACACTTCCTGTAAAGTGAGATCTAATATTTAAACTTTAGAATTTCTTATCTCCTGCTCTGTTAATAACTTGCTAGACCCTGCAGCAGCCTCCTGTATGTGATTAAAGTTCAATATAGAGAGCAGGAGATAAAAACTTTAAAGTAAGTTACTATCTGATTGAAAGTGAAACCATTTTTTATGCATGTTGTGTCAGTCACAGCCAGGGGAGGTGTGGCTTGGGTTTCATATACAGAAAACAAATGATTAAACGCCTAAATGGCAGAGAATTGAGAAGTGACACTTCAGAGGCATGATCTGTACACAAATCATAAAAATGATTAAATCACATATAAAATGTAAAGTTTGATTGACAAATCATATGATAATCAGTAGATATAATTTATTGGCAGTTAGATAATAAATTTGAGAAATATGTATGTTTGAGTGGCACCTAAACAATATGATTATGTGATTGATTATTGCTGATAGCTAGATACAATAGTTAAATTGTATTTTTACTGACAACTGATATTATTAAATGACAAAACTAGATAATATTTTGAATGAATGCTAGGTAATATTATCAAATGACAGGTACTATTAACAGCAAGATGATTAAGTGACAGGGATATTTATGGCTAATAGCTAGACAATCACAGAGATTGATGCATTCATACAAATAGACATATAAAGAGAGGCAAAGACATAACATACAACTGGATGAATGTCAGACATATAGCTTATAGCAGGGGTGGGCTGGGACGGGGGCAGGGAGGTAACTGCCCCCCCCAGGCTGCACTAAATCATTTTAACAACTGCCACCTGCAGAGGCGGCTCTCTAATTAATTCAGCCACCTAAACCACCTTAGGGCAGACTGTGTCGGGTCCTCGGTCAGTGAGGGGGCCCGGCGGCTTGTTCAGTATGCCACCGAGTGCGAAGTCCCTTCAGGCTGCCAGGCCCGGCCAGAAAGCACCCATGCCCGCTGGTCTGCAGCTCCGCAGTGTGCAGAGCTGCAGACCATGTGTCTCGCGAGATCTGGCCAATCAGAGCGATGCCGCTGGTTACCATGGCAATGCTCCGACTGGGTCTCGCGAGATACATGATCTGCAGCTCTGCACACTGCGGAGCTGCAGACCGGATATCACCACCGGACCACCAAGGAGCCCACTGGATTACCAGGGAGCACACACTAGACCACCAGGGAATGACAAAAGGTATTTAGTCCCCCCTCCCTCACACCATCACCCACCTCCTACACATTATTACCCCCCTCCCTCTCACCAACACCCCCTCCTTCACACCATCAACCCCCCCTCCCTCTCACCATCACCCCGTCTCTCTCACCATTAACCCCCTCACTCTCACCATCTCCCTCCTCCTTCACACCATCACCCCCTCCCTCTCACCATCATCCCCTCACACTAACACCCCCCTTCCCTCACACCTTCACCCCTTCCCTCCCCTCTCACCATCCGCCCCCCTCACACCATTACCCCCCCTCACACCATTAACCCCCCTCCCTCACACAATCACACTCCTTCCTCCCTCTCACCATCACTCCCACATAAACCACACTGTATCATATTTGCCTTGCTTCATAACATCAATATCCATTATAAACCAGGAAAAGGTGGGCATGGATGGTGAGCTGATTCAGTGGTGCAATGGACCACTTGACTGGATTTGTCACCCAGGCCTAAGGCTGCCAGCCTTCCCCTGGCTGATAGATCCTGCCCCTTCTAGGTCCCAATAGTCTCTAAATACACTATGAGCTGAGATTAACGTTTCTCCATATTAAAGCAGAAACTCTTAATTATACTCAAAAATCTTGCTGCCAGGCAAGTCCCTTTAATTTCTCTCGAGCCTCTAGACCCTGTTAAGAAAGCCCCCTTTATCTAACTTCTTCTGCAGCCCCCCATCCTCCTGTCGTTATCCCCTCAATTTGATGTAATTTCTCCTCCATAGACTCCATGATCCTGCTAGTGAAACCCCCTTTTATATAGTTTCTCCTCCAGAGCCACCCATCCTGCTAGAGGTAGCATTCTTTATCCAAGTCCTCCTTCAGAGCCCCCTGTGTTCCTATTAATTGTGTCTTCAGTGGTATCTGTTAGAGATCTGAGTCAAATTGCACCCTGCAAGCTCAGTCTGCCTGAATCCCTTGAAAAATAAAGATGGGGTTTTTTTTCAGCATGTTCTTTTTATGCGATTTTTTCATTTTAATAGTTCGACGCGACCTTATGGGGCTGAAAAAGGAAGATAGAAGAAAAAAAGAAGACATCTTAATGTTAAAGGAACACTACAGGGTCAGAAACACAAACGTATTCCTGACCCTATAGTGTTAAAACCACCATCTAGCCCCCCTTTTCCACATAAATATAGTAAAATCTTACTTTTGTTCAAATATGCAGCTCAGGCTCTGCCCCTTATCTGCCTGCTTGGCTGACATAATCAGAAGTGTTCTTCTGAGCCAATCCCAATGCTTTCCCATATGATTGGCTGAGACTGTCAATAAGGCAGATCAGGGACAGAGCCAAACACAGCCCTAGCCAATCAGCATCTCCTCATAAAAGACAGTGAAAAGACAGTGTTTACTGCAAAAAGACTGAAGGGAATTATTTTACTCACCAGAACAAACACAATAAGCTGTAGTTGTTCTGGTTACTATAGTGTCCCTTTAAATATTAATTCTTATTTAGTTTATGCCCCCCTCTCACTATTATTATATTATTAGGATGAGAGGGTAGGTAGGGTATTTATTTATGAGAAAGAGGGTTGACTAGATGTTTGGGGACCCTTCTTCACCGGGTGGGATGTGACTAGGGATTTGGGGGTACAAATAATTTTATTATTGCTGGAGGATTATTTTTATTGCTATCCCACATCAATAGGTGAGGGCTGGGGGGGAAACACCAGGTCCACCCCCACTTTATTATTTAGGGCCCCCACCTGTCACCTTTATTGGATTAAAGACTGGCAGCAATAGGTGCCAAGTTGCTAGTTTTTGCTTATGACAGTTTATATGTTCCTGCTTACAGCACGGAGGGTAGGGGAAGGAGGGATAATTTAACCTCCCTTATACTAATAGTGGGTTATATGGACCCCAGTGGGTGAGAGGGAGACCATGCGGAGAAATTTAGGAAGCGGCAGGAAGCACAGCACCCCACAGCTTCTATTTTTAAGTATTACAAAGAGTGAGCCATGAGCCAAACAAATTTCAGTACATTAGCCCCAGATATTGTTAGTTAACCCCCATTACTATAATGAGTACACTAACCCCAGATACTGTTAGTAAATCCCCATATCTATAATGAGTACATTAGCCCCAGATATTGTTAGTAAATCCCCATATCTATAATGAGTACACTAACCCCAGATATTGTTAATTAACCCCCATTACTATAATGAGTACACTACCCCCAGATATTGTTCATTAATCCCCATTACTATAATGAGTACACTAACCCCAGATATTGTTAGTAAATACCATTTCTATAATGAGTACGCTAGCCCCAGATAATGTTAAATAATTTCCATTTCTATAATGGGTACACTAGCCCAAGATAAAGTTAATTAATCCCCATTCCTATAATAAGTACACTTGCCCTATATATTGTTAGTAAATCCCCATTTATATAATGAGTTCACTAACCCCAGATATTGTTAGTTAATCCCATTTCTAAATTGAGTAATTAGCCCCAGATACAGTTAGTAAATCCCCATTTCTAAACTGAGTACATTAGCCCCAGATATTGTTAGTGAATACTATTTCTATAAAGAGTACATTGGCCCAAGATATTGTTAATTAATCCCCATTTCCATAATGAGAACACTAGCCCCAGATATTGTTAGTTAATCCCCATTTCTATAATGAGTACACTAACCCCAGATATTGTTAATTAACCCCCATTTATATGCATACACTAACCCCAGATATTGTAAATTAATCCCCATTTCTATAATGAGTACACTAACCCCAGATATTGTTAATTAATCCCCATTTCTATAATGAGTACACTAACCCCAGATATTGTTAGTTAATCCCCATTTCTATAATGAGTACACTAACCCCAGATATTGTTAATTAATCCCCATTTCTATAATGAGTACACTAACCCCAGATATTGTTAGTTAATCCCCATTTCTATAATGAGTACACTAACCCCAGATATTGTAAATTAATCCCCATTTCTATAATGAGTACACTAACCCCAGATATTGTTAATTAATCCCCATTTCTATAATGAGTACACGAACCCCAGATATTGTTAATTCATCCCCATTCTATAATGAGTACACTAACCTCAGATATTGTTAGTTAATCCCCATTTCTATAATGAGTACACGAACCCCAGATATTGTTAATTCATCCCCATTTCTATAATGAGTACACTAACACCAGATATTGTTAATTAATCCCCATTTCTATAATGAGTACACTAACCCCAGATATTGTTAATTAATCCCCATTTCTATAATGAGTACACTAACCCCAGATATTGTTAATTAATTCCCATTCCTATAATGAGTACACTAACCCCAGATATTGTTAGTGAATACCCATTTCTATAATGAGTACACTAACCCCAGATATTGTTAATTCCCATTTCTATAATAAATACACTAACCCCAGATATTGTTAGTTAATCCCCATTTCTATAATGAGTACACTAACCCCAGATATTGTTAATTAATCCCCATTTCTATAATAAGTACACTAACCCCAGATATTGTTAATTAATCCCCATTCTATAATGAGTACACTAACCCCAGATATTGTTAGTTAATCCCCATTTCTATAATGAGTACACAAACCCCAGATATTGGTAATTAATCCCCATTTCTATAATGAGTACACAAACCCCAGATATTGTTAATTCATTCCCATTCCTATAATGAGTACACTAACCCCAGATATTGTTAGTGAATACCCATTTCTATAATGAGTACACTAACCCCAGATATTGTTAATTAATTCCCATTTCTATAATGAGTACACTACTCAAGGGCCATCTAGCTAAGCACTTTGTATAAAAGAGCTCCAATGGCTAGATATCAGCTTACGGGCAGGGCTCTCTTACCTCTTGTATTTGTTTGTGTATATTGTACGTTTCTCAACTAATTGTACAGCGCTGCGGAATCTGTGTGCGCTTTATAAATTGCAATAATAATAATAATAAATAAACCCCAGATATTATTAATTAACCCCCATTTCCATAATGAGTACACTAACCCCAGATATTATTAATTAATCCCCATTTCTATAATGAGTACACTAACACCAGATATTGTTAATTAATCCCCATTTCTATAATGAGTACACAAACCCCAGATATTGTTAATTCATCCCCATTCTATAATGAGTACACTAACCCCAGATATTGTTAATTAATCCCCATTTCTATAATGAGTACACTAACCCCAGATATTGTTAATTAATCCCCATTTCTATAATGAGTACACTAACCCCAGATATTGTTAGTTAACCCCCATTTCTATAATGAGTACACTAACCTCAGATATTGTTAATTAATCCCCATTTACATGCGCACACTAACTCCAGATATTGTTAATTAATCCCCATTTCTATAATGAGTACACTAACCCCAGATATTGTTAATTAATCCCCATTTCTATAATGAGTACACTAACCCCAGATATTGTTAATTAATCCCTATTTCTATAATGAGTACACTAACCTCAGATATTGTTAATTAATCCCCATTTATATGCGCACACTAACTCCAGATATTGTTAATGAATCCCCATTTCTATAATGAGTACACTAACCCCAGATATTGTTAATTAATCCCCATTTCTATAATGAGTACACTAACCCCAGATATTGTTAATTAATCCCCATTTCTATAAGTACACTAACCCCAGATATTATTAATTAATCCCCATTTCTATAATGAGTACACTAACCTCAGATATTGTTAATTAATCCCCATTTCTATAATGAGTACACTAACCCCATATATTGTTAATTAATCCCCATTTCTATAATGAGTACACGAACCCCAGATATTGTTAATTCATCCCCATTCTATAATGAGTACACTAACCTCAGATATTGTTAGTTAATCCCCATTTCTATAATGAGTACACGAACCCCAGATATTGTTAATTCATCCCCATTTCTATAATGAGTACACTAACACCAGATATTGTTAATTAATCCCCATTTCTATAATGAGTACACTAACCCCAGATATTGTTAATTAATCCCCATTTCTATAATGAGTACACTAACCCCAGATATTGTTAATTAATTCCCATTCCTATAATGAGTACACTAACCCCAGATATTGTTAGTGAATACCCATTTCTATAATGAGTACACTAACCCCAGATATTGTTAATTCCCATTTCTATAATAAATACACTAACCCCAGATATTGTTAGTTAATCCCCATTTCTATAATGAGTACACTAACCCCAGATATTGTTAATTAATCCCCATTTCTATAATAAGTACACTAACCCCAGATATTGTTAATTAATCCCCATTCTATAATGAGTACACTAACCCCAGATATTGTTAGTTAATCCCCATTTCTATAATGAGTACACAAACCCCAGATATTGGTAATTAATTCCCAGATTTTACTAGTAACATGACGTAAAGTCATGATTTTATTAAAGACACGGAGGCGAGTATTATGCATAACTCTTTCTTTATTTCCTCAGCAGCAAAGAAAGAGAAATATAAATATTATCAAAACTGAAGAAAAAACTGTATAGGCACAACAGGTAGCCAATCACAGGGTATAGGAAGTAGCTATATAAGTCTTGTGTCTCCCACAATCCCCCTCTTTCTTGCGAACCGAAGACCAGGTAAGATGAACGATGTCCCACTTGGCCGAAACAGGGTAACGGGAAACGATGCGACAATTTCAAGCTAAAAAAGATAGAGAAATATGGTAATTTCTTAATTCAGAACTGCAAACTTACCAAACATAGTCTTGGGGAGACACAGGTAAAACAGAGTACTGAAATATAAAAACAACAGAATTAGTACACAGCATAAAGGTACAACAACCCGTACAAAAGATGCAAATCAACTGATAGGATACAGATCGAACTGAAAAAACATACCTGTAGAGCCACCAAGCATCTCGTACCCCAACTCCACTCCGGGAGGGTGGGAGGGAATAATACTCGCCTCCGTATCTTTAATAAAATCATGACTTTACGTCATGTTACTAGTAAAATCTGGGAATTTTATTAAAGACACGGAGGCTCATATTATGCAAGTTCAAAGCTGTGCCACCACACGAGATGCGATGTGCTCAATTGGCCTGAAGTAGAAGGTTCGGAAGGTCGATTCCCGAGACCAATCCGCCGCTCGCATAATGTCCTCTAGGCGACATCCGACTGAAGAGGCTTTCGAGGCCATCGCGCCCCTGACAGAATGGGGCGTAAATACTGAGGTGTCTATACCCGCGGAGGATAGCAGCCAGCGCACCCAACGTGCTAGAGTAGGAGTCGAAACCGGCCGGTGAGGCGATTAAAGGATATGAACAGATCGTGCAGGTCTGTCATGCGAAGGGGACGTGTAACATCCAGATAGTCCTTGATGCAATCCACCGGGCAGAGCGCTGGACAGTCTGAAAACCTAGGGTATGTAAGTGACTTAGATGCAGACTTGGTCCTCCTGGAAATGTCAAAGGTGACGCCTTCTGGGGTGAATGCAACGGCGTCCCAGTCCAGGGCCCGAACGTCAGAGACTCTTCTGCAAGAAATCAGGCACAGTAACATAACCAATTTGGCAGACAATTGCTTGAGAGTCAGCTCCAAATTGGGGTACCATGATGATAGGAACTGTAGCATCACGTTGACGTCCCAAAAGGCGGCAAAACGAGGTCGAGGAGGACGAGCAAGGCGAATACCCTTGAGAAGTCGACAGACAAAAGGATGCTTGCCAACCGGAGAACCGTCTAGACCTTCGTGACCGGCTGAGATAGCTGAGCGGAAAAGGTTGATCGTGCGGTATGCCTTGCCCGAATCAAATAGGAACGTGAGGAACTCCAGAATCAAAGGCAGAGGTGCAGATACGGGATCCATTGCCCGTTCCATGCACCAACCAGACCATGATCTCCATGAATGTCGGTAAGCTGTCCGTGTACCCGGGGCCCAGGCGTTATCGAGGAGTCGGAGAGTTGACTGCGAAACGTCTGGGATAACCCAAGGTCCCCTGAAAGGAACCATGCTATGAGGGGTAGCTGATGCTGCAACACCAGGTCGTGAGAGTTCCCATCCGGATCCAGAAGGAGGTCTTGGAATACCGGAAGTAAACGAGGGTAGTCTATGGACAGTTCCATCAGCCGAGGGAACCATGGTCGAGACCTCCATAGAGGGGTGATCAAAGCCATCCGACAATCGTGGCGGACCAGTTTCGAGATCGTGCGTGCGATCATGTTGAATGGGGGAAAGGCGTACATCAGACCCGGTGGCCATTCCTGGAGGAAGGCATCTGTCGCTATTGCAGCCGGGTCCGGCCTCCAACTGTAGAACCTCGGTAGCTGAGTGTTCAGGCGTGACGCGAATAGGTCCAACTGGAACCGGCCCCACAACCTGTTCAGGCACTGGAACACTGAAGCATGTAGATGCCAGTCCCCGGAGTCCCGTAAGTGTCTGGAATTCCAATCCGCCCCCGAATTGTCCAGACCTGGGATGTGTTCCGCCGTCACCGAAACGTTGTTGTAGAGGCAGAACTGCCAAAAATCCTTTGCCAGAAGCGCCAACATTTTGGATTTCGTGCCCCCTAGGTGATTTATGTAACGAACTGCTGATACGTTGTCCATCTTGAGGAGAACGCAACAATTCGCCCTCCCCGGAGCAAGGCTGCGGATCGCGAAGGCACCTGCCAGAAGTTCCAGGCAGTTGATGTGTAACGACTTCTCTGTGTCGGACCACTTGCCTCCTGTGGAGACGTTGCCACAACGAGCGCCCCAGCCGTGTAAGCTGGCATCGGACTCTATCACTACATCCGGGGCAGAACCGAAGATGGCTCTTCCGTTCCATGCCTCCATGTGCGCCAACCACCACGCTAGTTCGTCCCTGGACTCCTCGTCTAATGTTATCCGAGATTCGTATGAATGACCGGAGCGAAGTCGTGATCCCTTGAGCCGTTGGAGTGCTCGGTAATGCAGGGGGCCTGGGAAAATTGCTTGAGTAGAGGCCGCGAGAAGGCCGATAATTCTCGCCAGTTGTCTGACCGACAAGTCTGGAACACGGAGGGCCCTCCGAATTTCCTTCTGGATGGCTTTCACCTTGGCATCCGGGAGGAACAGGAACTGCTGGATGGAATCTACTTGAAAACCCAGAAACTCTATGGACTGGGCAGGGACCAGGACCGACTTGCTCCAATTGATCAGAAATCCCAACTTCTGCAGAAGGTCGGTCGTCCATCCCAGGTGTGTGAGGAGATCCTCTCGTGACTGGGATAAAATCAAGATATCGTCCAGGTAGATAATGAGGCGAACCCCCCGGGTTCGGAGGAATGTCACCACGGGCTTCATGAGCTTGGTGAAGCACCAAGGGGCCGAGGAGAGACCGAAAGGCAGGCAGGTGAAGCGCCAACGACGCCCATGCCAGGTGAAGTGGAGATAATCCCGGAACTCCAAAGCGATGGGGACCGTAAAGTATGCGTCCTTCAGGTCTAGCTTGGCCAACCAGTCCGATTGACGTAGGAGGTCTCTGAGGCAGTGTATACCTTCCATCTGGAAGTGTTGGTAGCGTAGAAAAGCGTTGAGTGGGCGAAGATTTATGACAGGGCGAACTCCGCCTCCTTTCTTGGGCACTAGGAATAAATTGCTCGTAAAGCCTGGGGCGGCGAACGGCAACTCCTCTATAGCGCCCTTGGACAGCATCTCCACCACTTCCGTGGAAATCATCTTGTCTTGTTCCTGAGGGAGGGACAATTCTCTGGGGAAATAAAACTGGACAGGCATGGAAACAAACTCCAGACGGAAACCCCTTACACATCGTAAAACCCAAGCATCTGAGGTGATCTTTGCCCATTCTTGACAAAATAGGGCCAGTCTCCCCGCCACCCGAACTTGAGCGTGAGGGGAAGAAAGGGTACTCACCGTAAGGACGTCTGCCGGGGGTACCACCGCGGGGGTATCTGGATCCCCAGGCCCGACCTCTTGCCGGGAAGAAGGGAGGGGCCCTCTGTTCCTGAAATCCTCTCGAGGGAAAGAAGGAACCTCTGGTTGCGCGGAATGCGCCTCGGAAACCACGGCCGGGTGGACGGTTCCTGCTACGCCCGGCCCCTCCGAAAACCTTAGGCGCGAACACGCGCTTCATGTTCGCCTGTGCCTTGTCAATAGCCGTAAAGGTCTTGACATAAGCACCCATATCCTTAACGAAGGACGTGCCAAACAGGAGACCCTCCTCAGTTGGATCAGGCTCCGCCACAGTCATAGCGGCCAATTTAGGGTCGATCTTCAGGAGGATCGCCTTGCGTCTTTCTGTAGACATGGCCGTATTGGCGTTCCCCAGTAAGCAAATAGCTCTTTGGACCCAACCAACGGCCACATCCACGTCCAGGACGGAGTCCCCGGTCCTGGCAGCATCCAAAAGCTCGTAAAGCTTGGAAAGGGGACCTAGGGTATCCAGGATCTTGTCCTGGCAGCTTTTAAGGGAGTGGTCAAGGCCCTTCTTGGGCTTCCATCCTGACTTATTCAGGAATTGAGCAATTTGCGGGTCAATGTCCGGGGTTTTGCAAGCCGCGCCCGGGAGGGACGGGCGTGGGCACTCGGCGCGCAATTTATTGCGGCCTTCCCTAGAAAGTGGCGTGCGGATACGCTTAGCCACATATTGGGCGATGTGATCTGGGGGAACCCACTCGGCGGACCGAGGATGACGTAGGTCGTCTGGGTCAAACAGGGGGTTGCCCTGCGGGTCAAGGATCGAGGTGTCACCCCCCGGGGGAGCAAGTGAGGGGCCCCGGGTATTGGCGGAGGACCCGGAGGGGTTCACGCCCGTAAGGGGCAAATCCTCGCCAGAATCATCATGATCAAAGGAGTCGTACTCCATAGCGTCGGACTCATCCTCCACACTCCGGTCGGTATCCGACCCAATATCATGGGCTCTAGCCCTTTTCCATAGTCTAGCCTTTTTAGCCCGGCCAGGGGCTCTTTTGCGCGTGGGGTGCGCGCTATCTGAGACCGCCTCAGGCGTGTCAGTCATGGCAGGTAAAACCTGCATCGAGGAGTGGGAGCCGACATGTTTGGACTTAGCCTTTGCCTTACGGGCTCCAGGCAGAGTCTGAGCAGGGGAGAGGGCAGGGGTGGCCATGGGAGGTAAAATCAGAGAGTGCAGGGACTGGGAGAAATTTGAAGAGACAGCTCCCATGGCTGAGGCAATAGCCTTCTGAATGGAGGAAGCCATAGTGGCCTCTAACATGGCTTGAAACTCTTGGGAGGCCATGGCACCATCAGTACTATCTAATTGGAAGTCCCCTGGGGGACCAACAGGCCCATCACCCCTATCCTGCATGGTAGTGACAGTGACAGAATAGACAGTGAGAATTTAAAGTAAAATAATAATGCAATGGCAATTATATAGTTACCAAACTGAATACAAACAAAGCAGGCTGAATAACACCAGGGTGTTAGCTGGGAGAGAGAGGGAAGGGTTGATTAACCCACAAGGAAAACTGAAAAAAAACAAAACAAAATCAAAACATCAAAACCAATATAAACAATAAGAAAACAAATAAGAGTAAAACAAACAGTATGAAAAATCATAAAATGAAACACACTGTAATACAAATTAAAATGGAATCACAATGCAAGCCAAAGATCAGAGAAACACTTATCTGTCTGAGGAAGCAGCAAAGAAAGAGGAGGATTGTGGGAGACACAAGACTTATATAGCTACTTCCTATACCCTGTGATTGGCTACCTGTTGTGCCTATACAGTTTTTTCTTCAGTTTTGATAATATTTATATTTCTCTTTCTTTGCTGCTGAGGAAATAAAGAAAGAGTTATGCATAATATGAGCCTCCGTGTCTTTAATAAAATCCCCATTTCTATAATGAGTACACTAACCCCAGATATTGTTAATTCATTCCCATTCCTATAATGAGTACACTAACCCCAGATATTGTTAGTGAATACCCATTTCTATAATGAGTACACTAACCCCAGATATTGTTAATTAATTCCCATTTCTATAATGAGTACACTACTCAAGGGCCATCTAGCTAAGCACTTTGTATAAAAGAGCTCCAATGGCTAGATATCAGCTTACGGGCAGGGCTCTCTTACCTCTTGTATTTGTTTGTGTATATTGTACGTTTCTCAACTAATTGTACAGCACTGCGGAATCTGTGTGCGCTTTATAAATTGCAATAATAATAATAATAAATAAACCCCAGATATTATTAATTAACCCCCATTTCTATAATGAGTACACTAACCCCAGATATTATTAATTAATCCCCATTTCTATAATGAGTACACTAACA
>OW240916.1:23807657-23844335 GCA_933207985.1 Pelobates cultripes
ATGTAATCTGAATAGTGTGGCATTTCTGCTTTGGAAATCCTGACATTTTTTTTGTCCCTTATGATTATATACTATTGACTAAAAGTTCTGTGGGGGGTTTTTTGCCACGCCATCTGCACTAAAATAAATTATCCAAGAATACAGATTTTGTAGAAAAAAAAAGATTAATAAAGATTAATACATAGATTTTATTTAAAAAAAAAAAAAAGGTAACACAAATAAAAGACGGAACAAGTGCAAGAGGAATAAAAGTTAGTGGAAAAGATTGCCATAATTGAAAATTCATGGCAAGAAAATTTCCTATGGGGAGGGCCTAATGTGCTTGCAAAAATTACAGCGCATGCATCGGAGGACGCTGGAAGAGGCGGAGTGCCGACCCAGCACCAAGGGACCACGGCACTAGAATCAGGTGAGTAAATAGATTTGAACCCTTTGTGAGACAGGGGAGGGAGGTGGCACGAGGGAGGGGGAGATCAGAGAGCACTATAGTGTTAGCAATACAGATTTCTTTTCCTAACACTATAGAATCCCTTTAATGTCTTTAATTTCTCTTCCCCTGTGAATGTTGCCCCTTTTAATGTTTCTCCAAGCCAGCTAATGCCTTGTGCCCACTCCAAGCAATTTTGCCCACAATTTGTTCCCTAACCAGTTAATTTTCTAAATCTCTCTTCCCAGTTAATACCAGCAGTCTTTCCCCACATTTAGCTGCCCTCTATGGGTTGGTGGAAGTTAACCAACATTCACCTGGTAGTTGCAGGTTTCTCCCACTCACAGTTGCAACTGACTAGTCACTAGTCAGCATTGAGTAGCTGATGTATGCCTTAATACACTCATATGGTCCAGATCAGTCTAATATTACTTTAGGTTTAGAGTGATAGGAATGAGTCTTTCTCTGCTCTAGGCTACTCAAGTGGTGATCAGAAAACCTGGTATAGGAATGAGGAGCTAAATTTAATTGGCTGACGTCTGACTAAAGTCAGTCTCTCTGTTCCGTGAATGGACATGCATGTAGAATGCAGATATATTAGAAGTAATTACAGGGATACTGGCATGAGAACTCTGCCACCCCCATCCCTCACACCCTCTCGGGGTGGTCAATAAAGGGTTAAAAACTCTTTATTTACTTACCTTACATCAGTGCCAATGTCCCTCTGCGCTGGATCACGCCTCCGCCTCCTCCAAACTTCCATGATGAGCGGGCACTAATGGACATCCACGGCAAATGTCGCATGCGCATCAGACCTCCCCGTAGGAAAGCATTGGATCAATGTTTTCCAATGGGGAAATCCTAATGCACTCGCCACGCATGCGCGTTACGTCCCAACTTCAGGAGAGGAGAGGAGCGGAGGCAGAGCCTGACCCAGCGTCGAGGGAGATTGTCCAAAGGCAAAAGAGCAAAGGGTTGCGGGCGTGCGAGGCGGGAGGGGGGCCACTATAGGGCTAAGAATACAACTTTGTATTCCTAGCACTATCGTTTTCTATTTAATGCATAACTAGAACAGATTTCCTTGCTGCTAGGCAAGCTTTCTGACTAGGTCTTTATTTTCGAGACCTCCATTTAATGCATCATATATTTCAATGAAGTTTCCATAACCCAGGTACACATTCTATCAGTTACAGATAAGAACTGACTCTGCTTTTCCAATCCAAACTAAATGGACTGCCCTTCATCCACAAGATAAACACAGGCTCTGAGATAAAACTGAAAGAGCTAGCCTTTCCACTGCAGATTTCTCCTTCATATTTACTATCTCAGCTTAAGCCAACCTTCATATTTAAAGGGGCAATCACGTGATTAAAAAGTTTGTTCAAGCTTTACAGGACAGTGAAAGGCCTCATACATACTTAATTTCGATTAGGGCTTGCTCTTGCTGTGTCAAGTCTCACTCTTTTGGTGGTGTTTTTGGCAGTGTCTACTGAGTCCTTGTTTAAAGAAATGTCTCAGTAACAGATTGCCCTCCCTTAGCAGTATTTTATACCTAATTAACCCAACATTTTCTGGTATGATTCTAGAATTTATTGGTCCCTTAAAGGGACACTATAGTCACCAGAACAACTACAGTTTAATGCAGTTGTTCTGGTGGATATAGTCAGTCCCTGTAGACATTTTAAAGGGACACTATAGGCACCCAGACCACTTCAGCTCATTGAAGTGGTCTGGGTGCACTGTCCCAGGTCCCTTAACCCTGAGTTTTTAAGAAACAGCAAAAATTACCTGCTAGGGTTAACTTCACCTCTAGTGGCTATATCCAGACAGCCACTAGAAGGACTGCCGGGCTCTTAGGTGACTTTTAGTCATCTAACTAACGCTGGACGTCATCATGCTATGCATGGGGACGTCCAGGGTCACCCAAAACCCCATAGGAAAGCATTGAATGCTTTACTATGGGGAAATCCTAATGCTAGTGGAGAAGAGAGAGAGGAATTTGGACCCGAGCCAGTGCCAAAAGAAATCGGCGCTGGCCCAGGTAAGTGACAGAAGGGGTTTTGAACCCTTCTGTACCACGGGTGGGGAGGAGGCAGTGGCGGATCCAGAGCCTGATCTCGGGAGGGGCACTTGTAGATTATTTAAAGAAATAATCCAGACACAATAACCACTACAGCTCAGTGTAGTGGTTATGGTGTCAATAGTGCCAGGACCCCCTCCTAGAGTAAGTAGTCAAACCGTTTAAGAACAGTTTGACAACTTACCTGAGGTCTGCTGGGAAATTAGGCTGTAGTAGGCCATAGGAGCAGTGGTGTGTGTGAGTGGTGCAATGTGTAAGGGGTGCAGTGTGTGTGTGTGTGTGTGAAGGTTGTAGTGTGTGAGTAGGGGGGGCAGTGTATGTCAGGGGTGCAGTGTATGTGTGGGACAGTATGTGTGTGACAGTATGTGTGTGTAACAGTTGCAGTGTGTGTGTGTGTGTGTGTGAGTGTGGGCAATGCGTGTGTATGGGGCGGCAGTGTATGGGGCAGTGTGTGTATGGGGGGCAGTATGTGTGTATGAGGGGGCAGTATGTGTGCATGGGGGGCAGTATGTGTGTATGAGGGGGCAGTATGTGTGTATGGGGGGGCAGTATGTGTGCATGGGGGCATTATGTGTGCATGGGGGCAGTATGTGTGCATGGGGGCAGTATGTGTGTATGAGGGGGCAGTATGTGTGTATGGGGGGGCAGTATGTGTGTATGGGGGGGCAGTATGTGTGCATGGGGGCATTATGTGTGCATGGGGGCAGTATGTGTGCATGGGGGCAGTATGTGTGTATGGGGGGGCAGTATGTGTAGTATGGGGGCGTGCATGGGGGCAGTATGTGTATATATGGGGGGCAGTATGTGTATGAGGGGCAGTATGTGTGTATGAGGGGGCAGTATGTGTGTATGGGGGGCAGTATGTGTGTATAAAGGTGTGTGTATGGGGGGCAGTATGTATATATGGGGCAGTATGTGTGTATGGGGCAGTGTGTGTATGGGGGCAGTGTGGTGTGTGTATGGGGGCAGTATGTGTATTGGGGCAGTATGTGTGTGTGCTGGCAGTATGTGTGTGTATGGGGGGGCAGTATGTGTGTGTGTATGGGGGGGCAGGTGTGTGTATGGGGGGGCAGTATGTGTGTGTGTGTATGGGGGCAGTATGTGTGTGTATGGGGCAGTAGGTGTGTGTGTATGGGGGCAGTATGTGTGTATAAAGGCATGGGGCAGCATGTGTGTATAAAGCAGTATGTGTGTGTATGGGGCAGTATGTGTGTGTGTGTATAAAGGTATGTGTATGGGGGGCAGCATGGGGGGGCAGCATGGGGCAGTATGTGTGTATGGGGGGCAGCATGGGGCAGTATGTGTGTATGGGGGGCAGCATGGGGCAGTATGTGTGTATGGGGGGCAGCATGGGGGCAATGTATATGTGTGTGTGTTAAGGGGAGGGGGGCTTTTTTTATATAATATATATTTTTAAATATTTAATTTAAAAAAAAAATATATCCTATGTCCCCCCTCCCTTCTTACCTTTCCTGGGGAGGAGGGGGGACATATTTCGATCCCTGGTGGTCCCAGTGGTGATTCCCTGGTGGTCCCAGTGGGGAGAGTGAGCTCTAGCCCGCGCTCCCGGGCTAGAGTTCACTCTCGCGAGATTTGGAGCGTTGCCGTGGTAACCGCGGCAACGCTCCAAATCTCACGAGAGGAGGACCCGGAGGAGCTGCAGACTGAGCTCCGGGTCCTCTCTCTCACTCCCCCGCCGGCTGTCAGCACAGTGCCTGCGGACCGGGGAGGGAGATCTCTGACCTCCCCTCCGGTCCGCAGGCACATTGCAGGGCTAGCACCTGCATGTGCTGACAGGGGAGGGAGAGGGAGACCGGCGGATTTCTCGAGGGGGGCAATTGCCCCGTTGCCCCCCCCCTGGATCCGCCAGTGTCTCTGACCTCCCCTCCGGTCCGCAGGCACATTGCAGGGCTAGCACCTGCATGTGCTGACAGGGGAGGGAGAGGGAGACCGGCGGATTTCTCGGGGGGGGCAATTGCCCCGTTGCCCCCCCCCTGGATCCGCCAGTGGGAGGAGGTGGGGGGTCTTGACGGAGGGGGAAGTTATAGTGCCAGAAAAATGAGTTTGTTTTCCTGGCACTATAGTTTCCCTTTAATGTAAACACTGCCTTCTCAGAGAAAAGGCAGTGCTTTAATTGCTGCCTAGGGACACCTCATGTGACAGTCACTCAGACGGCCATTAGAGGTGCTTCCTGGGTCACTGCTGCAGAATGTGCAGCACTGACGTTCAGCAGAGCATGGAGACGCTGAACATTACAATGGGCAGACTAGATGGGCTGAATGGTTCTTATCTGCCATCACATTCTATATTTCTATTACCCATAGAGATGCATTGATTCAATGCATCTCTATGAGAAAATGCTGATTGGCAATGGCCGTGTTTGGCTGCATCTGCGCCTGTGCATTAGCCTCTTAATTCATTACTATAGGAAAGCACTGCATTGGCTGAGATCATAAATTCTGATGAATTCAGCCAAGAAGGGGAAGCGGAGGCTCAGAGTCAGTACCATCTAACTCACGCAGTGCTGGAATGAAGGCTAGTTTTTGCCTTTTTAATATGGACAGGTAGAGCCAGCCACCTAACGTGTTTTTAACACTATAATATCAGGAATACACGTTTGTATTCCTGACCCTATAGTGTTCCTTCAATAAAACAAACCGCCCAGGTCATGAGGTCTGAAGCATCTGCAAAAAATGATCCCCCCATAACGTTTTCTAAAATACAATGTTTATATCAGACAGAACTTTTCTTATTTATGCCAAAAAAAGTAAAATTTCCTTCCCCCTGTCCACAGAAGTATTACTTACAATAAACTGACATTGTCCAAATTCAGAAGATGCCTAAAGATTATCATAAAAGGTTCTGTGTAATCTCTTTGAGTATTTGTTGAGTCCCTTGTTTTTGGGATTTTAGTTGAACAATATTGCCGAGTACCCTGTTTCTTTGAATAGGTATTGACTGAAATAAAAGTATTTACCCATAGGGTTTGTAGCTGTTAAACCTGATAAAGTACAGCATCTCTCTTTTGTTTGTTACATTTTGTCTCTATGGAGACCTGCATCATTAAGCGCAAGCGTTGATGGTGGGACAGTTATAGTTCCATAGAAGTTTAAGTGGTTTCTTTTTTTCTGATATAAAATGTGTATTTGGCTTAAAAAGAAGAAGCCACATGATTCCTGGTGTGACGCTCAATCAGATGCATTCTTACACCTTACTAAGCACTGCCTAGAGTGTGCCTTTAATTAATGTACCCCATGTGAAGCGTTCCGCATAAAGAAATTTTTATTTATGTTTCTAAAAAAAGACGAAAAAGCAAAGGTGTGTTCGCTTTGGTTCCATAGGATAATGTCGGTTCAGCTTATTTAATCAGTTAGCCTGTCTGGTGGTAGTCAGCCACATTTATTAATTTGATCCCTCAGTTGGAACAAGTGCCTTGGAAAAGCATAGAGAGCCTTTGCATTACATATGAACGCAAGGTAGACTTTATTAAAAAAAAAAAAAGAACAAGTTAGACGCCAGATTTAAACAGTATTTCGATGAACCCCTGTGGGCCATCCCATGTTAAGAAGATTAGATATACTGTGTCTATAGACAGATGGGATATATTTTATAATTAAAGAATAACATACTTTAATTAGTCAGGGTGTTTAAATTCAACTTTATGGTGCCAGCCTTCTTATATTCTCATACAAAGTGTTCGTTCTTCAGCTCAGGAAAAAAGATCAGGAAAACTCTGAAAATTACTTGAAAGTAGATCTTTCACATTTAAGATAAATATATATTTTTAAGCCCATTGCAAATAATTTTGATTGTTTTATAATTTTCTTATTTTCTCTTGTGTTATTTTTTTTTTTTAATTGTTAGAATTAGATTGGGAAAAAGTTCACTGGTTAGTCAGCAACCAACTTTTTTAAGAGCTAATTATTAAATCATCTCAGCTAAACAAATTCCCTAGAGTTCCATGGGTAATAAAACTAATAGGAGTGCATTGTGCAGGTAGCAATGATAAATTCATGTATATATAAACAGTAAGTCATTTTCAGTGGAGGCTTGTCTATTGCGACAAGTGGGGCAGCGCCCAGCCAGTTTTTATGTGGGCAAAAATGTATTTGCAGTAGTTTAGAAACATAAAGATTATTTTTCAGACGAGGACGTTGGTAAACCCCAAAAATATGAAAAAAAAAGCATTAGTGTCTCTTTAATTTTGTAACAGGTTTCAGTTGTGTAGGTTATGCTCCTTCATTGGTAGATGTTTGCAGCTCACTCAAGAGCATCTAGGCATGTCAAAAACGGGACAGGCTTAAATTCTGCCCTGTTTCAGCAGGTTTTGCACATGCCTAGTGTCCTTTAAGAAGGAATTTCCATTAAGTTGCCACTCGGGCAGCAGAGCCAGCTTCCTATGAGTGGCAGCATGCAATTGGCTCATACTACCAGGGGTTAGAGTTACATTGCCCACAGGACAGAAAAGCAAGAAGGCACCTTGGAAGCAGCACAGGGAGAGCACAACTGCTGGCCCCTGCCAAATGTAAATGTAGAACATTGTATTTTTATCTCCTCTAAAAGCCCTAGTGACTGCCTGAAGGCTTATTAAGCAAGATGATTTACTCAAATATATCATTAATATATAAAAAGCCTGGAAAGCCCAGGAGTGACAAGGGGAAGGGTACATTTCTGACACGGAACACTAGGTTACCTGTCACAAATAATTTTAATATCGCCTACTAGACATGTGCAATTCGTTTCGGTCCGAATGTAAATTCGGATGAATTGCCGAAGTGCCGAATTGCAGAACTACCGAATTTTGGAAGTGCCAAACCAAACCGAATCGACAAAGCGCAAAATTTCAGAAGTGTTGAAGTGCTTCGGAATTCTGAAAAGTGCCAAAACAGGAGAGGGAATTATGACAAGAATCTAACTCTAACCCTAACCTAACCCTACCCCTACTCTTAACCCTACCCCAACCCTACCCCTAATTAAGGGTAGGGCTGGGGTTAGGGGTTAGGTTAGGGGCAGAGTTAGGGTTGGGTCAGGGGTTAGGTTAGGGGTAAGGTTAGGATTAGGGGTAGGGTAAGGGTTAGGGGTTAGGTTAAGTTAGGGGTTAGGTTAAGTTAGGGATAGGGTTAGGATTAGGGGTGCGGTTAGGGGTAGGGTTAAGGTTAGGCTTAGGGAATTGCCGTAGTCCCAAAGTTCCGAAGTCCCGAAGTGTCGAAGTCCTGAAGTGCCGTATTGCCGAAGTCCAGAATTTCGGATTGCCGAACCGAAGTGCTGAAGTGCCGAATATCCAAAGTCCTGAATTGCGGAAATACCGAACTGTGGAAGTGCTGAACCAAACCAATTTTTTGGCGCATGCACATCCGTAACTCTTACTGCTCATACCCACCATCTTCTTTAAAGTGCTCAGTCACTTTACATCTGAGACCTGAGACATTCATGCTTTGGCTAGTTGAAAAGTTGTGAAGCTTCAATCTACAGGACTGATGTCTTGGCTCCTCCAGTGTCTGTGTGTGAGGCAGGACAAGAAGTGGAAGGGGTCACTTCCTATCTCCCCACCTCCCCACTAACAGTCTCTCACACAGCAAGTGCCTTACAGAAAAAATCAGGAGAAGCTCTGAGTGATGCACACTGCAGAACAGCTCCTGCAGCTCTAATATCAATCTGAGGAGACTGATTGATCAACTGAAGAAATAGGAGGGTGAGTATTTTGCAATAGCCCTTCAATCAATACATACATATCTGTATTCCTAGTACTATACTTCCCTCTAACCCTCCCCTCTCTCGCGCCCCCTCCCCCCAGCACCGTAAAGGTTAACAAACCCTTACTTTTCTCACCCAATTCAAGGGCTAATCTACCTATGTGCTAGGTTGGTGCTCCGCTTCCTCCAATTGGGGGACGCTAATGCGCTTGTGCAGCGAGCATTGCTTTCCTATGGGGATTTTACTGGAGCTGGATGTCCTCATGCAGAGCGTGAGGATGTCCAGTGTCACATAGGTGACCAAAAGTCGCCTAGCAAGCAGGAAGTGCCTCTAGTGACTGCCTGATTGACAACCACTAGAGGCAGTCTTAGTTCTGCAATGTAATCATTGCAGTTTCTCCAAAAGTGCAATGACTTCCATTGTGAGACTAAGGTGGACAGGGACATGATTGCACCCAGACCACTTTAATGAGTTGCAGTGGTCTGGGTGCATATAGATCCCCTCTAAAACTTCATTAGCTGCCGCTGGTCATTTTATAGTTGACTCACTTATGAAACGAAATATAATGCTATGAAATGCTGCAGTTATGACAGCAACATATTGGTCAACTGTTTACAAAAAAATTCTCAACATGTTTTTGGGAATTGGTTTGACCAATTGCAACACAATTTCATTCTATATTGCTGAATATAACTATCTGTATTTATATAACAGGTGATTTTTAAGAGTTTGCAGGAGATTCTCCTTTGATTAAAGGTAGACTCCGGGCACCAAAGCAATTTAATCACAATTAAGTTATTTTGCTGTAAGAAGGTCCAGGGTCATTAAAGGATCACTATAGGCACCCAGACCACTTCAGCTCAATGCCACATACATACTTACACAGATATACATAAACATTAACAAACAGAAACACATATAGAAACACATGGATACGTACACACACACACTGACACACAGATACACACAGTGGCACACAGATACACAAACTTGCACATACAAACACTGAAACACAGATACACACACCTTGACAAATAGATACATACACACACTGGGAGATACACTGACACACAGATACACACAGATACACACACCTTAACACACATACACACACTGACACATGCACTGACACACATATACACACACTGGCACATACACCCATATATACACCCAGATGTACACACTGGCAGATACACTGACACACATATACACACACTGGCAGATACACACACTGGCACATACACTGACACACAGATACACACACTGCCAGAGACACACTGGCACATACACTGACATACAGTTACACACACTGACACACAGATACACACACTGGCAAATGTACACACTGGCAGATACACTGACACAAACACTGGCAGCAGCTTAATCCCCTCTCCTGCCGTCTCTCCGTCCTGCTCGGCGCTCTATATCTGGGAGGAAGTGACAGGCTGTCATAAGATGGCCCTAAGTGCTTGGTCCATCTGATGGGTAAACCACGGCAGAACCCCAATTTTGTTCTTGCGGAACCATAGGTTTCTGTGGAACACCAATTGGAAAACACTGATCTAAATAGAGACTAGAACATTATAGCATTAGGAATACATGTTTAGTGTATAGTGTTCCTTTAAAATGTTAAAGTCTTAACCAGCTACTTCTCACTACCGGTAGGGACAGGTATTTTAGAGAATAGTGGCTGGCCGGTATAAAGTTGTGACAAGTTTGTAAACAAGTTCTCTGTTTCCAATGAAAGAAATCTAGGAATTCAGTAGGTCTCTACTAGTTTCATATACAATTAAGACTGTCTTAAGGCAGTGATAAAACTCTCTCTGTGTATTCAATAAAAGCTGCTAATGTTCTGAAACAGAAAACTATGCAACATAGTTAACGGGTGTTTTAAAGGGTAAAAAACATTGTAAAGAAAACAATTTATTGGCATTTTCGCTTTACACATTATCTTATACTGTCTGGCAGTCTGCAAGGTCCTGACACTTTCACTGAGAGCAGGAAGTGGGCAATTGGGAACCAACAAATAACTTCAAGGACAGCGTGGCCTTTGGCTATAGTCGGAGGGATGGATGGAAGGATGAGGGGGAGATTTAATGAAGCTTTGGCTCAATAAGAAGAAATGGAATTAGGAAAGAAATAAAGACTGGATAGCAAGTATTGTATGGCCTGCCATTTATTGGCGTGTTAGATAATGCTAGATGACTGATAATGGATGCTATGGAGCACCAATCCCTTCGAGTTCTACCAGCTTGTGTTAGGCACAGATTTAATCCAATAACGTTTTTGGTGTTACAAGCTCTAAAATGGTTTGTGAACTTGTAATTGCTTTGATAACTTTTGTATTAAACTGGCCAACAGTTGGAAAATCATATCAGTTTTATTGCCGAAAACGGGCTACAATTTAACACACATTTAAGTGTTTTATATTTAAATAAGAATTAATTTAATGTTAACTTGTTTGATATTTTAATTTATTTTTTACTTTTGGGAACCAAGTGTAACTAGCTGTGCCGTCTCTCTTTTTACACGACACAACCTTGAAACGAGATGCTCCTTTCTTTCAAGCTGCACTATACCACTCAATGCCTCGGTGATAAGGAGAAGGAATTAGTCTTGTATTATTGAATGTACACTCTCTAACCTGACATTGACATCAATTCGTGCATCACTCTAGTTTCCCCCATTCTGCGCCCACAACTGGACAAAGAGAGTATAGAGCCAAAGTCCAAAAAGCAATTATTCAAAACCATTAAATATATATATATATTAAAATATATGAAAGTTCATTACTGAGGAATTTTAAGGGATGCCGTATGTTAGGGGTTTTGAAGATAGTTACATATGTCGTCCTATATTTTTCATGTAGGTGAGACCTAGTCTAATTTTATATGTTGGGGATAATAAACTAATCTATATTATTATAACTAGGTCACAGTTCGCACGGTTTAATTTGCTTCACAACTCTCTGCTACAGTTTATTTTCTAATTGCCTTTTTAATATGGTTTTGCATATTCTCTCTGAATCAATTTCTAAGGACATTGTTATAGAGTCCCTGTGAGCATAGGCGTGCGCAGCCTATTGCATTAGGGTGTGCACCCTAAAGCACAAGCACACGCCGCGTATATATATATGTATGTATGTATATATATATATATATATACCAAGCAAAAGAAAAATCAGCACTCCCAGGATTTGTAAATAAGCCAAAAAAATACTTTACTCCACAGGTCAACGTTTCAGCTCCTCTTGGGAGCTTTCATCAGGACAGCATACAAAGCATAAATGAAAAACAACACAGCTTAAATAGGGACATAAATCCAATTGAAACTCACAATCCAGGTGTGCTGATGGAGAACCTCCCCTCCTCTCAAGCGTCCGCTCAAACGCTATCAATTCCCGGCATTTCCCCACTTCCTGCTCACGCCGTCACGTGATATACGTGACATCACCACGTTCGTTACGCAAATATATGCACGTGCACTTTAAAGTTTGGATAGATGTATAATCGATTATGAGTTTGACACATGATTAAGGATACATCCCTATGGATGTCCAAATATGAATATTACCACAATCATATACACATATTGCTAATGACAATATTGTCTATTTTTATAACACCTTGCTTAAGGTTTTTTTACAGTATGTTAATTACTAGCTCAGTATGTCATTGGTGGGTTAGTTATAATTTTTATAGAACATGGGATTGTTGCTTGGATCTTAAATATTGGTGTTGTCACTATTGTATTCACATAGAGGTGGATAGTACCATTAACCGTTGGTTTTTATGATAGGATTTAGGGGTTCGTTTTGTACATGTGGCCTTTTCTTCCCCTCTCTCTAGATTCTAGTATATACACAGGTTACAGCTTTAATTCCTTCCTTGGTGGAGGATAGATGTAGAGACCGGAATATCCAAGCTAGATACGCATGCGTCCGGTATCACTATGACTACGGACGACGCAGCCATTCAGGAAGTAACTGAGGAGATCGTTGTTAGACGCAATGGCGTCCCGATCTCCATGACAACGTAACGAACGTGGTGATGTCACGTATATCACGTGACGGCGTGAGCAGGAAGTGGGGAAATGCCGGGAATTGATAGCGTTTGAGCGGACGCTCGAGAGGAGGGGAGGTTCTCCATCAGCACACCTGGATTGTGAGTTTCAATTGGATTTATGTCCCTATTTAAGCTGTGTTGTTTTTCATTTATGCTTTGTATGCTGTCCTGATGAAAGCTCCCAAGAGGAGCTGAAACGTTGACCTGTGGAGTAAAGTATTTTTTTTGGCTTATTTACAAATCCTGGGAGTGCTGATTTTTCTTTTGCTTGGTATTTATTGTGCAATCGAGCACCGGGTTCTATTTAAAGTTTGGTAGGAGTGCAAGGCTTTTTTTGTTATTTATATATATATATATATATATATATATATATATATATATATATATATATATATATACACATACACACACTGCTGTGTGAGGGTGCTGTTAGTGTGATGTGTGTGTGTGACGGTGCTGGTAGTGTGCTATGTGGGTGAGGGTGTTTGTGTGTGCGTGCTTGTGAGGATGCTGTTAATGTACTGTGTGTGAGGGTGCTGTTTGTGTGTGTGTGTGTGCGCTTGTGAGGGTGCTGTTAATGAACTGTGTGTGAGGGTGGTGTTTGTGTGTGAGGGTACTGGTAGTGTGCTGTGTGTGTGTTTGTTAGGGTCCTGTTTGTGAGGGTACTGTTAGTGTGCTGTGTGTGTGTGAGGGTGCTGTTTGTGTGCTGTGTGTGTTTGTGAGGGTGCTGTATGTGTGTGTGGGTGCTGTATGTGTGTTGGTGCTGTGTATGTCTGTGGGTGCTGTATGTGCATGGGTGCTGTGTATGTCTGTGGGTGCTGTGTATGGGGCTGTATGTCTGTGGGTGCTGTATGTCTGTGGGTGCTGTATGTGCTGTATGTCTGTGGGTGCTGTATGTCTGTGGGTGCTGAATGTCTGTGTGGGTGCTGTATGTCTGTGGGTGCTGTGTATGTCTGTGGGTGCTGTATGTCTGTGGGTGCTGTATGTGTGTGGGTGCTGTATGTGTGTGGGTGCTGTGTATGTCTGTGGGTGCTGTATGTGTGTGGTGTGCTGTGGGTGTGCTGCTGTATGTGTGTGGGTGCTGTGTATGTCTGTGGGTGCTGTGTATGTCTGTGGGTGCTGTATGCGTATGGATGCTGAATGTGTGTGGGTGCTGAATGTCTGTGGGTGCTGTATGTCTGTGGGTGCTGAATGTCTGTGGGTGCTGTATGTCTGTGGGTGCTGTATGTGTGTGGGTGCTGTATGTGTGTGGGTGCTGTGTATGTCTGTGGGTGCTGTGTATGTGTGGGTGCTGTGTATGTCTGTGTGTGCTGTTTGTGTGTGTGTGGGTGCTGAATGTGTGTGGATGCTGTATGTGTGGATGCTGTGTGTCTGTGGGTGCTGTGTATGTGTGTGGGTGCTGTGTGTATGTGTGTGGGTGCTTTCTGTATGTGTGTGTGGGTGCTGTGTGTGCTGTGGGTTGCTGTGTATGTCTGTGGGTGTGTGTATGTGTGTGGGTGCTGTGTATGTCTGTGGGTGTGTATGTGCTGTATGTGTGTGGGTGCTGTATGTGTGTGGGTGCTGTATGTCTGTGGGTGCTGTGTGTGTCTGTGGGTGCTGTATGTGTGTGGGTGCTGTATGTGTGTGGGTGCTGTATGTGTGTGGGTGCTGTGTATGTCTGTGGGTGCTGTATGTGTGTGGGTGCTGTGTATGTGTGTGTGCTGTATGTGTGTGGGTGCTGTGTATGGGTGCATGCTGTGTATGTTTGTGGGTGCTGTGTATGTGGGTGCTGAATGTCTGTGGGTGCTGTATGTGTGTGGGTGCTGTGTATGTCTGTGGGTGCTGTATGTGTGTGGGTGCTGTGTATGTCTGTGGGTGCTGTATGTGTGTGGGTGCTGTATGTGTGTGGGTGCTTTATGTCTGTGGGTGTTGTGTGTGTGTGCTGTATGTGGGTGGGTAATTGTGGGGGAGGAGGTGGGGGTGCATTAATTGCTATCCCCCCTCCCTTCTTACCTTTTGTAGGGAGGGGGGATCGTGCTGCTGATTCCATCCCTGGTGGTCCAGTGGAGAGTGAACTCTAGCCCCCTGTGGGGCTAGAGTTCACTCTCGCGAGATTTGAGCGTTGCCGTGGCAACGCTCATATCTCGCTAGAGGAACCCGGTGGAGCTGCCGGCAATAGCTCCGCCGGGTCCTCTCTTGCCTCCCTCCCTGCATGTGGGTCAGTGGGGAGGGAGGCTGAGAGCAGAGCCGGCGCTCGGATAGCGCCGGCTCTGCATGAGCCGACAGGGGAGATCCTGAGATCTCCCCTGCCGGTCTCAATATGCATAGACGTGCCGCGGGGATTAGGGTGTGCCCAGGCACACCCGGCACACCCCGTGCGCACGCCTATGCCTGTGAGTGAGAGGTTAGTTCTGCTGCTTACGCCGGGAGAATGCTCATTGCTCCAAATAGATCTATCAGAAAAATATATGAAGCCAAACCCGAAACAATAATAACTTAAAGGGACACTCCAGACCCCCTAAGGCACTTTAGCTTGCTGAACACTTTCATGTGTGAAGAATGTGTCCTGGTTTTTTCATTTTGCAAAAAGTTCAGATTTCAAGAGAAATTTACACTTTTATAAATTAACCTGGGTACACCTCCTGACTTTCAAGCAGACAACTGATTCTGTTACTTCCTGGTTTATTTAGCTTAGTGGAGCTAAACACAAGAGACAGGAATTGAGCAGAGCACCCGTCTTTCAAAAGCTTCTCATTGAGCTGCATTGGGAAGTCTGTGATTGGACAGCTAACGAAAGTCTGGTTGGGGAAGAAAGGGAGGGTTTGTAAAGGCAGTAGACAAAAAACTGCAGGTTTTACAAGCCGATTTTAGATATATCTCCAGTTTAAAAAATGTATAATTAAATGCATGCAAGTTTTAATTTTGTGTATATCTACAAAACCGTGATTTTTATTTATTTGGCATTTGGGCAGTGGAGTGTCCCTTTAATAGGTTTGACACTTAACCAAAATAAAACAACCACCTCTTTCTTTTTCTGATTAAACTATTTACTAACACGTCCAATTATTTTTTAGTTGTTATTGCATTTATTTCATTAGTGCCCCTGAAGGAACAGACTTGTGTCACTGCTCTCAGCGGTTAAGTCTTACCTCACTGACCTTGGCCTCCCTTTTAGTCTGATCTTGTGACAATGTGAGCCGGGCGCCAGGTGTGTTTTGTATCTAGCTAACATGAAGGAGAAAGAAAAAAAAAAAAGAAACGCAGAGATAAGAATGTATTTCTGAATAGTATATGTAGGTTGCAATTTACCTCCGAACTGATGGGGACAGTGTGGTCAGGGTATAGAATAAAAGGCTAAGAATAGACAGATTTGTGAATTATGACAACAGATCATAAGCTTTTGGATTTATAATGTCTACTTGGGATAATGCAGTTGTCATGTATGCATAACTCCCAAGTGTTTTTATTTAGGAGGGTCAGTCCCTATATTGGGCCCAGGGCCGGCGCGTCCATAAGGCGGCACAGGCGGCCGCCTTAGGGCGCACCGGCCCGGGGGCGCAAATGTCCGGGTGGCCGGCAGGAGAGAAGCGCACAGCTCCCCTCTCCTGCCGGTCACTTCTTGTAGCGTGGCCGAGCGCCAACCTGCAGTGCCGCGGACTGTGTGGAGGGGGCGGGGATATGAACGTCATATCCCTGCTCCCTCTGTAGCACACAGCGCGGCTGGTGCCCAGCAGGGGCGGAGCTACCACCGTCCCCTTTTTTGTCAGCATGGGAGGAAGTCCTCCCAAGAAGGCAGAGAGGAGGGGGGCTGGGCAGGACCAGCTCCTCCAACTCCCAACTACCTCAGGCAGCACTCTGGATCCCAGGTAAGCCACCCTCCTGAACCTGTTGGTCTGTGTGTGTATCTATGTTTGTCAGTGTGTGTGTGTATGTATATGTCTCTGTCCCTGTGTCTGTGTGTATCTAAATGTCTGTCAGTGTGTGTGTATGTCTGTCTGTTAGTGTGTCTTTGTGTATGTCTATCATTGTGTATGTGTGTATCTGTATGTCTGTCAGGGTGTGTGTGTGTATCTATGTCTGTCAGTGTGTTTGTATATGTCTGTCAGTGTGTGTATTTATGTCTGTCAGTGTGTGTGTGTATCTATGTCTGTCAGTGTGTGTGTATGTAAATGTCTCTGTCTGTGTGTATCTAAATGTCACCAACACTACACACAAATAAACACCTGCATGCAAACGTCAACACTACATACAAACACACCCCCTGCATTCAAATGTCAACACTACATACAGACACCAAAATTATATATAAACACACACCTACGTTTAAAAACCAACACTACACATAAATGCATGCTTGCATTCAAATGCAAACACTACATACAAACACACCGCTACAATCATACAAACATACTCCATACAAACACATGCTTACAGTCAAACACACAAATACTGCTCCATGCTAAATACAATCCTGCAAGCATGGGGAATCGGTAGAGCCCCAGCTTTCAAAGCATTGTTGAAGTTGCACGACAGATGGGGATCTATCTTTTAGCCATCCTGTGTACATACACAGACCGTCATACAGAGACATACAGTATGTATGTCTCTGTATGACTGTGTGTATGTATTCAAAAAGAATAAACGCAGGCAACACTCAATAGTACAACACAATAGTACGGATGGTATATTTATTGATAGGTGAACCACCCCAAAGAAAGTGCGTCGTTTCGGCTCAGCAGAGCCTTATTGCATGAGCTGAAACATCACACTTTCTATGGGGTGGTTCACCTGCCAATAAATATACCATCCTTACTATTGGAGTGTTGCCTGCGTTTATTCCTTTTGAAGACTTTACTGGTGGATCCAGCGATGTCCGCCTGACATGGAGCATCCACCACTGTTGATGGCCGGAGCATTTACACGGTATCAGTGTGCAGGGTTCTTTGTTTGTCTGTGTATGTATGTCTCTGTATGCCTATCTCTATGTTTCTTTATGTCAGTCTGTATTTCTGTGAGTGCCTGTGTCTGTATGAATGTATGTCTGTGTTTGTATGACAATGTACCTGTATGTGTAGATTGTATGACTGTGTTTGTTTGTGTGCCTTTTATGACTGTGTGTCTGTATAGCTTTGTGACTGTGTGCCTGAAAAATTATGTCTGTGTGCTTGTATGGTTGTGTGTCTGTATGTTTGTGTATTTGTGCATGTATGTATTTTTGCCTGTGTCTATGTGGGAGAAAAAGAGAGATAGATAGGGGCTGGCGGGGAAGTAAGAAATACATAAGAGGTGTTGTAGGAGACACACTAAAGGGGGGTGTAGGGCAGTAAGGGGCCAAAGGGATAAGACATTCAAGAGAGTGGATATGCAACACTAATGGGGGTAAGAAATTCAAAAGGGGGCTACGAGACACAGAGGTTAAGATGCATTGTTTATTTTTTTTTGGGGGGGGGGGAGCGTCAAAATGCATCTTCGCCTGTGTAGTCAAATATCCTAGCACCGGCCCTGAGTCCTTGTGTCCCTCTTTTCTAGGAGCTCCATATTTTTTTAGATCTAAAGTTTCTTTTTTTTTTTTTTCAAAACATGGAATGTAAAAGATCAACTTTTACATACATAGTCAGTCAGTGAGATTCGTTGGGCTTGGCTCAGATATGCAATCCCGAAGCCCCTACGGTTTAGCGTGGAAGGTAGGTAAGCAGTGTATGAGTGCCATGATTGGGGTTGCTAGAGAGGGGAGTGCCGTTGGTCAATTTGGTTTGGTTTAAGTCCCATATTTGGATCGCTAGTTTTACTTGTGCAGGCGCCAAGTGGGTGGGTGGTCTCAATTTTTTCGGTAACCAAAGTAAGTGTGTTATGGTGAAAGGTTGAGTCAGTTGTTGTTCTAGGGCTAGTGAGTTAGGGAGAAAGTGTTGCATAGAGGAGGCCAATTATAGAGGCATGATAGTACATTTTTACATCGGGAAAGGCAAATCCACCCAATTTCACCTGCATTTGTAACAGCTTACGGGCCACTCCTGGTCTCCCTCCCACCCAGACAAAGCAAGTTAGGTCTTTCTGTATCCTAGCGAAATAGGTATGTGGTATGGTTAACGGTAATGTGCGGAATAGGTAGTGCAGCCTTGGGAGGATCGACATTTTGAAAGAAATGATTTGTTCTGTTCACGTAAGGAATAATGGGGTCCAGGTGTGGAGTAGGTTTTTGCAGCATTTCCAGACCCTGAGGTAGTTTTTAGAAAGAGGTCTGTGTTGTTTTTGGTAAAGTCACCCCTAGATAGGTGAAGTCGTCTCTCTTCCAATCAAAGGTATACTGCTGTCCGAGTCGGTCGGTCATTTGTTTAGGGACAGAGATCCATATTTTTAGTGTCTGAGTGTATAACAAAGCTCTACAACAATATACTCACATTTATTGTGGTGTCTTTAACAGGGATCTCTATCCAGCACTCTTGAACTTTGCGACAGATTGGGGCACTTTTTGGACAGAATGGGCGCTCCCAGAGAGACCATTCTGGGGGATGGCACTGTTGTGGGGATGTGGGCAAGGGAACTTTTATTAGTAGTTTTGTTATACCGGTACCAAGGTGTATGGTCAATAATTCAATTTCCAGTTCAGGCACAGACACCAAGGCACTGGGTATGTCGCAATCTATTGTCCTTTTTTTTAGACCCCAGGTATGACAATTTACATCAATAAAACACTTCTAATTCACTCCTTACCCTTCACTACATATAGACTAGTGCTTGGTTAAGACGACTATACATTTTCAAGAGAGCCTAATCACTCTGGAGCTTCTACACAAGGGAAGGGACAACCTAGGCATACTAACCCAACTACTCATGGGTATACCACCACAGGAACAGTGCAGCACTAGTGAAGTCTTGAAGGCGAGAGTCAGAGGTGAGAGTACGAACAGAAGATAGACGCAGGTATTTGGTAGAACAAAGGGGCCTGTATGGAAAATACTTGTGTATTAGTTAGGATAAATAGACAGGAGCAATGTTATGAAGACATTTGTAAGCAAAGACCAAAACTTTAGATTGAGCACTTTTTTACGGGTAACCAGTATAAGCATAGTGGGGGAAGCGTGGGAGGTGCCCAAGAACAGTTATATGAGCCTTGCTGCAGCAATAATTATAGACTGTAGTGTGGAAAGCAGGGAACATGGAAGGCAAGTGAGAAACGGTCAAGGCGAGTGATTATAGTGGCATGGATAAACACTTTAGCTGCATCCGGTGTTAGCGGCTGAAGGAAGCTTTATTTTTTCGATGGAAGCAACAGGATTTGGAGAGATTGGCTGAGAGAGGCTGTTGTAGACTTGATTCAAGAGAGATTCAAGATAAGTAGATGTCAGATAAAACAAACTGTACATACAGTGGAAGAAAGAAAAGTGAGCAGCTCTAAATACACCTAATATGTGGTATCCCCTACACCACCATAAATACATAAAAATACATACAACGCAATAGGTGGAGCCGTTTAAACCTTGAATAATCTGTAAAACACAATGGTATATATACAAAATAGCGTAGTATGTCTATTCAACAGTATACGATACAGAGAGTAAATAGTAGTTTCACTCACAAGGTTGGAGTCATACCATCATATGACTCTCTTAGTATGCTTCCTTGGACCATTCAGGGGTTGTCCAGACCCTTTTGCGACGTCAGCGTAAAAGTGATTTTTGAAGCCAAAGAAACCAGTTATTTTAGGGAGAAGAGTAGGGGACCGTCGGACAGAACCTTGCAGAACACCAATAGAGAGGATGCAGAGAAGTGGAAGAATAAGAAAAGGAGACGCTGAAAGAGAATTGGATGGCCCAAGGATAGTCAGGAAATAGAAGAGTCTATTAGACGGAGGTTGTGAATGATGAAAAGAGGTTCTTGGTGATCAACAGTGTCAAAAGAAGCAGAGAAGTCAAGGAGAATTAGACGGTAGTAGTGACCACTAAATTATGCAAGAATTAAGTAATTGGATACTTTTGTCAGAGCAGTTTCAATGGGGTGATGAGTGCACTGTGGTGGTTTGGTGCTAGGAATGTTCCTTTAACCTAAGCATTCCGGTCACTGTGTCAGTCTCTCACTGTCAATGAGGAACCTGTGCCCCCTCTGGGATTGTGCCTTGAATATGGACCCTGTCTACAAATAATAAATCTTGATTTCTAGAATAAATACCATAGAGTAATACTACCTTTAAAATATTTAGCAGTAACCATTAAAAGAACACTAAAGGATCAGAAACACAAACATATATTCCTGACCCTATAGAGTTAAGACCACCATGTAGCCCCACCCTCCCCCTCCACCCTGGCCCCCTTGTCTCCCTAAATATAGTAAAATCTTACTTGTATTCAAGTCTGCAGCTGCTGCTGCCTCTGCCCCTAATCTGCCTGCTTACAGCTGGCATCATCAGAAGTGATTCAGGGAGCCAATCACAATGCTTTCCCATAGGATTGGCTGAGACTGTCAAGGAAGCATATCAGGGGCAGAGCCAGCACAAGTCAAACACAGCTCCTCATAGCATTACAAATCAAACCACATCTCCTCACAGAGATTATATGAATCAATACATCTCTATGAGGAAAGTTCAGTGTCTGCATGCAGAGGGTGGAGACACTCAATTGCAGTACTGCACAGTGTGCAACACTGTCCCAAGGAAGCACCTCTAGTAGCCATGTGGAGGTATGCCTAGGCTGTTATGTAAACAACGTTGTTGTTTTTTTCTCGGAAAAGACTGCAAAAAGTCTGAAGGGAATGATTATACTCACCAGAACAAATACAAAAACTGGTAGTTGTTCTGGTGACTATAGTGTCCCTTTAACCCCTTAAGGACACATGACATGTGTGACATGTCACGATTCCGTTTTATTCCAGAAGTTTGGTCCTTAAGGGGTTAAAGGACCACTCTAGGCACCCAGACCACTTCAGCTTAATGAAGCGATCTGGGTGCCAGGTCCCTCTAGGATTAACCCTTTTTTTTTTTATAAACATAGCAGTTTCAGAGAAACTTCTATGTTTATAATAGGGTTAACCCAGCCTCTAAAGCCTCTAGTGGCTGTCTCATTGACAGCCGCAAGAGGCGTTTGCGTGCTTCTCACTGTGAAAATCACAGTGAGAAGACGCAAGCGTCCATAGGAAAGCATTATGAATGCTTTCCTATGAGACTGGCTGAATGCTCGTGCAGCTCCTGCCGCGCATGCGCATTCAGCCGAAGAGGAGGAGAGGAGGCGGATAGGAGGAGGAGAGCTCCCCGCCCGGCGCTGGAAAAAGGGTAAGATTTAACCCTTTCCTCCCCATCCAGCCCAGTATGTTTTCCTGGCACTATAGTGGTCCTTTAATGTTTCATGATAGAAACTTATTACAATTTACAAAATATGATTTATGTCCATCCATCTCTCTCCCACCCCAATATATAACAACAATCGGTTATTTGGTCAGATTTGTCTTTACATTCACCCCATGCTTTCACAAGTATTGTGTGGGACCTTCATATACAGAGTAAGCCGTGGCTGCTTATTACACCCAGTGGGGTTACAATGTGAACATTTACTCTGGATTACAACCTGTACTATGTGAATCAAGTAACATTATGCTTTACCTGTGCCATAATGTATTAATCCATTTACACTTTGGCTTTTACATAGACATATTTAGTTCTCAGACAAAAGAATCAGTGTGATTAATTACCCTTTAGCAGATAAGATAATTTTCTCTGTAAATAATCTCCTTTTTATACTTAGAGAAAATCAATTAATCCTGAACAGTAAATCAATGAACTGCTTTCAGGCAGGAAATGTCTTATCATTGTTAAATGAATTGTGTTTTGAATAGCTGGAATACACTGTACCAAATGAGATAGATATGAAAGTCAGAGATTATAATATTGAATACCCAGAATTACTCCTGACTGATTTATAGGAGATCAGCATGTCAATCAAAACATAGAGTCTTGATCAAAACATTGTTCTGAAAATCTGTTTTAACCCCTTAAGGACGGAGCCAAATGTACACGTTGTGAACAAAACAAAATGTAAACAAAACCTGGCATTTGCGCTACATGTCTGTCCAACCGTAATTGAACTCTTTCATAGTAAATGAACCCACCCTTATTATATATCATTTTATTCAGGGGAAACAGGGCTTTCATTTAATATCAAATATTTAGCTATGAAACATAATTTAATATGAAATAAATGGGAGAAAATAAGATTTCTTTTGATTTTTTTAGCATTTTTTAACATTTTAACTGTCAATGTCTTAATACTGTTTGCTTTTACTGCAATAAAATACACATATTTGTATTCAGCAAAGTCTCATGTGTAAAACAGTACCCCCTATGTACAGGTTTTATGGCGTTTTGGGAAGTAACAGGGTCAAATATAGCACGTTACATTTGAAATTGAAATTCGCCAGATTGGTTACGTTGCCTTTGGGACTTTATAGTAGCCCAGGAATTAAATTTACACCCATAATGGCATACCATTTGCAATAGTAGACAACCCAAGGTATTGCAAATGTGTCCAGTATGTCCAGTCTTTTTTAGTAGCCATTTGGTCACAAACACTGGCCAAAGTTAGCATTAGTATTTGTTTGTGTGAAAAATGCAAAAAATGCCAATTTTGGCCAGTGTTTGTGACTAGGTGGCTACTAAAAAAGACTGGACATACCCAGTTTGCAATACCTTGGTTTGTTATTATTGCAAATGGTATGCCATCATAGGGGTTATTTTCATTCTTGGGCTACCAATCTGGCGAATTTTAATGTGAAAAAAATGAAACGCAAGCCTTATATGTGACGCCGTAAGTTTTGAAAACACCATAAAACCTGTACATGAGGGGTACTGTTGTACTCGGGAGACTTCGCTGAACACAAATATTTGTGTTTCAAAACAGTAAAAAGTATCACAGCAATAATATCGTCTGTGTAATGCTGTTTGTGCGTGAAAAATGCAAAAAACGTAACTTTTACTGGCGATATCATCGTTGTAATACATTATACTGTTTTGAAACACTAATATTTGTGTTCAGCGAAGTCTCCCGAGTAGAACAGTACCCCCCATGTACAGGTTTTATGGTGTCTTGGAAAGTTATAGGGTTAAATATAGTGCTAGCAAATTAAATTCCCTTTACTTTCGGCATGGGTTGTCAGGCAGGTCCCGCTAATTGTAATTAATTAAGATACCTAATTATGTAAAAATATTACATAAATATATATGTAGAATTAATATATGTATATATACGTATGTGAATCTATATGTGTATAAATATATAATTTTTTAAAAATATTTTTATTTATATATATGTATATATATATATAGTGATATATACGTATATATTTATGTATGTAGATATATATATTATTTCGTTCTACGTGTATTTTGATATAAATATATATATATTAATATCAAAATACAGTTACAACGAAATAACACACATCTATATATTTTTTAATTATTTTTTAAAATTATTTTTTAAATTTTATTTTTTTACGTATTTACATATTTAATTTTTTTATATTATATATAAATATATATATAAAACAATAATTATATATTTGTGTTAGGTGCTTAAGATAGTACAGTGTGAAATACCATGAATAAGCGTAGGATGATAAAAGGAGCAAGTCGGTTGTGGTGTGCCAAAACCGACGATGAGGTAGGCCTGAGAAAGAAGAGGGCCCACCCAGGAAAAGAAATAGAAAGGAAATAAATGTTAAAAGTGGTGTGGTGGGAGGGTCATTCAACGCTGACCTCGAACGGTAAGGAGCCAGGCAAGGGGAGTGCCTTAAGTAGGCTAGGGGTAGCAAACCAGCACCTCCCACAAATGCAGGCAAATTGCCTTAATACTTGTGTTAGGTGCTTAAGATAGTACAGTGTGAAATACCATGAATAAGCGTAGGATGATAAAAGGAGCAAGTCGGTTGTGGTGTGCCGAAACCGACGATGAGGTAGGCCTGAGAAAGAAGAGGGCAAAAATTAAGTAATCAAATTTATTTAACAGACAACCAATACATATACATTTATCAACCAGACATGTTTATGAAAGCATCCCTTAATTCTTGTACTGGGTTCAGTATGTACCGTGAGTAAGCGGATGACTTCCAGTGCCCCAGTGTTTTGATAACATGAGTTGGGATGTTGAAACTGGAGGCTGTGGACGCGGCTCCTATACGAAAGGAGTGTCCTGAGTAATTGTTTGCGTTGAGGCCCAGTTGTGTGAGCAAGGACCTGACGTAGGTCATGAAGGTTGTAGTGGTGAGTACTGCACCTTGTAGTTGTAATAACGGTTGCGAGGGCAGTAAGTGATGGTGCTGTATGTAGGCATCAAGAACCTTGACGGGACACCATCTGTTGTGCGTGGGATAGTACGGAATGTTTACAGGTATGTGCTGGCTGGTTTTGGAGTGAGGTAAAGACAGGATGTAATGATCCATATGTTTTGTCAAGTGGGAATAGAGGAGGAATGGAGTGGTTTGGGTCGTGGAGGTCGTAGTGAATTCTCTGGGTCGTAGAAATCCATAGAAAGTGATGTATATTGCTGTTTTGATGATAGAATTCGTATTAGTGTCAAACGGTTTTAGGTCGAGTAGGTTAGATAATGCTTTGAAGATATGGTTATCTATGGGTAGCCTCTGGGCCAAATGTGTGGGTTCTGATTTTTGAATACCTCTGAGTATGGTCTTAATTTGGTGAGAGGCCATGAAACTGTTGTTATTTGGGTGTAAGATGAGCATGTGGTGTTGAATGCCAGTGAGATAGAGTTTGATGGTGTTGTATGACATTTTGAGTTTAAGGTGGCAAAAGGAAGCAAAACCCCAAAAAGATGTCATAACAAACGGTTGTATGATGTTATGTTCCAGAAGGAATCGTTTGAATAGTGTGAAAGCCCTGCTGTATGTTTTGTTTGTATTGTGTGAAAGTGCCAACTGAGACAATGTCCTGCTATGCTGCATGATGACGTCTATTCCAGTATGAGTTGTTGAAATGTTGGAGTGATGGTGGCTGTGGGTGCTGCTGACGGGAGTGCTTGATGAAACTCCTGAAATTTAAAGCGAGACAAACTGTCAGCAGCTGTGTTATATACACCTGGCACATGGAAACAACATAGGAAGAAATTATGACAAGCTGCCAACCAAGTGAGTTTCCTCAGAAATCTCATAATCGTAAGAGATTTGGAACGACCTTTGTTGATGATGTGACAGGTTGCCTGGTTGTCTGAGTAACAACGCACTGGCGTATTAGCCCATAAATGACCCCACGCTACGGCAGCCGCCACTATGGGGTAGATCTCAAAAAGAGCTGAGGTAGTGGAAAAACCTTCCAAATCCAGAACTGCTGAAGGCCAGCTGCCCCAAAGCCATTCGTTCCCAAAAATTGCTGCAAAACCAGTGGTAGATGCCGCATCTGACCAAATGGTAGGAGATGATTCAGTCAATTGAGGGAGGAACATACTTTTACCATTCCAAGTGGTTAAAAACCTCTTCCACATGTTTAGATCTGCCGTAGCTTGGGCATCTAAGGACAACCTGTGCGTGTCATGTAGAAAAAGTGGGAAAAGATGCAATAGTCGTGAAATAAAGGAGCGGCCTTGAGGTATGATGCGCATTGCAAAATTTAGTGACCCCAGCAGGGACTGTAGTTCTTTGCGGTTGCAAGTGCCGAGCTGTAGGTAGTTGTTTATGTAAGTGAGAATATTCTCTATCTTATCGTATGGTAGGCTTGCTTGCATTGTGGCAGAGTCTAATTGGATACCCAGAAAAGTGATAACCGTGTCTGGCCCTTCTGTTTTCTTTGGGGAGATGGGTACACCTAGTTGCTCAAACAGCTTAGTGGTAGCTTTGAGGCTAGTGGGAGGTGCAGTATTCTCCTCGACCAGTAGGAAATCGTCCAAGTAATGTAATACCGTAGGGCATCCGGCTATGTTCAATAGTAACCAGCATAATGCTTCGGCAAATGTGTCGAAAATAGCTGGGCTACTTTTGGACCCAAAAGTTAACCGGGAGAAAAAATAGTAGTTCCCGGACCACTTGATGCCATGCAGGTGCCACAGTGTGGGGTGGATAGGGAGTAATTTGAAGGCGTTAGTAATGTCGGTCTTACTGAGCCAGGCTCCCACCCCTGCTTGTATGATGGCTGTAATGGCGTGATCTATGGTGGTGTATTGCAGAGAGAATTCCTCTGAGGGTATGATGGAATTAAGACTGGGGTTGGCCGATGAGTGGGGAGCCGATAAGTCAATGATGAGTCTCTGTTTTTGGGAAGATTTCCCTGTGACAATACCAATAGGGTTGGTGCGCCATTCTGTGAATGGAGGAGTTCTAAAAGGCCCCAATACAAAGCCCTCATCCACTTCTTGGTTTATGAGGGTGTCAACCACTGTGGGGTTGTGTTGGGCAGATTGTAGGTTAGGGCATTCCAGAGTTCCAGCTGGTATGTGTAGGATACCTGTGTGGAAGCCTTCTGTTAAACCAGAAATAAGAAAATCTACCAGGTGTCTAGATGGGTGCTGAGACATCAATGCTGTGAATACTGGCATATTAATGGACGTAAGGTAAGGCTTAGAATACATTTTATTTGGACACATGGTCTTGGCATGTGCCCTAAAACATTTTGAACAGACATGCAATAGTCTACATCCACTGTAATTACAAGACCCAACATTGAAATTATTACATATCTGGGACTTGCCCAGAAACTTGATTGGGCGTCCCAATTTGTCTTTGGATAGTTTCCCTGGATCCCCAGAGGAACTAGTTCCTTGTGTGGAGGCATGTCCGTCTGCCGTGTTGGGACAAAAATTAGTAGTATGGGCTGTGGAGGAGCAGTATGCACAAGCTGGTGTTCTTAGACCTGCAAAGTGTCTGCAAAATAAGACGGTATCAATCCTTCCCCAGTTGGATCGTGTTCCGTACTGGGAGAAGGCTCCAGCCACTTTTGCAGAAAAAGACCTATGGTAGTCATAGAATGCTGAACCACCATATTTGTTGCCCAGGTCTACCAGCTTGTGCATATAGAGATCAAACTCCTCTCTTCTGTTGGGATAAACCGCACAGACGACATCCCTGTAAATACCAAACGCTAGTACAAATTCAGGGATAGTCAGTTTCCTGTTCAGGCGGGCATCCCTAGATCTGACAATAACAGAAACATCATCATAAGCATACGTCTTATGTTCCACAATGTCCTGGGAGGCAATCAACAGGGAAGCCAGGTTGATGTCTTTACCTTCCAGGATATCCCTTTTGATATGCTCAGGTATCATGTGGGCCGGGCTAACTTCCTGGTCATCCAGGGTGCTGGCTGGAGCGACTAATGGCAAGGCTGGTGTTTGTACCGCAGCCGCGGGTGGCCCTGCTAGAGTGAGGGCCGTGGTGACCGACTCAAGTTTCTCCAGCCTGGAGTTGACCTTGCCCATGGATGCCATGAGTGAGGATAACATGGCATGTATGTCCCCTGGGTTGGACTGGCTAGATCCTTCCCCGGCTTCCATGTTATTAGTTGATGTGCGCAGCAGTTTGAAAAGTTCTGCCTTCCTTGCTGTAGCAGGGTAGGGGATTTGTCGTCTCCTTAATTCCGTGGTTATGCGCGGGATTGTCCAGGATCTAATTGATGCTGGACTAGCTAGCTCTCCTCCTTGTGTGGGAGTGACAGCTCTAGCCGGGGTGCTAGGCAGGGAGAAATCCTCTACCCCTTCCTGAGACATATTATAAATAAAACAATAATTAGTATATAGAACCACCAAATTGTACTGGCAGGCTAGCTAGGCCGGATGGCGAAAGTATTATACTTGTTTGGTGACAGGTGAGGCCCTGCTAATTGCCAAGCGGCTTGAGAGGCTCTATCTATGCGTTGGCGCGAGGGGTTATTGAGGCCACTTGACGTAGTGGCAGGAGTTTTAGGCCTCTCGGTGACTGTATGACAGAAAACAGGGGAAGGGAGTGACAGGTGAGGCCCTCTCTATGCAACATGCGAGGCGGCTAGCTAACGTGTGGCCCGATGGGTGTTTGCCTCCGAAACGTTTGAGGCGGGGTGTTGGCCTCGCGGGACCACTAACTGATGGCGACAGCCAAGACGGGGTAAATACCTATTGGGAATCCTGTGACCCTATTGCCAGTACTCTAAACTAGGGGGATGAAATGAAATGTATGGTAGAATACCATATGAGCAGGTGTACGTACCTGATAGTATGATAAATCACAGGAATAAACCGTGTGGAGCAATTATATAAGCTTGACAGCCTAAAAATGGGTAAAAGAGAGTAGTATGATGAGTGTGGAGTGTAAAAAGAACCAGACTTATAGTCTGTAGCAGCAATGTATAAAATTATGTTGATACCATGGGAATAGCTATGAGTGGCTCAGAAATGTTTGCATGCTTGAATAAGACATCTGAGGGAGGCCGTGGCCTATGTACAAACAATCTATGTGTTACGTGATAATGGTGTGTAAAGGAAAACATGAAACGTAGGTTATATACATATGTATATGACTGTGCAGGGGACGTATGATTGGTTGGATCAGTACGTGTGATTCAACCCGAGTATGCATGCGAAAGGATTTAAGCCTTATGTGTCATCGTCATGACAGAGAAATGAGGCCTGTAATGTAGGCTGAGTGAATTGAAATGAAATGGATAGTTATAAAACTCCTGGCGTGGGAGTTCAATGATCTGTAACTGGTTTTATAGAAAGGGACATGGATGAGGTCATGGCCTAATTAACACAGCGTTATGTATGATATGTAGCAGAATAACTAAAGGCAGGGATACCCCAAAATGATTTAAAATGATGTAAAGTGATGTATATCTATATGATATGTTTGTATAGAAAAGACGTATCAACCCGAGAATTTTATGGCAGGACAGGAGGCTTCATATTTGCTTTACCTTCTTTACTGAAACCTCCAGCAGCAAAGAAACAGTTAACAGAACTTTTCAAAACAACCAATCAGAACAAAGCAACAGTAGTATAAAACCCCTAAGCAGGCTCTTCCACTTCCTCTTTCTTTGCTGCTGCCTCCAGGTGAGCACTCACCAACTCAGAGTTGTCTCTGCTCTGGGTTGTTTTTTTATCCTACATGCTGCTTGTTTATTTAATCAGTCTATTTGTTAGGTTTGTTTAGGCAGCTTAATTGCTGGTTTTATTTAGGCAGGGTTCTTGCTGGATTTAGCTAGGCAGTCTATTGCTGTGTTTAGCTAGGCAGTCTATTGCTGGGTTTAGCTAGGCAGTTTATTTTGTGTTATTTCCTATACCACTTCATGCTATGTAGCTGCTGTATCACTTGTTAACACCTGTTGCTGTATTTAGGCCATTTATCTGATAGATTCTGGATACTGCTCATTGATTTATTGTTATTCTGGGTTACTTTATTCTGTTTTCTCACTCTGCTGTATGGGGAATGGGTGCCCCTGCTATGATGCTTTGGCTCTGCCTGTAATCTGTTCCCCCTCCCCAGGTTCCCCTGCTGGGCTCTGTCGCCCATACCCTTCTCCCTTGTTCCCCACCTGCTCCCTGTGGCCCCTGGCCGCTTGCTGAGCAGCCTTTTCTACCGTGGCAGTGCCGCACGATCACCACGCGGTAGGCCGCGCTCTGTTTTTGCAGCCACGGCAGCCATTTTGTTGGAGCCGCGGCGGCCATTTTTCAGAGCCACATGGGCTCTGTGCGTTGCAAACAGCCAGGTCTCACCCAAGAACTGGCCTGCTGGCCATGTGGCCACCCTCCCCTCTCCCTATATCAGGGGAGATAGCCCAGTTTTTCAACTATCCCTCTACTTACTGTGCCTGTCTCACATGCTGCATATGTAACAGATCCTGGATAGCAGGATCTGTCCCAGGGCACACTCACAACTGCAGCTTACTATGTCTGATGCAATGTGACTAGGTTCTCTATCTTAGCAGTAGACTTGTCACACTTTTTTACTATTACATGTGAATCTCAGATTTAAAGGGACACGTTACTGCTCAAATAAAAATCTTTGTTTAACAAGACTATGCCACATGTGTTATATGCTAATCAAGTCTTTCTCTAAGGTTCAGTGTTTTTCTCATAAAAATTTAAATGGCCTGTTTTTCAGCACCTAGCATCCCTGCCTAGGATTTGCTGCCCTTCCTGCAAGGGACTTAAATTTTCCACTACACATACAATTCAAAAGTGAATCCTAATATAATACCTGAGTGGTCTGTGAGTCAGCTTCTCGCTATATGGACCCTCCTACCCCTCAGGGGGGCTACTGGCCCCACATTCAGACCTGTTATTACTGGGGGGTGAACCCCCCCCATCCATATTTCTGGGGCTCTACCCGCTACTGGACCATAATAATGGACGTGTGACACCATTGTGGGCTGGGTGACCCCCTCCCTCTGGCAACATGGCTACCTATGAGTACCCTGCTGGCTCTACGGCGTCCTGTAAGATTAATGCTGAGGGTGACCCCCTCCTGCTTCCTATATTAATGCTCCGGCAATGTCCTGCTATTATCATACCGAGGGGGTACCCCTCCTGCAGTCTGCACTGCTGGACCTGCAGCATCCGGGTATTCCCATAAAAGAGGGTACCCCTCCCACTGATTGAGCTTCTGTTCTTACAGTGCCCTGCAATACGCAGATACTGAGGGTGACCCCCTCCTGTGGACTACTCTGCTGGACCTACAGGGTCCCATTATAACCATAATGAGGGTGACCCCCTCTAGCTGACTACACTGCTGGGTGTACAGACCTCTATGATACCACACTGAGGGTGACCCCCTCTTACCTACAGCACTGCTGGATCTGCAATGCCCGGTTCTGGTTATATGAGGGTGACCCCCTCCTGCCGTCTACACTGCTGGACTGGCAATGTCTGGTTACTTCATTATACGGCTAACCACTTCGGCACTACTGTACCCACAGTGTCCGATTATGTTCAGACTGAGGGTGACCCCCTCCCCTGCTGGCCTATACTGCATGGTATGCTTGTGCTTGTTGGGTGACCCCCTCTTGCACGCTGGGTGACCCCCAGCTGGCCGCACCACTGTACCTACAGTGTCCGATTATGTTCAGACTGAGGGTGACCCCCTCCCCTGCAGGCCTATACTGCATGGTATGCTTGTGCTTGTTGGGTGACCCCCTCTTGCACGCTGGGTGACCCCCAGCTGGCCGCACCAGGTATCATTCCGACAGTGTTACCTCTATGGCAGTTGTGCAATCACGGCTGAAGGACAAATCTCCTGTACCCAGAAGGTCACTTGGCCTGTCCTCTTGCCGCCCCGCTGACCTCACTGCCAGAAACCATCGGTACCCTACGGGAACATTCCACCGGCCATCCTAGACGCTACACCAAGCACCCCTGGTACTCGTTGGCTAACGGATGGATTCATCAAGAGGATCAGTCTTCATGGCGGAGTCCGGAAAGGACACCGCAAACACCTGACACGGGGTTTGCACTCTATCTGGGACTAACCAGTGGATGTCAGTGACATACGGACACAGATGTTTCCTCGGGACGAACGGCGCGTTACCGCTTGGAAAGCGGAGAAGACTAAATTCCCACTGGGAATGGACCGATATGACTTATAGGTATCGCCTAGTTGGTTTCTACCCCTGAGAACCGCAAAACGGCCCCTGTCCAAGCTGGACATCAAACTGATGGATTTAGCATCCAAGTGCTGGGTCTGCTCTCCGGAGTTACCCTCATGTACAAATTGAGCTGACACATCTCTATTCATAGGGTTCCACCTTAGCTAATCACAGAGGTCTCTCGGACCGTGCCCGGACTCCAGATCAAGGTTGCGGAACCTTGGACCGTTCCATGAGCAATACGCATGACCAAAAGAGGCATCCGTTCCGACTCATTCCGCAGTTGCCCTGCTGGGCAAAGGGTGCGGTGGAGTGGACACCCGCCCCATCCCCACGCTACATGCTCCCAGTGCATATGTCGTCTGTTGACACATTTTGAGATGGAGGGCACTCATCCCCTCTGAGAGCTGCTCGGCGTTGACGATTGGTTCTCTCCCTCAAATGCACATGAGAGAAACCCGCATGGATTTTGCCATCAACATGGACATATTGAATCTGACTCACTCCCAGTCAACCCAGTTTCCGGTCTTTCATGGAATATTCGGTCCAGGCGGTGCTCCGCCTCCCGAGGACCAAGATGTCCGTCTTCAAGGAAAATACCAGGTATATACTCTGCAACCCGCGGGTTACACTTAGGGGCCCAACCCGGTTAATTGACCGGTGCCTATTCGCCATGGAAGCCATACCTCCAGGATCCGGTACTATCAGCCGCTCCAACATGGCGCTTTCTCGGGTCTTTGGCCTTGTATGACCAAATCATGTGACCTTCGGATGAAGCTCATCTAAAACTTAATTGATGACTCCGGAGGAGGGACTCCTTTACGCCAACTGCATGGAACTACCTGCAGGTTTGTTCAACATTCACAGTATTGCTCGCTACCTTCCGGTATGGACTTCTCACCGGTTGCCCACTATGGACGGCAGTCGGATCTCACATAGGATCGCTATCTATAGCTTCTGGACAAGTATTCGTCATTTGTGACAGAATGTATGCGGGACGAGACATTCGTGTGGCGGACGGCTTCACCCGACCATGGAGAGACCCCGATGATTGGTTGCCTCACCCTCCAGGATCTCGAGTACTGGCATGATTACATTCGGTGCGAACCGCCATATGGAGCGGTTCTCCAACTGGCTGCCGGATCCTCGGCGAGGGACGAGTTTTCCAAGCTTGGTCTCCTTCGGGGCGTACGCATCCCGTTTACCTACAGGATACTTTGGGTTTTGCTTCAGACCGAATTTCTGGAAGTGTCGTTTCGCCTGGCCAAACCACTTCGGAGGAGTCCTGCGTGCTTTCCTCTTTTTGCTGGAGTTTGCCATGGGAAGGCAATCTACGACTCCCTGTCTCTTAATGCCACAGGGGTAGCCTGCCATGAATGGTGTTTGGGTCCCAATGGCGGTCCTTATCATGGCTGTCCCCATTGTCTGGCTGAGTTGCCCTCTCAGGGTAGGATCGTATGGGGCCATTCACGTCCTATGTCAGCTAGTGGACGACTCATGTGCGTTTTCTCAAGATTCTGGCATTGCTAAGGATCTCTTGGTCTGCAGTCTACCAAGAGGAGTATACCATACGGGAGCCCTATCTCTCGCTATTCCTCAAGTCTAGTGGTATCGTGTGTTCATTTCATTGAGGAATGACCTGATGACAAGGTGCACCAGTTTTTTCCGCTTACGGTTTCCCCCCAGTACATCTTTTATTTCATCGCGTTCTGACGTCATGGTATCGACGTGTCTTCTTCCTTCTTGCCGTTCAGTACATCGGCTTCTGCTCCACACATTTCATTTTTATTCGTCCTCTGTGTCGTACCCCTATTCTCCGGATAGGCCACAGCTCTGTTGACAGATTGTACACGACCATGTAGATCCAGGATCTGGTTCTTTCGTCCGTCTACTCATGGACAGCTGTTTATTTCTGCGTACAGCCGTTTTGGACTGTTTCTGCATCTTCGCTCACCCGTTGGATTTGGTGGATCCTCTCATTGACTGACCTTGAGTTCCTCTGGGACACTTTTGGTTCAGGGTGCTGTCACCTCAACAATTTTGAAAGCTGTTGGGTCCCTTCTGCATTTTCTCTACACCGCTGCTTGGTTTAGGGAATCAGTTTTTCCATTCTCCTTTATTTCAGTCCTCTATCTCATATTTCTTCTGGTTCTACTATTTGGGCGTTAAAATTGCAAATATGAAGCCTCCTGTCCTGCCATAAAATTAGGGATTATTCTAGCCTCGGTGAGGGAATAATCTAAATTTTATTAAAGACAGGAGGCGAATATTTCCCCCCCCCCTTTTTTACGTTCCCTCCCTGGATCTGAGTTTTATTCTATTATAAATAATTGGGGATATTGTTATGTTTTGTGAATGCATGGTTTTACATAATAAAGGTTATTTCTAATATTCAGTGATGGTTGTCCGTGTGCGTTTTATTCATCATGTTTGTGTTGTAATTATGTTTTGTCAATGCCTTTTAGCTTAGGTACATACTAGGTCTTCATAAGATCTGTAGACTTTGTTTATTCATCAGGTATTATGATGTGAAAGTGATATTGTATGGATATGACATCTTGCCTTGACAGTTTACTTTCACAATGTTTTCTGTTTTCTTGCAGTGTAATCTGTTTTCTCTCTGGGCTTGACGATTGTTTCTCTGGATGTGTCTGCTACAAGGTGGATTTGTTGGTTTCCTTGCTCTCCTGCTCGACCTCATCAAAGAAAGAGGAAGTGGAAGAGCCTGCTTAGGGGTTTTATACTACTGTTGCTTTGTTCTGATTGGTTGTTTTGAAAAGTTCTGTTAACTGTTTCTTTGCTGCTGGAGGTTTCAGTAAAGAAGGTAAAGCAAATATTCGCCTCCTGTCTTTAATAAAATTTAGATTATTCCCTCACCGAGGCTAGAATAATCCCTAATTATTGCTTAAATGAACCTATATCCTTTGTATGTGCTGTATTAATAACCCAGAAGTGAGGCTTGTAACATAGGCTGAGTCCATTTGTATAAATGGATAAGTAATGCAGACCCCTGAAGGCGTGGGAGTCAAATGGTATATACAGAGAAGTGGACTTGATTTGTGGACGTAATACAATACTGACAATATTTTAAAAGTAATCAAAATCCATTAAGCAAGCAATTCTTTAACCGAACGTTATATACACATGAAATGGTGAACATAATTCATGAAAGGATTATACGTGAACACACAGAAAAGCCGAAAGCAAATGTGAGGGGAACACAGAAGTTAGAATAGTTTAACCGTATGATTTATGCGAACCAAAAGCGTGTATGAGCGTATGTAAAAAATTGCCGAACGGCAAAACAACCGAATGATAATTCGTTTCAATAACATGAAATAGGATATGCGAAATGACTATTGAACGATTTAAATATGTTCAACCGAATGACCGTACGAATGAAAAGCCCGCGAATGGCTTGAAACATTCGTGTCATAACCAGGGAAAAAGCCGTAATGCGAGGACCCGTGCTGTACCGTACGCCGTGGGAACCAGTCCTGGCGTGACAGGAAGGTCTGACTTACGGTTTAGGAGTCCCTGGGACGCGATCTACGACGGAGAACGGAGTCAGAAAAAGCTGGACGGGCGGAAAGGCCTGAACAGGATTCCTGGACACAGCTTAACGTGGTGAAACCTCCTGGATACTGAAACCAAGATGGCGTCTGAGAGAACCCGGAAGTGGATCCTCATTCAACGCTGACCTCGAACGGTAAGGAGCCAGGCAAGGGGAGTGCCTTAAGTAGGCTAGGGGTAGCAAACCAGCACCTCCCACAAATGCAGGCAAATTGCCTTAATACATATATATTTAATCAGTATCAGTCTACGTGCAATTTGATATTAATATATATATATATATATATATATATATATATCATTATATATATATTAATAGTAAAATACACCTAGACAGTGTATGTGTGTGTGTATGTATATTTGTATATATATATACTTAGATCATATATATACAATATATGATCTAAGTATATATTTATTTATATTTTACACTTTACTTTTTAATTAATTTTATTTATTTTTATTTTCAGCCAGCAGGGGGACCACCTGTCATTACAGGCAGCCCCCCTGCTGGCAATGCAGGAGGCAGCTACCCCCGGCCATGTGATTGTGGGGTTCTCGCAAGGACCTCACTCACACATGGCCGGGGGGCACCGGAGGAGGAGGATCTACCACGGGGGGGCTCCCTGGGAGTCCCCCCCACCGCGATCGCCGGGGTAAGTAAAGAAAGACCAGAGGGCGTACAATTACGCCCGGCGGCGTTTAGAGCCGCCTAAAATAGGGCGTAATTGTATGCCCTCCGGTCTTAAGGGGTTAATGATGTTTACGCAAATCTGCTTCCAAGAGACAATACAGACACCAAAAGTAGTTAGCTTGCTGAAAAGCTTTATGTGTGAAGAGTGTGTCCTACTTTTTTTCATTTTGGAAAAAGTGTAAATTTCAACAGAAATTTAAATTTTTATAAGTGAACCTGGTCACTCACCCCCTACCCCCACCACCACCACCTTTTCAAGCAGACAACAGGTCCTGTTACTTCCTGATTTGGTTAGTTTATTTGTACTGAACTCAAGAGGCAGCAATTGCCCAGAGCACCTCCCTCGCAAAAGGTCTCATTGAGCTGCATTGGGAAGTCTGTTATTGGAAGACACAGAAAGTCTGGGCGGGGTTAGAAGGGGAGGGCTTGCAACAGCTACAGATGAAAGATCTGCAGTTTTTGCATGCTGTTTTTAGCTATAACTCCAATAACAAATACATAATTAAATGAATGGATGTTATTATTTGGGGTATACCTACAAAAACAGTGATTTTTATTTATTTTGTATTTGGGCATTGAAATGTCCCTTAAATTTTTATATGCTTTGTTAATAAAGTGACCTTCTTT
>OW240916.1:23849298-24060747 GCA_933207985.1 Pelobates cultripes
ACCAACTCATAAATTAACTATCATCCTACTCACGGCAGCCAATCTATTAATTCCACTATTCTGAAAAAAACAAGAAGCACCCACAATACGAGACTGGATCCAAAAAGTAGAATCCATACAGGTAATGGAAGAACTAAATGCTTCTGTAGTACACAAATGCACATACTCTCAAGCTATATGGAATTCATGGCTAAAATGTCTTTGTCACAATCAAGACCACCACATATACAGGGCTTAGTTACATATCTACCTATCTATGACCTTTTGGCACAGTGATCACCATAAATCAAGCTGCATATGCTGCTACCACACAGAGCAACACACTTCTGACATCTGGGTTCACTAGTATAACTATTCAGCGACTTGTACAAATACGCTAAAACTGACAAACAACCATACACTCTCAAGCCATACACTCTCTTGTTTATGTTTGTGGTAGTGTATGCGCATTGAAATGCCAATACATATAAAACACATTCCTACATTTGAAATACCAACATTACATAGTAAAGCATCCCTGCAAGGGAACACCAACACTACATAAAAACACACCCCTATATGAAACCAACTTTATATAAAATTACGCTCCTGCATTTGAACACCAACACTTTACACAAATACACAACTCTATTCATATCCCTTCATTAAAACACAACTGGGTTCAAATGCCAACATTATGCACAATTTTATGGCAGGACAGGAGGCTTCATATTTGCTTTACCTTCTTTACTGAAACCTCCAGCAGCAAAGAAACAGTTAACAGAACTTTTCAAAACAACCAATAAGAACAAAGCAACAGTAGTATAAAACCCCTAAGCAGGCTCTTCCACTTCCTCTTTCTTTGCTGCTGCCTCCAGGTGAGCACTCACCAACTCAGAGTTGTCTCTGCTCTTGGTTGTTGTTTTATTCTACATGCTGCTTGTTTATTCAAACAGTCTATTTAATCAGTCTATTTGCTAGGTTTGTTTAGGCAGCTTAATTGCTAGTTTTATTTAGGCAGTCTATTGCTGTGTTTAGCTAGGCAGTCTATTGCTGGGTTTAGCTAGGCAGTCTATTGTTGTGTTTAGCTAGGCAGTCTATTGCTGTGTTTATCTAGGCAGTCCATTGCTGGGTTTAGCTAGGCAGTCTATTGCTGTGTTTAGCTAGGCAGTCTATTGCTGTGTTTAGCTAGGCAGTCTATTGCTGGGTTTATCTAGGCAGTTTATTCTGTGTTATTTCCTATACCACTTCATGCTATGTAGCTGCTGTATCACTTGTTAACATCTGTTGCTGTATTTAGGCTATTTATCTGATAGATTCTGTATACTGCTCATTGATTTATTGTTATTCTGGGTTAATTTATTCTGTTTTCTCACTCTGCTGTATGGGGAATGGGTGCCCCTGCTATGATGCTTTGGCTCTGCCTGTAATCTGTTCCCCCTCCCCGGGTTCCCCTGCTGGGCTCTGTCGCCCATACCCTTCTCCCTTATTGCCCACCTGCTCCCCGTGGCCCCTGGCCGCTTACTGAGCAGCTTTTTTCTACCGTGGCACGATCACCACGCGGTAGGCCGCGCTCTGTTTTTGCAGCCACGGCAGCCATTTTGTTGGAGCCGTGGCGGCCATTTTTCAGAGCCACATGGGCTCTGTGCGTTGCGAACAGCCAGGTCTCACCCAAGAACTGGCCTGCTGGCCATGTGGCCACCCTCCTCTCTCCCTATATCAAGGGAGATAGCCCAGTTTTTCAGCTATCCCTCTACTTACTGTGCCTGTCTCACATGCTGCATATGTAACAGATCCTGGATAGCAGGATCTGTCCCAGGCACACTCACAACTGCAGCTTACTATGTCTGATGCAATGTGACTAGGTTCTCTATCTTAGCAGTAGACTTGTCACACTTTTTTTTTTTTTTTTTACTATTACATGTGAATCTCAGATTTAAAGGGACATGTTACTGCTCAAATATAAATCTTTGTTTAACAAGACTATGCCACATGTGTTATATGCTAATCAAGTCTTTCTCTAAGGTTCAGTCTTTTTCTCATAAAAATTAAATGGCCTGTTTTTTCAGCACCTAGCTCCCCTGCCTAGGATTTGCTGCCCTTCCTGCAAAGGACTTACATTTTCCACTACACATACACTTCAAAAGTGTATCCTAATATAATACCTGAGTGGTCTGTGAGTCAGCTTCTCGCTTTATGGACCCTCCTACCCCTCAGGGGGGCTACTGGCCCCACATTCAGACCTGTTATTACTGGGGGGGTTAAACCCCCCCCCATCCATATTTCTGGGGCTCTACCCGCTACTGGACCATAATAATGGACGTGTGACACCATTGTGGGCTGGGTGACCCCCTCCCTCTGGCAACATGGCTACCTATGAGTACCCTGCTGGCTCTATGGCGTCCTGTAAGATTAATGCTGAGGGTGACCCCTTCCTGCTTTCTATACTAATGCTCCGGCAATGTCCTGCTATTATCATACCGAGGGGGTACCCCTCCTGCAGTCTGCACTGCTGGACCTGCAGCGTCCGGGTATTCCCATAAAAGAGGGTACCCCTCCCACTGATTGAGCTTCTGTTCTTACAGTGCCCGGCAACACGCAGATACTGAGGGTGACCCCCTCCTGTGGACTACTATGCTGGACCTACAGGGTCCCGTTATAAGCATAATGAGGGTGACCCCCTCTCGCTGACTATACTGCTGGGTGTACAGACCTCTATGATAACACACTGAGGGTGACCCCCTCTTACCTACAGCACTGCTGGATCTGCAATGCCCGGTTCTGGTTATATGAGGGTGACCCCCTCCTGCTGTCTACACTGCTGGACCGGCAATGTCTGGTTACTTTATTATACGGCTAACCACTATGGCACTACTGTACCTACAGTGTCCAATTTATGTTCAGACTGAGGGTGACCCCCTCCCCTGCTGGCCTATACTGCATGGTATGCTTGTGCTTGTTGGGTGACCCCCTCTTGCACGCTGGGTGACCCCCAGCTGGCCGCACCACTGTACCTACAGTGTCCGATTATGATCAGACTGAGGGTGACCCCCTCCCCTGCAGGCCTATACTGCATGGTATGCTTGTGCTTGTTGGGTGACCCCCTCTTGCACGCTGGGTGACCCCCAGCTGGCCGCACAAGGTATCATTCCGACAGTGTTACCTCTATGGCAGTTGTGCAATCACGGCTGAAGGACAAATCTCCCGTACCCAGAAGGTCACTTGGCCTGTGCTCTTGCCGCCCCGCTGACCTCACCGCCAGAAACCATCGGTACCCTACGGGGACACTCCACCGGCCATCCTAGACGCTACACCAAGCACCCCTGGTACTCGTTGGCTAACGGGTGGATTCATCAAGAGGATCAGTCTTCATGATGGAGTCCGGAAAGGACACCGCAAACATCTGACACGGGGTTTGCACTCTATCTGGGACTAACCAGTGGATGTCGGTGACACGCGGACACAGATGTTTCCTCGGGACGAACGGCGCATTACCGCTTGGACAGCGGAGAAGACTAAGTTCCCACTGGGAATGGACCGATATGTCTTATAGGTATCGCCTAGTTGGTTTCTACCCCTGAGAACCGCAAAACGGCCCCTGTCCAAGCTGGACATCAAACTGAAGGATTTAGCATCCAAGTGCTGGGTCTGCTCTCCGGAGTTACCCTATGTACAAATTGAGCTGACACGTCTCTATTCATAGGGTTCCCCCTTAACTAACCCCAGAGGTCTCTCGGACCGTGCCTGGACTCCAGATCAAGGTTGCGGAACCTTGGACCGTTCCATGAGCGATACGCATGACCAAAAGAGGCATCCATTCCGACTAATTCCGCAGTTGCCCTGCTGGGCAAAGGGTGCGGTGGAGTGGACTCCCGCCCAATCCCCACGCTACATGCTCCCAGTGCATATGTCGTCTGTTGACACATTTTGAGACGGAGGGCACTCATCCCCTCTGAGAGCTGCTTGGCGTTGACGATTGGTTCTCTCCCTCAAATGCACATGAGAGAAACCCGCATGGATTTTGCCATCAACATGGACATATTGAATCTGACTCACTCCCAGTCAACCCAGTTTCCGGTCTTTCATGGAATATTCGGTCCAGGCGGTGCTCCGCCTCCCGAGGACCAAGATGTCCGTCTTCAAGGAAAATACCAGGTATATACTCTGCAACCCGCGGGTTACACTTAGGGGCCCAACCCGGTTAATTGACCGGTGCCTATTCGCCATTGAAGCCATACCTCCAGGATCCGGTACTATCAGCCGCTCCAACATGGCGCTTTCTCGGGTCTTTGGCCTGGTATGACCAAATCATGTGACCTTCGGATGAAGCTCATCTAAAACTTAATTGATGACTCCGGAGGAGGGACTCCTTTACGCCAACTGCATGGAACTACCTGCAGGTTTGTTCAACATTCACAGTATTGCTCGCTACCTTCCGGTATGGACTTCTCACCGGTTGCCCACTATGGACGGCAGTCGGATCTCACATAGGATCGCTATCTATAGCTTCTGGACAAGTATTCGTCATTTGTGACAGAATGTATGCGGGACGAGACATTCGTGTGGCGGACGGCTTCACCCGACCATGGAGAGACCCCGATGATTGGTTGCCTCACCCTCCAGGATCTCGAGTACTGGCATGATTACATTCGGTGCGAACCGCCATATGGAGCGGTTCTCCAACTGGCTGCCGGATCCTCGGCGAGGGACGAGTTTTCCAAGCTTGGTCTCCTTCGGGGCGTACGCATCCCGTTTACCTACAGGATACTTTGGGTTTTGCTTCAGACCGAATTCCTGGAAGTGTCGTTTCGCCTGGCCAAACCACGTCGGAGGAGTCCTGCGTGCTTTCCTCTTTTTGCTGGAGTTTGCCATGGGAAGGCAATCTACGACTCCCTGTCTCTTAATGCCACAGGGGTAGCCTGCCATGACTGGTGTTTGGGTCCCAATGGCGGTCCTTATCATGGCTGTCCCCATTGTCTGGCTGAGTTGCCCTCTCAGGGTAGGATCGTATGGGGCCATTCACGTCCTATGTCAGCTACTGGACGACTCATGTGCGTTTTCTCAAGATTCTGGCATTGCTAAGGATCTCTTGGTCTGCAGTCTACCAAGAGGAGTATACCGTACGGGAGCCCTATCTCTCGCTATTCCTCAAGTCTAGTGGTATCGTGTGTTCTGGATTTCATTGAGGAATGACCTGATGACAAGGTGCACCAGTTTTTTCCACTTACGGTTTCCCCCCAGTACATCTTTTATTTCATCGCGTTCTGACGTCATGGTATCGACGTATCTTCTTCCTTCTTGCCGTTCAGTACATCGGCTTCTGCTCCACACATTTCATTTTTATTCGTCCTCTGTGTCGTACCCCTATTCTCCGGATAGGCCACGGCTCTGTTGACAGATTGTACACGACCATGTAGATCCAGGATCTGGTTCTTTCGTCCGTCTACTCATGGACAGCTGTTTATTTCTGCGTACAGCCGTTTTGGACTGTTTCTGCATCTTCGCTCACCCGTTGGATTTGGTGGATCCTCTCATTGACTGACCTTGAGTTCCTCTGGGACACTTTTGGTTCAGGGTGCTGTCACCTCAACAATTTTGAAAGCTGTTGGGTCCCTTCTGCATTTTCTCTACACCGCTGCTTGGTTTAGGGAATCAGTTTTTCCATTCTCCTTTATTTCAGTCCTCTATCTCATATTTCTTCTGGTTCTACTATTTGGGCGTTAAAATTGCAAATATGAAGCCTCCTGTCCTGCCATAAAATTAGGGATTATTCTAGCCTCGGTGAGGGAATAATCTAAATTTTATTAAAGACAGGAGGCGAATATTTCCCCCCCTTTTTTTTACGTTCCCTCCCTGGATCTGAGTTTTATTCTATTATAAATAATTGGGGATATTGTTATGTTTTGTGAATGCATGGTTTTACATAATAAAGGTTATTTCTAATATTCAGTGATGGTTGTCCGTGTGCGTTTTATTCATCATGTTTGTGTTGTAATTATGTTTTGTCAATGCCTTTTAGCTTAGGTACATACTAGGTCTTCATAAGATCTGTAGACTTTGTTTATTCATCAGGTATTATGATGTGAAAGTGATATTGTATGGATATGACATCTTGCCTTGACAGTTTACTTTCACGATGTTTTCTGTTTTCTTGCAGTGTAATCTGTTTTCTCTCTGGGCTTGACGATTGTTTCTCTGGACGTATCTGCTACAAGGTGGATTCGTTGGTTTCTTTGCTCTCCTGCTCGACCTCATCAAAGAAAGAGGAAGTGGAAGAGCCTGCTTAGGGGTTTTATACTACTGTTGCTTTGTTCTGATTGGTTGTTTTGAAAAGTTCTGTTAACTGTTTCTTTGCTGCTGGAGGTTTCAGTAAAGAAGGTAAAGCAAATATTCGCCTCCTGTCTTTAATAAAATTTAGATTATTCCCTCACCGAGGCTAGAATAATCCCTAATTATTGCTTAAATGAACCTATATCCTTTGTATGTGCTGTATTAATAACCCAGAAGTGAGGCTTGTAACATAGGCTGAGTCCATTTGTATAAATGGATAAGTAATGCAGACCCCTGAAGGCGTGGGAGTCAAATGGTATATACAGAGAAGTGGACTTGATTTGTGGACGTAATACAATACTGACAATATTTTAAAAGTAATCAAAATCCATTAAGCAAGCAATTCTTTAACCGAACGTTATATACACATGAAATGGTGAACATAATTCATGAAAGGATTATACGTGAACACACAGAAAAGCCGAAAGCAAATGTGAGGGGAACACAGAAGTTAGAATAGTTTAACCGTATGATTTATGCGAACCAAAAGCGTGTATGAGCGTATGTAAAAATTTGCCGAACGGCAAAACAACCGAATGATAATTCGTTTTAATAACATGAAATAGGATATGCGAAATGACTATTGAACGATTTAAATATGTTCAACCGAATGACCGTACGAATGAAAAGCCCGCGAATGGCTTGAAACATTTGTGTCATAACCAGGGAAAAAGCCGTAAAGCGAGGACCCGTGCTGTACCGTACGCCGTGGGAACCAGTCCTGGCGTGACAGGAAGGTCTGACTTACGGTTTAGGAGTCCCTGGGACGCGATCTACGACGGAGAACGGAGTCAGAAGAAGCTGGACGGGCGGAAGGCCTGAACAGGATTCCTGGACACAGCTTAACGTGGTGAAACCTCCTGGATACTGAAACCAAGATGGCGTCTGAGAGAACCCGGAAGTGGATCCTCATTCAACGCTGACCTCGAACGGTAAGGAGCCAGGCAAGGGGAGTGCCTTAAGTAGGCTAGGGGTAGCAAACCAGCACCTCCCACAAATGCAGGCAAATTGCCTTAATACATATATATTTAATCAGTATCAGTCTACGTGCAATTTGATATTAATATATATATATATATATATATATATATATATCATTATATATATATTAATAGTAAAATACACCTAGACAGTGTATGTGTGTGTGTATGTATATTTGTATATATATATACTTAGATCATATATATACAATATATGATCTAAGTATATATTTATTTATATTTTACACTTTACTTTTTAATTAATTTTATTTATTTTTATTTTCAGCCAGCAGGGGGACCACCTGTCATTACAGGCAGCCCCCCTGCTGGCAATGCAGGAGGCAGCTACCCCCGGCCATGTGATTGTGGGGTTCTCGCAAGGACCTCACTCACACATGGCCGGGGGGCACCGGAGGAGGAGGATCTACCACGGGGGGGCTCCCTGGGAGTCCCCCCCACCGCGATCGCCGGGGTAAGTAAAGAAAGACCAGAGGGCGTACAATTACGCCCGGCGGCGTTTAGAGCCGCCTAAAATAGGGCGTAATTGTATGCCCTCCGGTCTTAAGGGGTTAATGATGTTTACGCAAATCTGCTTCCAAGAGACAATACAGACACCAAAAGTAGTTAGCTTGCTGAAAAGCTTTATGTGTGAAGAGTGTGTCCTACTTTTTTTCATTTTGGAAAAAGTGTAAATTTCAACAGAAATTTAAATTTTTATAAGTGAACCTGGTCACTCACCCCCTACCCCCACCACCACCACCTTTTCAAGCAGACAACAGGTCCTGTTACTTCCTGATTTGGTTAGTTTATTTGTACTGAACTCAAGAGGCAGCAATTGCCCAGAGCACCTCCCTCGCAAAAGGTCTCATTGAGCTGCATTGGGAAGTCTGTTATTGGAAGACACAGAAAGTCTGGGCGGGGTTAGAAGGGGAGGGCTTGCAACAGCTACAGATGAAAGATCTGCAGTTTTTGCATGCTGTTTTTAGCTATAACTCCAATAACAAATACATAATTAAATGAATGGATGTTATTATTTGGGGTATACCTACAAAAACAGTGATTTTTATTTATTTTGTATTTGGGCATTGAAATGTCCCTTAAATTTTTATATGCTTTGTTAATAAAGTGACCTTCTTTTGTGTGACACTGACATAGTGAAGTAAATTTTCCACATTCATATATACATTTTACCGAGAAACATTTTCTACACGAATAATTGTAATCGGTGATGTTGACATAAGGCATTCGTTTTGTGTTGTTCGTATCCATGTGTTTTTTATGGCCTCCAGCCTGTGTCCGTTACTTTCAGGTTTTAGTCTTTTAAATTTCACAGCCAAAATTCTAAAAATAGAAGATATATTTTACTCTTCTAACATCCTTTAAGAACGTTGGATCACTGGTTCAAAAAAAGTTTTAAAGTTTTATATGATACCTCTGAAAGGAGATTTCGAGTTAAATTTCTAACAAATTCTGTCATTGCTTGGACGCTGTAAAATCTTTATGTATCTGATGTTATCCCTGGGAAATTCTGTGAATTTGTCACACTGTCTTTTTAAGTCAGAAATGATATTATCAGGCGCTTCCTGTAAGTATTCTATAAATGTGGGTTAACAGTCACCCAAGCTAGTTAAATGGGATTCACACGTTTGTATGTTATCCTGGGGCTAAAATCTCACAGGTCACATTCTAAAGTTGGAGGGGGCATGTTGGAGAGACCAAGTATTTGACTGACAAGGAGGGGATTCGTGGGATAGTGCCCCAAATACGTGGCAAAAGATGGTAAATGTTTATGCAGCATATATAGAGTAAAATTAACGGTTTATAAAACTTAATCATGGCATATAATACCATATGGGGAGACCGTTAAAAGTGTCACTGAAAAGTATTCTATCCTATGCTTCTGTTGGGCAACTCTTTTATAAATCCCCAAATCCCAGCAACATAAGAATATTATGTCCAATGTACCCAGACCTCACAGCCACAGTTTATCCAAAAGATGGGGCCCACTCACCCACACCTGGATTTCAAATGTTCGTCAAAGAAAATGAGTGACTGCAACACTTTTCTGTTGTAAAAAGTGAATGGACAGATTGATAAGCAACAGTCAAGAAAAACTGTGTGAAATAAAAAATTGCACCAAAACTAAATAATAAAAGGAGCGAAACTGAATGCGAATGTTTGTTAAATCTTCCCCATTGTACTTAAGATGTCAAAGATCTAGATATAATTGCAATAAGAGGTCAATTTAAGCAAGATAAAAATATTACATCATTATTCTGCATTCACTGTCTTTGCAGAGAGTCGCATGAACCTGCAGCAATTTTTAAAATTGCTGCAGCTATAAACCAACCCAACTGGTCAGGGTCAATTGGGTCACAAAATAGTCCCACATATTTAAAACCACAGCACGCACAATCACAATAACAAACAAACTTTTACACCAATAATTTAATGTAGACAGGTTCCACTTTCATACTCTGATACAAGATAGAAAGGTGCTTCCTCGTACTTTGTGATATACGGTATAGATGTGCTTCCTCATACTGTCTGTGATATAGGGTAGAGCAGTGCTTCCCTCATACTCTGAGATATTAGGTAAAGAAATGTTCCCCTCATACTCTGTGATATAAGGTAAAGAGACATTCCCCTCATACTCTGTGATATAAGGTAAAGAGACGTTCCCCTCATTCTCAGTGATAAAAGGCAGTGATATCTTTCTCTCATACTCTGTGATGTAAGGTAGTGATATGTTTCCCTCATACTCAGTGATATAAGGTAAAGAGACGTTCCCCTCATACTCTGTGAAGTAAGGTGCAAAGTGTTTCTCTCATACTCTGTGATATAAAGTAGTGATATATTTCTCTCATAATATGTGATATAAGGTAGTGATATGTTTCTCTTATACTCTGTGATATAAGGTAGTGATATGTTTCTCTCATACTCAGTGATATAAGGTAGAGATTTGTTTCTCTCATACTCTGTGATATAAGGTAGTGATATGTTTCTCTCATACTCAGTGATATAAGGTAGAGATTTGTTTCTCTCATACTCAGTGATATAAGGTAGTGATATGTTTCTCTCATACTCTGTGATATAAGGTAGTGATTTCTTTCTCTCATACTCAGTGATATAAGGTAGTGATATGTTTCTCTCATACTCAGTGATATAAGGTAGAGATATGTTTCTCTCATACTCAGTGATATAAGGTAGAGATATGTTTCTCTCATACTCAGTGATATAAAGTAGAGATATGTTTCTCTCATACTCTGTGATATAAGGTAGAGATATGTTTCTCTCATTCTCTGTGATATAAGGTAGAGATATGTTTCTCTCATACTCAGTGATATAAGGTAGTGATATGTTTCTCTCATACTCAGTGATATAAGGTAGAGATATGTTTCGCTCATACTCAGTGATATAAGGTAGAGATATGTTTCGCTCATACTCAGTGATATAAGGTAGAGATATGTTTCTCTCATACTCAGTGATATAAGGCGGTGATAGCTTTCTCTCATACTCTGTGATATAAGGTAGAGATATGTTTCTCTCATACTCTGTGATATAAGGTAGAGATATATTTATCTCATACTCTGTGATATAAGGTAGAGATATATTTATCTCATACTCTGTGATATAAGGTAGTGATTTGTTTCTCTCATACTCTGTGATATAAAGGTAGTGATATGTTTCTCTCATACTCTGTGATATAAGGTAGAGATATATTTCTCTCATACTCTGTGATATAAGGTAGAGATATGTTTCTCTCATACTCAGTGATATAAGGTAGAGATATGTTTCTCTCATACTCAGTGATATAAGGTAGAGATATGTTTCTCTCATACTCAGTGATATAAGGTAGAGATATATGTTTCTCTCATACTCTGTGATATAAGGTAGTGATATATTTCTCTCATACTCAGTGATATAAGGTAGTGAGATATATAGAGATATGTTTCTCTCTACTCTGTGATATAAGGTAGAGATATGTTTCTCTCATACTCTGTGATATAAGGTAGAGATATGTTTCTCTCATACTCTGTGATATAAGGTAGAGATATATTTCTCTCATACTCTGTGATATAAGGTAGAGATATGTTTCTCTCACTCAGTGATATAATGTATTGATATGTTTCTCTCATACTCAGTGATATAAGGTAGAGATATGTTTCTCTCATACTCTGTGATATAAGGTAGAGATATATTTATCTCATACTCTGTGATATAAGGTAGAGATATGTTTCTCTCATACTCTGTGATATAAGGTAGAGATATATTTATCTCATACTCTGTGATATAAGGTAGTGATTGTTTCTCTCATACTCAGTGATATAAGGTAGAGATATGTTTCTCTCATACTCGGGTAGAGATATAAGGCGTGATATAAGGTAGAGATAGTGATATAAGGTAGAGATATGTTTCTTTCTCTCATACTCTGACTCGGTGATATAAGATAGCTGTGATATAAGGTAGAGATATGTTTCTCTCATACCCAGTGATATAAGGTAGAGATATGTTTCTCTCATACTCAGTGATATAAGGTAGTGATATATTTTTCTCATACTCAGTGATATAAGGTAGTGATATATTTCTCTCATACTCAGTGATATAAGGTAGTGATATATTTCTCTCATACTCAGTGATATAAGGTAGAGATATGTTTCTCTCTTACTCTGTGATATAAGGTAGAGATATGTTTCTCTCATACTCAGTGATATAAGGTAGAGATATGTTTCTCTCATACTCAGTGATATAAGGTAGAGATATGTTTCTCTCATACTCAGTGATATAAGGTAGAGATATGTTTCTCTCATACTCTGTGATATAAGGTAGAGATATGTTTCTCTCATACTCTGTGATATAAGGTAGAGATATGTTTCTCTCATACTCAGTGATATAAGGTAGAGATATGTTTCTCTCATACTCTGTGATATAAGGTAGAGATATATTTATCTCATACTCTGTGATATAAGGTAGAGATATGTTTCTCTCATACTCTGTGATATAAGGTAGAGATATATTTATCTCATACTCTGTGATATAAGGTAGAGATATATTTATCTCATACTCTGTGATATAAGGTAGTGATTTGTTTCTCTCATACTCTGTGATATAAGGTAGTGATATGTTTCTCTCATACTCTGTGATAAAAGGTAGAGATATATTTCTCTCATACTCTGTGATATAAGGTAGAGATATGTTTCTCTCATACTCAGTGATATAAGGTAGAGATATGTTTCTCTCATACTCAGTGATATAAGGTAGAGATATGTTTCTCTCATACTCAGTGATATAAGGTAGAGATTTGTTTCTCTCATACTCTGTGATATAAGGTAGTGATTTGTTTCTCTCATACTCTGTGATATAAGGTAGAGATATATTTATCTCATACTCTGTGATATAAGGTAGAGATATGTTTCTCTCATACTCTGTGATATAAGGTAGTGATATGTTTCTCTCATACTCTGTGATATAAGGTAGAGATATATTTCTCTCATACTCTGTGATATAAGGTAGAGATATGTTTCTCTCGTACTCAGTGATATAATGTATTGATATGTTTCTCTCATACTCAGTGATATAAGGTAGAGATATGTTTCTCTCATACTCTATGATATATGGTAGAGCTATGTTTCTCTCATACTCAGTGATATAAGGTAGAGATTTGTTTCTCTCATACTCTGTGATATAAGGTAGTGATATGTTTCTCTCATACTCAGTGATATAAGGTAGAGATTTGTTTCTCTCATACTCAGTGATATAAGGTAGTGATATGTTTCTCTCATACTCAGTGATATAAGGTAGAGATATGTTTCTCTCATACTCAGTGATATAAGGCAGAGATATGTTTCGCTCATTCTCTGTGATATAAGGTAGAGATATGTTTCTCTCATACTCAGTGATATAAGGTAGTGATATGTTTCTCTCATACTCAGTGATATAAGGTAGAGATATGTTTCGCTCATACTCAGTGATATAAGGCAGAGATGTTTCGCTCATACTCAGTGATATAAGGTAGAGATATGTTTCTCTCATACTCTGTGATATAAGGTAGAGATATATTTATCTCATACTCTGTGATATAAGGTAGTGATTTGTTTCTCTCATACTCGGTGATATAAGGTAGAGATATCTTTCTCTCATACTCAGTGATATAAGGTAGAGATATGTTTCTTATTAGTGTTTTGGTTCCCATACTCGGTGTTATACGGTAGAGAAATTACTGCGCGATCACCTGGTATGAGGAAAGAACCTTCTGATGTATTCACGCATGCCGCGGAGCTCCATGGGGGCGGGTGCTTCCTGGGAGTTCATTTTTATTGGTCGCGCAGTTTGGAATGGCCTGAGACATGGTGAGAGCCCCTGGTATGTGACATTCATGGTGAGACTGGCCTGAGACATGGTGAAGGCTCCTGGTATGTGACCTTCATGGTGAGACTGGCCTGGGACATGGTGAGAGCCCCTGGTATGTGACATTCATGGTTAGACTGGCCTGGGACATGGTGAGAGCCCCTGGTATGTGACATTAATGGTGAGACTGGCCTGGGACATGGTGAGAGCTCCTGGTATGCGACATTCATGGTGAGACTGGGCTGGGACATGGTGAGAGCTCCTGGTATGTGACATTCATGGTGAGACTGGCCTGGGACATGGTGAGAGCCTCTGGTATGTGACATTCATGGTGAGACTGGGCTGGAACATGGTGAGAGCTCCTGGTATGTGACATTCATGGTGAGACTGGCCTGGGACATGGTGAGAGCTCCTGGTATGTGACATTCATGGTGAGACTGGCCTGGGACATGGTGAGAGCTCCTGCTATGTGACATTCATGGTGAGACTGGGCTGGAACATGGTGAGAGCTCCTAGTATGTGACATTCATGGTGAGACTGGCCTGAGACATGGTGAGAGCCCCTGGTATGTGACATTCATGGTGAGACTGGGCTGGAACATGGTGAGAGCTCCTGGTATGTGACATTTATGGTGAGACTGGCCTGGGACATGGTGACACCTCCTGGTATGTGACATTCATGGTGAGACTGGGCTGGGACATGGTGAGAGCTACTGGTATGTGACATTCATGGTGAGACTGGCCTGGGACATGGTGAGAGCTCCTGGTATGTGACATTCATGGTGAGACTGGCCTGGAACATGGTGAGAGCCCCTGGTATGTGACATTCATGGTGAGACTGGCCTGGGACATGGTGACACGTCCTGGTATGTGACATTCATAGTGAGACTGGGCTGGGACATGGTGAGAGCTCCTGGTATGTGACATTCATGGTGAGACTGGACTGGGACATGGTGACACCACCTGGTATGTGACATTCATGGTAAGACTGGGCTGGGACATGGTGAGAGCTCCTGGTATGTGACATTCATGGTGAGACTGGCCTGAGACATGGTGAGAGCCCCTGGTATGTGACATTCATGGTGAGACTGGCCTGGGACATGGTGAGAGCTCCTGGTATGTGACATTCATGGTGAGACTGGCCTGGGACATGGTGAGAGCCTCTGGTATGTGACATTCATGGTGAGACTGGGCTGGGACATGGTGAGAGCTCCTGGTATGTGACATTCATGGTGAGACTGGCCTGGGACATGGTGAGAGCTCCTGGTATGTGACATTCATGGTGAGACTGGGCTGGGACATGGTGAGATCTCCTGGTATGTGACATTCATGGTGAGACTGGCCTGGACATGGTGAGAGCCCCTGGTATGTGACATTCATGGTGAGACTGGCTGGGACATGGTGAGAGCTCCTGGTATGTGACATTCATGGTGAGACTGGCCTGGGACATGGTGAGAGCCTCCTGGTATGTGACATTCATGGTGAGACTGGCCTGGGACATGGTGAGAGCTCCTGGTATGTGACATTCATGGTGTGACTGGCCTGTGACATGGTGTGAGCCTCTTGTATGTGACATTCATGGTGAGACTGGCCTGGAACATGGTGAGAGCTACTGGTATGTGACAGTCATGGTGAGACTGGCCTTGGACAAGGTGAGACCCCCTGGTATGTGACATTCATGGTGAGACTGGGCTGGGACATGGTGAGAGCTCCTGGTATGTGACAGTCATGGTGAGACTGGCCTGGGACATGGTGAGAGCCCCTGTTATGTGGCATTCATGGTGAGACTGGCCTGGGACATGGTGAGAGCTCCTGGTATGTGACATTCATGGTGTGACTGGCCTGTGACCTGGTGTGAGCCTCTTGTATGTGACATTCATGGTGAGACTGGCCTGGAACATGGTGAGAGCCCCTGGTATGTGACATTCATGGTGAGACTGGCCTGGGACATGGTGACACGTCCTGGTATGTGACATTCATAGTTAGACTGGGCTGGGACATGGTGAGAGCTCCTGGTATGTGACATTCATGGTGAGACTGGCCTGGGACATGGTGACACCTCCTGGTATGTGACATTCATGGTGAGACTGGGCTGGGACATGGTGAGAGCTCCTGGTATGTGACATTCATGGTGAGACTGGCCCGAGACATGGTGAGAGCCCCTGGTATGTGACATTCATGGTGAGACTAGCCTGGGACATGGTGAGAGCTCCTGGTATGTGACATTCATGGTGAGACTGGCCTGGGACATGGTGACACCTCCTGGTATGTGACATTCATGGTGAGACTGGGCTGGGACATGGTGAGAGCTACTGGTATGTGACATTCATGGTGAGACTGGCCTGGGACATGGTGACACCTCCTAGTATGTGACATTCATGGTGAGACTGGGCTGGGACATGGTGAGAGCTCCTGGTATGTGACATTCATGGTGAGACTGGCCTGAGACATGGTGAGAGCCCCTGGTATGTGACATTCATGGTGAGACTGGCCTGGGACATGGTGAGAGCTCCTGGTATGTGACATTCATGGTGAGACTGGCCTGGAACATGGTGAGAGCCCCTGGTATGTGACATTCATGGTGAGACTGGCCTGGGACATGGTGACACCTCCTGGTATGTGACATTCATGGTGAGACTGGCCTGAGACATGGTGAGAGCCCTTGGTATGTGACATTCATGGTGAGACTGGGCTGGAACATGGTGAGAGATCCTAGTATGTGACATTCATGGTGAGACTGGCCTGGGACATGGTGAGAGCTCCTGGTATGTGACATTCATGGTGAGACTGGCCTGGAACATGGTGAGAGCCCCTGGTATGTGACATTCATGGTGAGACTGGCCTGGGACATGGTGACACCTCCTGGTATGTGACATTCATGGTGAGACTGGCCTGGGACATGGTGAGAGCTACTGGTATGTGACATTCATTGTGAGACTGGCCTGGGACATGGTGAGAGCTACTGGTATGTGACAGTCATGGTGAGACTGGCCTTGGACATGGTGAGACCCCCTGGTATGTGACATTCATGGTGAGACTGGGCTGGGACATGGTGAGAGCTCCTGGTATGTGACAGTCATGGTGAGACTGGCCTGGGACATGGTGAGAGCCCCTGTTATGTGGCATTCATGGTGAGACTGGCCTGGGACATGGTGAGAGCTCCTGGTATGTGACATTCATGGTGTGACTGGCCTGTGACCTGGTGTGAGCCTCTTGTATGTGACATTCATGGTGAGACTGGCCTGTGATGTGGTGTACGCCCCTTGTATGTGACATTCATGGTGAGACTGGCCTGGAACATGGTCAGAGCCCCTGGTATGTGACATTCATGGTGTGACTGGCCTGTGACCTGGTGTGAGCCTCTTGTATGTGACATTCATGGTGAGACTGGCCTGTGATATGGTGTAAGCCCCTTGTATGTGACATTCATGGTGAGACTGGCCTGGAATATGCTGAGAGCCCCTGGTATGTGACATTTATGGCGAGACTGGCCTGGGACATGGTGAGAGCTCCTCGTATGTGACATTCATGGTGAGACTGGCCTGAAACATGGTGAGAGCTCCTGATATGTGACATTCATGGTGAGAGTGGCCTGGGACATGGTGAGAGCCCCTTATATGTGACATTCATGGTGTGATTGGCCTGGGACATGGTGAGAGCTCCTGATATGTGACATTCATGGTGTGTAGCTTTGGACATGGTGAGAGCCCCTGGTATGTGACATTCATGGTAAGACATGATGAGAGCCCCTTGTATGTGACATTCATGGGGAAACTGGCCTGAAACATGGTGAGAGCTCCTGATATGTGACATTCACGGTGAGAGTGGCCTGGGACATGGTGAGAGCCCCTGATATGTGACATTCATGGTGAGACTAGCCCGAGACATGGTGAAACCCCCTGGTGTGTGACATTCATGGTGTGAGCCCCTAGTGTATGACATTAATGGTTAGACATGGTGTGAACCCTTGTGACATGGTGAGTCTACCTCAGATATAGTGAGAGACCCTAGTATGTGACACTCATTGTGAGACATGATGTGAACCCCTGGCATGTGACATTAACCGTGAGACTGGCCTGTGACATGGTGAGAGCTCTTGGTATGTGACATTCATGGCGTGACTGGCTCACACATGGTGTCAACCCCAGGTATGTAGCAGTCTAGTGTTACTGTTATATTTCCCATGTGCTGCAGTATCTAGAGATGACCAGAGTGACACACTGTGATGAGTATGAATGATCATGGTCTTCATGGAGAGATTGGTGATTGATGGTATGATAGCTCTAAAATATAGCAGATGTTGTGCGACTAATGTGAAATACATGCCATGAGTCTAATTATCATTAAAATCAAATTTGGTTTGCATTTATTCAGTAAATAAGAGGGCTACATTTTAATAGAATAATGGTAAATGTGTTCAATCTGCTTAAAATATTTAATGTCCAGAATGGATTTACCTGTGATAATAAAACTCCCAAACACAGCTTATATTATGATTTCATTGGGAATAATAAAGAATGCAGCCTACGGTCTATATACTGTTTACATTCTGAATTGTTTAGTTTTTAAACAATATATAAAAATTAATGTTAATCAGTGACGTGTTTGCCCTAGTACCAGCAATATGTTTAGTCTGCTCTCCAGCAGAAGCGGCACTACCATGATATGTAAAGAGTTTGAACCACAGTATATACTATTTAGAGTATTAGATCTTTGCTTGTAAGACCTTTGCTATACCGCAAGTTCTTAATCTTTATGAATTGCTCAAACCCAAAAACATTCATTGTTATTTTACAGGAAACCATGTTTATTGACTGGAACGTTTCTGGAGGATCTGGCGGCGGCTGTCTAAATGTTGATGATATCTTCTTACCACTAACGTGCTAACCGCTCTCCAGTAAATAGGACCACCATAACTTTCCGTGGTTGCTTTAGCACAGACCCTGTCCGATACAACTCGAGATTGGGAGAACTAGCTTGAGGGTCTGGATTCCAGAATTCAAATTATCACTCTAAAGGTATTTATTCTTTGAAATACATTATATATGACTAATATATACAAATTGTACTCAGCAGAGTGTTCTGATTTGCTAATGATATTTTCGCTCTAGTACTATTTTAATACAAAATTTAGTGCACTTGGAGCTGTTGTTTTCGATGTGAAAACGTGTAAGTAAGTTTAACCTCATCCTCTGCAGAGAGCGATCTGATATAATTCTCATTCAGGTAGCACTGTGCAATCAGAACACTAAACTTAGCCAATTAAATTATAAACATAGAAACATAGAATGTGACGGCAGATAAGAACCATTCAGCCCATCTAGTCTGCCCAATTTTCTAAATACTTTCATTAGTCCCTAGCCTTATCTTATAGTTAGGATAGCCTTATGCCTATCCCACGCATGCTTAAACACCTGCCTACAGAGGAGAGGCCGGCGACTGGCAAAACCAAGTAAGAAGGCAAACCTGGGAAAGGCACCAGGGTACTCCTACTATCTGTAACAAGCTGTCAAAGTAGTGCATATTTGTTCCAGAAATGTTTGTTCTTGTTTTTAATATTAGTAGTAGTTTTTTGTCAACTGTCTACCTGAGTTGAGAGGTAGATTTCATAACTTGAGTCTTCGCCTGGCTTAGTAAATACTCTCCATCAATGTGTTTTTAAGGATGGTTTGTGTCCATGGACTGCTGCAGTGTGCCAACACACACAGACTGCTTTGACAGTAACATTACTATTTTTCTTCTAATATTTCTCTCTGCCTGCATGTCTTGAAAAATCCCCGGCAGCAGTAAAGTTAAGGTTTGCTGCCCAGGGCACCCACAAGCTGATAAGAACAGTTCCTGAAGCTGGGAAAGTGATAGGGGCCGCAAGTCTAAAAAAAAACGAAAAAACATAGAAAATCAATTTTGGAAGATAGAGAAATATTTTTCCTTTTGCATCACTTTCTATTTGGAGATTTCACTGCGGCGTTTTGAACATTGCTGAATGTAGAATCCTTGGTTGTTTTACCCTGTTGGTATACCTGATTCTAGCTGTGTTAACTATGCCTCGCTGGTACTGAACATAGTATTAAAGTTTTTTTCAAGTGGTTCACTTCTGACAGGGGTTATTCACTAACAGTGATTATTCAGGTATGCAATTAATTCAGCTACTTTGGCCTAATTTGGAATTTACTCTGAAATCACTTTGATTCTCTTTTTAGTAAATAACCATGTGAGAGTTACACTTATCATTTTAAGATGGCAATGTTGATTTGTGAGATACTCCTTTTAAATGCTTTAGTGCTATGTGTCCAGTGCTGCAGCATATATTACAGTTATGTGCATAAATAATTAATAAATGTTAACTTTATTTATCCATCATTCAAAAAAACTAACCCAAGCACCATAACCATTACAGTCCTCTTTTAATGTGTGTCCTGCGCTGTCTGTCCTCTAGGGACATCATTTGGGCGGCTAACAACTGTTGTTTAGCTTGAAGGTGCATCACTGAGTCTTGGAGGGTGGTTATGGTCATGAAAACACCAGTTATGTATTTTCTGTATGTTTGACTCGGTCTGTCACTTGTTGTATGTCCCCTTTAATCTTAGTGACATCAGCTGCCAGTAGTTTGTGTATATCGGCAAGTAGGATCCTTAGAGTCGTCAGGGGAGTGGGGGGGTAAGGTTAGGTCTGCTTGGGTGGTCTCTGAGGTACTTGGCCCCTTGTAGTCCAGGCCCCTGGTGGAAATGGAGACCAGCTGCTGCTCTGCCCGTGCAGGCTCAAGTTGTGCTGGCCTCTTAAGCATCTTCCCTATGTCCCATCCTGGTGTGGTAGTGGCCGTTTTCTTTGTGCGTCGGCTCATTGTTGGTGTGCCGGAGGGGGTGTTAGGTACGTTTTTCTCTGTGGGTGTTCACGACTCACCCGGTCCGCCGAGCAAGGCATCGAGGCTGAGCGTTGATGTTGCGCGGTAGGCCGCAGTCTTGCGTCACTGTCTGGGCTGTTTCAGGGCCTGTAAGAATGGCATCGATCGACTCCGTGCGGCCTCAATATTGAGATTGGGTGTGGAGTCGGATGGGTTTTGGGTGAGGAGGTAAGTAACTGGATTGTGCGGTCTACTGGAGAGCTACCCGAGATGGCTTCCGCTCACGATGGCAGGCAAACTCCGCCCCCAAAACCAAATATACTTTAATGCTTAATAGAAATAAAACATAAATGTTACACTATTACACAATGCATTTCACCATTAGAGGCTTCTTCAAGTGTAAACAGATTGATCTGGCACATAGGGGTATACAGGCCCGGACTGGCCATCGGGCATACCGGGCAAATGCCCGGTGGGCCGCGATGGCCGTGGGGCCGAGGCCGGCAGGGGATCTCCCCGGCCGGCCCCTGCAGGGCCAGCGCTATCCGAGCGCCGGCCCTGCTATGTGCCTCCCTGGGCCGATGGGGAGATCAAAGATCTCCCTCACAGGCCCAGAGACAGGGAGATGCGGCCGCCGGCTGGGTGAGGGAGGGAGGATAGAGGACCTGGCGGAGCTCTAACAAGCAGCTCCGCCGGGTCCTCTCGCGGGATTCTGAGCGTTGCCGCGGCAACGCTCAGATCTCGCGAGAGTGAACTCTAACCTGCAGGTTAGAGTTCACTCTCACCACTGGACCACCAGGGAAGGATGGCAGAACGGCTCCCCCCCTCCCAGGATAAAGGTAAGAAGGGAGGGGGGAGAATAATTTTTTTTATTATTAGTAAAAAAAATATTTAAATGTAAATAAAAAAATACATTCACTCACACACACAGCACCCCGACACAGCCCCCAGACACAGCACCCCCCCAGACACAGCCCCCAGACACACACAGCCAGCAGACACAGCCCCCAGACACAGCACCCCCAGACACAGCACCCCCAGACACACCCCAGACACAGCACCCCCCAGACACAGCCCCAGACACACACAGCACCCCCCAGACACAGCCAGCAGACACAGCCAGCAGACACAGCCCCCAGACACAGCACCCCCCAGACACAGCCCCAGACACAGCACCCCAGACACCCCCAGACAGCCCCAGACACAGCCCCCAGACACACACAGCACCCCAGACACAGCACCCCCAGACACACACAGCACCCCCAGACACACACAGCACCCCCAGACGCACCCCCAGACACAGCACCCCCAGACACACACTGCACCCAGACACACACAGACCCAGACACACACTGCACCCAGACACACACAGCACAGACACACACAGCAGACACACAGCCCCAGACACACACAGCACCCCCAGACACACACACAGCACCCCAGACACACACAGCACCCCCAGACACACACAGCGCAGACACACACAGCACCCCCGACACACAGCACCCCCAGACACACACTGCCAGACACAAACAGCGCACCCAGACACACACTGCACCCACAGACACACACAGCACCCACAGGCACACACTGCACCCCAGACACACACAGCACCCCAGACACACACAGCACCCCCAGACACACACAGCACCCCCGACACACACACAGCACCCCCAGACACACACAGCCGCAGACACACACTGCACCCACAGACACACACAGCACCCACAGACACACACTGCACCCAGACACACACTGCACCCCCCAGACACAGCACCCCCTAGACACACACAGCACACTCCCACACATATACAGCACACACATATATATATATATATATATAAAATAACCCTCAGTGAGTTAACAGACAAAGAAAATTAGAAACCTAGAATGTGATAGCAGATAAAAACACCCTCACACACAGCACCCCTCTTACATACACACACTGCGCCCCTCACACATACAATAAGTCCAAATATATATATATATATATACATACACACACACACACACACACACTACAGCACCCCTCACACTGCACCACTACACACATTACGCTCCAGATACACACTAGATCCCTTACTCTATATGCACTCTTTATCCTCTATACACACACACACACACACACGGTCCTTTACACAGTAGATCTCCTATACACACACACTACATTCCTTGTCAGCAAACACATACAACATTCTCTAAACACACCCTCTCTGCAACCCCTACACACACTTCAGCCCGTATGCACACACTTGCTGCATCCCCTATAAAACTATGCCCCCTATACACACACTCTCTACAGCCCCTAGCCACACATATTACACCACAAACACAAATTAAATTGACCTATTTACACAATACCACACCACACTCTACACACACGCAATCCCACAAGCAGGCTCCAAACATATGCACCATGCACTTTCCTGGCCCATTTGTCCTCTGGTATCCCACTTGTGGAGACTCCAGAGACAATTTAAAAGCAAACACAGCACAAGCATGTTATTACATTTGCTTGCGCTGCGCAGAACAAATTCAGGGCCTTTTTCTAATGCCAGAGCTCTTCAGCAGGGCTCTGGGCATTGAACCAACATGCTCACTTTGAGAGGGGGCGTGTTGTCATTAGTGATGACAAAACACACACTCTCTGGCCCCGCCCCTTTCTTAGGGGGCCGCTCTGATTGAAAAATGCCCGGGCCTAATTTTTTTCCCAGTCCGGCCCTGGGGGTATATATATGGGTAATTAAAAATGGCTATTTTGGCACAAAATCCACAAAAAAAATAGTGAATGAATTAGCAACCTTTTATAGAGTCTTATATAATCTAGACAAGATCACACAACCAGACAGCAAAACTATCTGTGACTTTTTCTCAGATATACACCTGCCCCAACTCCTCCCAGGCCAACATATTACACCTATCCATGACAGAGGAAGTATTGAAAGCTGTAATGGCACTGCACAAAAAACAAAGCCCTGGGGCTAGATGACTATTGTTCTATGGCTTCTTTGTTAGTACCAAATTTAACTAAACTATTATTTTTTTTATAATTCTTTATTTTTGTAGTGCTTTGCAAATTTCACAGACGAACAGAGACATTGCAAAAGGTATCACAGAAAATATTAGCTAGTAGAGTATAACACATCTGATTCACTGCATTTTTTAAGATTATAATATCAAGATATTCTTGCTTGTAAAACATAGAATAGGGTAAATGATGGTAGATTGCTAATCACAAGCTAAACATGCTGAGAGAGCTAATAAAACTTATGTAGTGCTGGAAGAAGAAGTAAGTTGCTTAGAATTCAATGAAGAAGGAATCATTTAGCATGGTATAAGCTTGTACATGTAAATTAAACTAAAGTATGAAGTGGACACAGATGCAGCAGGGGAGTTTCAGAAGCTTAGGTTTCTGCCTGCATTGACAATGAGGTGTAGAATGTAGAGACAGGACTACGTGCCCATCAAATTAACCCCTTTTAGCTTATGCCCACAGGGTATACAGAACTGTCCAGAATGGAGATGACTTGCCAGGGAGCTACACGCTTGCCTGGTGAGGAGATGCCCGGCCACAGATAGCATGAGGGACGGCTTAGAGGTGACTATGGTGGTCTCTTCATGCAGCTTAAGACAGACGCTTGTATAGTGGGACTCAGCACTCCACGGCAGCGGCGGGCAGGATGTCGGCCCACAAGTCGCTTCCTCAGCTGGTAGTGCGGCTTCCGTCGATTTGATGTAGTCGAGTTAGAAACCATCTTGCGGGTACCGCCATCATGAGGTATAGATGCACTTTGCAGAGTTGACTGAGGAAGGGTAGGTGCCTTCTGAATCTCCACGGGCGCTTCCAATGCGACAGGCGAGCCTAGATCAAAAGTCTGCAAACAATCTATTTTTTCCAGGATTGAGGGCTTCGGGTCTCGTGGTGTGAGTTCACACGTAGTGTCCGCCATTATGTAGGAGGCAGGTGGGCTGCAGCCTAGAGGGTACTGGTGGAAGGCTGTCACCGCAGCACTGGTAATGATTACCGGGATATCCCTCACCGTGGGTGGGGGTGGGGGTGGAGAGAGTGGGGAGACCTTGTTGCCAGAAGGTAGAGGGAGCGGCCACTTCTCTTCCCTCGTCCATGAGTAGGCCCCTGCTAGGCCATAGGTCAGTCCCCAAAGAGATCCGCTGAGCTTGGCCAGAGGAACAGCTAGAACAGCCACCAAGGGGTCCACCCGGTTACTGACTAGCGTTGACTGCTTGAAGTCTGGAACTGTGGACCGCTAGTCGTTGATTAAGGCAAGTTTTTTATTTTTATTCCCCGGAGTTCTCAGGATGTGCGACTGACCAGCACGGCAGTCAGGCTCCGCTCCCTTAACTAAACTATTTAACCAGATTAAGACAACTGGATGCATCCTAGCTGAACAATTATAACCCTGTCAACATTAGGCAAACCCCCATGCGTGCACCTTAACTTTAGACCCATTTCTTTTCTTAACTCTGATACAAAATTATACACAAAAGTCCTGGCTAACAGACTTTATAGAATACTCACCGATATTGTATTCTGGAAAGAAGCAGGGTTTGCCCCTCACAACAGGCCTGCAGATAACAACCGCCGTATATTGAATATGTAACGGAGATACTCTCCAGGAACAAAAAAACTAGCCTTCTCTTAGCACTGGACATAGAGAAGGCATTTGATAGAGCTGGCTATTCATGTTGGAAGCTATCAAAAAATTTGGTTTTCCCACCTATTAACGCTCTCTACACATCCTCTTGGGCCAAAGTGATGAATGCAGGGATTTTCTCTGACGCCCCTTTTCCATAGATGATGGAACTAGGCAGAGATGCCCCTTGTCCCCTCTTCATACTGGTCCTAGATATTTTGGTTTACAAGGGGCCTCCACTCCTTTAAGAAAACATTAACTAGCTCTTTCTGCAGATTATTTTTATTATTTATATAGCGCCAGCAAATTACATAGAAACATAGAATGTGACGGCAGATAAGAACCATTTGGCCCATCTAGTCTGCCCAATTTTCTAAATAGTTTCATTAGTCCCTGCCCTTATCTTATAGTTAGAATAGCTTTATGCCAATCCACCCATGCTTAAACGCTTTTACTGTGTAAACCTCTACCACTTTAGCTGGAAGGCTATCCCATGCATCCACTACCCTCTCAGTAAAGTAATACTTCCTGATTTTATTTTTAAACCTTTGCCCCTCTAATTTAAGACCATGTCCTCTTGTTGTGGTAGTTTTTCTTCTTTTAAATATAGTTTCCTCCTTTACTGTGTTGATTCCCTTTATATATTTAAATGTTTCTATCATATCCCCCCTGTCTCGTCTTTCCTCCAAGCTATACATGTTAAGTTCCTTTAACCTTTCCTTGTAAGTTTTATCCTGCAATCCATGAATCAGTTTAGTAGCCCTTCTCTGAACTCTCTCTAAAGTATCAATATCCTTCTGGATATTATCTGGATCTATCTGGATTTTGTATTATTATCTGGATCTAAAGTATCAATATCCTTCTGGACTAACAGACACGTAATTGTAACCAGACAAATGGATGCACAGGAACAGAGGGGCTGAGGGCCCTGCTCAATGAATTTACATGCTAGAGGGAGTGGGGTATAGTGACACAAAGGGTATAAGTAGGGGGAATGAAATAGGTTGCTATTAAAGTAATTACTGAGAAGTAGGGGTAATGAAATAGGTTGCTAGAAAAGTAATCACTGAGAACTTAGTAGGTTATTTTTGACAGTTGCAGGAGAGAAGTCATGGGGGGAGGGTGGTTTGAAAACCTGCTAACACTTTAGATGATATGCTTTCCTGAAGAAGTGTGTTTTGAAAGATTTTTTGAATGAGTGGAGACTGGGTGAAAGTCTAACGGAGAAGGGAAAGGAGTTCCACAGAAAAGGTGCAGCCCTGGAGAATTCTTGGAGGTGAGCACCAGATGTGGGAGTACGGACAGAGGATAGGCATGGGTCTTCGGCAGAGCGCAGGGGCCTCGTGGGGACATATTTGTGTATCAGGGAGGATAGGTAGGTTGGAGCAGCATTATGTAGGGATTTGTAAGCAAGCACCAAAATCTTAAATTTAGCCCTATATCTAAGTGGAAGCCAATGTAGGGACTGACAGAAGGGGGAGGAGTGGGAGGTGCGGGCAGACAGGAAAATGAGCCTTGTCGCCGCATTCATTATAGATTGCAGTGGTGCAATCTGGGAACACGTAAGCCCACTGAGAAGGGGATTGCAGTAATCAAGGCAAGAAAGAACAACAGCATGGACCATCACTGTAGCTGCATCCAGTGTTGGATGCGAGCTATGTTTTTGAAATGGAAGCGGCAGGATTTGGCAATCAACTGGACATGAGGGGTGAATGAGAGGTTGGAGTCAAAGAGAACACCTCAGCAGCGAGCCTGCGAGGTAGAGGTGATGGTGGCGCCGTTGACTTGGAGGGAGACAGTCACGGGATTAGCAACACTTGGAGGGAGGAAAGACCAGAAGTTCTGGTTTGGACAGGTTGAGTTTAAGGAAGTGTGCAGCCATCCAGTTGGAAATCTCAGAGAGGCAGTCAGAGACACGAGTCAAGATGGGCGGAGAGAGATCAGGAGAAGGCAGGTAGATTTGTGTATCATCTGCATATAAATGATAGTGGAAGCTAAAGGAGCTGATGAGTTTACCAAGGAAGGCAGTATAGATAGAGAACAGTAGGGTACGAAGGACAGAACCTTTGGGAACGCCAACAGAGAGGGGTTGGGGAGAAGAGGCAGAGCCAAAGAAAGAAACACTGAAAAAGCATTGGGAGAGGTAGGAGGAGCACCTGGAGAGAGGAGTATCCCGTAGACCGAGATTACGGAGAATGAGCAGAAGCTGTTGATGATCAACAGTGTCAAAGGCAGCAGAAAGATCAAGGAGAATAACATCCTACTAACCATCTCTAACCCCATGGTATCCCTCTCTAACCTCCACCATATTTTGGCACAATTCAGCAGAGGATCTTATCACAAAAACAATGCTAGTAAAACTCAGACTCTCTTTTTAGGTATCCCACACCACACAGACATATATGACTTTGACTGGAGGTCCACCATTATCTCTTAATTAGGAATCCACATCTTAGCTAAAACATACAACTATAAAACACAATTATCTTAAGCTGATTCATAAAATAGAACAGACCCTAGATAGGTGGTCTAATCTTGAACTCTCATGGATAGGAAGAATCCACTCAATCAAGATGTCTATATTACCTCAAGTTCTCCACGGTCACCGCACACTGCCAATAACAGTCCCAAATACTGTTCTGACCAAACTATAATCAATGCAAAATATAGAAATAAGAAACACCCAGAATCTCTCACTCAGCACTATGGCTACTTCCACATCTAGGCACCTGACACTAAAAGGTTTTACACTGCAGCCTCTATAGCCAAAACACTAGCACTAGTATGCAGCACAAAACAGGTAATTGGAAAACTCCTCCATTCGCCTGTACAATACTACACAACCCTTATAGGTCCAAAAATAACTAATACCGCAATTGCCTGAAATGTTGACCACAATAAGGCATGCTCTCGCTATATGGCAAACTAAGGCTCTGCTACTGATATAAAAAAAAAACACACACACTTTGTTTACGCTGAAGATGCTCACTTCGAAACTATCCCTAGCAAAATGGAGATTGCATAATCTGTCGCATGTACATCAGTTATACGCAGAAGGTCAGCACGTCCACCAGACTAGTCTCATCCTGCTAGGTAGCTTCATTAGAAATATTTACATATCTCTGCATTAAACATACCTTACATACTCAGGGTCTTAACGCAACCAACACTGCAGCGGTTTCTTCTCTTGAAAGAAATACTGCTAATGAGAAAAGTCACAATGAAACCACTCTCTGTTAAAGCCAAATCACCCAACACTCCTCTGCTGGAAAACGTCCGTACGTGAGACAATGGGTGTGATGGTGGTAAAACTGTATCATCGTCCAGTATTCCTATTTCCCAATAGCTATGTACCTTTTAGCTCCACTATGCGCTAATATAAATGTATGCCATCGTCTTCCTGACCAGCTGCTCATTACAAATTAGTTGAAGGAATTCTGTCTGGTGTAAAAGACTTAGATGACAAAGGGACAGGTAAGAGGACATGATTATTAAGTGTTTGCTCTGAATTACAACAACATATGGTCTTTGGCCCCCTTAAGGAACACCTAAATATGTGGGCAGTCAACCACAAATGAATTTTGCTTTCCTTCTTTTAACATACAGAAAAATGCATAATAGCTTTTTTTCCAGATATCATATGCATAAAAATAAGTTAAAATAGGTTTACATGAAGCCTTGTATATCATTCATAGCATACACAACATATAGCATTACTTTCTTAATGAAGAAAACTTGCATTCTTCTGGTTTTTAAGACTTTTATCTCCTTCTTTTACTCTTTTAGATATGATTGAAAAATGATGGTGACCTTTGCTTGCTGTACAACGTCTATTAAATGATGAATAAGCTGTTAAAGAATTCATTCAATCCATAGTATCCCTCTTCTAATCAAAGCTGCTAATTGAGACTAAGCAAGGATTTAGCCTTTCTTCATAACCCCTCCTCGGGGAGCCTCCCCTAAGCATTAAGCCTGCTGCAGCATACACTTACAGTCAAAACATCCTTGCTAGCACAATGGAGTATTTAGCAGGGATACAAAAGGTGTCTCCGAACTTGTCTCCATGGCTTAGCAAGCCAGCATGGGGAATTTAAATTTCCGGCAGTAGGAAGGGAATTATAAATGCGGAGGTGGATTAATAAATTAAGGGCTCATATCAGTAGATGTGTCAAGCGTCCGTAAGACAGAACTGGGGCGGTGTTAACAGCTACGAATTTTCTTCCTTTAAATTGAAATTGCAATTTTCATTAAGCAGTCTACAGCAGATGGGGAACCGTAGAACTCTTAATAAGCATGCACAAGCAATATTAGGGATTCTTGGAATCACTGCAGTGATTCATTGTAGCTCATAACGCTGGTTAGGCTCAAGTCCTGAATGAGCAGGATTGTGATGCTAACCAAGTTCAGTCAAATTCGTGTCAATGTGACCTGTTCATTGTGCGACAGGTAACTACTTTAATGTTACAGAGTTCATTGTTACTCCTAAAAACATTCAGCTTTAAAGAAATTTATATTTTTGGAACTTATACAGAGTCCCCCTATTTACATTTATAATCAGGAGTCTGGTTTCCTAAGCATTAAAAGAACATTATATCATTAGGAATACAAATATATATTCCTAACACTATAGAGTTCTCCTCACTGTTTAGATTCAGCGCTAATTTATTTATTTTTTCAACTGTGAGACTCATTTGATGCAGTCAACCAGCAAGCATTGTTTCTTTATTTTCTCGTCCAATGCTCTTCATTGTGGACAAGAAGTGCATGTTCGGTGAGCGCCACTCATCTTAAAGCGTATGTCCTCTATGAGAAGCATTTGGCGGATGTGACATATGAGAACTGAGTCTGACTCTGTTCTCACTGCGTGAGCGCGTCTAGTGGCAGTCAGGAAGACAACCACAAAAGGAGTGTTTAAACCTGCAATGTAAACATTGCCATACCTACTAAATGTCAAGGTTTTACATCGGAGGACTAAAACTACCGGAGATAGAGTCTTGGTGCCTATAGTGGTCTTTTAAACCAAGATACATGTGTATTTACTTAGCAAAATCACCCATTCTCCAGTATACAGATAAAAAGCATATGTAATTTCTGCTATGTTTTCTGTGACAAGCTGTGTTACATTTTTATATGTTTTCATCCCAATAACACTATTCAAACCTGGAGTTTCCTTTTCTGAAATCTTTCAAATTTCTGGTTACAGCCTGTGACCTACAATTACAATTATTTATAAAATGTCAACATATTCCGTGTAATAGGTAAACAAGACAAACATTTAATTCTTATAAAACATGTAGGACGTACAGGATCAGCAGGTAAATGAGCAGCTTCACCTAAATTCATCTCAATATATCTTGATATATAAACATGTAGTAGAAATAGATTGACTTAATTCAAGCATGCATTGTGATAACCAATGTAAAAATCATATCTCAAAGTATGTGATCGTAGAACAGTTTTCTGATTGGCAGATTTACGAACATTTTATAGCACTTAGTAAGAAAAAAAAGTAAGAAAAAAAAACATAAAGACATAAAGACAAAATGTAAGAATTTAGTACAAACCATTAATCTTTCAAATGCCACCTTGGCTGGTGGCGAGAATTCCAAGCGTATGTGACACTGGCTGCTCTGCAAACCTGTGTGAAGAATTAGTGTTTGAGAAACTTGTCTTGAGGACTTATTTACGATGTCCCTAAAATTGTCCCGTAGCCAACGGAGGCCCTGAAATGTTATACAGTGATTCAATGTCTGAGGACTGACGTGCAGCGCTCTCAGATCTCCCAGTGAAAAGCCCTGTTTAGCTCAATTTTACATCTCTCAGACACTTTTAAAGCAAGACAGAAAGAATAACTGTTAGTAATCGAATCCAGCCAAACGAATACCCCCATGTTAGCCAATTTGTTACAAACCCAACCGGCATCAACACTGTTCTGACGAAATGTCCCTCAAATGATAAGTGGGGTTGGAATGAAGATTAAACCCCAATTTATTTTCAATTGTGAATGTGAAGCAGATGCCCATAATATACTCTTTCTTACGTTATCATTTGCGCTTTCATGGTAAGCACCATGATAGCATTAGCCATGCCTACCTTTTCATAGCCCCCCAGTTCAGTGATTCCTCTTGGGTATCATTCAGGAACCCAGACAGTCATTGCTGACCTCCAGCTGGGGGAGTAGGGATGATATACTGTAGTATAATGAGTTCCTGTACCTCGCTTTAGTAAACGTTTAACAAAATATTTCACGGAACTCGTTATGTCAGTTGGGTAAGTGGAAATTGAGATTGTAAAGGACCTTTCTTCATTTCTTATACATTACAATAAATGAATTGAGAAAATGCACATAACAAAATAAAAACAAAATATTTATATTTATAATAAAAATAAATACTCGCTATTTGCTGGTTTTCTCAGGGGTTCGAACATCCTCCCTTTTGGTCCCTAACTTGGCGAAGGCCAATATCCTTTGGGAAAATTAAAGGTTATCAGCTTGTGTTAACCTTTTTCATCTGGTTCTTTATTTATTTTAAATGTTTATAAACTTTTTAGAAAATGGACATAACAATCTACTGCTGACTGCCAGGTTCAAAGGGCAGAGCTAATAGCCCTGACTGACTGGAGCCAAGATGGATACTTGCAGTTCCAGGATGTAGTAGTGTGGATTTCTACATATATCTTTTATCTTTCAGATCTCACTTAAAGCTGCTTGTTAAATATGGGGCATAAGTAAGCATAATATTAAAAATCTTTGGAGGCGACGGCTCCACTTTTAAACTCCACTGCCTAAATACAAAATAAAAAAAATAAAAAAATGTTTAGTAGATATATCCCCATTGAAAACTCGCATTTAATTATGCATTTTCATTGGCAGTAAATCTAAAACAGTCGGCAAAACCTGCGGTTCTCTTGTCTGCTACCTTTGCAAACCGTCCCCTTCTTCCCTGAGTTTCTGTGGCTGTCCAATCACAGACTTCCCAATGCAGCTCAATGAGAAGTCTGCTACGCAGGTTCTCTGGACAATTGCTGCCTCTTGAGTTTATCTCCACTGAACTATACACATCAGGAAGTAACCAGGAAATAACAAGGTTAATTTATAAAAGTGCCAATTTCTATTGAAATCTGCACTTGATTGTAAAATGAAAATAAAAAAAAAGCGGACAGACTCTTCACCTATGAAGCAGAGAATTGAGCAGCAGGACTTCAGAGGATCTATACACAAAAACTGCTTCATTACGCTAAAGTTGTTTTGGTGATTATAGTGTCCCACTAATATTTTAAAGGATCACTATAGTGCCTTACCTTAATCCAGCGCCAGGCTCCCTCGGCGCTGGTGACCTCTCCTCCCCCGCCGACATCAGCTCCCCCGTCCGACGTCAGCAGAGCCGAATGCACATGCGCGGCAAGTGCCATGCGCGCATTCAAAGTGTCCATAGGAAAGCATTTCTCAATGCTTTCCTATGGACGCTCTGCGCGATGGAGGCATAATATGCCTCCAGCGTCGCAGATGTGCCTCTAGTGGCTGTCCAGAAGACAGCCACTAGAGGCTGGATTAACCCCAAATGTAAACATAGCAGTTTCTCTGAAACTGCTATGTCTGCATCTGAAGGGTTAAAACCTGAGGGACCTGGCACCCAGACCACTTCATTGAGCTGAAGTGGTCTGGGTGACTACAGTGTCCCTTTAAATGGACATGCCAGATCCCTAAAACAGTTTATTTTGCTGAAATGTTTTATGTGTGAAGAGTGTGTTCTCTTTTTTTCATTTTGCAAAAAGTGCTGATTTCTATAGAAATTGGCACTTTTATAAATTAACCTTCTTACCCTCCCTAATTAAGCTGCATTTGGGGACTTTGTGACTGGACAGCCACAGCATGTCTGGACTAGAAGGGGAGGGCTTGCAAAGGCTGCAGGTTTTTAGATATAACCCCAATAAACAGATGAATAATTAAACTATGAATAACATACATTCTCCGAGATACACTTTCCTTAAAATACACACAGATATACACACTCATTCCTTCAGCAAAGCACATAAACACATAAACACAATTACAGATAAATACAACTACAGGTATTATTAAAAAATAACATAGATATAATATCCCCAACATTTTCTTTTTCCTTCTTCAACTATTATCTTTTTTTTTTTGTCAACCTCTTCCTAATCATCTTCGATGGCTAAATATAGTTTGTGTAACAAGCTTCATAGTGTTAAAAAAAAAGACCAAATCAGCAGAGTTCACAACTGCTCTTATAATGTTTAAATAAAAATATACATAGACAGTGACTATAAATCTGCTGTCCAGACCATATAAATCTGTATGTTGGAGAATGGCTTAAGAGGCTGCTTCTAAAGAAAAGTCTCTGAAAGGCTAAGCGGACATCTGTGAATAATTTGTATTTTTCTTCAATAAAAACTATCCCTGTCTGTGAATACACCAAAAGCAAAACTGTGATTATAGCATTAGAGAACATAGTAAGAGTATAGTACTGGTTTTTACGATAAGCTAGATGAATGTTGCCCCAACACTTTGTTACAGTTATGATTCCGTTTGAAGGCAAAATCAATTTCTTCCTTTTTAAAGAGATTCTGTATTTCACTGTTAACCTCTAAGCTGCAAGTCTGAGCTTACCTCCATGCACTGCAATTAGACTATTAGCAGATCTTCTTAGTGGACCTTTTGTGAAACATTTGTTGGCCAGACAATTATCACTTGACTGCTATGTTGACCTTGTATTATTACTCTCATATGTTGGTGGATAAACCTCTAATAAGGAATTGGTTTGAAGTAGAGGGTTTCCAATCTGACTCCTTTTCCTATATCCCTGATAAGTCATCGCAATAAGAACCAAAGTGTATCCACCAAGGTGAATATTAAGGGAAAGTGACCTTTTTCGAGCTCCCACTGAGGAGCTTATTTTAGCTTTCTTGGGCTATGCACTGAATGTATCAGCTGATCGCTGTATGCCACTGGGAATATCTCAGAGACAGAGCTTCTACGTGTGATTTCAAAGTATACAAAATTGTTATGCTAATGCAAATTGAGATCCAGTCCCATTTATACAATGCTTACTAAGCTAGATTGTTAAATCTAATGCCATCTATAGTTGCCCAACTCAATGCATATATAGGCCCTATGGACACATTACAATCCCTAAGCAGTTCCCAAACTTAAGGCCTTCTTAAAGCTGGAAACTCTCTGGTGGTGCAGTGGGGTAGTGGAGGCATGGAGCAGCACCCCGCGGACCCCAGCTAAGACGTCAATCCATTCTATGATGGTTTGACTCCTTACGATGGGGGCAGGGCACTCCTGTGGAGCTTGGAATGTTCCTTCAAATTCTTCTGCATAAAGTTAGAACTCTTCAGTAAAATTTTTGCAATCCAAAGGTCCAATTAAATATAAACCACGCAAAAAAGTAGCCCTTCCCTTTGCTTGCTTAAGTCTTGCCTGCCACTCAAATTGTAATTTTCAAGCTACACAAAGTATCTCATTTTATTACAATTCCTTCCAGTCGCAACATGTTGTCAACATTTTTATTATATAAATACCGGTATATATATATAGCTTCACATAGGTAGAACTTGCCTTCTGCTTCTTTTAAATGACAGTGTGATTTATGTGTTTAGTGATCATATTGAAAATGTCATCTAAGGGATAAGCAAAGTTTACGTGTGCACAGAATTTGTCATTGGCACTCATCTGACCATGTGGACCAGCTTGGTCTGAAATGTCATATATATATATATTAAAGTGATACTGTACTCACTATAACCACTTAGTCTCATTGAATTGGCTACAGTTCCTGGAGTTCCCTGGCACTGTCCCTCCATTTAGTGTTATATTATTTTTTTTTAACCCCTTAAGGACCAAACTTCTGGAATAAAAGGGAATCATGACATGTCACACATGTCTTGTGTCCTTAAGGGGTTAAACACCTTATTTATTGGTGATCGTCTTGTCAAATGCACAGTATACAATATACATTACAAGTTGTGTACATTTCTATAAGGATTTCGTTATCTGTGTTACATTCCATTTTCCATTTGGCAATATCCTACATTCTGGCTGGTCGAGTTGTCAAGACACATTGATTTTTTTTCATGTTAACCAATAACATAAAACCAAAAACAGGTTAATCTTGTGTTGTGATATTGCTTACATAGTTGTATGTAGCTAGTTGGTGTTATACTATTTTTGAGCAGTAAAAGAGTTCCTTGCCACCCACAGCCTGGCACCATCTGGGGGTATGGCAGAGATTACAAATTTCTATTTACCCATACCAATTTTTTTAGCCTATTTCTGCTCTGGATAATGCATCCTCATTAGCTCAAACAGCACAGAAGGTATAAATTGCCTGGCACTCTTTTTAGCATAAAAAACATTAACAGTGGTTACTGCTGAATGAATGGACATTGTCAGGGGACTCCAGATACTAAAACCACTTTAGTGAGATGAAGCAGTTACTATGACTACAGTGTCCCATTAAGTGAACATAGAGCATAATTCCATCCAATGATCAAGACTTCTGTCTGTCCATCACTGCTCATATATTTCAATTTTTTCTTCAACTTGAGAACAGTTGTAGTTAATCTTCACATGACCTGTTTTTGATATTCTTATACCTGTAACAACCATCATGCCTTTTTAATTGCCATTCCAGCATGATATATCTTTAGCATTCTATGGAGAAAGAGATGGATTAATTGCGGTTTCCCCTGTAGCAACACAGGAATAACAATATAGACCGGGCATGGCAAACCGGTAGTCCTGATACAGATAGACTGTTATAAGAACAAAATCAGATTTATTTTTAGAAAAACAAAAACTCGTCTTTAGTCCGTTAGAAATGCAATGTATATGTACACATGGACATTTTTTTTTTTTGTTCCTTTTCTAATTATCAGAAGTCTTCGACTTTAATCTTCAAAAATGTGAAACAGCCATTTTAACAAACCTTTTATTATTTTGAATGTTAGATGTGTTTGTCCATCTTCAGAATAAACCTCTTTTCACCCCTCCTATAACACTGCTTTTGTTTCATTAGGACTGTCTGAAAACTAGATTCTTGATTACTGGGTGAAACAAACTGAACGTAATTACCTGCATTGTTTAGAAAAAAGTATGGGGGTCAGACCATTAGTAAAATAATCTTTAATTTTCAGAGTGCCCAATTATCCTTAATAGGCCACTGCACTATATAAACAGTATAAAGTGTATTGTTTTTTGTATGTGTCTGTGTGTGTATATATACACTAATTTGGCAAATTTATGTAGACAATTGACCATTACATCTATATGAGCTTTTCGAGCATTCCATTCCATACAAGCATCAATATGGAGTTACGCCAACTCCCACTTTACTTTGTAGTTGGAACAGCTACTAGTCTTTTGGAAAGGCGTTCTACAAAGTTTGTGTGGGAATTTGTGTACATTCAGCAAGTAGTGTATGACAGGAAGGTCTTGCTTGAAGTCCATATTCTAGTTCATTCCAACAGGGCCGGATTAAGAGCCCATTGGGCCTGGTGCTGACAATTAATTATGATGTGGCTAATTACAGAATCTTATCGACTGAAAACACTAAAACAGACACACCTCACAAGCGTCATGTATCTGGTGGAGATGGTACTGGAGGAAACTCACAGGCTACAGCTATCAGAAAACACATATCCTATTCTAATCTTTCATCTTTCAAGTAAATCCATGCCCCCTAACAGCAGTGTTTGGTGAAACAGGATTTTGGTGGGCCGGGTAAAAGGGTGGGTCACTGATGTGAATCATGTAACCAGAACCGACCAAAGGGACAAACGTGTTGAAAAAGAGGGTGTATCTACATGAAGAATTAGATGGTCAGCCTGGTGTGAATGAACACCAGGCTGCCTGCCCATCATGCAGGATGACCAACAAAGTGCATACTATGCAGATAGCACCCTGATCTTGTAATAAATGCGTCTAATAATGCGCTAGCTTTACGCTTTCTAAGGACTGTCCCCCTAGCACTTGCTGGTCCACCCCTCTCCTAACTTTCTTACTAACAGGCAGACGCTCCTGGTATATAGTCTGGGGCAGAGAAAAGTGTATGTAGTGAGTGTAGAAGAAATGGAACATGCCACAGTGTTAGAGAGACTGAAGTAGCAAGAGCATTTGCATAGTGTGCAAAGTCAGTTTTACCTTAACTCATTTTATTGTCAGCAAGTCCACGCCAGTTTTGTTTCCCTACAACCTGCTTAAGTTTTTTTATTTTTTTATTTAATGGGCCTATTCCATAGGCATGGGCCTGGAGCTGCAGCTCCATCAGCATCTATTTTCATCCGGCCCTGCATTCCAAAGACAATAAGTGAGTTTCATGTCCGGGCTCTGTGTGCAGAGTCCAGTGGCGGCGTGCTTTATACCACTCCAGCCAATTGTTGGACTTGTACATGATGATATGTGGTTTGTATACAGTTGCTCAGCCTTGGAAACCAATTTCATGAAATTCCAGATGCACAAGAAATGTGTATTTTTATGTGCCACGTTTCAGAACTCCGTTCCTGCTCTGAGTACGTGTGGTCTACACTTCGTGGCTGGGCTGGTGTTGCCCTTAGATATTTCCACTTCAAAATAAGAGCACAGAGAGTAATCTAGGCCAAATCTAGCATGGTGGAAATGTTACACACCTTTTAAAGGATTACTCTGAACATCATCATAACCATCATAACTGTAGTGTTAATAATGCCAGGAGTGTCCTGATGTTGTTCCCCAGTAAGGGCACAAACCATTTTGCCTCCTACCTGGGTCCTTTTATGTGACAAGCGTCCCTCAATGGTGGCTAAATAACATCCAGCTTCTGCAGTGCTGCAGAAGCCAGATGCCAATCTTGCTGGTTATTCATTAGTTGAGAACGTCAGCTGAGCACTCTCAGCCAAGGAATGAAAGTGTGTGTAAGGAAAATGCACAGAATTGACATTAGCCATTACAGAACTCTTTCTAGGCTGGTTTGAGGCTGCTAGAGGTGGAGTCACAGTATGTTTTATATTGAAATTCTGCACATACAGGCTCTTTATACCATGACCTCTTCAAGTAAATAGTGGTCACGGTGCTTAGAGTAACTCTTTAAAAATAAGAGAGGCAAACTCGTAAAAACAGAAACCATGACATTGCAATGCAACAAGGACAACCAAGAAGTATATGTACTCTATACTGGGTTGTGATTGGTTACAGATGGCTGTGATGTCACAGGTGTGTACACATCATCAAAAAGTGTCACCTTATAAAAGGAGACCAAAGGGAAGGTTCCATTTCATATATGATGTCATAATGAGGCACCAGGAAGTTGTGGATGAGTGGGTGTGCATCAGAACACAGAAGAGACATCACTTGCATTGTGCTGCAATGGGCGGGTATTGTGACAATATGTAAAGGATCTACCAACCATTAGCCTCATTCTGGTTAGCCTATTCTTTTTCCCCCCCTTCTGTTATAAATTTCAGTCCATCATTTTTTTGGGGATATGTAATTCTGGGTATGATGACTGGAACTGCACATTAAGCTGATGGCAGCCATATTGTGCCTGCTATCAGCGTATTAACATTCACAGATTCGTGTTTGTTTACATCAATTTCCTGAGCCACCGCCCAAGATTGGAGGATTATGATGTGAAAGGCATTCACCTGTGGACAGCATAGGAGTATGTAAAATTCGACCTCTGATTTCCGAAGGGGTATTCTTAAATCAAATCTCTGAAGTTAAAAGTCACTTTGTGTATAGACTGTGATTGGGTAACACTGTATTATCATAAATGTTTTGAGCATACATTGTTATGATGTTTGGAGTGTCCCTTTAATTACTTAAATGTTTGTAGATCATAATTTGTTCCATGGATATTACTCTATCAATTAATTGCCTTCAAACATAAAATACTTTTCAGATAATTCCCCGGTCTCCACTCTAGTTAAATGCTCCCGGCTGTGCCAGGACTCTGCTATGAAAGGGTCACTGAAGACCAATGTTGGCACAGTGTCTCAATCCTTTCTAGCAAAATGTTGTGAGTCAAACTCACAAGAAGCTCACTCTCTTTTTCTTGGCACCAAAACGACATTCTATGTTTTTATTTTAAACTGTTACTACTTCGTACTGCTAATCTTACTCCTCCCCCTTGCAATAAAATAAATGAAGAAGTTGTAATCAAAAGAAAAAAAAAATGTGTCCTTATGTCGCTGATGTTGATTGCATCTCAGCTCCTCAAGGATCTCTATGAAATACCTCTTGCAGGAATAGCTGGAATAGCCTGCAGACACTGTGGCCATTTAAATGCTGCTGACAGACTCCTGTTGATAAAGAGTGTTAAGTCAGCTTAGTGTTTTGACAATCAGTCAACTGCTTGCAAGCAGGAGCCCTGGGGTCTGCACAGCTTAGAAAAAAACTAAAAAAAAATTCTAGGTGTTGTGGTCACAAGGCTTACCCGCCTCCTTTACACACAGACGCACACGGACTTCAGCGGAGCCGAGAAAGAATGATAACACACAGAAGTTTGGCAGGACATGCTTTTAAAAAAAGCAACAATTACATCCAGACTTCTATAGACCTACATTTATTAAACCCGATAAACAAGGTGAGATAAGAGAGGAAATGTGTATAGGATTTGGCACAGCTTGGAACACAGGGCATCTAAGGAGAATTTTATCATTCTGGACAGGGCTCTTTGTGTGTGCTAAAAATATGCAGACTCCTAACCATTCCTTCATATGGGATTTTCTTTCCTCCTGTGTGATATAGTAATTTAACACTCCAAAATAAAAAAAAATAATATTTTAACCCCCTGATAGCAGATGACAAAACATTGCTGTCATGATATCATATAAGATATGCCTTGAAGTCTTTTCTGCCTTCACGGCACACCCACATTCTTGCGTTCCATCATTCCAGAGGGCCTTTGTCGTTTCTGGTCACTCTTCTTTACCGACCAGAGGGAAATGGTTAATTTCTGCACTTTTACTTGATTCCAATGTTTTTTGAAATGGTCTCTTCTTGATTGTCCAGTCTGTGCTCATTGGCAATTACTTTTATCCCACACTTCTGAAGAACTCTATTTCGTTTTCACTTACCATGATGTTGGCTGGCTGATCAATTAACCTTCAGCAGTAAGATTGTACATTGTCATCCTGCCATGACACTTTCATGGTTTACAGCTGGAGGTCAACTAAAATAAACAATGTGTTTCATCTGTATAAACTTGAGTTTTAACAACTATATATATATATATTTTTTTTTTTCTTACATTTTCAACAACTGTTACGTAAAAATAATTTTGAAATTATTTCAAGTGTTGAAACCTCAATTCTTCTCATAACTCTGCTAGTCACTGCATAAGAGGAAGGAGTCTGACCAAAAAGAGCTCTTCTGAATTGCTGTACATGTGGACTGAATGCCACCAGAATACTTCTGGTGTCCTAGAAGTGAGACATCAGGGAATGAACGTGGGGCAGAAGTACAAAAGTAGGAATGTCCATTCTAACTTAGGACTGTTTTGGGTTATGCATTCTGCATACTCTTTTAATATACTAATTACATTCAGTGGGATGTGAGAATGGCCAATGGTCTGAATACATTTGCAATCAATGTTTTTCCAAGAAAAAGTCTTCTCTTTAGCTGTTTCGCTCTGACCCTGTCCTTCAGTTGATCTCAGATTCTTCAAACAGCCCTAAACCAATTCCCAAAACAGCTTGAGAAACGGACATATTTTTCACAAGATGTTTTTTTGAATGAGGAACTACTGATTGGCTTAGAGCATCAGCTGACACTCTTCTGCCAATCAGCAGTACACTTGATGAAGGTATGGTGCCCAGAGTGTTCCTTTTAGAGTGCGTGTATACAGATGAAATTATCCAAAATTCTGTTAGTCCAGTAAAAAATGTATTAAAAAATACTAATTTCATCTTTTATTTTACATCTGCATCACTGGACTAATATGGCTACAGTCGCTACTCTAACACTATATATTCAAAAATAACCATAGTGCATCACTGGACTAATATGGCCATATAACCATAGTGCATTATGGACATATCTCAGATAGAATCTTGGGAAAATACAATTGATTGGGCACAGTACTTCCAAGCAATTGTATTTCCACAAATCTCCCAGAATTCCCAGAATTGTTCCAGCATATCCCAGAGATGTTCAATTAGATTGCTTTCTTCTTCCCATAGTGCATCCTGCTGCCATCTCTTCCCGAGGTAAGTGATGCACACGCACCCGCACCTGCCCATTAAGCTGATCTAAAAGAAAACAGGATTTATCAGACCAGTCAACCTTGTTCCATTGCTCCATGGTCCAGTTCTGATGCTCACGTCCCCAATGCGGTGAACAGGGGTCATCAAGGCACTCTGACCCGGTCTGCGGCTACACAACTCCATACACAGCAAACTGCAATGCACAGTGTGTTCTGACACCTTTATATAATGGTCAGCATATATGTTTTTCAGCAAGTTGAGCTACAGTCTTCTTGCTAGCCTTCGTTCCCCACGTGCATAAGTGAGCCTTGGGTGCCCATGACCCTGACTCTGGTTCACTGGTTGTCCCTTCTTGCACCACTCTTGGTAAGTACTAACAACTACATATTGGGAACACCCCACAAGACTTGCAGTTTTGGAGATGCGCTGACCCAATAGTCTGGCCATCACAATTTGTCCATTGTCAGTCACTCTTTTCAATTGCCCATTTTTTTCGGCTTCCACAGATGAAATTTGAGAACTGGCTGTTTATTTTCTGCGTAATATATCCAACTCTTTGACAAGTGTCATTGCAACAATATAATCAATGTTATTCACTTAACCTGTCTTAAAACCAAGAGGGCTGCACTTTCCTAAACATGCATACATTGTAACGGTGCTGCTAAGGCCAATTCACACAACATACAATATCCAGTGCACTCACTCATTCACTAAACATCAACTTCAAGAATTGAATACATAACCTATATAAACATACCCCCCAACTTTTAAAATGGACAAAGATTGACACTTTCATTTTAGGGGTGTGCATTGTGGGCGTGACCAGGGGCAGGGCTTGTCTGAGAAATTTTAGGTGACTTAGAACAATTTATGCAACTAAAACGCAATTTAGACCAATGGGTCTTATTCACAAAGACTGATTTCTATACACATTTATTGTAGTTCAAAGACTATTCCTGGGAGTATTATTGCTGTGGAGCTCTGTTATACGCTCACACACCAACAATATGGAACTCCTAGAAAAGAGGGACATTAGGTTAGGAGTGAGAGTTATTTTGTCCCAATATAGGGACTGTTCCTCCAAATAGAGACACTTGGGTGGTATGTACGTATGCATATATATTCCATATTAAATGAAATATTATTAAATTGCACCCGTGTTATTGGTTTGGAGATTGAAGAGCATAATCAGTGTGTAATTTCCTTTGTTTAATAGACTAAATGAATTTAAAATTAATTGCTGTTTATTCTCTTGTGATTACAACTAGTACATAATGAACAGTTTCCTGGACCTCTGACTAGCTGGGGTGCCTCTACAGCAAACAATGGATCACTATAAACATGTGTCACTTTGTAAGGTGTTAAATAGCTGAGTGCTTTCACTTTATTTCAAGGCTTCTTTCTGCGTCTCGTAGAAGAAAAGATTCTTTATGGTTCAAGACAATTTCACAAAACTTCTAACAAGGATCTCAAATCCAATATTGAATCAGCGACTGAAGTCTGTCCATTGTGTGCGTTTAGACCTACCTGGATGGGTATTCGCAGAAATTGTTTTCTTTTCTCCCGTGAAGCCTTTGAAGATTAAACAAGGAGGAAATCCTTTGTGGAATATGTCAAACGTGGCTCCTATCCTGTGACTTGTATTCATAAACTTCTCACTAATATTGAGAGCTTGCAGCAGTGTAAATACCAGGCCTCCCCATTCCATATTTATAGGAATTTATATGGAAATGCCTTCAACTCTGCATTTTAAATCTGGTTCCATGGCACGGTACTGTTTCTACATTTTAACTTTTAAACCGTACAGTCGATGTTTATACACAGAGAAGCTACATCCAAAGTATTAAAATAGAAGATCAGGAACCGTTCTGAGTCTGAATCTTTTTGGATTTATTGGGGACCTACTGTGATTTTTGATGTATTAAAAAAAAAAAAAGATCTGATACACGGTGATGAAAGATTGGAAGCAGGAAAACGTGCAGTTGCTAGATTTAAAAACGTGTTACCCTTGATATATCCCTGTATTGAAGTGATAGTGTACAATAAAAGTTGTGTGATTGTGAAATGCTCCCCTGGATTTGTCAATGTGTTCCTGAACTGATGGTCTCAGGATTAGAAAAAATAAAAATAAATTTACAGAGTTCAGAAACGTTTGGGAATGAATGTAGAAATATTGTCCTGTACTTAAACAAGCCCTTTAGAGAAAGCTGAATCATTAGTGAAATTAGTGAAATTGTTGGATAGCTTTGCCCAGGACAAAGAACAGATTCTTTATTGGTAATGAATGAATCTCTCCTGCCGTATTCTAACCCTTTATTTTGAACCTCACCTCTACCTGCCATTTGTTTTTCATACTAGTACGTATTCAAAGCAAAAAATAAAATAAAAATATAGACATAGTAAAAAGGACCGCACTCCAAGGTCTTTGTGATAGTTTTCAAATAAGATTTTACTTTTATTTAATCCATATAAAAGTCGTTTCAACCCCCACATGGAGCTTTGTCCTGATGTAAGCTCCATATGGGGGCTGAAACATTGACTTTTATATGGATTAAATAAAAGTTAAATTTTATTTGAAAACTATCACAAAGACCTTGGAGTGCGGTCCTTTCTACTATATCTACATGATTTTGCCAGACCTGCACCGGGCATTAAGAATTTAACCAGGAGTGCAAGCCCTTATATAGTGTATATATATACACTGAACAAAATTATAAACGCAACACTTGTTTTTGCCCCCATTTTTCATGAGCTGAACTCAAAGATCTAAGACTTTTTCTATGTACACAAAAGGCCTAGTTCTCTCAAATATTGTTCACAAATCTGTCATAATTATTCATTTTATTATTACTGGTATTTATATAGCACCAGCATATTCCGTAGCACTTTACAATATTATCAAAGGGGGAGATTTAACAATAAATGAGAAAATTACAAAAACTTACAGGAACAATAGGTTGTTGTTCAAATGAGCTTACAGTCTATAGGAGGTGGGGCGTAAAACCCAACAGGAGGTAGCAATCAAACAAGGAGGAGTGAAGCAGAACTGGAGGAGAGAATAGAGTGCTGCCCTTTAGGAGAGAGCAAGGGACAGGAATGTGAGGTAAAGGTTACTCTAGGAGGCCATAAAACTTCCTAAAGAGATGGGTTTTGAGGTACTTTTGGTTGAAGACTAGGGAAGAGTCTGATGGTGGTAGGCAGGCTATTCCAAAGGAAAGGAGCCACCCGCGAGAAGTCCTGCAAGCGTGAGTTGGCCGTACGGGTGCTAGTAGCGGACAGGAGAAGGTCACAGGCAGAGCAGAGAGACTGAGAAGGGGCAGACCTGCGGATCAGTGAAGAAATATAGGAGGGGCTAGAATTGGTCTGTGCTTTATAGGTGTGGATTAGTACCTTGAATTGACTCCTATAGCATACAGGATGCCGATGAAAGGACTGACAGAGGGGAGAGGTGTGAGAGGAGCGACAGAAGAGGAAAATCAGTCTAGCTGCAGCATTCATTACAGACTGTAGCGGGGCAATACGACTTATGGGAAGACCTATTAGGAGAGAGTTACACTAATCCATGCGAGAGATTACTAGAGCATGGACAAGCTCCCTAGTAGCATCTTGCATAAGAAAGGGGCGGATGCGGGCTATGTTTTTAAGGTGGAATGTACAGGATTTGGTTACAGACTGGATGTGAGGCTCAAATGTGAGGCCAGAATCAAGTATAACGCCAAGACAGCGCGCTTGCAAGGATGGACTGATGTGGGTACCACTCACTTGAAGGGAGAGCGAAGGAGGAGAATAAGTATTAGGAGGAGGAAAGACAAGGAGTTCAGTTTTAGAGAGATTGAGTTTCAAAAAGCGTGAGGACATCCAATCGGAGATGGAAGAAAGGCAAGCAGTGATATGTTGCAGGACGGCAAAGGAGAGTTCCGGGGAGAAGAAGTATATCTGAGTGTCATCAGCGTACAGGTGGTATTGGAATCCAAATGAGGTAATACATTTGCCAAGAGAGTCAGTATAAAGAGAAAATAGAAGTGGACCAAGTACAGAGCCTTGGGGGACTCCAACAGAGACAGGACGAAGGGAGGAGACATCATTAGAAAAGGAGACACTGAATGAGCATTGGGAGAGATAGGAGGAAAACCAAGAGAGAACATTGTCACAGACACCGAGTGATTAAAGAGTTTGGAGAAGGAGAACATGGTCAACAGTGTCAAAGGCAGCAGAGAGGTCAAGAAGAATTAGTATAGCTGTGATTAGGTCATTAGTGACTTTAATAAGAGCAGTCTCAGTAGAGTGGAGGGGGCGGAAGCCAGACTGAAGAGTGTCAAGGAGAGAGTTGGAATTGAGGAAGCAAGTCAGATGGGTAAAGACAAGTCTTTCCAGAAGCTTTGAGGAAAAAGGGAGCAGGGATATGGGACGATAGTTAGAAGGGGAAAACAGGTCAAGAGATGTTTTTTTTAAGATGGGTTCTACAGTATCATGTTTAAGGGCAGCAGGGACACCAGAAGAGAGAGAGCAGTTGAAGGTGAGACGGGACAGGATCAAGCAGGCAAGTGGTGGGTCGAGAGGAAAGGAGCCTGGGAAAAAGTCTGAAGGGTAGGAAAGGCATGACCTAGGTTAGGTTGAGAAAGAGCAAGGTGGTGAGAATTCTTTCCTTAGCTGTTCAATCTTGTTGTTAAAGTAGCATGCAAAGCTATCGGCTGTAAGGTTAGTTTGGGGGGTGGCCAAAGCAGGGCCAAGAAGGGAGTTAAAGGTATTAAAAAGATGCCTGGGATTGCGGTAGCATGAACTAACGAGGGAGGAAAAGTATGACTGGCAAGGGAAAGGTCTGTGCTGTATGAACAACAACTTGAATTTATAGTGGAGGAAGTCAGACTGGGTGTGTGACTTCCTCCAGCAGCGTTCAGCAGAACGGGAGCATCTCTGTAGGTAGCGTGTTGATTTAGTGTGCCACGGTTGGGGGCGTGTTCTCCTCAAGGTGCATGTTTGGAGCGGGGCTGCAGCGTCCAGGGCAGAGGTGAGGGTAGTGTTATATGAGGAGATAGCCAGTGAGGGACATGAGAAAGTAGAGATGGATAGAAGTTGGGAATCAATATTAGCTGATAGCTGCTGGAGGTCAATATAATTCAGATTTCTTCCTCGTTGAAGGGGGTTAGATTGAGGATGATGGGGTAGGGGGCAATTGAGAGCAAATGATAAGAGGTGGTGATCTGAGAGCGGAAATGGAGTGTTGCAGAGATTAGGGATTGTACATTCATGAGAGAAAATAAGATCAATGGTATTGCCAGCTACATGGGTGGGGGACTTAACCCTCTACGATAGCCCAAGGGAGGAGGTCATTAAAAGCAGTTTTGAGGCAACTGAGGACAAGGCTAGGTTAATGGAAATGTTGAAGTCCCCAAGAATTAGGGATGGAATATTAGAGGAGAGGAAGTAGGAAAGCCAAGCAGCAAAGTGGTCAAGGAAGAGGAGAGGGGAACCAGAGGAACGATAGATAACAGCATTGTTAGCAGGGATGGGTTTGAAAAGGTGAATTGAATGAAATTCAAATGAGGAGGAAGAGAGGGAAGGAGTGGTGGGTTGAGGTTTGAAGGAGCAATGAGGCAATAGTAGAAACCCTACACGATCACCTATGTTTTCAGAGTGTCTTGGGTGGTGGGAAAATTGAAGACCACCAAAGGATAGAGAGGCAGGTGTTGCTCTGTCAGAGGCAGAGAGCCATGTTTCTGCTAAGGCTAGTAAGTCTAGGGAATGAGAGATGAAAAGGTTGTGCACAGCATTGGATTTAGTAACACTGCAAACAGAGCGTTCATTCCAGAGGGCAGTATGGAAGGGGGATTTAAAGGAAGAGTGGCATGAGATGGGTACGAGATTATTGTGATTCCTGGAGTTAGCACATGGTGGGTTTGCAGAGGTGGGACCGGGATTTGGAGAGACATCACCAGTTGCTAAGAGCAGAAGGAGATACTAAGAGAAGGTTGGAGTAGGATTTAAAAGATACGTACCATAATACACATGCAGATACACAGGCACATAGATACATACACCGACACAATTATGTATACATACATTGGTTCTGGTCTCTATAGCTTGTCCCTTCAGGCTTTTCAATGAAACACTGCCTTTTCAGAGAAAATACATTGTTTACAATGCTGCTTAGTAACACCTCTAGTGGCCTTCACTCAAACCACATTTGGCATGAAGATGCTGAATGTTCCCCATAGCGAAGCATGCTCAATAGCCTTCCAATGCTTTCCTATCAAGATTGATTATCTCAGCCATGGAGACGGATTTAGCCATGGTGAAAAAAATCACCTTTCCCATGTATCAGAGGGGCATCGGTCACCTGAACAGACATTCACTAAGTGACAGACACACACACACAGACTCCCAGACAGATATACACAAGCTCGCAGACTGACACACAAACTCACAGACACACAGTCACACACACAGATACACACACTCAAAAGTTGAATGTTTAAAATTATTTTAATTAAAATCCACCCAGCCTCCCTACCTTTAGGAGAGCTGGAGTGGATAGTCATTCTCTGGGGTCCAATGGGGCTGCTGTCATCTCCCTGCTCTGCTCCCTGTCGCGCACTGTTTAGTTTAGTATGCTGGGGCCGGAATGACGTCATATTCTGGCTACTGGCATGCCTGCAGGGCATGTAAGGGAGCAGAGCATAGAGATGACAGCTCCCTACCTCGCGGGTCTATTTCACAAAGCGGCCGCCGGCCTGCCTCTGCTCTCCCATAGCTGGCCACCTGCATTCTCCCTTGCCACTCTGGGCCGACATATCCAGGCACCAGGACAAAATTCATAGTTGCCATGATGACCTGGTGCCTGGGATTTGTCAAGCCCTGAGATACACACACTGACACATACAGTGACATACAGACTCATACACTGACACACCGACTCAAACAGATACACAGACATACATATACACAGACACACACAGTGACACATATACTGACACATACAGTGACACACAGAAATACACTGACATACTGGAAAAACAGGAAAAAACTATTACAGGGTGTGCCAAGAACAAAATAAATAAATAAAATGTATAATAGGAAAAAAAAAAAACAGAGGGGACCAATGGTGCAGTAACTTAAAGGAGTATGGCTACAGATAACACTGAGATTAAGGCTACTGAGAAACGCGTTGTATTTTAATCTAAATAAAAAAATTTCGGACTATTTTAAATACTTTTATATTTATCCTTATTTTTTTACCTGGCATTTCCTAAACATCTTAAGTTTTTATACCATCTGAAGAATCCATGGTGGGGATCGTACCACCCAGGCGCTTTACACAGAGCGGTTTGTCTGCTCTGTAAATTGTAAGTACATCTCTTATTTTATCCAGCACTTTTTTTTAATATAGAGAGCACTATGGGCCTTCTCTTCTGTTTTTATTTCATATAACCTGCACTGAAAATCTTGTGAGAGGAATATCCTACATGTGGGGAGTTTAAATACCACTGTATGCTGTTTTAACTCGATCTGGTTATAGCTCCCATAAATGTGAGTTGGCATTTCTTAATCTCAGTGTTGTCTGTAGCCATACTCCTTTAACCCCTTAAGGACCAAACTTCTGGAATAAAAGGGAATCATGACATGTCACACATGTCATGCGTCCTTAAGGGGTTAAGTTACTGCACCATTGGTCCCCTCTGTGTGTTTTTTTTCTTTCTTTCATATATGCTGATGAGAACTTGACCCAAGACGTCCTGAGAATTTCTGAAGAATATACCTGTGAGTTAGAGACTTTAATTTGCCTGTTTCCCTGGTATTTTTTTCCTATTATACATTTATTTATTTTGTTCCTGGCGCACCCTGTAATTGCTGTTTCCTGTTTTTCCAGTCCTTTGAAGGGTTTTGAGGGTTACCCTTCCTTTCAGGTATGCAGTCTCCCCCTCCCCATTGTGATCAGTTTGGATAGCGCTGTTCCATCCCTCTTTTTTCTTTATTATACACTGACATACATATACACGCACAGACACATACACTGATATACAGATACACGCACAGACACACACTGACGAACAGACATACACTCACATACTGACACATGCAGATACACACACTGACACATACACTGACATATACAGTGATACACATGCAGAAACACTGACACATAAAGACTAAGAGACATACAGATACACACAAACATTACACACACACATACAGATACACAAAAAACACATATATCCTACCTTTTGGCTGGCTGGGTCTGGTTGGAGTTGGGGACTTGCTGCTCTCCCTTTCCGCCTGCCCTGCCCCCTCCTCTCCCGCGCAGCATGCTCAGTGTGTGAGCTGGGAGGAAGTAGTTACAAGCTGTTACTTCCTCCCAGCTCTGGCTGCAGGAACACAAAGCTATTAAAGCGCCGCAGCGCGGGACCGGACCCCTGAAGGCACATGTGTATCGAGTGGCCCAAAGTGCATGGCTCTCACTCAGACAGGAGTTCCCAACCCGTGCAGCGGCCTGCACCGCCGCCATTAACAAAATAATTTTGCGTACCCCAAGGGGCACTGAACTGTACCCCTGGGGGTACGCATTCCACTGCTGTAGAGGACGGACTGTAGATCACAGAAGTTAGATGGCTGTATTTGGACTTAACCCAAGGGTGAGAGAAGGGAATGTGTTAGTGTGGTAAGTGAATAGGCCAGGACAGACAGCAAAGATTCTGCATGACATCCAGTCATAGGATCAGCAGGTCTTCCCAAAATTTTAAAGGCATGACCGTTTTAGCAAAACACACAATCTACATTTATTTGGGTCCAGGGCTGGATTACACAACAAGAGCCTTTAGGCACAGAATGCTCAAGCGCCCCCATCCCCCCACCTCAACCATTTAAAAAAAAAAAATTTGGTTTGTCTATTCTGGCCCAGTCCTTTCCCCGCTCTCGCCAGAAAATCCTATGTTCAGTCTAAAAGTGCGGGCGATGCACAAACCATGCTCCATCTGACTCAACACAGCGATCCAAGAGTCCGGCAGCCACTGGACCAGTTGGCAAACAGCAAACTCTGTGCAGCAGGTAGGGAGGGGGCTTTTAACATACAGAATAGTCACCCCTCATTAGACTTGAACCTTTAGGCTGGTGTTACCAGTACATCCCGTTGCCTACTCAGAGGATGCTGTGCAATCCAATACACTAACAGGGACCTGGTCAGACTTTTTGCTTGAAAATGGAATGCTGTTCCGAATTCTCAGAAGCAACCTCAACTAAGAACCTTTATCACTTAGGGATGACCTTGTTTTGTTTGGTCACTTAGGAGGAGAATTAAGGATGGAGAAAGCAATAAGGAACAGAACACTCTGTAATGTAAGCTGTAAAGTGCTAAGTGCCAGCAGTGCTATGTAAATAAAATAAACGTATACTGTGTATTCACCACATTTACCTCCCTATACTGTAATGTACCGTGCAACATGCTAATTATCACCTACTACCGCTATATAAATAGAATATACATTTACTGTACCTTTCTCTACTGGAATGTAAACTGTAAAGTGCTTATTACAATTTTTAGTGCTATATAAAAAATATGCATACATCTACTGCAGTTACTACACTCACAATGACAGTAATATAACTTTTAAAATGCTAAGTGCACCTGTTATTGTGATACAAGTAAAATATACCTATACTTCATACCTATAGCACTTTACCTTCCTTGACTGTAGTGGAACCTGTTAAGTGCGTAGAACACTTATGATTGCAATATATATATATATTTATATACACTTAAAATAATGCACTTACTGTATGTCCACTGTATTGTAATGTAACCTGTAATGTGTTAATTACAGCTGTTAGTGCAATATAATCCTCCTCCTCCGAGAGAGAGTGTGTCTGTAGAATCCATGTTTAAAATGGAATAATGAGGCAAAAATGTGATTCTTTGGTAAACTAATTTGCATATGCCCACCCAGAACCCTTAGCAATAGTAACCTTGCTGCAATGTTGTGATTTCTGTGGGAAAAGCAAGTCTTATGGCTTGACTGGTGTGCAGATTTTTGTTTAACATTGTATTGACTATCCACTGACTTCAGGTGGAAGGGGTTTTCAATCACAATTTTCCCCCACCATAACTTTCTTGGTTTGTGCATTGCAGGTAACTTCAAGTCTCAATAGCAAGCCAGTAACCCACCACATGCTGATGAGTTGCATTAACAACCTTGTTTAAAACAAAATACTGAGGTATAAATGTGATTCTTTGTTGAACTAATTTGCATATGCCACCCAGAATCCCTTGCAGAAGTAACTTCACTGCAAATTTGAGATTTTTGTGGGAAAAGTAAATCTTACGGCTTGACTGGTGTAACTGTTCACTGACTTCAGGTGGAAGGGGTTTTCAATCACTTTTTCCCCTCCATGATTACCTTGATTTGTGTGTGTGTGTGTGTGTGTGTGTATATATATATATTACATACAAGATCCAATGCACTCACTCATTCACTAAACAGCAATTTCAAAGCTCACAGAATGTAACATTTGTTTTTCTTATTTAAAAAAAACAAAAAAAAACACATAACCTAGGCAAATATAATAGGGGTTAAGTTCCAGTATATGATCATACATTGCATAAGCCTGTCACAACGCCACCGTACGCCATTCTTGGCAGGTCCTATCCTAGCAACCTAATGCCTGATCTTATTGGGTTAATCCTTTTACTTAGGAAATGCTTCCTCCTGGGACTATCTGCTGGGCAAGGTTAAATAGGGCCGTGGAACGAGGCGCGCGCGTGTGTGTGTGTTGCTATACACACGGTATACCTGTTGCACTTACTGTAACTCCCCGACTACAGTGTTAGCTGTAAAGTGCTAAGTACACTTGTTATCACTGTATAAATAAACTATAAATACACTTTATACCTACAGCATTTTCTCTACCACCCTCTACTGTAATAAAAAAGATAACTGATAAGAACACGTAATTGTAATATAAATATACATGCAATATATATAACTACTGAACTTATTGCTTCTCTACGACTGTAATATAACCCGTGAAGTGCCAACTACACCTGTTTGTGTTATATAAATACAAAATACATACACAGTATGACTCACACACTTACTGTACCTGCCCTTATTCTAATATCACCTATAAAGTGCTAAGTACACCTGTTAGTGCTATATAAATAAAATGTATTTGCAGTTTATACCTACTGCACGTACTTTCACACTTAAACCCCTTAAGGAAACAGCTTCAATTTTCCTGTTTTTACTCGAAGACACCGGCAATTTTAGTATTTTTGTCATGTGTGCGTTCTACTGCAATTTCCATCTTTCTTTCATTTATCGCACCAAAACATATTATATATTGTTTTTTTAAAGGGCAGAAGGGTTTTATTTTGATGTGACATAAACATATATAAATTCACATTAATTATTTAGTAAATGCACAAAAAAAAATTAAACAAAAAAATATTTTTCATAGTTTTGGCAATAATAACATGTGCATAAATAGTGCACCTTAGGGATTAGTGATGTCCCGAATGGTTCGCCGAACGGTTCGCCGTGGATGGCGAACATATGCGCTGTTCGGTCCGCACTCTATGTCATCATTGAGTAAACTTTGACCCTGTACCTCACAGTCAGCAGACACATTCCAGCCAATCAGCAGCAGACCCTCCCACCCCCTGGACAGCATTCATTTTGCATCCATTGTGAAGCTGCATTCTTAGTGAGCTGTCCAGGAGGTGAGAGGGTCTGGGAGGGAGGGTCTGCTGCTGATTGGCTGGAATGTGTCTGGTGACTGTGAGGTACAGGGTCAAAGTTTACTTAATGATGACGAATAGGGGGCTGACCGAACAGTGCATATGTTCCCCGTCCGTGGCGAACCGTTCAGGACATCACTATTAGTTTATTCAAAATAAACACATTTATTTGTTCTGATTTATAGAGTGCTTTATATGTCTAGGATTTCAGTTTATTTTTTGTAGTTACATTTCACAAAATACAAGAAGTAAAATACAATTTCAATGTGGAATGATTTTAGAATTTGGAATGTTTGTCTTGTAGTCTTCACAGAAAACTAAATTGCCACACACAAGTATATATTCATAAGGGGATTGTGACACTTTTTACATAACCATTTAACTCCCATTTTTTTCTAAATATTGTAGTACGTCTACGTCTTTCTGGTGTGAGCAGGGAGTTAACCCTGCTCAGATCACTTTGCAACAAATAGAGATTTAAATTCCCAATTGCATTTCCATCTAAAAATGGCTCCAGCTGATAGAGGGGAACCTCAAAATTTAGACCGGCTAACACCAGGTTTTACCACTAGGGTATTTAAATCCCCATTTAAAAAGCTGAGTGCAGCACTTACTTTGAGCGCTGTATGTAGTTCATCTATCAGCATAGGGTTGCCAATTCTGGCCCCAGATGACCTGGGATTCCCCTTTTACCAACAGTGAAATGATCACTGTTGATGAAATATAGCATGGTGGCATTATTCTTTCTTGGGTCCTTAATGGAAGAACATACATAACGGAATAATTCAGTTGCGCATCATTAAAGGGACACTATAGTAACCAGAACAACTACAGCTTAATGTATTTGATCTGGTGAGTATAATCATTCCCTGCAGGCCTTTTGCTGTAAACACTGCCCTTTCAGAAAAAGGAAGTGTTTACATTACAGCCTAGGGACACCTCTAGTGGCCACTCCTCTGATGGCAAAGTATTTGATTGGCTGAGATCATAAATTGTGATGTTATCAGCTAAAGAGGAAGATCGAGGGTGAGTCCAGCACTGGCAGACCTGTGCGGCACTGCAAATAAGGTAAGTTTCATTACCTTTTTAAGGGGTACAAGTCACCTAAATGGTGGTTTTAACACTGTATGGTCATTCATACATGTTTGCAGTATAGAAAAGGATCTCTATCTAGACAACACAAAACAAGGTAACTGCAGCACACCTAAAAATAGGGTTCCCTCACAGGACCTATAACATAAACAGAGGAAAACAGATGGAGGAAAGGTAGCGCCACTAAAACAGAAAAAAATTGCTATTAAACTGGTATCAAATATAACAGAATTAAAAAGCAGAATAAGTACACAGTATATACACCCTGTTCCAAATTATTATGCAAATGATATTTTTCTCATTTACCTTAATAATTGATGTAAATAACAGTCAGCATAATTCTCATGTTATCAACTATTAATAGTACAATTCAAATTTTATTGAACAAACCTCCTAATGATAACAGTATTTTTTTTAAACATAAAAAACTTACAATGCACTGTTCCAAATTACTCCATCCATCTGGACCATCCAGGATTGCACGGCACTCATCAGTGAACAGGGCTCACTGCCCAATGCAGCCGTTTCTGCTTGTGAGCATTGGTTAGTGGTGGCCGAATAAAAGGTTTATGCACAGTTGCAAGACTCTGGAGGACTCTACACCTTGATGTCCGTGAGACTCCAGAGGCACCAGCAACTTCAAATATCTGTTTGCTGCTATGTAATGGTATTTTAGCAGCTGCTCTCTTGATCCGATGCATGGATCTTGCAGAAATCTTCCTCAATGTGCCTTTATCTGCACGAACCTGTCTGTGCTCTGAATCAGCCACAAATCTCTTAATAGTGCGATGATCACGCTTAAGTTTTTGTGAAATATCGTATGTTTTCATACCTCGTCCAAGGCATTGAACTATTTCACTCTTTTCGGCAGCAGAGAGATCCTTTTTCTTCCCTATATTGTATGAAAATGGTGCTCTGCTTAATAACACCCTACTTTAGTAGTTTTTCCTTAAATTAGGCTCACCTGGCAATCTAATTATCACAGGTGTCCGAGATTGTTTTCAGTGATCAAAAGAGCCCTGAGACACAATGCCATCCATGAGTTAAACTGAAAAACAAAATATTTAATCTTTGTGACACTTAAATAGAATTTGCATAATCATTTGAAACAGGGTGTAGATATATAGAGTGTGTGTGTGTATATGTTTGACAATATTTATTTTCAATGTGTGTGTTTGTGTACAAACACTATATATAGAGATATCTCTATATATAGTGTTTGTATGCTATATACTTTGGGCTGGAGGGTTGCAGTAGGAGAGGGGCGGGAATAGACAGCGAGCTGCTCGCGAACGTGCATACCGCGCACATGCGAGTAGAGCGCTCAGTGTTTATTTATAGGGCAGCATTCAAAGCCGCTCTATGAAGAATGCGATTGGTGCAGCACAAGCCGTGCGTGTGCACCAGATCGCTATGACACTTCTCTGATTGAGGAGGCACGGCCTGCCGAGGATCTCGGCGCTGGAACGGAGGTAAGTTTTATCTATAATAAGGACTAGAAAATATTTTTTATTAAGGGGAAGTTCATATAAAAGCAAGAATGAAGGCTAGGGGATCCTGTCTTTCTTGCTTTTATATGTTGACTATAGTGATCCTTTAATTTCTGTTGTATTATTTTGGTTGATTATGTACGAGGCTATGTCTCCTATTTACACACATTTATCTAATATGTGCTCTATTCAAGCCTCGGGCATAGTTAACTCTATCTGTCCAGTGGAATCTTTCTCATGTTAATTACTACAGTTTATTGAAATAGCATTTCTCACACTATCTCTGTTCAACCACATAGAATTGTGTCCATTACGTCTCTAATTTAGTTTTTTCACAAATGCGGTTCCTTATGATGCATCACTCCAACTCGGGTGAAAAACCTCAACCGCTCACTATGCTACTATTTCTAACTATATGTCGGTATAATGCTTGTCCATGCTGTTGTAGCAATACAAGCTTGTTTGGAATCATTTGCACAACAAAAATAAAGAAATAAAAAATACATATATATATATATATATATATAAATAAATAAATAAATCTGCAATTCAGTGTTGACTGACAAGCATTACTTTTGCATAAGCCATGAGCCATTGAAGTCCAAAGATCCTTTATTTAAGGCACCAAAAAGGTATCTTAAAAGTACTATAAATAAAGGATCTTTGGTCCTAAGGTTTGTGCTGGACTTTCCTACTTTTCCAAATTGCTATTGGTGGAAACGAAGTCTGTGCTCTATAGGTGGGACAGATTCTTCATTGTGGTAAGTATGATGCTAATAGCATGTCTGGTAGTTCTGTGTGTCTGTTCCGGTACAGCCCTCTGAATAAGACATCTTGATGGATCTTCCATATAGGCCTGCTTTGTATTCTCGTTCGTTAATGAGAATTCTATTCAGCTATGGTAATGGAGCTATGATAACCAAATCCCCACTCTATCTTCCTCTGTTTCTGTGCTTTCTGACAGCGTAGGAATGTGTTCCTATAAATAAATGCACTTTTTAAAAAATTGTGTTTTTATTTAAGGGGAAATGAACATATGTTACCCCATATTCACGGCCCCCAACCTAACTCAGAGAATCATCCCCCCTTCTTCCAGAATCTACCTAAATCCTCCCTAACTACCTTTACTCCACTATTTCTCTCCTTTTTTCAAATTGCCTTTTTTTATTATTTTCTTGCAACAAGACCAGATATTAAATGTAAGATTCCATTCTGCCTTAATCAATAAAGCTGTGATTTGCTGCAGATGCTCCTCCCTAGACCTCCGAATCAGTGCCAAGCAACACTACATGAGTCAAGATGATTATTGATGTGCAGCAAAGGCCACTTCTGATTTATGTAAATAGGGCTTTTCTAAGGGATACAGTGTGAGAATATTAGGCAATAAATCTCATCATAAGTCACCTTGCAAGTATTGAGTAATGCCAAACATGGTAGGTGCTAAAATATGTACATGAGATTATTGCTAAGCTAACAAAGCTGATGCTTCACTTTATTAATAGAAGAATATCTAAGCGTGATGTAGAAGAAAGTGCAAAAAATCTCAATCTAGAAATTATGAGCTTGCATGGCATATTGGCAATGATTAATTTTACTACTAGTTTATAATAGAAAATTAAACATGTTTTGAACCTTAAAGGGACACTATAGTCACCAAAACAACTACAGCATGATGTGCCGTTCAGCGTCTCTATGCTCTGTATGGGGACGCTGAATTTTCCTCATAGAAATTTGCTGATTGGCGAAAACAATGTTTGTCCCCACCTCATCCTGCCACCTTGACGATTTTAGCCAATATTTAGGCAAAAATCGGCAATTCGGATGATGTCACTAAAGAGGCTGATCAGGGGCGGGGCTGGAAACAAGGTTAGTTTTAATTGCTTTTAAGGGGACTAAGAGGGGGCAAGCCACCTAAATGGTGTGTTTAACACTATAGGGTCAGGAACACAAACATGTGTTCCTGACCCTATAGTGTTCCTTTAAATATCCATTAAGGGTCATTTCATTTTACAAAGAGTGCAGGTTTCAATAGAAGTTGGTACTTTTATAAATCACACTTGTTACACTGCCTATCTGTCAATCAGACAACCGTCCCTGTCATTTTCTGGTTGTTAAGGTAATATTTTCCGGGTAATAGCCTTAAGTATTCAATGATGATTATTCAGGTCCAGGTTAGCACAGTGTCTGAGTATATGTAACTCTACTGTATTGAATGAATAAGGAATTTGCTGCTTAATGCCAAATTACACAGCAAGGCCGGCAAGCACCCAAAACTGTTCACGAAAGATCAGTATTAAGGTGGGGCTTAGTCAAAATTCTGGGTAATCTTGGATTCTACAGAAGTAAAGTCAGTCTAATTTTTAAATACTACTGTACAATTAATGGGGCAAAAAAAACTTTTTAACTTTCCCCAAAATAATATTATATCCCTAAAGTTTAGATAAAACGGCTGATGGAATCGACACATGAGATGCCATCTCCACCCCCGCCCCGACCCCCCAAGAAAAACCCTAAAATTAAAGCTACATCTTATTTATACTTCAGCCAATCGTGATCCGGCTAGAATTCTAGCAATACTAAGTGATCAGAGATATGCAAATGAGAATGAACAAATTGGCTGCCCCGACTGCTTTAATTTGCAGATTTCCTAGAGCAATTCAAATGAAAATAGGACCCTTAACTTTTCACATATTTTTGAACTCCCCTAAAAGCTTACTTTTGTGTAAAATGTACTTTTGTTGAAATGTTACTGTTTCTTTAATATATTCTATAGAAGGCCTAAAAACCTTCAACCTGTCTACAAGTTAGTAGGTGGAATTTATGCTGTTGCAACATTTTACTTGTTTGTTACATCTTACAAATTCTTACATGTCATCCTGCCCATTTTTCAAGGGGGGAACCTTTGTGTTAGTTGAGAGCCGATGACTGAGAAAAGACAAAGCATACAGGATATACAGAGCCTAAAAAAAAATCTGCTCTCCTTTTAAGCAAGCAATCATCCCTTTAGTAATATATGGCAGGATTTCAAAACGTTAACGCATTCCCAAACAGAGTAGGATTTTTTTTTTTTAAAGGGAATCTATCAAGCTTATGGGGCTACATGTTTGCATTTAATCCTTCTTGTTAACGTATCACTTAACGTTCAGGTTTATGCTGACCATTTAAATTGGGATATAACTGATGAAGTGAGGGTCGAGAACGAGACAGTGACTCGTTTCTCATTAGTGATGTCAGTGCCCTTGGCTTATTTCTACACAAATCCCAAAGAGATACCTAGGAATATTTGTGAAGATACGATTTGTGAGCTATGCTGTGCAGAATCCTTAATAAGCCCTGCAAGGATCACTACCGCGGTAGATGTTTGGATTTTGTATGGTTTCTGTTAAAGTGGACTTGTCTCCTCTAAGAAGATTACATTAGTCGACAAAGCATACAGAACATTCTACATATGTAAAGAGACACTAGCTGACCCTTAAAAATTTTTTTTGTCAATCTTTCTTTTATTGAGGTAACAGAAGAGACATTACAGAAATAAATGGGAGTTTTATCAAATAAAAACATCATATAACATGAACAATTCAGTACTACAGAAACTCCAGTAAATGACTGACTTGTTTTTTAAATAAAACAATAGGAATCGTAGTATAGTAGCAATAGAGGGAGAACAGGCTTAAAGACTCAGTGGAGCAGTAGGCGTCATATATTTTTAGAGATAACAAACAAAAAAATATGGGGCTGCGCCAGAATATAGGAGAGTAAAAAAGGACAAAGTCTAGAAGTGTGGAACTGAGGTCCAGTGGAGGTCTCCGAAGCCAGGGAGTTGTGATTCTTGCACTTTTCAAATATTTATATATATATATATATATATATATATATATATATATATATATATATATATATATATATATATATATATATATCTATATATCTATATATATATATATAGGAGAAGGTGATAAGACGGGAGAAATAATGGTGCAGTACGTTCTTCGAAGTGCCAATATAAATAAAGTGATAAAATTCCTACTCACATTCAGTAGAGCTTAAGCCAGCTCTGGTTTGTATAGCATACAGTCATGTGATTTTAAACTAAGCTTACATGTTTAGGCATATAATAGTGCAACTGTAGATAAAGTTAAGCTAAGAATGCCACGCACTCAAGCTGTATGAAACTATATTGTGGTAAGTGTCACAAGCTTAAGAAGCCACTGGGACCTAGCACATTAAGTTTTAGATAGTGTCTCTTTCAGGTGGTGCAGATATGTAGTAGAGAGGTATCCGTCAGGTGCAGCCCGATTCCCACATTGGGCATGGAGAGTTTCGGGCTAAGAAGGCAACCAAGGGCAGCGGCATAGTGGTGACAAAGTCCCCCCCTTTTTAAATTCTTTCTAATTTTTATGTCAAATTTCTACTGAAAGTTGCGCAACTCTTAATTGGTTTAATTTGTAAACATATTAATGAAGCTAAAAAATGGTTTGTGTGTAATAAGGTGCTTTATAAAATGAAAGAATAGATTCAAGGTACGCTAAGAACAAAATTATAGGCTGCTCAAACACTCAAAATATCCCTTAATCTCTTGGAATAAGTGATGAGGAAAAAGTGGAGAGCTTCAATAACACAAGTGTATAATGAAACTTCACAAAAAGTAACTATGTGAGATTATTTCAGTAAAGTGCTAAATTTAAAGTGCTCTCTCTGAATAAGTGTTATTGAACCATATGACAATTAATACTTTCCTAGTATATATTCTTGTGGTATTCCGAAAACCTCAAAAATAAGCATTTTAAAACCTCATAGTGCAGACAATCTTCGTTTAATGATAAAATACAATAAGGAAGATGGGATAGTGGTATAATTGCCAGGTGAATCTTGAATGCCTGTGGAGTCTTTTTTTTATACCACGGAATCACTCGATTCCTTTAGAGGCCATCGTGTAATATGCCTTTAAAAATAAAATATCAAAAAAGGTAATAGACTCACTTGGAACAGAGCCTTTTCCTATATGATCTATTTGTGAAGCAGAAACCTATTCCTAGGGTGGTGTTACCCATCAGACCTACACTGGAGCACTTTAATAATCAAGTGATTTTCAATTTATTTTTAATCCAAATAACATTATTTTAAAACAAAGTTAAAATGCAATAACGAGTAATAGGGCTTATCTTAATCTGAAACGCGTTTCACCAGTGGCAGCTTCCTCAGTCAGAGTTCCCTGGTGTTAAAGGACCACTCTAAGCACCCAGACCACTTCAGCTTAATGAAGTGGTCTGGGTGCCAGGTCCAGCTAGGGTTAACCCATTTTTTTTATAAACATAGCAGTTTCAGAGAAACTGCTATGTTTATGAATGGGTTAAGCCTTCCCCCATTCCCTCTAGCGGCTGTCTCATTAACAGCCGCTAGAGGGGCTTGCGTGCTAGCACGCCAGCGTCCATAGGAAAGCATTGATAATGCTTTCCTATGCAACCGGCTGAATGCGCGCGCATTCAGCCGACGGGGAGGAGAGAAGGAGGATCGGAGGAGGAGAGCTCTCCACCCAGCGCTGGAAAAAGGTAAGTTCTAACCCCTTTCCCCTTTCCAGAGCCGGGCGGGAGGGGGACCCTGAGGGTGGGGGCACCCTCAGGGCACTATAGTGCCAGGAAAACGAGTATGTTTTCCTGGCACTATAGTGGTCCTTTAAAGACTCTACTGGCTTGATTGAGCCATTATGAGGGCTCTTCACTTGTGAATTGGCAATTTTACCACTATCCCATCTTCTATATTGTATTTTATTATTAAACAAAGATTGTCTGAAGTTTAATGAATACCACAGGCCAGGGTATACCCCACTTGGGAAGTATGTCATTGAAACAAGTTTTTCAGTCACTTAAACGTAAAATAATTCATTGTACTGTTTTGTTTTCACTTTCTGTTTGTATTTTTGTGCCTTGGGATGCACTTTATTCATATGGTTCAATAGTACTTTTTCAGAAAGAACACTTTACATTGAAATAATCTCACATAGTCACTTTTTGTAAAGTTTTATTAGACACTTGATGTGTTATTGAAGCGATCCACTTTTTCCACTTCAGATTAATGAAGCTTTAAGTGCACGCTAGCAGAAACCAATTTGCATTTAGATTAATTTGAATTCTTTCAGTGGGAACTACAAGTCACATTATCCTCTAGATTCCTGCTCTCCAGTGTCATGTAATAGCATTATGTCCAGCTGTATCATTGACACAAGAACTGCAGGTTGGGAAAGGGTCAGACAAAGTGCAAAATTATTTATTCTATCAAAAAGTAAAAACAATAATAAAATCCACCCTGTATGTAACTTTAAAGGGACACTATCATCACCAGAACCACTCAAGCTTGATGTAGTTGTTCTGGTGTCTATAGCCTGTCCCATGATGAGTCCTACTCGGCAACGGGGAAATGGTGAGGTTAAATCCATTCTGAGGGGGGCTGGACACCTAAACAGGTACTCCAGCAATATAACTTTCCTTTATCGTGTGGGTAGCTGAAGTGTTAATTTAAGATGTACCAGCACTTTTCTTATTATTCCTGTCATCCAATAATTAGACATATAACAAGGTCACGTTTTGGTTTTGGTTTTAAGGTATATTTTAACCCCTTAAGGACACATGACGGAAATATACCGTCATGATTCCCTTTTATTCCAGAAGTTGTGTCGTTAAGGGGTTAATATATACTGTACTAGAAAAATTAGTAGTTCATCTATAATTATATCTACTTGGCTGTTATGGTGAATTGGAGAGAATACATATATACCCAGGTCCAATTATTTGTGGTGGCGTATCCAACAGTGACTAGCATGTATACCTGCTGTGGTGGGGCTGGTGGGCCTTATCTGTAGTATTTATCTCTAAGCTGATGGTTTACATGTAGAAAATAGGAGGCCCAGATAAAAGCATTTAAAATAATTTTATATATTTGCTGGCTGATTTTATAATGCACTAGCATGATTGGCAAATGTTAAGATATTGTTCTTGGCTTGCTTACATTTTCTGTCTCTAGTCCTTAAAGCATGATATACTATGTATCATGTCATTTCCACGATCTCTAACTAAATGTGACTTAACAGGCGGTCTTTTTTATTTGCAAATAATTTTATTTTACTCCTTAATTTTAATCATTATCATTTTATAAATTATAAATTACCTTATTTTTCTCTTTAATTTTCAACAAATGTAAAGTGTCTTGGTAGAGCCTGGCATCTAATGCAAATGGGCCAGAGAATAGCTTTCCCATGATTCCATATGCTTGTGTTTATAAGCACGCAGGGCATCATGAGAAAATATCTGCAGTACAGCAGAGCTTAGAACACATCTGCACCTCTCACCACAGAGTAATCAATTGCATTGACAGGGATGAGCAAAACCTAAATGGTCACCTATAAAAGCTATTAAAACCTTAACCCCTTGGTATCTACTCTAATTTTCTCAGTAGATAAATGGAGGGATATATATCCTTCATAGCCGGTGGGTCCAAATATGTATATATTTTTTTTTAAATGAAAGCCTTCAGAATAGTTATTACCAATCATGAGATGTTCATAATAATGTAGCTATAACATTATATGCAAATCAAAACCGTGAGCATTGTACATTGATTCAATAAATGTATTGTCCATGTCAGGTTAGCTTACATGGTCCTACTCCTGGTTTCTACAATAGCATGTTAGCTGAATCCCTCTTGAGTCCACTTGAAAGGATACACTGATCCCAGATGTGCCTTTTGAGGCCTAATCCACTGCACTTGTAATAGGCATTACGATGGGTGCTTGTCGAAGAGGGAAAACTGGAGTGGGCACTCAGCCTATCATGTACAGATCTCTTGTGATTGAAGTGCTTGATCATTTTAACTACGGCCACTTTAAACTCTAGGGAACAAGATAACGATGGAATGACACAGTTTTAAGGGCTTCTTACAATGATCCTTGTCTTTGCTACAATATAAAGATAAATGATCGGTGTGAGTTGAAAGGATGTTGTCATATGCAGAGAGTGTTCCATAGCCAGCAAGTGCAGAAAAGAAGGTGTGACTCTGGGAACTACACAGAATAGAAACCAGGGATAAAACGGAAAGGGAGCCATGCTTTGCACCGTTAAATTGTACGTTGCTTACCTGCTGGGCCGTACTGACAGGATTATGTTGTATTTAACTTCTTTTTTTTTTTTTATATTGTCACTGGTCATACTTGTCCATTGATCCTCCCCCCCCCCCTGTTTTTACTCAATGCTGATTGCAAGCACATTAGCCTCCAATTACCTGAACAATATGACTGGTCCATCTTATCAACGAAGAGATTTGTTTATATGCGGTCTGCTCAGTGTAGACGTTTGTAAATAGATCTATGCATGTGTGACCTTTTAGGAAATCTACTCCCCATATTGGTCTGTAAGATGACCTGTTTACCCAAGGCCTGCTCATCATATCAGTTTGGAGACGTGGTTTTACGTAGCTTTCACATTTTATCAGTCGGTAAGGAGACGTGGTTATACGTGGCTCGCTCATAGTATCAGTCTGTAAGAAAATGTGATTATACATGGCTCGCTCATTGTATCAGTATGTAAGGAGACCTTGTTATATGCTGTCTGCTTACAGTATCTGCTTGTAAAGAGATATGGTTATACGTGGTCTGCTCCTGGTAGTGTGTAGAGAGATCCTCTGGCCTATTCACCCTATTGGTCTGTGTGGAGACCTGGTTACATGTATCACGGTACATGCACACTGTGCCAGTTGTGTTAGGTGTCCTGTCTGTTGCTGGGGACTCTTCACTTTAACAATTTCAAGATTGGAGACTGTGTGGTTTTAGTAAATTTTAAATATTAGATGAAAATTACCCACAAGCAATAAAAATGCAGAATTAGATTTAGATTATTTATTTGATTTGGAACCAAAAATACTGTCCCTATTGTTTACTGAACCAAGCTTTTTTTGTATAGTGGGAACAATGAGCAGGATCTAGTAGTTGTCTGCCACTGAATGCTAAACATTATCACATTTTAACTTAAAGTCATTATTGTAAATAGAAGAACCAGGTTTTGGAAATGGTTAAACTCTTGTTAGTTTTTCCCAGTGAATTTGCCACGGGTTCTTAATGCTCAGGGAAAGATCTCTTTGTAGGTTTGAACAAGGAACATGAATCTTTTAATGGACATCATGGCACCTCTTGTGATGTGTAAACATTCTAATGTGTGAAATTCATCTTGGAACTAAAGATAGCTTGATTACTCTCCATTCAGTATTTTCACTCGCTCAGCCTTCTATTTACACGTGCTAAGCTTCATTGTAAATATGATCCAAATTAGCATCCAGGGTAGGAAGCCTGTAAACTTTGCATCAATCAAAAAGAGCTCACCAGGATCCAGTGAGGAGACGGATACATAGTAACCTTCGTTGAAAAGGAGATACAGTTCACTCTTTAACAACAATCATTCCGTCATTATGTAATTCTTTCACTTATTTCAAATGTCTGCATATTACTAGGACTATATATATGGAAATGGGAAATAGTGAATTTAATTTAAAAATAAAATAAATAGAACCACTGCCATGCAGAACATTAAAAATAAATTATTATATAATCCAAGTAAATAACAGTTGGAAAAAAAGTAAACTTTTTGTGTGAAAAGGTCATCTAATTGTGACCACAAATCAAAAACTCAATATAATCCAAAATTAAAAACTGTACTCTACTGAATTAACACCTGATTGCAAAAGTTAGGCTACAATGTTGTGATTGAAGCTCAATTTTCAGTTCACTGCGTTGCGACAGGCTCAAGAGTTAAAGCCACTGATAGAGACACACCGATACACATGCAGATACACAAACACACATGCTAATGCACAGATACAAACACTGACACACACACACAGAAACAGTGTTTGTATCGTTATGTCTGTGTATCTGCACTGTATATACTAATATATCTGTGTAGTTCCCTGAGTCACACCTTCTTTTCTGCACTGTATACAGTATATATTAGTATATTAATATATATATATATATATATATATATATATATATAATGAGCAGGGAGAGCCTGGGGCAGATAAGGAGCAGGGAGAGCCTGGGGCAGATAAGGAGCAGGGAGAACCTGGGGCAGAGGATGAGCAAGGAGAGCCTGGGCAAGAAGAGACTCAAAGATAGCCTGTGGCAGAGGAGAAGCAGATGAACCTACAGCAGAGAAAAGGGGAAGATGGGGCAGATAAATATGTATAAATTTGAAACAGCAACATTTTGCCAATATGAGGGGTACAGTTTATGGAAATGGCCTGCCAAGGGGTACACACATGGAAAAAAGGTTGGGAAGCATTGCACTATCCCTTTTCAAACGAATTCCAGTTTTCTTTTACTGTCCGGGGTTCCATCCCAAGTTCTTCTTGCCCAGATAACTATCTAAGCATTGTTGTCACTTGTGGGGTTTTTGCATTTGTTTTGTAAATCAAGCAGAACGTGTTGCATGGTGGTACCAGAGTGGTAGAAGTCGGGGGAAATAAACGTACCTTAAGCGCTCACTTCTTGGTGTTGCCATCTTACGTTACCCTCCATCTTTAGCTCCTGTCTGCTTCATCTGAGTTTCTCACGCATGAGTTTCAAAAGTGCATTGTGTGAAGTTTGCAAGTGACGGCTGATGGGAAAAAGTTAATTGAAGCTTTGCCCTTTCCAAAATCATGCCAATAATGGGCTTGTTCATAAGTCAAAATAGATCTGTGTTGTCTGAGAATATTTTTCTTTTTTAGGAAAATTCTTACCTTTTTCAAAACCTCAAAAGGGATAGTAGTTCTATACATACAGGTGCTGCCTTTCCATGTTATAATTCCTAATATCCCATGTTGGTTCCCCCCTTTTCCTAAAGCAAGATTCCCAGATTTCAGGGGTCCAATCCTGCTTTAGCATCTGGAGACACCAGGAACTGTCCCAGGTAACACAGCAAGAGCGAATCATTGGATGCGCCCGCACTGTGCAGATGGCACCAGGGCAATGTAGAGAGTGAGACCTGCATGGTTGTAAGGGCTGGGGAATGAGCAGGGAGGTTCCGCGCATCCCATCCTGATTCTTCTCTCCCAATAGTTGGAATGTATGTTGATGGGTGAATAATGTGGCCATGCATTCAATCCCCCTGGATTTGTCCCTACAAAGGATGTAATTTTGCCTAAAAATCTGCTCATTCAGTTCAAATCCTTGAGAACCTATTCGTTTACCTGGGACCAAGAAACTGCTCTTTCCATGTTTTGAATGTTAGAAAGTTTATTTACCATAATGCTGTCCACACACATGGAGATTCTGCCCACTTACCCTCACAATTCATCTATCCCTCATGAAACCTTTAACTCAGCCCTTTCAGCCCAATATTTCATCTGGTCCATTTCCTTATGCACATAATCCTGTTCACTGAAGAATTGTTTCATTTGTGGACTATACATTTGCTACCAATTCGGTATCGGTGAACCGTCTATCATTTAAAATAAAGCTGTGTGTACTATGACTGGTAAAGTTTAACCCCTTAAGGACACATGCCATGTGTGACATGTCATGATTCCCTTTTATTCCAGAAGTTTGGTCCTTAAGGGGTTAAAGCCACATGAAACTAGTACAAGAGACTTGTGGGAATAATCTTGGACGATGTAGCTCTCCGAATGAAGCACTGAGTACGTCTTTATAAAATGTATTTCTGCATGTGTTTGGAAATAGCAGTCAGCCTACAAACACAGTTACGAGTTACACATCTCACATTATCTGATTTTGGGATACATTTCATCATCATTACAGAGATCACTATAAGAGAAGGTAAACGTAGTTTCCACAATCATTTATGTGACCGGATTTGCAGGAGTGAAAATGAGATTTCAGTGTTTACTCGATTGTTTATTCTTTTATTTGCAATTTCTTGTGGAAATAATAAATCCATTCATCCAGCGCACCTTGGAATGGTGATTATTTTAGGAGGCAAGCTGCTTGCAGTTTAGATTATCTCTGTACGTACCCACGTCTTTGAGTCACAGGAAATTGGCCTTTGTTTTAACAAATAATTTACCTGTCAACTATAGTAGAAAATGCACAGTATCAGAGGCTGTTATCAGTAGCGTTTCACAGCTTAACTAAACAGTGATAGGGGGCTAATTAAATCAGGCTCTTTCTTGGCAACCATAACAAGAATTTCACTTTTAAATGAAAGAATATTTATATTTCACGCACTTTATTTTGTAAACTTGATTTTTACTCTAATGGAAGAGGACGTCTGTGTGTTACTATCTCTTAAAAACTCCTATGGCATTGAATGTTTGAATGTGCTCTCCCCCAATCACCTCCAAAGTGCCCCCTTATAAATGTGTTCATAGTAATTGATTGGTTGTGAAAAGGAGATGATCTATATCTTCTTTTGTTGCACTATTGACATGGCCAGTAATTGTGGCACGGCTTGCTTTCTTTCCTAAACAGTTTTTCAGTTCCTTAATAGGCAGAGCAGGATTTGCCAGTTATCAGAGTAGGCAGCTGCCTACAGGCATTGGTCTGCCATTGGTGCTGAACCTGATTACAAAAAAAATTAAAATGTATTTTCCAGAGAGAAGGAGGTTTTCCTGATTCTCCGGTGCATCCTCCAAATTATGGAGCAAAGTAGTGGTACACTTGTTGACTTCAGAAGAGATTCCTGAATTGTATTTATTTTCTTATATCTTTCTCTTCCTTTCTCTAGTTTTTATTTGTTTTCTCTATGCTAACACTTTTCTGTATTCTTTCCTCTTTTGTTTTCCAGTTATGCTCCATTTCTCCTGATTCAGCTGAATGATAAGGCACGAAAAAGTCTTGCTTAGTGTTGGCCTTTACATGTGGTCAGAGAAATTCCATTGGAAACCATCTGGTTTTACTCCTGACATGTCCCTAGATTCAAAATGTTCTTTGGTGTAGTTTAGAAATATATATGAGGGTAATTTCATTCTGCTGTTTTATTCTTGAAGCGTAATACCATATTTACAGATCTCTACCTACTAATCATGTTATCACACTGCGTCTACTTACCTGGCTTCTCTTATAAGAATGGCCCATCGCCTACGCTCAGCAGGGGTGACCTATGGATGGGGGATGCCAAGGGCCCTTTTCTTCACTCACAGCGGGACTTCCCACAAACTCATCGCAGGTGCCGAAGCACATACAATCTTGTCATCGCTGGGCAGCGCGGATTTGTTGGCCGGCACTTCTGACTTACACGCCACTCCAACATGGGACCCAGCTACTGTAGTACCATTCATGCCAAGGACGGAGCGGAAGAACCCATCAGCCACTTGACTAATGCTGGTAATAAACTAACCTCTCAACATTGGTAGGAAGCCACTCTGAATCCTCTTAAGATACTTTGTTTAATTTTTTTTTGTTCTTTTTAACAAAAACAAAAAACAAAGGGAAAAAAAGAAAAACAAAAAAGCAATAGGGAAGAAAAAAAAGGGACAGAAATGTATTTATTTTTTCATTGTTTTATTTTTGCCAGGTTCTGTCGCTCTGAAATGCTTACTCACTCTGTTTCAGGAAAGCCTTTTAGGCCGCTGTTATATGGCCAAACCCAACGATAGGATGTCCGCAATGCAGGTCTGCTCCCACATGTGTACTTGGAATACCATCAACAAGGACTCCTCTCCCCCCACCCGACACCCCCTTAGTTAGAGGTACTGCCCTTCTGGAGTAGGCTATAATGCTCACACATACACCACACCTTCTATTGAAGGGAAATGCTAGCTCTCTTCTCATGGTATCACTTATTCCATTTTACCTCTTCCGAGATACACTTGCTCTTAATTTGTTAATTGTTATAAGTCCAGTATAAATACCCCAACGTTTTTTTGCCTAACTCAGATCACACTTACATTGTACCTTACCCACCTAGAATAAGACACCGGGAACTTACAAAAGTGTCTCTGCTCCACCATTTTTCGCCATGTCATCTAGGACCAAGTTCGTGATCAATATATATATATATATATATATATATATATATATATATATAAAAGTGCAGAAACTCAGCAACACTGTATGTTAACAACTGTACAATGTATTTCAATGCATAAATGTGTTTAATGTACACATTATCTACTCAATGCACACAAAAATAAAGAATAATAAAAAAAAAATAGACCTGTACCTATCCTTAGCTCATACTCATACTTGTAATTCAATTAAAGAAGTCTGTAGGGCTGCACTGTTCCTATGGAACTCCCTTCCTTGCTCGATTAGATGCTCCTCAATTCTTAATTCCTTTAAAAAAAAAAAAAATCCCAAAAAACTTCAATAAGGCATATCAGCTAAACTGGTAACTCTCCCACTAACCCACTCTGCTTCATCCTCCAAATGTGTCGTCTAATAAATAGGATTTTATTGTAAACTCTCCTCGCATGAAATACATTTTAACCTTAATTTTTGTGTATTTATACATTTTTCCCTTTAGAATGTAAGCTCATGTGGACAGTGCTGTGGAGAATGTTGTCACTTTATAAATGACAATGCTTTGCTGCAAATCATGGAGTAAGTAACAGAAAACTGGATTTATTGGTGGTAGGTAGTGTGTCTGAGAATCCTGCACCAACAGGAATCAGAGATGTAAATCCAGCCCTGCAGTGGGATCACAAATCTCTGTGTTTATTACTTGGCAATAGCTAAATCTTTAACACAAGCTTAAGACAGCATGTTTTCTTAACAGAGTACACTCAGTCAAACGTAATGGTGTATTGACTAAACAGTAAATAACCGTGAAATGACACATTTATTGTCCATTTTAAAGGAAACTCATACATGTTCTAACACTACTATTTTGGACTAAATATAACTATTCACTTATTTTACTCTTTTAAACCTTGAAACAAAGGGGAGATGAGTAGCGCATACATTTTCCTTTAGATTTTGTATTTAGGAGCTTGGCAACGCATTTGGACAATAATTCCCTGTGCCCTTCTGGCAGCAACAACCTTTGGATATGCCAATGATGAAACACACCATCAAATTCTAGATTTTAAAAACTCGTCCCCTGGCTTTGATGCCACCCAAAATCTATTATTTCTCCTTTCTTCTAGCAGCCTTGGTTTGAATAGTCAAGGTGTCTATAGTAAATAACTGTGCATATAGCCCTTTGAAGTCTATTTGAAGCTCTTTGACTGGATAAGGTACAAAGGTTGTATTTGTCGTAGGCAGAGTTATTTAATATTGTGTATTTATTCTGTACATGAATTACTGAAGGCTCACCGCTTGCTCCTTTTAACAAGTTTGTTTTACACATTAGAAGAAATATTGCAGCAGACTGGAATGTATTGGATCACCTCTCTGAAGGCTTTGTCTGCTGTTTGTTTAAGAAATAAGCTGGAAGATTATAGTGGATATTTTCTGCTTAAATCATTCCTGCTTCTCTACAAATCAAGGATTCCATTTTTAAAGCTAATTCAATGTATGTCGTGGAAGATAGCATGTTACAGACACTCATATGTTTAGCTTCAGACATTAATGGAATTCTCGGTCATGTGACTTTAATTACTTATTTTTTACAGGTTTCATCAAAATTAAATCGACTGCAAAATGGCACAAGTCAGGTCAACAACTGGATGATGGACCTCACATGACCAAAAGTTTGATTTTGGGGTAGTGGCTGGTGGCCTGGCAATATTGTTCTTTTTTTAGATCGGTTCATGACCTGTTGACAGCTGTTTATATAGTGACGTTTTTTAGAATAAGAGCAAAGTGTTTTATTTACAGAAACTGATAGAGGTATGTATTCATGCACTGCATTCAGTTACACACTACTGTAATACACTCACACCTCACATATTACTGGGAGTTTATTGCTTCGGAGCTCTGTGATACACACTGTACATTACGGTAACATGGAGTTCTGTGATATTCATACACTACTCATTTCTGTAGTTTTTTTTTTGTTTTGTTATTTACAGAGCTGTAAGATACTTTTCTTTGACCCATTGATTTTTGTATTAGTGTTATTAGTATTACGGAGCTCTGTGTCATTTCTATAATGTATATAGTTTCGGAGCCTGTGGACACATTTGTACAAAACTGCACACTCTAGTGTGTTTTTTTTAAATTATTATTTTATTTTATTTAAAGATAGACTTAGAAAATCAGATATTTCTCTGTTTTAAAAATTCAACAATTTGCATTGGAAAACAGTACATTCAGAAAAAGACAACAAAACACAAATTCTGGTGTCCAAAATCACAAACAAAATCACAAACGTGCCAATACAAAAGGGATTCCTTCTTTCAGTTACAGAGAAATTCAGTTAAAAACTGCACAACATTAGGTCCAAGCGATCGAAACCCTCTAAGGAGGGAGAGAGAAAGTATAAGGGCTTTTCCGGTCTTTATTCGCACAATAGTGTCACAAGGAATTTTAATGATCACCTTTACAATCTTTCAAACACAAAGAAGAAAGAAATGGAAACATTATCCAGTTAAAAAACACACGGCAAAAAAATGCATGAAACATGCAAGAACAGCGCAGAAGAACATGTAGACATGCACATAAAATATTTGTTTAGAAGTTGCATTGTTCGTCCGGTTTAAACAGTCCTTAATTCAAACAGGAGCTCTGATGCTCTGAAGTTTATGGAGAATAAAAGCTACCTTTGGAAAATAAATCTTCCATTGAAATACTGTTCCCACCTGGATAGCTCAGACTATAAATAAACCTGAGCCAACGCTATTACCAAATAAGATTTTGTTCAGAATCAATGAGTCACTTGAAGAATTTAAACAGTCAAATTGTATCTAACATGGTGGCATTGTATAGATTATGTAGTGTAAAGCCCTATTGCTGTCCTGTGTACAGAGAATTTTGGATCCAGTATTGGGAGACATATAAAGTACAGTGCTGGTCGTGCCGTGAGTGGCACATACATAGCTTTCTATGACTGGGGAACAAACTAACTTTAGCGTACATACCAGGTGGTAAAGCCAGTGTAAGACTAGCTTTACATTTACAAATCTACTTGTACTGGATCAAAATATAGATTCATTTATCCTTCATGTAACTAATATTTAAACTCTGCATTTAGACTCTAAAAGTCAAATTTATTTTGTGTCAAGCACCGAATATTACAGATTCTTTTTTTAGGTGCAGTTGGAGTATTTTTTTTTACCTGGGATTGTCTAAATTCTAGTTAGTAAATCAATCCAGAGATCCAAAGTACTAAATTTAAATTTGGCCAACTTTACAGAGGTTGTTCATTATAAATGTTTTGACTTGTATCGGTCTGTCATGGAAATGAATTGCCCATTCAAATTAGTTTGCAGAATAGAAAATGCTGACAATATATATATATATATATATAGTTTATTTCTGATCCCAAACTTGCTATGTCTATGAATAAAATAAGCAATAAAATATTCCCTTGTGAAGATGTTCAACACTTTAAAATACCTCTACCATTTTTATTGGTCTAAATTGCACCCGAAGGATAATCTCCTTGTTAAAACAAAAACGGTTACCCTGAATACTTTAAATCTTACAACACACGTAACTAATCAGATTTTTTTTTAATATAATGCCTTAGTTTAAATCTGTTCTTGGGAAAAAAAGATCAATGCATGAAAAAATAGTTCTTCAACCTCTGTGGCTTTAAAAATGTGGTTACACAGCTATACCCCTCCCATTCCCTCTCAAAAAACCCACCACAAAACCTGCATACAGTATATCTCAGCAGCTTTATAAAACTAGGCAATGCCTTCAAGTTTCAAAAATAGTTCTCTGGTTTTGGTGCAGATAATCATAACATGTAAAATATATTATATACACAAGAGCAGACAAAATAATTATGATACATATGGTATTTATATATAAATAGTCTATTGCATATGTATTGACAAAGTACAACAATTACAATTAACAAAACATCTAACTTACTATATATAAGAAAGGCATAAATTAGCAGGGATATCCCTAGGCTTTGTATAACCAATAAAACATTCCGGTCCTAAAGCTCAGCAGTCTTGATAACAGGCCAATTGACGTGTTCGTGGGCCCCGAGGACAAAGACAGTGTGATTTGTTTTTGGTAAAATGTGCAAGTATTGTCCATATCACATCTTAATAAATTAACAAACAATTTTAATTTAACCCAACAAAATAAAAATGTAACATTGCAGTTGACAGATCTTTGACAAGAAAGTATAAAACACATCACCCATTTGTTACAACCACAATGGACAACATGTTTTGGTAATTAGAATATGTCAATCAAAAACCTAAATGACAAAGTCACAAAAGGGAACACTTCATTTTAGGGCATTGCTGGTGCTATTAACTAGGTGGAATGGGATAAATGTTCTGATTATAGCTCCATCACCTGCCCTGCTTACAAATACACATAGTACATCCATCAAAAGAGGAATAACAACTGCTAGGATTTAATAACATAACATAGCCGTGTCAGAAAGACCTTGAACACGCTTATCCATTGTACCACATGCTATACTACTGAAAATAAATAAATAAATAAAATGCAGAACATAGAAGGACAATGATTGTAAATTAAATAAACTGAAGGAACAATTTCCCATACTTCCCAACGTTCAAGATTTCATCAGTTTTTCAGCAGTCTTTGAATACGTCGACCTTCTGTTAATGCAGATAGCTAGGCCATGCGTAACAGTAATTAGATTGCATTTGAAACATGCTGCATTTTAGCACAATAAGCATAATAGGCTATCCCCTCCATTTCAGCTGGTGTTTTGAAGAGGTGGGGAAAGACAGGTTAGTTGGGAGGACATGGAGCGGGTATATAGAGGGCTGGGAGAGAGTGAACATGGGGGAGGTATGGGATTCTAGACTGAAGATTTCTTGAATGTCAGCATTTTTCGAATGCAACTTAAATCTGCAGTTTTTATTTAAGCTTTTTGCACCATATTTATGAAGCTGAGCTGGAGGAATTGTAAGGGTATTTATTTGGTGCAATCCACACTAATATCCCATTAGTTCCCATCTTTATTGTGTTCAGTTTAGTGGCAGAATGGAACAACTCTAGGCATTTTGACTTTTGTTGTATATTCTACTGTTACACAAGTCACTGCCCATCCTCATCATGTACTTCTCACAATTATGGGGATGTTTTTAAATCCAAATTTGTATCTCAATCATTGTCCTTATCAAAATCCAGTGAGCAGCCTTAGGGTCAAAACATTGTAACAAATGTATTGCAATTAAATACCCTTTACCCTTCCTTCCCACCCATGTTTGTCTCCATCTTGTAACTCGCATCCATCCCAAGCTACCACTTCCATATATCAATATTATCTCTTGGTCACTCTCTGACCCCCATCTCAATATCCCTCTTTTCAGAGAGCACATGTGTCAGGTAACTGGAAACAATGTTCCAAAACAAAGGAGACTGAGCCTTTACTGAAATTAATAAATACCAGAAACAGGCATTTGTTATAGTGGAATATGTGAGAGTATAAAGGGACGCTATAGTCACCCAGACCACTTCATTTCAGTGAAAAGTCCTGGGTGGTTATGTCATTGTCATCCTGCAGTGTTTACATGAAAGGGTTAAATCCACCTCTAGTTCCTGTCTTTCTTCCTCCTCCTGACCGAGTATAATTCTGAGAATCTGCGGAGAGCAGCGTTTGGTCGGAGCGCAGCATTTTGCCGCACAACCGAGTTTTACTTCAAAAACAAACTTGAGATGAAGTGCTTTGGGTGACTTTAGCGCCCCTTTAATGTGCCTCTGACACCTTCCACTTTTTGCAAAAATATAGTAAGCTTAAACAATTAGCTGTAGTTCAGGTATAAAACAAACAATATTTCCTGCTCATTCTAGAAACAGAAGCCACATGTAAATATATTAGCTATATATAATTTGACTTTGTAAAATGTGGGCGACATCCTTGCATATGTCTGTCAGTGTATGAGAATGCATTGCAGGCACAGACAGGTCATAGGGCTCAGTGCTCTAAACGGTGCTATAACTGAGCTATAAGTGAAAGGGACTGCTGGTGTTTCCGTGAGCAGACCTTCTTAGAACTCTAGCAACATTTAGTACACTGGGCTGTAAATGCTTCAATACAATATATTTTTACCATAGCAGCATGTTCTTGGTAAATACAAATATTTATACCAGGTAATAAATATGCAAAAGGAAAAACACCAATGGTGCATGTAAGGCGGAATTCAAATCCTAACAGTCACATGCCGTAAGAGAGTGTGTAATCTGAATGAGAACCATGTCTAGATATACAGTGAATGTATCTTTGTCTTTCAATATTGCAGCAGTTGACCAGCAACTGCCAAATCTCTGAATGTTATATTTGTGCATCAAAACACCATTGGCTTTGAAATGTTGCCTGTTTCTGTGAAGGGTTCCGGTTTACAGTTAAACCCAGGTTCTCACTTTGTTGTGTAACCACACATTGCCAAACGGGTACATTTAGAACCGTCGGAGGTTAACACACTGACGCACAGTTTACACCATTGCAGAAAGTGCAGTCAAGTTTAGTGTGTCCAAAATCACGCTGTGTGGCTTAGGAAGTACTAAATTAAAATGTAATTTCAATTTTCATAGTCAAGAACCATTGACAGCATCAAGTTTTGATTGCAGAAGTTACACAATAGTATGGGAGCTTTTCACAAATACTGAAGCGAATTGTTCCTGTAGTTTTTTTTTTTGGAACATGTGCTGATGTGCAAAGCGCAAATTACACTCCCCTGTCCCAGCAGTTTGGGCAGAGTACATTTAATTAATTTCACCTCCAAGCTCAATTGGAGCACTGATAATATTAGGATTTCCAAATATTCATGTGGAATGTCATCAGAGAGCAGTAGTGTCCTCTTATGCTGACAATTGAAAACCGCATCAAAACCAACACATTTGAGAGCAACTTATGTATTCTGCCTGACATGTTTTTGGTTTTGGATTTCATCCTAGCATATTTACAGTCTATTTTAGGGGTCCCCAACCCCTGGTCCGTGGACCAGCACCGGTCCGCAGCCTCTGGTCAGCTAGGCTGTGCGCTGTGAAGAGACTCTGACTGATTCACCCCTGCGCCGGCTACTTTATGAAGCCGGTTACTTTATGAACCCCCCCCAACCTTCTGGGCCATGAAAATTGTTTGTTCAATGGAAACGGTACACGGTGCCAAAAAGGTTGGGGACCACTGGTGTCCCTGCAAGGGGGGCGCTGGTGTCTGGGTGTAGAAGGAGCAGGCCATAGTAGCAAATTGCGTTACTAACACCGCCCAATAGGGCAGAATTGACAGGTAGCCAGCCCCTAGAGGTGTGTTCATCCTGCAATCAAACATTGCCATATCTTCTAAACAGCAGTGTTTTGCAAGGCAGGGTCAAAACTAAAAGGGCCACTGCACCCAGACCGCTTTATTGAGATGAACAAGTCTGGGTGCCTTTAGTGGTCCTTGAATGACCAAGCCTTCTTTATAGAGAGGATTGTGTTTGAGATTGGTCAACAATAAAATGTGCAGTCTGGATCCTTAGCATGAGAATCTATCCCTTTGGTAGTGCTTTGCCAAAGTAAATTTTTTAATTTTCCTGTGTGCTTGCCCTATTTTTTTTATTTTTTTTTTACTATGTAGAGCTCATTGGCTGAGAGTGATCAGCTGACTCTCTCAGCCCATGAGCTTCTGACCCTCCATATGAAGTAGTTGAGGCAGGGAGCGGCACCTGACATAAACCAGGTAAGAAATTAAACCATTCTAAAATGATTTGACTCCTTACAGTGGCAATGTACTGGTTATAACGTTTGGACTGTACCTATTACTATAAAAGTCAGTAAAACTTGTACAAATTAAAAAAAAAACTTGATAGCTAGGAGCAGCCATTTAATTTGAATCCGACTAAAGCTTGAGTAACTTGAATGATATTTTGCTCGTTAAAAATATCACAAAAAGCCTTGTTTATTTGTAGAGTGATGGGATACTAAGAAGATCCTATGGATCGCTGTATATAGAGCACTATATAAGCTTTGTAATCCTCAAGCTGTGCAGAGTGCCGATATACTGACGGCAGCATTGCTGAGCTGTTACTCTGAGCACATCTATGGCACATAAGACAATTACAACTGTGTTCATCACGTGGAAGGGAATCTAGATTATTTTAAACTATTTAATTTAGTATACATACTGATGGAAATGTTGGTTAAATTGTGGCTGACATTCCATTTAAAATGACTTCCTATCAATATTACATTGAACTCCTGATAAAGTATTTTGCTTAAGGTAACATAGCAAACATATATAGAATCTCTGAACAAACTGTTTGTGGTATTGTATTATTTTATAGTTTAATTATACTGCAGGCTCCTGCAGTTATTTGTCTTTACAAGTAATACGTTGGTGACAGAGCCTTCAGTGAACGCAGCTATTGTGCTTTTGGCACAAAGAATGGAGCGTCTTGTGAAGGATTGTGGCCATTCACTGTAGCGTGCTTATATATACTAAGAACAGACAGAAGTGTTGGGGTTTGTAAATATTATCTTTACAATAAAGGCACATGTGATAAGAGATGAAGTCAGATATGTGTTGCTCCAATGTCTCACTTTAGGACAAAAGTCATTCAGATTGGCTTCCAGGGTTAACAAAACAAACACAGGCTGACTCCGCTGTGGCTGGAATGAAATACTTCAAAAGGAATCACTGGGATGAGTAAATTGAATAAATAAAAGCCTGTCAAAGGATTGCAAATGACAGAGCTGGAGGCTTGTCATGTATACAGGCTGTGCTACACATGAAGGGATCATGCATACTCCATTATAAGAAATGCTTGTCATTTTAATTTATAGGAAAACTTACTAAAAAAATGTTTGACGCAATGCTGCCACCTGAAACTGTTTTATTCACATTAATTGCTATGGTACAAATGTGTATTAATAGTTCAGCAATTTTTATGCCAAATATATTTTAATTTATATCTCTTCTCTAATGTGTTGATAATTCCCACTTGCCATCTTACATCCTGCTTACGACTGGTAACTTTAAAGAGAACAGGACATGAATTGAGTTTCTTTGTAGGGAATGCTATTCCATTCCGACATTTTGCAACCAAATTATTAACCGTTTTATAATACAAGGAGCTGCCATTTATGCGTCTCCCTACATTCCATTACGTCGGTCTGCCACAGTTTGTAACAATTTCAGCATCTATAATACACCGTCTTCTTACCATACAAGTACTTGTATGGAATGTGTAGACCATAGCACAGTTCACAGATTTCCTTATTAGTTTAATACTTGTAGCTTAATTCATGAAACATAATTTAGATGTTTGGTAAGGTAACCCAAGTCTACGCAAGAAGGATGTATGGGATAGGTTCAATGCTCCCTTTGAGAACAGAGAGAGGGGCATGGTTGGTTTTAGATATAGTAAGAATTCAGAGCAGAATTTGCAACTTCTGAAAATTATTCACAATTCAGGAACATCAAAATTGAGTATATTTTGCATTATATGTTTTTAATTTATTTTAGGAGAATATATAACAGGGAACTGTTATATTCTTTCTAGGTAGGATAATTGTTATTTATTTTATCTCTACCACCTCTTGCTCACCTCCCTTTTTGGATCCATCTCAGGGGGAGTTCTCAGCTGCTCATCCCTTTCACAATATATACAATTATATAGATATATATGATAGAGAAATAAAATCCCAGTATGTGCATTGTTAGAGACGTGAAAATCCTCCACTTGATCTGTAGCTATTTATATAACGGTGGGGTGTCTTTATTATCACTTTGTTCAGTAGACGATGGCTCTTCTAGGATTGAAGATGCTAATATGGGAATTTGAAGAATCCCTTCCAATCTTGTAGATGTCTGTTATTCTAGTTTAATCCTCACTGACTGTGACTCTCAGACAGATCCCATTGGTACTATGGTATCACAATATACATCTCAGTATGGTATCACATATACATCTCACAATATACATCTCAAACTGTCTGCCCAAAATTCACTCATTGAAGATAGTAATTGAGTAGTTTGGCTGCAAACAGGTATAACGGGCTTCCCTGCTAAAGGTTTTTCCATATGGAAAAATATGAGCTGAGATTAGCAGAAATATTTTCATGTAAATAATCTATTGCTAGGCATGCCAATCAGCTCCTGTGTATTAAAGCAGCATTGTCATCATCTGGGACAATTTGCAAAGACTCCCCGGAAAGTTTTGTCGCCGCTGAAGGTACGGTGGCCAAAGTGGGGGCAGGGGGGAAATTTACTCAGTTAACCCGGTCAATCGCTGGCGCCGCCATCTTCCTCTGTCTGCTACTCATCAGCTAGCCGACAACACTGCTGTTCTCTTTTGCATCCTCAAGAGTACAGCACTGAGGTCTAAGGAGGGTTCTGCGAGAAAGTGTGATCCACCATAGACATAGCCAATTCCCTGCAGCCGCCACCATTGATGAAGCCACTGGTGACACCTGTCGAGGTTGACACTCCAGCTCCATCCGGAGTTTAAGAAAGTCAGGCTGAAGAGAAATACAGTAGTCCCTGCTTTATCTCTGTATATCTCTTGACTGGGTTGGAATTTCAAAATTCCATCACAGTCAAAATGACTATATTAGAAAGATTCTATCTTTATGAAATACTAATTTTGTGGATTGTGCGTGTGACAGTGCTGCTTTGAAGGCACCCCATTTAGTGATATAGTATTTAGACGGAATTGCCACACACCGAGACTAATCTCGGGGGTTCATGCATTATTTAATCTTTGGCAGGGAAGAGAACAAAGTTCCCACAACCTTAATGTATTTGGCATACACACTCTCCCTCTAACATCTAATCATCCTGCTATGAGCCTGAAGGGAAAACCAGTCCCTCATTCATTTGACTTTTTTTAAAGTTATTCATTTGTACCACAATTAGTAACTTACTTAGAAAGTATAGAGAATGCTGATACACTCCTAGTTTTACTAATTGTACAGTGGATATTTACGTGCGGGTGCCAGGGACAGATTGTAGTTTTCATATCCCAGAAATAGCAACACTCCGTCTTCTCTGCAATGAATTGTAAATATTCTTAAACTTTATTTAAAGATCCCTAACTATTTTTTCACACAGTGCTTCATATTCTAAAAAAGTACATGTGATTGGATAGGTTTCTATAATGTCTACCTGATTCAGCCTCTGTTAGTCCTTAAAACTAGCAGCCAATATTGGTTTATCCTGTGCATGCAATGTTAAAATGACTTTCTCAAATCAGACTGTGAAACGTTTAATACCAAGGTTTATGTTAGGTGCCAAAACTTTACCATCCCAGATGTTGTAGAACTGCATATCTTACGCTGCAAACACCTCCTTGTTTTCATACATCTGGTATATTTACCAAGATAAAAGGATTTTTATTAGCCTTTGTCCCATGAAACTCATTTTGAGTTGGAACATAATTTTAGACAAACAAAAAAGGAAATAAAATAATAATAAAAACAAAAAACCTCTGCTTCAACAGACTTCGATGTCTGGAGCAGAAATACTATATTAAAATATATATTTTTTTTTACATGTGTCTGCTAACAAACAGGCTTGTTTTCAGGAAGTTGAAAGTAAATGTTAACGCCATATTCTGCCCTATATTAGGGGCAGAATAAACAGTACCATACCTTCCAACAAAGGGAGTTATGGATGCAGAATGCAAGGGTTGGCAGGCCACTAGAGGGCAGCAATGAGTTCAACTTGTCAGTCTGGGGTGCATGTAAGGGCTCAGTAGTACCTTGAGGTTACATAGTTGAAGTTTATCTGCTGATGGGGGACATTTGTCTGATGTCCGCAAATGCGAGACAAGAGGAAACAAACCTGTGATGTTGGGACAGGACCCAGAATTTGGGACTGTTGAAAGGCACACAGTGCGTTCATCCAACTTCCTTAAAACTAGACAAGTTTGACAAGTCTGTATGATACTTCCACGTATGTATTCATATTAACTTTGTTTATAAGAAACTGCACTGGGAAAACACTATTCTACCTCCATGCCTGTGTACTGTGATTAAAAGTGCATTATATCGAGTTATTACATAAATAATACTGCCATGTTTTACGAATTGAATTCATTACTGATCTTTCTTTTGATACCAATAATTGAATTTTTGGAATGCTTACTAAAACAAAACTAACAAAAAAAGGACTCCAAAACCAACCCTTGAAATGATTCTGTTTGGTAATGAATTGCATGTAACAGACAGCAGCATGATGGATTAATGCGCACCAATAATTCTTGCTGCATAGAGCTTGATTTTTCTTGTTGAATTAAAATATTTTTTTTTCTTTAGGATATAAAAATAGAAACCATTTTTTTGTGAGCTACATACAGTCCATATAAAAGTGCTTCCTTGTGGCTGGATTGTACAGCACTGCAGAATTTGTTGGCGCTTTATAAGTAATAATAATAATTTTGTAAACAAGTTCAAACTGTAGTGAAGGCATTAGTTGGTTTACGTGCTGACCTAACACCTTTTTGTTTGACTTTTGATTCATTTGAACAGACATTCATTTCACTTTTGATTCTAACCCGGTGTATAAAATACTGTACACAGACCACACAGTCCATTTTCTCTGACATATTATCCTCCTTCTGCCTTTCCACTAGGGCTGTACACCACAACATAAGGTTTGCAAAGGGGTAAGTACCATGTTCGTATGTAAAAAGAAATTGCTACTGGCAGGGAATTTGGGGAATTGTTCTCCAACTCTAGCTGGAAGGCCAAGTTTAGACACCAACTTTAGGGACTACTACTTCCTCAATGCTAGTAAAAGGGTTTTGCATATGTATAAAGATCTCAGCATTTTAATAACCTGATTACTTGGTCACTAATTGTCCTTAAATATCTCAGGTTTACATAGTGCATCAGAATCAGAAAGTGGCAAAGAGCAGTGCAAAGTATTAAGTAAAAAAAAAAAAAAGAGTAATTTAAAAAAAGTAATTAATAACTTTTCTTGCAGCAGAGATTAATACAGGCTACACTACAAAGCTGTAATAGGCATAGTCTTTTAGTTTAAACAATGTTGGTGATTTTATTCCTTCTCCACTTTGAATTAGTGCCTGTCCGTACCCCTCCTCTAATGGATTGTGCATCAGGCTGCTGCCAGTGATCCAAACAGTTAGACAGGCCAATTGCTGTCTGTAACATACTTGGGAACCTGCAGCTCATACTTGAAGGAGAACTATTAACCAACAGAACCCCTTCATGTCTTTTACCCAAGAGAAATATGGTCGTTACAGCTTGAAATGTAATGTGTATTAATTTATGATGCAAAATATAAAAAGTTATTTTTTCTAATAATAGTTCCATTTTAAGTGAAAATTAATTACTGTATTCCGCGATCTGCAAAATAGCGAGATACAATTTCATAATGGTTTCCTTTTAAGAAATGAGCGATCCCATCTGCCAGTGTTTTACGTTTAGAAACGAAGAATATAATGTAGTATCTTTTATAAGGACTCCAAGATTAGTCGAAATGCCCTGTCTATTGTATTACATTATGCAAATAAAATGTTTACGCAGAGGCTCCCTGTGAAAAGATTTAACAGTACTATTAATGAAGTGATGGAATTTACACCCACCTTAGTGCACGATCGTACTCCACAGCACAGCGAGCTATTAAGGTTGATGCATTCAATCATGCATTAGGAAATTTATAATACCTATGGACAAAGGCATATGCAAAAACACCAGCATGACATAAGATGACAATGTAAAGTAGACAAATGATTTGCTGAATGGAGTGATCTATTCATTGTCTTATTTCTACCTCTGTCCTATATCATCATAATGTGCTACTGCACACTTCTGCGAGCTGCAAGTTGGTCTTCTCGTCAGGTTCCATATCTTGTCCTGATAGAACATGCATGCTGGGTTCCTTGGCAGATAGCTGTGATCCCTCTATGCCCACAGTCCACGTTTTCCTCTCCACTTCTGGCAGAGTTTGTTTGTAAGGCTCTACATAAATTCTGCGCACATTCATTTTGGATTCCTGGTACTTTGTTTTGCCCTCTTCGGGCAGGCTAGAAGCATGAGGTAAAAAAGTACTGCGGGGGATATCTACTGGAATGGTTATGTGTTCACCAGAGGTAGGCTCTTCATGAAAATCCACCGCTCGAGACATGTGCTGAGTATAGATTCCTTCAGATAAAGACACAGATTGGGATTCACTGTGGACCCGCAGCCAGCGGTGATGCCGACTAAAGTAGTTGCAATGTTGATGCTTCCCTGACTTCTTTTTCCCTAAAAGGCCTAAGTGTTGCTTTGAGTTGGATGATTTGTCCATGGTCTTTGAAGGAAAACCCATCACAGAGAGGTTGTCCATGTGCCTTGTGCAGTACTCTGTATTGGAGTCAAAATTGGTGCACTCTTCCTTCAAGGTCAAACAGGGCTTCATGTCGTGCACCTGGAGGACATCAGGGGCACTGCCACTTAGACCAGACATTGCTTGCTGAGATATGTCCGTAGCAGATGAATAAACTAAATCCAACTCCCTTGGGCTTAATGCATCACTGGAATCATAGTCGCTGTCTGTTGGTAGAAATACTTCAGAGCAGCCTTCTTCATCAGAGTATGTTTGTGAATCTGTATAAGAAATAACAAAACTATTTAAGGGACATTGCTATAAACTAGAGATATTCTGAATGCACAGATAATGGTGGGAATTATCACCAGAACAAATCCAGTAAAAAATAAAAATGCTACAGGAAACTGTATTTTCATGAAATGCATGAGTATCTTGAATGAATACTCAATTTAGTTCTCCTCCTTCCTACTCTGTGTATAAAACATGTAAATATAGTGGGGCATTGACCAATAGCTGGGCAAAAAATATATTTTAAAATAGCCTTTTATCCTAATCTATACATTTGCTAGAAAAACTACTAGCACAATGTATAGATAAATTCATATTCTCAATTTAACCCCTTAAGGACGGAGGGCGTTCTATGCCGTCCTTAGGGAACCGGCTCTAAATGCTGGAGGGTGGCATAGAACGCCCAAACTGTCCTTTCTACTTACCTGGTCGCGGCGATCGCGGTCTGGGGACTTACCTGGGAACCCAGGGAGTCCCCCTCCATCCTCTTCGGCCACTCTGGGCCGTGTGATCGCGAGGTCCTTGCGAGGACCTCGCGATCACATGGACGGCATAGCCCGCAGGGGGAGTGCCTGTAATGACAGGTACTCCCCCTGCTGCCTGAAATAAATAATGAAAGTTTTAAACAGTGTAAAATTAAATAATATATACTTAGATCATATATATATTTATTATATATATGATCTAAGTATATATATACATAAATACACATACATAGTCTAAGTGTATTTTAATATATATATAATTATAAATATATATTAAAGTCAAAATACACGTACAGTGATATTGATTAAATATATAGAATTTTCATTATATATATATATATATATATATATATATTTATAAATAATATGAAAAATAAATAAATATGTAAATAAGTTAAAAAAAATATATATACTTGATTTCGCTCTTGAGAAACGCGGTTTACCCGCCGAAACGCGCGTCAGGCTTTTTTCTCCGATGTTATTTTTAATTTTGTTATACCTTTAGTGTACTCTTTTTGACAGAGCGTTGCAGTGACTTTGGGGTTGATTGATTTAACACGCTGGGGCGATTACTTAATATGGAGTTATTGTGAGGTTTATCTATCTAGCTTCTACTCTATCTGGACTTACTCTATATTTATATCCATTTCGACTTTATATTCCTCTCTCCGTTCATATTATCTCCCCTATCCTTTCGATTTCCAATACAAGTCTATTATTCTGCACTCTCTGATTTTCTGCAGGGCATAATATATATTGCTTAGATCACTTTTAGCATCAACTCTTTTTGAGTTTTGATTGCTATATGAAATAGCGATTGACACATATTATGTATACTGTAACCCTGCAGTCAATGGGTAGTATTTTGTTATTCATATGAGTCCTTAGGTATTTTGATTTATTTTTCTCAATTTAATTTGGGTTTTTGTCAGTTATAACCTTTAGTGAACTCCTTTTTACAGTTTGTCGATTGGTTAATCATGCTGGGGCGACCATATGGTATGGAGATATTGTGAGACTGATCTATTCAGTCTTGGGGTTCATTTGGAATCATTCTGTTTCTCTCTCCACTTATAGGCCCCCCCCCCTACTAGTCTGTCTTTCCATATAAGTCTATTTAACCTGCAATCTTTGATTTTCTGCCAGGCTTAATATGTATCCAAAGCATCATTTGTAGCATCAACTCTGTTTGAGTCTAAATTGCTACATGCAATAGTGATTGATACATGCTGTCCTCACTGTAGCCTTGCAGTTTAATAGGCAGGATTTACTGTTATATGTACGAGTTCCTAGGTTTTTTCTGATTTAGATTTTTTTGATGTTAAGTCACTATTCTTAATAAAATTTATTTATTTTTCTTAGACGTCTTTTTTTTGGGTGGCATTGAAGGAGAGCAGCCCGGTTTGCTACGGGGCGGTCTTTCCTTCACTTTTTTGTATATTTTGTGCTTTACGCAGGGTTATGCCCGTTTTGCCACCCTTATAACCCGCTTCCGTCTATATTCCCTATTTGGGTTTTCTATCTAGGGAATACTTCTATTTAATATATATATATATATATATATATATATATATATATATATATATATAGATATCAAAATATATGTGGAATGAAATAATATATATCTATATACATAAGTATATACGTATATATCACTATATATATATACCTATATATAAATAGAAATATTTTAAAAAATTATATATATACATATATATATATATATATATATATATATATATATATATATATATATATATATATATATATATATATATATATATATATATATATATATATTTCTACGTATATATTTATGTAATACTTTTTAGGTCATTTTATTAATTACATTTAGCGGGACCTGTCTGACAACCCAGGCCAAAAGTCCAGGGAATTTAATTTGCTAGCACTATATTTAACCCTGTAACTTTCCAAGACACAATAAAACCTGTACATGGGGGGTACTGTTTAACTCGGAAGACTTCGCTGAACACAAATATTTGGCATTTTTTACACACAAATGGCACTTACACGGATGATATTGTTGTGATACGTTTTACTGTTTTGAAACAATAATATTTATGTTCAGCGAAGTCTCCCGAGTATACCCCTCATGTACAGGATTTATGGTGTTTTCAAAAGTTACAGAGTCAAATATAAGGCTTGCGATTCAGTTTTTTCACATTGAAATTCGCCAGGTTGGTTATGTTGCCTTTGAGACCGTACGGTAGCCCAGGAATGAAAATTACCCCCATGATGGCATAGCAGTGGCAATAGTAGACAACCCAAGGTATTGCAAATGGGGTATGTTCAGTCTTTTTTAGTAGCCACTTAGTCACAAACACTGGCCAAAATTGGCGTTCAAATTAGTTTTTTGCATTTTTCACACAAACAAATATTAACACTAACTTTGGCCAGTGTTTGTGACTAAGTGGCTACTAAAAAAGACTGGACATACCCCATTTGCAATACCTTGGGTTGTCTACTTTTGCAAATGGTAAGCCATCATGGGGGTAATTCTTATTCCTGGGCTACCATACGGTCTCAAAGGCAACGTAATCAATCTGGCGAATTTCAGAGTGAAAAAAATGAAAAATTTAACATGCTATATTTGACCCTGTAACTTCCCAAAACACCATAAAACCTGTACATAGGGGGTACTGTTTTACACATGAGACATTGCTGAATACAACAATGTGTATTTTATTGCAGTAAAAGCTAACAGTATTATGATACTCACAGTTAAAATGTCAAGTAGAACTAAAACATTTTTTAAAATTCTTATTTTTTCCCATTTTTTAAAATATTTTATTCATATTAAATTATATTTCATACATAAATATTTGATGTTAAATGAAAGCCCTGTTTCCTCTGAATAAAATAATATATAAGAAGTGTGGACATAATATGAAAGAGGCGAATTACGCCTGAACAGACATATAGCGCAAATTCAAGTTTTTGTTTACGTTTTGTTTTGATCACAACGTGTACGTTTGGCTCAGTCCTTAAGGGGTTAATGAGCATACGTTGTTTGGGGCAAGACTGGTACAGTTTAAGAATTGAAGCAGTTTATATATGTGCTATAGGTATTTTGGTGCATATTCATTGAAATGTATTAACAATGCATGTTAGGTTGCTATATATGCAAGTAATAGTGTCCTGACATTGACCACGACATTATTGTAGTAAAGCAATTCAAAGTTTTGCCACAGAATGGGAGGAAAAAATACTTGTTAGCTGTTATCCGACATGCTGTATTATCCATTATACCCTTAATATGAAAAATAAGAACAAAAAAAACAGCATCCTGTCAATGTTTGGAAATCTATATATAATCTGATAATGCAACTTAATTAAGCAAAAAAATTACAAATTGCAGTTATAATTAAAACCAATTTTAATTTTCCCAGAAGTGACAGTTGTTTGTTCCCCGATACTGAAGCATTTTCTGGGATAAACCTCCATGGTCCATGGCACTGCTTCCATGGTCAGGGAGACACTTGGCATGCTGGTGGCACACTCCGCATTCCTTCAAATGTTCCACAACTGCAGGGGGTTATGTAGAGCTAACATTAATGGGACACTCTATGGACCAAAAAAACTTTAGCTTAATGAAGTGGTTTTGGTGTATAGATCATGCCCTTGCAGTCTCACTGCATTTACAAATTAATTCACCTTGTTTATTCAGCCCTAGCCACACCTCTTCTGACTGTGACTCACACAGCCTCCCTACACACTTCCTAAAAAAGAGTTATGTTTGTCAGCTTCCCTTATTTCACAGTTATTTCTCTCCCCGTGGTCTCGTGGGATCCTCCATAGATGCACTGTCTAGTTTAATTTGAGGTTTTGCATTGTTATTCATATTAGCCAGTTGTAATGACTGATAATATTGGCAGTGTATTTCGTGTCTCAGTGTTTTGCCTAGAAAGGAGTTGCAAGCTTAATGCTGTGCACTGCAGAGCTGTCCTGGGAATGATCGGTACAGTACACAGCATCTTCATTGTACTTTGCGTTATATGCTTATAGGACTTAAAGGTAAGACAGCAGGAGTTGAAGAGGTGGTGGTGTTTTTGCAATCACAATGGCATGGACGGCAACTAAAATCATTCTTATGGAGAGCAAAAATGGGTTGCAAGAGTATTCTGAGAACAGACAGCAGCTAAAATAGCCTGCCCTTCGGTGGGTCCCCGCTCAGAACTCAAGCTGGCTTTAGCTCATCTTGTGCCATTACAGAGAGAACATATCTGAAGCATATCAGACTGGTCCCACCCATACGGGCAGTCCAGATCCGAAATGCCAGCAAGTCCTCTCTGCACGAGGTGCCTAGAGAGATATCAGCTATGCCTCACTGATGATGCCTAACAAGGCTGAAACGATCGTCTGGGGTTGCTGTATCTCTCGTGCAGAGAGAACTTGCTGGCATTTCGGATCTGGACTGCCCGTATGGGTGGGACCAGTCTGATATGCTTCAGATATTTTCTCTCTGTAATGGCACAAGATGAGCTAATACCAGCTTGAGTTCTGAGCGGACACACACCGAATGGCAGGCTATTTAAGCTGCTGTCTGTTCTCAGAATACTTTTGCGACCCATTTTTGCTCTAAAATCATTCTTAACCAGACAGTGACAGCACTGTCATTGGTTGCATGTGTACCCCTACAATCGGACACATTCCATTATAATTTTCTGATTGCCACACACTCAGCAAGTGCTGTAGTATGGTGAATATGCTTCTGTAATCTGTGACAAAAAAACAGCTAGTCAAGTAAATATTTCCTAACTGCAAGAGTGACTTCTTGTGGCATGGGCTTTACTGAAAGCAGGAATCTTTGTATCTCTGATTGTTTGACATTGGTGTGGTGGAAGAAGCATTTCTTCTCGTACACAGCCATTACCATAGTGTGTGTTTACCATTTTAGGATCCTGTTAAGTGATTGATCGAGTAAGTTCCTGTTCTCTTATTTATTTCTGTAGGTTTGGTGACTTCCTGTGTTTTTGCGCTGGGTCTTCTTGTAGTGTCTCTGTGGAAGCGAGGGGCAGAGATTATCCCATCAGTAGCACTCAGCACCATACACCCAAGGGACCTGTTCTCCTCAAGTGTTTGTTTAATTGTCAGTGCCACAAATCTCTATCATTTAGTCACCATGCATCTCTCCCTTGTTTTGTCCTCTCTGTATATGTTTGTCAGTAACTCTTCTCTATCATACAAAATTTATCAGGATTGATGATTTCAGCATAGGCGGATCAGACTGCAGTGAGGATACGTTCACAGCATTTATGATAAATTTTATAGAGTTTTCTAATTATATATATATATAAAAAACAATCTTGAATACACATAGCAGTTTGTGTGGAGAAGTTCATCTTTGGGCTCTACTCAGACCTTGGCACCTCAATGTTCTTTTGGAGAACCTCCATAGGAATTATGCAAGGACATTTATGCTAGGTTTCTAAATTTAAGAAAGAACGGCAAGAGAAATCTTCATTCCTCAATACTTCAGTGTTATGACCTCTAGATTGCCTCTCCTAAAGACCTTACTGAAAGAGCCTACCAGGATGAAACAAATTTACTATACACCTTTCTATTGGAATGTCCTTTAGCCCCCCTCCCCCCTTTTAAAAAAAAAAATTCTTTATTTTCATTTTTGTGCATAAAGATGCATACAGACACATGCCTGATGCCATAAACGTGAGAACAAGCAGTCATATAAATAACGAGGTAAAACAGGTACATGGCATTTAGAACAATTGCACTTTTGAGTGGTCTATACAGTCGTAGGGGTCCGTCCAACTTTATGTACTTAATTGTTAATATGAGCTAGATACTGTGTGGCGTTGCTTGTAGTGGTCGGGACGTATAATTTTTGGTGTGTTGCCATCAGGTGTAATTTTGCTTGTTAGGGCGGCCTATTTTTAGAGTACTCTTGGGCGTCTTTTTGTGCCAGAAGTCTATCTGTGGGTTAGTTGATTTGTAAGAGTTGGAGAGTGGTCGCTAGTTAAGCTAGTGTGGTTGTGTTTAGGGGCAAGGGCTGCGGTCAGTGTCTAGTAGTGTCTATTATACATTCACACCAGAGCTGGCTTGTCCCCAGTCCCGCAGGGGCCCCCTGGGGAGGGGAGGGGGTGTTGTACGTCATATGTCACCGAAGTTTGCTTGTCCTGTCTAGTCTTGGTAGGCTCGGATAGTCTTGTCAGTAGGTAGGAATATTTAAGCTAAAACTTTAAACAAAGTAAAAACACAGAGAACATAAACAATGGTGTGCTCGTATGGACAGCTCAGCTTTCAGGTCACTTGACTTCCGTCTGCTTTGCTGTTCAAGGGTGGTGTGGTTGCCAGAGTCCCTGGCTGGGTGCAGTTCATTCCTGTTTTATTGGCAAGGAGCCTCAGTGTGATGAGTAAGGCTGGTCCCTCTACCGGGTCTGCAAACTTGTAGGCTTTGTCATCTTTGGTTACTCATTATGACCTGGAGGTTGCCCATCTGTATGTGAGTCCTGCGATCTGTAGGATGGTAGTAATTGTAGGATGGTGGTAATAGGCTGCATGCTCTTGCACCATACTAGTGTGACCTTGATAAATCCTGGAAAAGGGCAATTTTGCACATTTCAAATTCATATCGCGTTTTTCCTTTGACGGTGGCCAACCGGGTGGTCTGGGCCCGTACTGGTGGTGTGGTTTGCAGCATAAGGCCTATGTCCCGCTGTGGCGCTTTTGGGGCCGGCTTCTGAGACCTCTGTCCCATGTCCTCAGGGTAGTAGTGGTCTGGTGTGGTGAGTTGTGTGCCTGACTCAAGCCACATTGCCAGCTCCCCTGCTAGGTCTCATGGGCGGGCGCCCGTGTGGTAGGCCGCGGTACCTCTCTCGCGGTGTTTTGTGCCTGATGGGAGAAAGAAAGGCATCTGCAGAATCCCCGGAATGCTCTGAGATGTTGCCCGCACTTGTCAGCTGGTGGGCCATGGATCGGCTGATATCACTGGTCTATCGGAGCCGTGAGTAATGGCAACCGCTCTGGTGTGCTTCTAGTCTCCACCCCCCAAATAGTGTATATGCTTAATGCACATAGTTAAGCAAAAACAATCATACTCTCAGATCACCCACCTTTGTGGGCGGGATGGTAAAATGGTCTGTAATGCAACAAAATTAAAAAATTCTCTCTTTACAGACTATTTCCATGAAGTTTATATGTTTCCCCTGATAGCCTTGCCCATGTCTTGGCGACCATAAGAGTCTCAGAACTTGATAGACTCACTATTGAACAACATATACTGTTATATATATATATATATATACTGAATGTTCCCATATCGTAACTTGTTTTCAAACAAACCCACTCCTTACTTGCTGCTGGCGAAAAAAATTGATCCAGATAGCTTTCACCATTACACTCCTACCTAAAATGCTGGTCAGCATTCTCCAGGCATCTATGCCTTATATCTTACTTTTTCAACAGTTGGACTTTGTGCAGGAAATCTGGTGCCAGACATCCGAGTGACCTAGCTCAGTGGTGGAACGAACGTAGAGAGAGTGCAATAATTTTTTACTGGTGTCTATATACTGTCCCAGTTTTTTAATGTAAACACTGCCTTTTTAGAGTAAAGAGGCAGTCACTTAGAAGGTGCTCTCAGAGGTGCTTCTTATGTCAGTGCTGAACGCTCCTCACAGAGATGTATTGATTCTATGCATCTCTACGAGGACATGCTGATTGGCGCAGCATGGTGTTTTGTCACGCATGCACAATAGCCTCCTAAGGCTTTCCTATGGGAAAGCACTGGATTGGCTGAGATCATCAAGTTTGGTGATCTCAGCCATGAAGGCAGAATGAGGTGAAGCCAGGCGCTGCAAAACTGGTACGGCATGTGAGAATTGGTGATTAAAATCACCCTTTCAAAGTGAAGCAAGAGGGGCTGGTCACATAAGCCGTGATTTTACCACTATAGTGGCAGGAATACGTTTGTCTTCCTGACACTATAGTGTTCCTTTAAGAAAGCCATAGACTAGGAAAGAAAGAAACCAAGCTTTATGTACGTGCAATAACCAATATAAACGATATATTTTAAAATGGAGGAGGTGGAGTTTGGGATTACAGAAAGGATGCTACAAATATCTATGAACTATGCAAACTGCAAATATGCTGCCTATCTTATATATTGTTAGCAAAACATAGCTAATTATTTAAATTATTTAATAGCTTCAAAATATATTATTCACACTATAGCAAGGCTTTTAACTCCTTGCTATAACTAGCAATTGCAGATAACCATTAAGTCTACTTTATAAGAAAGAAAAAAATGCTTTTGTGTGTCAGAAATTCAAGCAGCAGTTTCTCTGAACTGAAAGAAATTAGAATCCACAAATAAAGCTTGGGCCGAAGAAACAAAAGCAGCTCTCTTTGCAGAGTTGACTGAATTAATTCACAGAACCTTTTGCCGGCGGATGCAGTTGTACTCCGTGCTGGGCTGCTCCGTGTTGTGTCTTCGTTCAAAGTATGCATGTGTCTGGTAAAGCACGTTCTTCACAGCATTAATTTCAACAGACTGGACCAGAGTAACCGGACACAGCTCGGCGGTGATTATACATTACCAGCAGCACACTGCACTGATAATACACATTCTGTGACAAAGTGCTAAAAGTAGGTGATTCTTCCACTTGCAGAGCTCTCATTGACTATATGGATAGCATCACAAAATATTGATGCACATCTACACAAGTTACATTATACTATAAAACCACACAACTAGACAGATTACATTGTACAATATCTCCAGAAAAAAATAAAAGAACATGTGTTATGTATTACATTATAAAATATTGGTACAATATCAGCCTCTATGGCTTTGATTTTACACTATTGACACACGTAATGCAACATTATAGAGTAGTAGTAGGTTACGTTAACTCCTTAAGGATCGCGGACATACTAGGTATTCCTTAGTACTTACCCGATCACCGTTGTTCCCTCACTGGCGATCGGTAAAGTCCTCCCAGACAGCCCCCCCCTCGGCAAATTAGGGCCCTGCGGGCCATGTGATCACTCTGAAAGAGCAGTCACATGGCCGCAATAGGCCTCCATAGTGCTGCCTGCAGGGGAACTGACAGGCAGTCTCCCTGCATGTGTAAAAAAAATATATATCAAAAATATATATATTCTGAAATATAGAAATATATATATAATAACTATATATATTGTATATATATTATTATAAAATGTAAATAAGTCAATAAAAATAAAACAAAATGTAAAAATAATTGTAAAAATTATATTTATATATCTATATGTAATTTATTCTAACTGTATATATATATATATATATATATGGAGGATTGATCGCCACGTAAAAGAAACGGGCTGATCACCTCCAAGCCACCCCACAATAACGTCTCAAAAATAACAAACAATTTTATTGGAAAAACCTTATTAAAAGCACAACAAAAGGACCACACCTATCAATAGATAGATAGCTAGAGCCTAGTGATTACAGAATGTGGCTAATATGCATGTAATAGTGTAGCGAACTCTTATTAGTAGAGTATTGAATAGTGATACATGTATAGGACCACAGACCGTACACTTTAAGCCCAATGCAAGATAGATGATAGGGTAGACTCTTGTACAGTAAAATAATATAAGTATAGGAAAGCCAAAAATCCTGCACTTAGGATCTAATAGCTGCAGAGTATAACTAAATTAGCCATGTATGAATGTAACAAACTCATAATATAATAGAGTAATAGGTAACAATATATGTCACAGTGAAAGCCATGAGTTCTGCTGCTATATCTACAGGGTTATACTGAAAAAATGGAAATCAAAAGGATAGAGGAGGGCATAAACAAGAGAGGAAAAATAAAGCAAAGAGACCTAGTTATAGATCTAAATAGAGAAAACTAGGTCTAATAGCATATACCCAAAGTAACCCCAAATACCCCTATATAAGATAACCAGGGCTAAAAGCTGCTTTTGTATTTATTTGGTTTATATTTTTTTCTCCTGCACTGTGGTCTAACATTATTGAGCAGCTTTTAGCCAAAGCTAAAAGGGCTTTGTGGCTCAGATCCTGGTCAGCAGATGCTTCATCTAAGAATAGCTTCTGCTCTTTACCGTTCTATAGAGACATGCTCTTTGGGAAGAACCTGGATGATTGCATTAAAAAAGCGGCAGATGACAAGAATGCTTTTTTACCTCAAGATCGTGGGCCTAAGAGATCTTTTCGACCCAAAAGACCTTCAGATCAATCTTCCTTTCAGGACTTCAAATCCTACAGACCAGGTAGAGAATACGGAAGATCCCAGCCTTGGAGAGGGGGACAGTCTTCAGTCAGGGGAGGAAGATCCAGAGGCTCTGCATTCAGAAGGAACACGAGAGCTTTATGATGGGTTGATCGCCCAGCCTGGAGGGGTAGGAGCACGCCGCCTCCTATTCCAAAAGAGATGGGAGTCTTCTACCAAAGACAAGTGGTTGCTGGACATCATCAAAAGAGGATATCTTCTGGAATTCAGAGATGCCCCACCTTGTCGCAGTTTTCAAATTGCAAGATGGCCGGGAGACAGAGACAAGAGATTGGCTCTTCTGGAGTTTATTTCTTCCCTACAGCAAGAAGGCGTCATTATGGAGGTTCCAAAGGAGAAAAGAACACACAAGTTTTATTCTCACCTATTCCTCACAAAGAAGTCCTCAGGAGCATGGAGACCCATTCTAGATCTTAACACTCTCAACAAGCGATTGAACGTAAGAAGATTCAAAATGGAGTCGCTTCAGTCCATCATCAAAGCAGACTACCCAGGGCAATGGCTGATGTCTGTAGATCTGTAAGATGCCTACTTCCATGTTCCAATCGCTCAACTGCATCAGATCATCAAGATATCTGAGATTCGCAGTAGAAGGAGGGCACTTCCAGTTCCGAGCCCTTCCCTTTGGCCTCAGTACGACTCTTCGCACTTCCTCAAAGATCCTGGTGATCCTGATCGCAGAATTAAGAAAGAGGGGCATTGCCATTTTTCATTATCTGGACGACATCCTGGTGCTGTCAGAGGACAGGTACACTCTCAAGCAACAGGGACAGATCTGCATTCAGTTTCTGCAGGCACATGGCTGGAAGATAAATGGAGAAAAGAGTCACCTTATTCCTTCACAGCCCATGCTTTATCTAGGAGCCCTGTTCAACACTGCACTGGGGACAGTTCAGCTTTCAAGATAAACAGGAGTAAAGCTCATCTGGAAGGTGAAGGAGATACGACAAGTCAAGGTCGCCACGGCAGAGAAAGTCATGAGCCTACTAGGATCCATGTCATCAACCATAGGCTTGACAAGATGGGCGCAATGGAGAATGAGAACACTCCAGAGGAATTCTCTTTCCCAATACAGAGGGAAGAATCTACTCCAGCCCATCAGGATTTCCACCCCGGTCCATCTAAGCCTGACATGGTGGATGAACAAGAAGGCTCTGTTCTCAGGGTTCCCCCTGGGGAACATTCCCTGGATTACTATAACGACAGACGCCAGTCACTGGGGTTGGGGAGCCTACCTTCAGAACGAGGTCACCCAGGGGAAGTGGGAGTTTCATGCACACAAGACCGACTCAAACCTTCTGGAACTTCTGGCGGTTTTCAGAGCTCTGAAACACTTTCAGCATTTACTACAGCACAAGTGGGTGAAGGTGAGAACGGACAATGCTACAGTAGTAGCACATATCAATCATCAAGGAGGTACCCGAAGTCGCAGTATGGTAAGGTTGATGATTCCCCTGATGTCTTGGGCACAGAAGAACCTTGCGGGGCTAGTGGCGATTCATCTGCCAGGAGTGCAGAATACGGTAGCAGACTTTCTCAGCAGGGTAAGAATAGACCCAGGAGAGTGGAGCCTCTCAGACGAAGTCTTCAAGGATATTGTGAAGAAATGGGGTCTTCCTCAGATAGACATCATGGCCACCAACAACAACAAGAAGCTCCAGGGATTCTTCTCGAGGGGTCACGAACCGCAGGCCCGGGAGAGGGATGCCCTATCGTGCAGATGGGAGTTCACAAAGAGTAATGCATTTCCTCCGTCTCCCCTCATATTTCCTCTACTAAGAAGGATTCAGCAGGAACCAGTTTTCATGATCCTGATTGCCCCATACTGGCCTCGCTGGCTTTGGTTCCCTCTTCTTCTGAGCCTCTGTCAGGAACCTCCAAGGGATCTTCCAGCAGTTCCTTCTCTTCTGCACCAGGGTCCTATCCTACACCCAGACCCAGCATCACTCAACCTGAAGGCCTGGAGGTTGAAAGGGAAAGGCTTCTTGAGAAGGGTTTCTCGGCTGCAGTCACAGATACCCTGTTACAGGCTCGGAAGCGATCCACTTCCTCTACCTACTATAGAATTTGGGACGCATTTTCTTCCTGGGCCTCTCCTAAGCAGGTTAACATATAGCATCCTGCTATTAAAGACATCCTGGAGATCTACAAACAGGTCTGGATAAGGGTTTGAGCTACAACACCTTAAAGGTACATGTCTCCGCTCTTTCAGCTCTCACTGACCACAAATAGGCCTTTAATCCAGATGTATCCAGGTTTCATTCTGCAGTACTCAAGATTTAACATCTGATCAAGTCATTTGCTCCCCCATGGGATCTACCCCTGGTATTGCAAACCATGAAGTCAGCTCCCTTCGAACCCTTGGAGTCCATCTCTCCTCATCTTCTTACCATCAAGACAGTTTTGCTGGTGGCGTTAGCATCAGGGAGAAGGGTTTCGGAGCTCAGTGCCTTATCAGTCAAAGAGCCTTTCACAGTGTTTCACAGAGACAGGGTGATTCTAAGAACCATCCCCGAATTTCGCCCTACGGTAACCATGGCCTTTCATTTGAAAAAAGACATAGTGCTTCCAGCCCTGACGCAAGAAGAACATTCCCCAGAAGGAGGTTCTTCTCCGCTGGATTTGGTAAGATGTTTAAGAATCTATATTGACAGATCTCTTGGCTGGCGTTCTTCGGATCAGCTATTCATCATCCCGAATGGGGCTAGGAGAGGTCGCCAAGCTTCTAAAGAGGCCATGAGCAGATGGATTGTCTCCGCTATCATTCAGGCTTACCGTGCCAGTGGGGTTCCAGTACCTAGCGGTCTAAAGGCTCACCCGACCAGGTCCCTTTCCTCCTCTTGGGCAGCCGCAGCAAGAGTCTCTCCAGAACGTATCTGCAGAGCAACTACATGGTCTTTGGTGAACAACCTTTATTCGACATTATCAACTAGATGTCAGAGCTGGTCAATGGGACAAGTTTGGTAAAAAGTGTCCTTTCAGCATCCAACTAATGTCTCTCTTTTTGTATGATTTCAGTTATAGATGTGCTAATACACTTGCATTACAAAATATTTTGAGTCTGTGTATTCTTTTCCCTCCCTTGGTTTTGCTTGGGTATTACCCATTGTTGTGCTGCCATGGATATGGCCAGGAAAGAGGAAAATTTATTCATACTTACCGTAATGTTCTTTTCCTGGTGATAGGCCATGGCAGCACAAAGGTCCCACCCAGGGATTTTTGCTGGAATACAAGACTGAGGGTAGGAGGGGGTACTTATACCCTTGTTTTAATTAGTTCCTGTCTAACTAGGGATGGGGAGGAGCTAACCATTGTTGTGCTGCCATGGCCTATGACCAGGAAAAGAAAATTATGGTAAGTATGAATAAATTTTCCTCTCTCTCTATATGTATATATATCTCAATACACTTAGAATTAAATTATATATATATATATATATATATATATATATATATATATATATATATATATATATATAGCCTAATTGAAGTGCACTCATGGGACTCAGTATTATTTCAAAACGTGCTGTTTATTGAAGCATCAAATTTTCAGTACAAATAGTGTCAACGTTTCAGTCCCCCTTGGGATATTTTTCAAGATATATATATAAATAAAAATAATGTGAAATATATATATATATATATATATATATATATATATATATCTCCAAATACATAATTTCATAAATATATACGTAGACTTCAAATATATAAATATATATATGCAAATTCTACGTGCATATTTATGTAATATTTTTACATAATGAGGTAATTTTATTAATTGCAATTTTAGGGACCTGCCTTACAACCCAGGCCAAAATTCCAGAGAATTTAATTTGCTAGCACTGCATTTAACTCTGTTACTTTCCATGACACACTAAAACCAGTACATGGGAGGTACTGTTTTACTCGGGAGACTTTGCTGAACACAAATATTAGTGTTTCAAAACAGTAAAACTTATCATAGCGATGATATTGTCAGTGAAAGTGACGTTTTTTGTATTTTTCACACACAAACGGCCCTTTCACTGATGATATCATTGTTGTGATACGTTTCACTGTTTTGAAACACTCATATTTGTGTTCAGTGAAGTCTCCAGAGTATAACAGTACCCCAAAGTACCACCAATGCACACGTTTTATAGTGTTTTTGAAAGTTACAGGGTCAAATATAAGGCTTGGTTTTCATTTTTTTCACATTGAAATTTGCAACATGGGTTATGTTGCCTTTGAGAGCGTATGGTAGTCCAGGAATGAGAATTACCCACATGAAGGCATACCATTTGCAAAAGAAGACAACCCTAGGTATTGCAAATGGGGTATGTTCAGTCTTTTGTAGTAGCCACTTAGTCACAAACACTGGCCAAAGTTAGCGTTCATAATTGTTTTTTGCATTTTTAACACGCAAACAAATATAAATGCTAACTTTGGCCAGTGTTTGTGACCAGTGGCTACTAAAGAAAGACTGGACATGCCCCATATTGAATACCCTGGGTTGTCTACTTTAAAAAAATATGTACATGTGATGTGTGATTCTGAGATTTGTAACAGATAACAGTGTTACAATGTCACTATTGACACATTTTAAATACATATATTTTGAAACACCAATGTCCTATTTGTACTTATAGCCCTATAACTTGCAAAAAAAAATCTAAGAACATGTTAACATTGGGTATTTATAAACTCAGGAAATGATTTAGAAACTATTTAGCATGGGTGTTTTTTGGCGATTTTAGATGCGTAAGATTTTGGGGATCAAAGTTAGAATTTTTTTTGTTTTATAGTAAATTATATATGATGATGAAATTAATGGTATCTTTAGAAAGACCATTTAATGGTGAGAAAAACGGTATATAATATATGTGGGTACAGTAAATGAGTAAGAGGAAAATTACAGCTAAACACAAACGCCGCAAAAATGTAAAAACAGCCCTATTCCTTAAAGGACCACTATAGTGCCAGGAAAACATACTCGTTTTCCTGGCACTATAGTGCCCTGAGGGTGCCCCCACCCTCAGGGTCCCCCTCCCGCCCGGCTCTGGAAAGGTGAAAGGGGTTAAAACTTACCTTTTTCCAGCGCTGGGCGGAGAGCTCTCCTCCTCCGATCCTCCTCTTCTCCTCCCCGTCGGCTGAATGCGCACGCGCGGCAAGAGCTGCGCGCGCATTCAGCCGGTCACATAGGAAAGCATTCATAATGCTTTCCTATGGACGCTGGCGTGCTCTCACTGTGAAAAATCACAGTGAGAAGCACGCAAGCGCCTCTAGCGGCTGTCAATGAGACAGCCGCTAGAGGAAATAGGGGAAGGCTTAACCCATTCATAAACATAGCAGTTTCTCTGAAACTGCTATGTTTATGAAAAAATGGGTTAACCCTAGCTGGACCTGGCACCCAGACCACTTCATTAAGCTGAAGTGGTCTGGGTGCCTAGAGTGGTCCTTTAACGGTAAGAACATTGAAAACCGGTCTGGTCACTAAGGGGTTAAACAGCGTGGAAGACCTTTGGTAAACATTTTTAGGGGTTACATTATACAAATCAGCACTACCAATACAGAATATGGTTAAACTATCAGTAAACACCTATACGGCTTACCTTAAGCAATGTTAGCATAATAGCACACAACTATACGGAAACTTCATAGGGCACTGGCACATGACTATACGGACTGCTTTATACAGTGCTGGCACGCACCTATACAAACTAAATTTTAAAATATTGGTATGCAACTACACAGCTGCTGGTAATTTATGGTATATTTAACAGTCTTCATTATCAGTGCACACCTACATAGGTAATATTTTACAATGCTGTCACACACCTATATAGGTTACATTATATTATTATTTTATTATTTACATAGCAGCATCAAATTATTTATAATACATTTATATGCTGTTTACATTGTATAGTACTGGCGCACAACTATATGGGTAACATGATAGGATACATCTATGCTGGTTACATTGTATACTACTGGCACACACCTATATGGGTAACATGATAGGATACATCTATGCTGGTTACATTGTATTCTACTGGTACACACCTATATGGGTAACTTATACCAGGGCTTGACAAATTTGCTTGGAATCTAAGAGCCAGCAATACCAGTTAGGAGCCAGTTTTTTCAATGTAAAATATACAATTCTTAAATGGACACTATAGTCACCAGAACTACTACAGCTTAATGTATAGTATACAGCTTAATGTAGTTCTCGTGTCTGTAACCTTTCCCTGCACACTTTTCAATGAAAACTCTGCCTTTATAGAGAAAAGGCAGTATTTACATTGTTGCTTAGTATCACTTCTAGTGACAGTCACTCAGACGGCTTCTAGAGTGCATTCTGGGTCAGTGCTGTACAGTGCGCAGCACCTACTTTTAGCGTCACCATGCTCTGCGTGGAGGCACTAATCATTCCCCATAGATTCAATGCAACTCTGCAAGGAGATGCCGATTGGTGCAGCGTGGTGTTTTGCCACACATGCGCAGTAACGGACCAATGCTTTCCTACTGAAATGCAGTGCATAGATTGATGATCACAGTCATGGAGGCAGGGCCAGCTGTGGCTGTGTTGTGGACAGAATATTAACTTTATTAAAATGCCAATTTACGCTGCATAACTGTATTTAGTATTATTCAATGTTTACTGTGTTAACCTAGTTGCTAGAAGCTCCCCCTAACAGCCCCTCCACTCCTGAGTTCATTAACAGCTCAGAAAAGGGCTGCTAGAAATACCCCCCCCCTCCCATCAACTAACCACCGCATGTTACAAGATGGCGCTGGAATCTGGAGGAGCATCCCATGGTGACGTAGACATCACACCCTGCAGGTTGTGCATTAGATAAGACACTTAACCAATTAAAGATGTATTTTCTCTGTTATCTTGCTTTCTGCATATGACATATTTCTGCTTTATAAGGGGCTCCCCGCCCCCTGATTAAACATTCCTGAGTTTTTCATCAACCTGGAAACTTGTGTCTGGTGTAAATTACTTTAGGAAGCATGCACGCATTTAATTTAACAATTTGGACAGGGGCAGATATACAAAATTATCAAACACTTGATTTGATCCATGACAATTGGAGGGGGACCAGTAACCTAAACACAACCACTCACTCACTGACAGACACATACACACACACACACTGAAGCGGAGCTGCAATGCAGAGACGGACTATCTCCGATGTAATCCTCTCGAGCTGGAAGGGAAGCGCTGGTTAGTATATATAGTCCATTCCGCCAGTAACTGGACGACACACAGTTCTGGGAGTCAACTGATTTTATTTTGGCCACACACAGCTTTTATGCACAGACCCCTACATGGGGTCGCCTATACAAAAATACAGTGCTTTTCTTCCCAAGATCCTCTGTGCCTGAGAGATAATTGCGTGAGAAAAAACTGTAACTCAATACCGAAAAATATACAATATTTTAAAACACCCCAAAACTATATTTTAATACTTCATACCCCCACGAAAGTCACATCACCGAATAGCTGGATCTGAGCGCACACTTTGCCAAAATATCACTCTGATCCCTCTGGTGGTTCGGGAATGCCATTCAAATGAAGTTTTAACTGGTCGGCCACAGGGTGATGCCCCAAAACAGTTCCAGTGAAAACAAGGCAATGACTGGTCATCTTTGAGGGGTTCTCACACGAACACAGACTAATGCTCCCCCTGGCTGTTAGGATACAAATGCTCCCCCTGTTCGGTAGTTCATGCCTCCTGAATGCCGTTCTCATAAATGTTCGGGAAGTTGGATGGGCAGCGGTACCAATTTACCGGGTGTTCGCGGGGTCATTAGCTGAAAACAGTTCCATGCCGTCGACGACCATGTACTGCTGCCCGCATTCGGTAGACAAAATGGCCGCAATTGTTTGAACACGTGCGTTCGGTTATACCAATGGCGGCCACACAGGGAAAGCACTTAAACTACTAACCAATTTGTGGTTAACAGCCAGGGGTGGTCGGTACTTAAAAGGTGCGAACAAGGGGACCACACAGAGTTGGTTCGGTAAACTAATTGGGGTGTATGGAGAGCCAAACAAAAGGGAATAAAAGTGTGTTAAGAGAATATATGAGTTACATTCTACAAGTTTACCTTTATAGGTAACATTATACAGTGTAGCGGATGGCCCTAAGCTGTCCTGAGAATTTCATGTATTTTAATGCATTCGTGTGAAAACAGCAAAGTTCTATGTATTTAATGTATTGTATTCGTCTGAATGTTAGGTAGTTTCATTCCCTTAGTTTGTTCGAATGAAATTACCGAACAGTCAGACCTCCCCTGTGTGAAGTGTGTCCTCAATTACCAGTTGCAACATTGTTGCGAACGGGTAATTGACAAGTTAAGTAGCCGTCTTTTGTTCTCAGGGGTGGCCGCCATTCGAAAAACGAACACGTGGCGGCGGCCATTCTAAAACTCCTGAACAGCGGTGTTTTTTTTTTGTCGAGTGTCTGGAACTCAAATCGGACACTCGACTAGGCGAACACCGCTGAAACCTCCACAAGCCCGGTCCGTTCGGTTCCTAACTACCGAACGGCCCCTCGTTCGGTAGATAGAAAGAACCGAACGAGGGGATTCAGGCGAACCCTCCCTAGCCTCTATAGCTAGATGTTTTCGTGCCATTTATTCCCTGACTCCAGGACCGACCGCAGGGCCCATTCACATGGAACCTCATTCGGCTGTTTCACCCAGTGCGGTCGTTCATTTTATTCCCTCCATAAATTTCCCGAACCCCTGGTCTGATCTGGGCGATTTTTGGATATGTTGTTCACCCAGATCAGGGCTACCAGGGGATGTATGATTTAAAGGGGTACCCCTACGTTTAGGGGTAAATCCAGAAACGGGGGGAATTGCTGTACTGGATAAGGGGATTATGATGCCGGCTGAGGGGAGGAGATGGGTGGGAGGTTACCAGGACAGGATTGGCTACTGTATTAATGAATGTAATCCCTCCCTTGCATGGGAGCATGCTTTAAAAGGCCAGTGTGGAATAAAGCTTTCAGGTCTGCTCCTGAAACTGTGTGTCGTCCAGTTATTGGGATTGCTGCTGGGATACTGCTGTGTTATTTGCCTGCTGGAAACCTTGCCTGTGGATTTACAATTTACTTGTTCCTGAGCCTCACTTGGATTATAAGCGGAGATAACCTGGGGAATATTGCATCTCCGCTACATACAGTACTGGCACACAGTTCATATTATGCAATATCGACACATGACTATATGGATTGCATACTAAAATACTGATGTGCACTTGTCTGGGTTACATTGATCAATATCACCACACAGCAATTTGATGTATATTATTCAATATTGTCACTCGCCTATACAGATAAGTTTTGCGGTTAATACTAATTAAATAAGTTAATACATGCTAATGTATGTACCTATACAGAGTGCATTATGCCATTTTGGCAAAGGTCCATACAGGTTACAGTATAGGCACAAGCCTATATGGGTAAAAATAAACAGAATATCCGCACACACCTGTGTGGGTTACATTATACTATACTGGCATTAGTTACGTTATACTGCACTGTATAACAATGGCACAAACCTACAGGAGCTTACAATGTACAATTTCAGCACAGCACTATATTTTGTGGTTCACCTTTTTTGGTTACATTGTACAATATGCAGTTTATGGATTACATTGTGCAATGTGGATGTGAACGCAGGGAACCTATCCTGGATTTATACTATTATCATTAGACAAAAGTTAGAATTAGTTTTGGCATATTTTCCTTTAATAATGTGATTGGAAGGGCAATGATTGCCTTACTGAGCACGGACATAATTCTCCTTAACTTCTCACTATACATTTCTGCCCCCTTCATATCAGGAAAACAAATTAATTTGGACTGAAGAAAAATGCAGAAAGTACACCTCTGAAACTATTTATAACTATAACGATGACTCAAACCACCAACACAAGCATCTCAACCACAGGTACGCAGAAATCCCAAGCAAACCTCAGGCCAAAAAATTAAATAAAATCTAAAGCTTGCTCCCTGTGCACAGTATTAGAATGCCACAATGATGGGATTGAGCAGACCCTAATGCAGTATGCGAGGACGGCAGTACCCAAACTGAACAGGCTCACTGTTTGAGCTAGACTACATCCCCAAGGCATGGCTGTATTTTTAGGTCGGCAATGCTGCTGAATAATGTCTCTGTGTGCTGATAAGTGACTCTTGCTCAGTACCAAAACCAGCTACCTGTTTCACAGCTCTGGTGCATTGCGCGGCAAAAGTCAAAAGCTGTTAAGTCCCTGCTAAGACCGTACTTTATTTTTCAGGAGAGAACTGTAAGTGTTAATCTGGAGTATTTGCGCAACTAGAACTGGACTTTGTCTTGTTAAATTTTTTTCCTTCGAAAAACTTGCAGACAGCAAACTGGCAATACATCGTGACATGTCTAGAAAACCAACTCATTGTACGGCACTGTGAAATATGTTGGTGCTTTATTAATAAGAATTAGAATAAATACAATATCCTTTGTGCTATAACCTGCCTGCTCTACACTAAATACAATTTTCTATCCTAAGGCATCAACATTGAACTTTAATAAAAATTATGGATAAAATAAATTCCTGATTGAACTCCGATTCGGTGATTGGTAATATTAAGTTTTAGTTTTTTTTTAAATAAATCAGTTGTACTGCTAGTGGTTAATTTGTATTTGTTTTATTGCCAAGCAGCATTGCGCCAGTGCATCCAGCTGATACCCTAAGGAGGAGCCAAAGATGTGAACAATAGCAAAATCTTTATCTGAAATATTGTGCCGTAGAAAAGAAAGATGTACTGCTTTCAGTGGCATCAAAACATCTGCTGGCCAAGGTCACACTAACCCCGAGATAGGTCATGGCAGTAAGAAGAATGAGACATGTACAGATTCCTGTGTGTATCTATGCCAGAATATAACTATTTTTATAATTCTATATTCAATACTACACAGCCACAATTCCTAAAATATTACTCTTGGCACTCTGAGTTTCATGTTATTTTATACTGATCACTGGATTTGTGTACATGAGTTATTAAGCGCTCTACTTATCTAACTCACTGCAGACTCGGTTTCTTCACTCTCGTTAAATGCAGTCTAACAGCGAAGACACTTTAACTTATAGCCAACATTTCAAATAATATTTAAAAGAATGTTATAAAAGTTATTAAAGGGGGTGGGTGGGATGGAAGGATATGTTTAATGAAACTGACTTGTATCATCTTGGAAATAAAAAAATAAAAAAATTAAAAAAATTCACTCCCTGGTTCAAACTAAAACAAAATTCTATGAACCTAGAACAGGTAAGCTGCTAGAATAATCAGACTGTAAATAATCCCTATCTCCGTGTATCTGCATAGCTCTTTCTAGTACTGGCCGGATGACCAAGCAAGAACCGCGCGCGCCTGGTTAATGGCATCTTGTCTGCCAGACACAAACTCTTTTCAGTAACGAGCAAACTGCTATTTGTCTCCTTGCTGCAGATTTTTTTTCCCCTTTTTTGAAGAGCAGCCCATGCTGAAATGAGTTATCGGACTGTTGTGGCATTCACACAGCTCGAGGTAGAAAGGATTAAGTATCCGTCCAATGTTAGCGCTGTATTTTGTGTCGGTGTGCGGTGATTAAATGCTAATATCAGGCTGTATAGAGACCCTTTATGTTCCTTCATTGTGAGGCTGCCATTCGTTATCATTCAAGTGTTACCACAACTCACTCCCAATTAATAGGGATTATGGGTCATACTATATTGTGGGGAGAGTTTAGCAGGAATGCCCTTAAGGGGAATAAGATACGTGTAGGTTTTTTTATAAGCTAAAAATGATTTCATGGATGCCTGTCAGGTCTTTTTAAAAAATGTACTCCTAAGATTTCCCTTTTGCTGTACTGGCCTCTGTGACAGCATCAACAGGACGCATCCATTTGGGTATTTTTATTAGTCTAATATCATGCAGACAGAAAACCTTCTCAAATGTATATTTCTAAGACAGATTTCTAAGCTCCATGGTGACTGGAGCTCTGCTCTGAAAATATAAAATGTAAGTTTTATCAATAAACATCAAATTATAGTGATTTGCAGAGTTTAGTCTAAAACAGCCAAGCTATGACTACAGCACAGCTGAAGAACCTTTCTAAATCTGACATTGTTGCTTACAATTTACTGTTTCAAATTGAATTGAAAATATAGGCAAACTGAAACCAGAATTGTAGAATATTATTATAATTATTGGTATTTATATAGCGCCAACTTATTCCGCAGCGCTTTACAAAATAATGAAATGGAGAAATGTTACGATAAATGAGCCATTTACAAAGTGATGCAAAAACAATAGGTAGATTAGGATCTCACATTTGTGTTATTATTTTATTATTTATATAGCGCCATCAGATTCCATTGCGCTGTACAATGGGACTCCATCATTAAATTCTGTGCTTGTATGTGGTCATCACAAGCATCATTGTCGTGGGCACATGTAGAAAGGTCAGATTTGGTTTTAGAAATTTGTATAATTTCCCTAATTTCTAAATCATGATAAAATTACTTACAGACATTTAATATTCAAAAAATAAACACATTATATATTTCATTGATGCAATCTATACTGAAAAATAAAGTTTTGTGTCAGACTAGGTCAACTAAACTGGCAGAATTACTATGTAATTTTAAAAATCATCCAAGTTGTCAATAATGTGAAAATAAACAATTTGGCTGAAGTATGGCTGTAAGAATAGAGACAGGAATAGCATGAGTAAAGACTTTATATGTTAATGCTGGGAGCACGTCATTACGGGAGAGAACTCTTAGCAGTTTGATGTAGTTGCCTGCATTGCCTAGCATGTCCTGGTACCATCTACTGGTTAGATTTCAAGTCATTAAGGAAGAGTCTCATGTAAATCTGGGCTCTGCCTGGCACCCAGAGACCACCACCCTATCAAGCCACATTGATAGAGGACACTTTACACTTCCACATTGTTAGCCCAGCTCTAATAGCCAGTCAATATCCGTCAACAGCCCGTCTACAGCATTCCTTTAAAATAGCAAACAAAAAAAGAGCAATAGGTGTATATTAAAAGGTGTTCTCTAGTTAAAGGGACACTACAGTCACCAAAACAACTTTAGCTTATTGAAGCATTTTTGGTGTATAAATAACTTCCCTGCAGTGTCAATGCTCAATTCTCTGCCATTTAGGAGTTAAATCACATTGTTTATACACCTTAGTCACACCTCTCTGCATGTGACTTGCACAGCCTTCCTAAACACTTCCTATAAAGAGTCAGCTAATGTTTCTACTTCCTTCTTTGCAAATTCTTTTTAATTTAAAATGTATTATCCCCTGCACTGTTGATAGCTTGCTAGACCCCACATAAGCATTCTGTATATGATTAAAGTTCACTTTAGAGAGCAGGTAATAAGAACCTTTAAAGTAAGTTACATCTAATTGAAAGTGAAACCATTTTTTTCATGAATGGTGTGTGAGTCACAGCCAGGGCAGGTGTGGCTAGAGCTGCATGGACAAACAAAAGGGATTTAACTCCTAAATTGCAGATAATTGAGCAGTAAGACTGCAGGATCATGATTTATATGTTAAAACGGCTTCATTAAGCTAAATTTGTTTTGGTGACTATAGTGTCCCTTTAAGCAGCTGTGCTGAATTCTGTGACCATTGGTCCTAGCAGCAGTCTCACAGTGCATGTTTAGGTAAATGAAACCCTCCGGTTTCATATATATGTGTATGTCTGATACACACACACCTCTTACCCCCTATCCTGCATTTATACCTTTCATGTTGGAGGTATGCTGTTTTATTGAGTTCCAAATTGTATTCACGGATGCCGTTCAAAGGAATTCCCACAGTCTGCAGCGTCCATGAGAATCCCAAGCATGGACCAACAGTTTGGCAGATTGTGATGCAGTGTTCCCCACAGTTGAAAAGGAAATAGGTTAAAGGAACATTACAAATCTTACCACTTGCAGTTTTTCTACGGTGCATTTCTGGTGATGGAGACGGGGATGGGAGGCAGTCGAGGTGGGAGGAGGTGGAATTATTTTTCTTTTGGCTTTGATCTTCAGAGAGGTCTATAAATCTTGTTATTGGCAAACCAGTGATGGGCTGTTTATAACGTGCATACTGAAGGGCGTCCATTATCCAGCGCATTTCACGCCATTTTTCATCTGTTTGCTGCAAAGACCAAAAAAAGTATGTTTTAAACCTGTTATACAATGCATCTGTAAAGTTTGTCCAGACTCAATTTGTTGAGTTTCAGAGCTCCAGTTTGTTATGCATGCATTTCATGGATATAATGATGAAAGTAAACAGACATTTTTATACTTCTTTTTAAACTTGTTTATTGTGTAACTCCTTGAAAACAAACAAGGATACATCTGCGGTGTGTGGACCTCCTAAGAATGGGCAAGCTGATATTTTGATTTCCAATTAACATACCAAACACTGGCTCTGTGTGTCTTTTCTAGATGGAGTGTAGTCACTGGGTAATATGACGATGTGACTATTGGACAATGATAGTTGCATCCCAAAAACACATACACCATGCCCATGATATTTCTAGAATTTTAATTTAATGAAGGCTAATAGTGGAAAAACTGTGTTTTCAAAAAAATCATTTAAAAAAAAAAAAAGCAGGTGAAAAGAAAACTGTAAAAAAATAAAATAAAATAAAATAATTGTATGTAAATGGGAACTTTTTCTTTAAATCCAGCTTTAATATTTTTTCCCTCCTATATTTTGATAAGTACTCCATATTTACATAGCCTTTCCCTGCTCTCTATAATGTGCGGTTTGTGGATCGGCTGTAGCACGGTTTAAACGTATGATCACACACATGTTTCTGTGGTTTGTGGTCAGGGCTGAAGATTTATTTCTTACAAGGTAAGGTACAGCTGGTTTTTATTAGCCGGGTAACTGTGCAGCCTTGAAATCAGTGCATAGATATACTGTCCCTTTAACCATACACCACGTGCCATTAACACTGATTGCCGCGGTGTCAATATACTCTAGCATCCTGACAATTATATGCCTAGTTCCCAGCAAAATATCTTACATCTTGGCAAGATAAGGTTGTACATAAATGGAGTGTGCAATCTGTAACATTTACTGGTCTCTACTTGTACATGGTTAGAAGAAGTCTCTTTTCATACACAGTGATGCACAGATATGACCTAAATTCAAGGGTTACATCACTTCTTCCATTATGAATGACGGACCTTGACATGACTTATCCTCATGTTTTATTTCAACCAGTAAGATTGGCTACCTCTCTTCTGCCAACTCCACATATTCTCTAAAATGAATGTCAGAGTTCCCCAGCATGCATCCCTCATAAGGCCTGAAAATCAGGGTGCCAAGTACGGGTGAATGGAAGGTAGATCTCTAAATGTTTTAAACTAAAGCTTCCATGACACTTTGCGTGTCTTTAGAATGACAAAGTATCATGGGAGTTGTAGTTCTACAACCTCTGGGGATCTACCTTTTGGGCACATCTGCCGTAAAGGATAGTGCAGGATAACATTTTTAGTGTTATTCATTAAAGGGAGACTTCAATGTCAATTTGAAATTTAAGGTGAAAATAGTGAAAAAAAAAAAATCAGCTATGCTTTGAATTCTCACTAATCTCACCGATTTCTCAATCTTGAAAATCAACTTCAGATTATGCATTTTTCACCGATTTGTAGCTTAACTCTAGATGGGACAATAATTTTATCCTGCACACTTAGGGCTCCCATATTGGCTAAACCATGGACATCTAAATACATGATTGTTGGGTACGAATTGCCCTATAGTCATTTTTTAATCCTGGAAAGATGTATATTTTAATTTCTGGCATTTTCTTACACTCGTTAAATTAAGAATACACGTGTTCACAAGATTGTAATGACAAGCTCATCTCAATCAATAGGTTGCATCTATATTGGGCTAAATGTATGTTTTCAATAATGATGTCCAGGGCACGGCCAGCAGTTAGATGAGAGACAAAGTTTGCTGAATGTTTGGGCTTTCTTTGTTAAATAAACTAACTAAAAAAGAGAAAAAGAAAAAAGTAGGACAATACAAAAAGGTGCTTACAGTGCCAAAACCAAAACAACTGAGTGCTGCAACTTAAGTCACTGATTTATTGGTTAAAAATAAATAATATTGTTTATTATAACTTTGGTGTTTTTTTAAATTGGCCGATAGCAGAATTGTTTATGGACATATTCATTTCTAACTGTACCATAAGGATGATAAGGGCATATTCATTCTAGATAAGATGGAGAATATTAGGGTAAAAATAGAAGGATCCTAACAATAGGAAAAAGATCTTTAGCAATGAATTCTTTTGGCCGTAGGGAACATGTGCCCAATAAGATATTTAGAACTGAAATAAAATAAGTTTAAACAAGTGATGGAGTCACCCTTTAATTTGCCAAACATGGTAAAAACAGCTCATTCTGGAGACAGGTTTCAAAGGGATATATGGCACGCACATTTTGGAAATCTGGGTAAGAGAGAGCATGGTTTAATTGGGATTCATATCCAGTCAGGAAATGTACTAACGTTAATGTTTCTCATTCAATGTAATTTGTAAGGCCATGTGGAAAGGAATACAGGCAGTAAAATGTGGTGAGAAGTTTTGCCTTTTAGGCAGGGCATTTCATTGTATTGTATAATGTTAGGGGTGAGGTCTCCAAGTACCAAAGTTCAAATTTTTATGAGGTTAATATGGGTGCTGGTGTGCGCCATACACATTTGAGAAGGTGAGAAATTAAACATGTTTTACCAGAAACCTTCAATATTATTTATAGTATCTGCAAAGGATGGAATACTTTAGGAAGTATGATTTATTTTAACTAGATCTTGTTATCCTAAAAGTGAGAAGAAGGTTGCCGGGAGGGCGGATCCTTAGGTGAAATCTCATAGAGCAAAGACAAAGTCTAAGATGACACCTATATACACTGAACAAAATTATAAACGCAACACTTTTGTTTATGCCCCCATTTTTCATGAGCTGAACTCAAAGATCTAAGACTTTTTCTATGTACACAAAAGGCCTATTTCTCTCAAATATTGTTCACAAATCTGTCTAAATCTGTGTTAGTGAGCACTTCTCCTTTGCAGAGATAATCCACCCACCTCACAGGTGTGGCATATGAAGAGGCTGATTAGACAGCATGATTATTGCACAGGTGTGCCTTAGGCTGGTCACAATAAAAGGCCACTCTAAAATGTGTAGTTTTATCACAGCACAATGCCATAGATGTCGCAGGTTTTGAGGGAGCGTGCAATTGGCGTGCTGACTGCAGGAATGTCCATCAGAGCTGTTGCCCGTGAATTGAGAGTTAATTTCTCTACCATAAGCAGTCTCCAAAGGCGTTTCAGAGAATTTGGCAGTACATCCAACCAGCCTCACAACCGCAGACCACATGTAACCACACCAGCCCAGGTCCTCCAAATCCCGCCTCTTCACCTCCAAGATCGTTTGAGACCAGCCACCCGGACAGCTGCTGCAACAATCAGTTTGCATAACCAAAGAATTTCTGCACAAACTGTCAGAAACCGTCTCAGGGAAGCTCATCTGCATGCTTGTCATCCTCATGCTCGTTATAACCGACTTGAGTGGGCAAATACTCACATCCAATGGCGTCTGGCACATTGGAGAGGTGTTCTCTTTACGGATGAATCCCGGTTTTCACTGTACAGGGCCGATGGCAAACAACGTGTATGGTGTCGTGTGGGTGAGCGGTTTGCTGATGTCAACGTTGTGGATCGAGTGGCCCATGGTGGCGGTGAGGTTATGATATGGGCAGGTGTATGTTATAGACAAGAAACACAGGTGCATTTTATTGATGGTATTTTGAATTGACAGAGATACCATGGTGAAATCCTGAGGCCCATTGTTGTGCCATTCATCCACAACCATCACCTCATGTTGCAGCATGATAATGCACGGCCCCATGTTGCAAGGATCTGTACACAATTCCTGGAAGCTGAAAACATCCCAGTTGTTGCATGGCCAGCATATTTACCGGACATGTCACCTATTGAGCAAACAGGGATGCTCTGGATCGAAAGCAAATATCAATACCGCACTCAAAACGATTCCAGTAAAGTCTAATCTTGAATTTAATTGCAAAACTATTTATTATAATTATAATTCATAAGTTCATAAAGTCAATCATAGTGAAATTCATTTCAATCCTATGTACATAGATTATTTACATATATACACACAAAATCCTCCCTATGCTGAATCTCATGAGTTATATATCTATTTACAATGGGTAATGATCCAAAAAATTAATGAAGAAAATCCAGAAAAAATGCAAAAAGATAATAATAATAAAAAATAATAAAAAACGGAAAAATAGAAAAGTAAAAAAGAAAAAAGAAAAAAGGGAAAAAGAAGAAAAAGAAAAAAATGAAAAAATATATATAATACAGTCCTGTTGTCTAATAGTCCAAAATATAGTGCACTATATAATTCATGAGTCTATGGATGGATCTCACCAATGTAGAAGTTGGCTTTAAGGTATGCTCAGTAGGAGGATGATGTAGTCTGTAGATGGTGTATAATAGATGAGGGTGGAAATGATTGTAGTTTGGTGGAAAGACAATCAGTCATCTATTCTTAGCAGAATCTGGTCAGTATGACAGGTCATTCAATGATCCATGGAAGTAGGCAATCCTAGAAACGGGCTGAAATGGGCTGCGCGCTCGGAACGTTCCTGTCCCTTCGATGGCCCCTGTTCCTCTCCGTTCTGAAGGGACAGGAACGTTCCGAGCGCGCAGCCCATTTCTAGGATTGCCTACTTCCATCTATTATACACCATCTACAGACTAAATCATCCTCCTACTGAGCATACCTTAAAGCCAACTTCTACATTGGTGAGATCCATCCATAGACTCATGAATTATATAGTGCACTATATTTTGGACTATTAGACAACAGGACTGTATTATATATATTTTTTCATTTTTTTCTATTTCTTCTTTTTCCCTTTTTTCTTTTTTCCTTTTCTATTTTTCTGTTTTTTATTATTTTTTATTATTATCTTTTTGCATTTTTTCTGGATTTTCTTCATTAATTTTTTGGATCATTACCCATTGTAAATAGATATATAACTCATGAGATTCAGCATAGGGAGGATTTTGTGTGTATATATGTAAATAATCTATGTACATAGGATTGAAATGAATTTCACTATGATTGACTTTATGAACTTATGAATTATAATTATAATAAATAGTTTTGCAATTCAATTCAAGATTAGACTTTACTGGAATCATTTTGAGTGCGGTATTCATATTTGTTTTTGATTTAGATTAGGAGGTTGTTGTGGGGTTAAACCTCGAATACCTGCACCTTGCATAATTGAGTGCCAGCACATATTGTGTTTTTGATGCTCTGGATCGGCTTATGCGACAGTGTGTTCCAGGTCCTGCCAATATCCAGCAACTTCGCACAGCCATTGAAGAGAAGTGGATCAACATTCCACAGGCCACAATCAACAACCTGATCAACTCTATGTGAAGGAGATTTGTTGTACTGCCTGAGGCAAATAGTGGTCACACCACATACTGACTGGTTTTCGGACCCCCCAATACAGTAAAATTGCACACTTTAAAGTGGCCTTTTATTATGACCAGCCTAAGGCACACCTGTGCAATAATCATGCTGTCTAATCAGCAGCTTGATATGCCACACCTGTGAGGTGGATGGATTATCTCGGCAAAGGAGAAGTGCTCACTAACACAGATTTAGACAGATTTGTGAACAATATTTGAGAGAAACAGGCCTTTTACGTACATAGAAAAAGTCTTAGATCTTTGAGTTCAGCTCATGAAAAATGGGGGCAAAAACAAAAGTGTTGCGTTTTTATTTTGTTCAGTGTATATAGGTTTGTATATTGATCTGTTTAAATGGATAGGAGGAAGGGTCAAGGCATTAGACAATTGGCTTTTTAGAGACTGGTGAAAAACATGCCACCTGATCATAAACTCCAGCGACATATCCACAATAGCAAATAGTTTTCGTGTTTATTTAATTTAGCAGGAGGCTGGCTCAGAAAAGCTATGGGACAATGCTGCCTATGGGGATTCCAGCAATACAGGGTACTAATTCCATGGTTTAAAATAAAAAGTTGATTGTACATCCTTTACATCCCTCTCCACAAAGTAATGGACTAAAAGTTAATTTAGAAAACATCTCATAGATTGAGCAGGGTCTACTTCACCTCTGCACATCCCCTATCTTAACTTGTAAAGCGCTGTGGAATATGTTGGCCATATATAAATGTATTGAATAATAATAATTAATGCAGTATATACTAGCTTCACAGCTTGGTGTGTTAAGGTGAGATTAGCCAGGTTCTGCTTAGAACCTCAGTTCTGTTTCTTTAATCTGCATTGCATAAATCTCAGAAAAACACAAATCCCCAAGTCCTTACAATACTGAACAAGATCTCACACATTGATTGGCCATGCAGCACCCAGGCATTGTATGTCTTTCCTCTAATTAAAGCCCACACATGTATATGTTTCCATAACACAGATAGATAAGCATTGTATGCTCACGCAGACAAATAAAAATTCTGTTCCCCAGTTCCTCTATTTCTAGACGGACTGTTTTGTTTGTGGGGAACACGGACGTCTTTACATATGTGGAGGATAATGATGCCATTGTCAGGTAATACAACATGACAGGATGCCTTTTATTAAGCTGTTTACCCATGCCTCGGGTAGCTTGGGAGGCACAGAGTCAAAGGCCAAGTGATTTCAATCATCCGAAACCGGCTGAAAGTGCCAATAAAACACAGCTCAGTGTGTTCCAGGTTCCACCTAAGGCTGGAGAATGAATGGGAAGCAGCAGGGAAGGTGAGCAGTAAAGGCAGCCAAATAGGGGGTTGTATCCCCAGCTTCAGCTGATAATAAAGGGGGTAGAGATGTGGATATGTGGTGGGGAAACCTATCCCTGAAACAGGCACCATTTACACATGCATGTAATACTGCTTCCACTACAGACTGGCATTTATACCTGGCTGCACTATGTTATTTATGAAATGAAAAGGTTTTCTTACCTATTGGCACTGAATGCATGAATAAGTACCTACTGACCCAACTGGTCCAATCACTATCAATTATAGATTTGACCTTCAAGAGAGCCTTATATTCAATTACCTTAAACATGTTTCAATGGTTTGCAGAGTTAACCTCTAGTGAAAGGCTATTACAGGTATCTATTACCATTTATATATCAGGACTAGAATTCACTACTATTTAAAGTGTAGCAGAAACTTCAACAGTCTCTTAGTCATAACAGTGGTAGTAGATCCCAGAAATAGTGTTCCTGTGTTAAAAGAACATTATAGGCACCCAGACAACTTCATCTCAATTAAGTGTTTTGGGTGCTATGTCGCTGTCAGTTTAATCCTGCAAATAACTACAGGAACAGTAATGTTTACATTGCAGGGTTTAAATGCCTTTTGTGGTGGTCTCATATAGACAATCTGATCGGTATAGTGTGCCATTTTGCTGCACATGCGCACTAGCCTCCCAATGCTTTCTTGATAATCCTGGCCAAGAAAGCTTGCCAGCAAAACAGAGACTGGCACGGCGAGTGATGAAAGCTAAGTAAATGCCCTCACACGTTAGAGAGAGCAGGGGACACTACTACAGATAGATTGCAAACATGTATTTCTAACCCTATAGTTTTAGTCGTAATGCAATAGTGTTCCTTTAACAATAAAAGAGAATGGCTTGTAGATACCAGAAATAACCTTCCAGTGGCTTGATATTTTACTAGTCAAAATTCAATGCCACAAGTTGGGGATGAGCATATTCAGAGCATTACTTCTATAAACTTTTTTCTACTAAATGGTATGTCAAGTTGTGGGAATATACACACAAATTATCCTCTCATGGGAGTTATGTGAAATGTATAACCACTTATGGACAAATTCACTTTCTGTCATCACAATGTTGACATTTAAGACCCTGTGCCAACCTAGCTTATCCAACTTATTGAGCATCAGCAGTGTCATTCTGCATTGCTTTCACTAAATGAAGACATGATTCCAGGATGGATTTGGTATGATCTCACAGAATGACAGTAATCCTTAAAGTGGGTCTATCACTTTCCAACAAGTGACTTGTTCCCTCACGCAACTTTTAGTTACCTTTTTAATTTTGCATAACTCTTGCAATCTTGCCCGTTACACTTTAAGAGGTTTAAATATAGATGCTGCCTATGCAGAAAGCATTGTCTTTCAGTGTCTTACCTGGATATAATCTAAGACTTGCTGGTGTCTCTGCTTGGCTGTTGCAACTTCATCATCTGAAATTGCTTCTCTCAAAGCCTGCTGGGAAATTAAGGAGTCCAGCTCTACTATAGCAGACAGTCGGCAATACAGGCTAATAAACTTCTCTCTGTAGCTGCAAAAGTGAACTGGAATTTAGAAAAAGGGAGGAAAAGTGATTTAATGGAAATACTTCTTTTGACAGACTTCATGACTTTATTTCCCACCAGACCCTGTATTTAAAGTAACCCCATCGCCAAGCCTGGCATATCTCTAGTAAAACAAGAAGATTATTTTCATATCATGGGGAACACATAACAAGAGTCACCAGTAAGACAGGGCCTCATTTTATTTTTGTGGCATTCACAATACAAAACATAACCATAGATCTGATATTCCTAATTAGACTATATTGCATCATGACAGTTTGTTCACTCCAGACCCTAAGCTGACAATGCTGATTTGTACCAACAACATTGTTCTGTAGGACAGCTACTGGGAAACATTAAAGGGACACTATGGGCACCTAGACCTCTTTATCTCATTGAAGTGGTCTGGGTGAAGTGTCCCTATCCCCTTAGCCCTTCGATGTAACCATGCAATGTTTATATTGCAGTGTTAAGACTGCCAGACAGCAACTAGAGACAATTCCTGCTGTTTAACTCCGTGAAACGGCGCTGGACATTCTCATGGATTGCACAATGACGTACAGACTTCTAAATTACCACAGGGAAGCATTGAGTCAATGCTTTCCTACAGGGAAGGCCTAGTGAGCATGCCGCGTTTGCTTTAGTGTGCTTTAGCTTCCCTCCATCGGCAGAGGAGCCCAAACCAGCGTCGAGGAGCACCTGCACTGGAATCAGCATTTTTTTTTTTAACTCCCCCCTTAATAGCTGGTGGGGGGGCGCTGAGGCGGAAGGACACTTGGAATACAACTATATCGTTGCTTTAAGGCCCAGACTGTTACAATGACATACAATGTCATTGTTTCTTACTAGTTAACAATTTAAATGCACTGGGGCCCAACTTTTCATGTTTACCAGTAAGAAAATGGTACATTTCATTAAGGAATACTAAAAACAGTAGTTCTACCAGTATGAATCAGTCCCATGGACAGTGATGTATTTTGGATATGTGCTGCCCTAGGCATAATGGAAATCTGGCACCCCCCTAATTTAAATTTGTCCGACCCCTTCCTGTCAAGGCCACACCTCTTCCTGTTAAAAGACTAACACCCACTATACTGACAAACACACACTGACACACCTACTCACTAACCGGTATATACTCTCAGATACACTGACATACACTCACTGACATACCCACACACTCACTGACATAAGCACACACTCACTGATTTGACACGCACTGACAGACACACACAATCACTCCGACACGCACTGACAGACACACACACATTCACTGAGAAACACACATTGACAGATATACACACACAAACTCATTGACAGAAGCACACATTCACTAACAGACGCACAATGACACGGACACACATTCACTGACAAATATACACACTCACTGACACACACATTCATTGACAAACATACATGCACAAACACACATTCACTGACATACACAAACACCTTTTCCCTCAACATTTACAAATTATTGTTATTTATTTTTATTTAAATTCACCCAGGAGGATAAGCTCACAGATCAACGCTCTCTCGCCGCCCGCCTGTAATGCAAACTGGCCTACTGCCCCGGGGGCTTCCAAGGGATTTGGACAAGGCTAACAAGGGATTTGCCAGGGCGGTTTTTGCCACCCCCTGGAAAGTGCTGCCCAAGGCAAATGCCTTTGCGGTAAATAAAGCGCTGCCCATGGAATTACTGAATGTCTTGACCACTATAAGGGCAACTGGAAATCCCTTAACTAGACCAGTTCAACTGCAGAATGCCATAGACAGAAGTGACACACTTCAAAGAGTATCCCAGTTAGACAATTTGTGGAGGCGCCGTATTGTATAATTTAGCAGACCAACGCTTGTGTGAGATCGATGTCTTCTATTCCCATGTTGATCTATAAAAAGGATATATTAAATGCATTTATAGAGGCATCCTAGAACATTATATTAAGGGTAGCGGATTAGAGGATATAGGATGTGATACATCTTCGTTGCCAATTCCTATCTGCCCATCAAGTTCTAATGCAGCGATGGCCCCAATGTAACTCGGGTACAGAATGCATTTACCACTCTCTACCAAAGTGTGTGTCACGGTGCTCTGTGATGGCAATCTATTATGCCAGGCGCCCAAAAGCTGCAGAGAGGGCAGGTTACAGGATTGATAAGTATTTGCTACTTGGGAAGACATGAAAGTGACTGGCTTTAAATCTCATCGATTTTACCTGCCATTACAGGATGGCTTTATTCCGCTGTGACTTCACATAGTAAACAGTTTCTTTACATTCGCATGCGCTAAATCGGAACAAACCCCTTTACAAGGAATGCAGGGAGCTTAACGAGTGTTTAAACCCTTTGAAATAACACACATGACGAGTACACTGATTAATGAATCTTCATCTATCTAGCATTCAGCACGTATTCTATATTGGAACACGTATGTGCATGAAAAACTGCACGGGCCAGGTTCCTACTATTTATTGAATAAATTCATTGGAACATAATACCGGGATTTTCTTTAATGTTAATAACCTTAAAGAACAAAAATGCTGAACCTTTTCTTCTCAAGGTTTAATTCTGCACATTTTAAAGTGTGAGAAGGAGAGTGTAGGTGCACAGAAGTTGTGCTTATATAGTGCTTTTAATGCTCATAGCCAGAATAGCAGACTTGTAAACCACGTTCCTGGCCTTTGCAAGGCAGAGTTTGCGATTATTAGTAATATGATACCTGAAGGGATAATTATTTAATTAGGGGTTTATTCACCAAACATGGAAAATTGCATACGTCAGCTCAGAATAGCCAAACTAGCTACCCAGATGAATTTAATATTTTTTGGCTACTGAGCCGGCTATTTTAACCTAACATTTTGAACTTCCATAGTTTGCAGTTTAATGAATAAATCCCATACTGAGTAAGGGCTCCTGCAATCAGTGAGTGGGAGATGTATTTATATTGTGTTTGCTGGTCATGTCTGCCAGTATAGTAAGTGAAATCTTGGCCCTATGATACACGTGAATTTTATTGTGTAAGCATGCTGAATTTACTGTGTACCATATCAGCGAGCAGCAGTTCTCATTCACTTTTCTTTCATTCTTATTTTAAGAATCATATTTAACATATTTCATGGATTTAATGAAAAGGAAGACAATGTCTTCTTTGCTTTTTTGGGGGGATTTCACTTTGAAGGGGAAAGTCTCAATAATGTCAATCCGGACAGAGAATTTTGTTTCTCTTTATAGCTTCTGAACCAGGGGTCACAAAGTTAATTTACCTGGGGACCTCCGGCGTAGTAGTCGTCTCTTGTGGGAGTCACATGTCTGTAGAGGTGTCCCAGTAGATACACAAATCCATACTTTTACACACAACTACATATTCCAATAACACACGCAAGTAAGGGTATGATGGGGGCCTTCTTGTAGACCACGCCTCCAGTAAACTAGACAGAGAGAGATATGCGGGGGTCTTAGACATAGCTTTCCATTTCAGGATGGGTCGCTGCAGGCTACATTAAAACTATTTAGGGTAGCTTCATAGTTTAATGTTAAATGTACTTTGAGACCCCTGTTCTACACAATCAGAAAAGAGCACAATCCACAGTCAGCACTGTGAATGTACAATGAATTCACAGCTCCTGCTCTCTCGCTCACTTCATTGCACTCCTGATCCAACACTCGGCCTCGCCTGTGACTCCTTCCTGTATTATCTACATGTGTCCTCTTGCTCCAGGTCACTCTCTGCTGCTGTCTCTGCCCTCCCTGCTATTATGCAATCAGTATAAAATAGCAATGGTTGGTTATAGAACCATACACTGCATTGGAAGAGCACCAGGAGATGTGCCAATAATTTAATTCATTCACAATTAAAATGGATTCTTAGTAGATCTGCTAAATATTATACACCTTTTTTGCTAAGTTAGAAAAAATAAATGTAGAAAGGCACACAACCTATAAATGGATGAATATGAAATTGCATTTTTGAGCCCAGAGGTATCAGTGGTTTCGGTGTTTCTCAGTCCCAATCCTATTTAACCGATTTGTGCGAAAAGTGAAATCCTTTCACCACATGTATTTGTAGTGTATGATATTTTACACGGCTGTTAGCAACAGCGCTCTGATTTCTACCTTATTGTTCAGGAATGGGTAACACTGTAAATATTGTTGAATGAGTTTAGTTAGTTTTGCTGGCTGCGTTCTTGATTTATGAAGCGTAATATGATTGATTAATTAGAGGTGTATTTTTCCATGTTTGAAGAGGGGAATAGAGTGATGAATGTTTTTATAGGCGGTTTTAGTCCTGATGAGAAGCTCAGGCTCTCGCATGCTTGCTCGCCAGTGCAGAGTAATACATTATTTAATGAAAACGTGTACGGCTATCCCCTTTTCATGTTATAATAAGAGTGTTTGTCTTGGCATGAAGGCTCAGTACCACGGCAGTCTGCTGAAAGAACAATTCATTTAAAAGATGAAGTCGGAGTGGACAATTTAAACAGAATGTACAATTTCAATAAGTTGGACTGACACATAACACAAATGTTTTTTAAAAATGTTAACCCCCCATTTTTTCCCACCCATCTTTGCATGTGGCATTATTCCCAGGTTGTTACAGGACTGTCGACAATGTGTGGACCACAAGGAAAAGCTGTTTATGTCATTCTTTCGAGTTGGGTTTGACTTGCTGGGAGACTTGGGCATGGCAGAACACTAACATTAGGCTATATTAATGTCACATATTGAGACATACCTCCCAGAACCTGAAATGAAATCCACCAGGAGATATTGAAGTCATTACAAGGGTATACTAGCACCCTGCAAATTACCCTGAAAGGAGATCTATCATGAAATCTGTTTCTATTTCATATGATTGTTTCACACAGAGCCAGAACCTTTTAAAATAGTTTTAAGACAGCTAGATGTTTAGCCGAGTACTAGGCAAATAGATGTGCTCTAAAGAAAGAAAGAAAAAATATCCAACTTCTATTCATTCCAAGATACACCACACTATATGTCCTTAATTTCTTGCAAATCTCCTGGGTCTGTAGAGGCTATAGTGTAGCTGAGATTTTTCAGGTGGAGTGCTGAGCATATCACATAATAGTCAGTATAGCAATGGTTTATGAGATATGAAGATCCATTGTCAGCTCTCTAGAGAAAGAACAAACCAAGTATTTTCATTCATGAAATGAAGAACTTTCATATTTCTGCATGAATAAAAAAAATACTCACATCCGTGTCTGCTATGAAACTGTCCCTGGGTGCAGTCTGGTGGGGTGCTACAGGGCAGATCAGTAGCATTGGTGCCCTGCCTGCAACCGAGTTGCTACTTCTTGATCGGCATGTGCGTTGTCCATTGGCACAGTCTGCATTACAAGACTACATGAGAAGGAGCTTCTTAAGAACTCCTCAGAGTACAGGAGAAGGTCCTTCTCATGCAATCATGTAGTGCAAGCTGTGTCAATGGGGATGTGACAGAGAAATAACCCTGGGTGGTCTCTCCTTCCTAAGCAGTCCTACCTGCTGCTGTCCAAGAGAATCAGACAGTAGCAGAGAGTGAGTCTCTCTAGAAAGAGCAAAAAAACAGTACACCAATAAAATAATCAGAAGAAAATGAGACCAAAAGCCTTCCTCCCACAGATACACAGGTGGGTAATGGATAGGGATGTGAGATTGGGTATGGCATAAAACCCAACTGGATTTTGTTGCCTGGCTGACACTAGCGGGTATAGCTTACAGTTCATTATATTACTACAGCTTTCTCTTTGCTCATTAATAAAATTTAAAAAAAAAAACATAAAACATTATTGCCATTAGGTGAGATGAGCACGTGTCTCTTATAGGAATAGAAAATATAGGAATTACAAGTGTCTCTGTAAGCTACAAAGCATTATAGAAGTTATGGGGTCTCTTTAGTTTAGAAAGGCATCGCCTCAGAGGGGATATGATAACATTATACAAATATATCCGGGGCCAATACAAACCATTACATAGGACACGAGGTCATGCGTTTAGACTGGAAGAAAGAAGATTTTGTTTAAGGCAAAGACAAGGTTTTTTTACTGTAAGAACAATAAAGATGTGGAATTCTCTGCCTGAAGAAGTGGTTTTATCAGAGTCCATACAGATGTTCAAGCAGCAACTAGATGCATATTTTCAAAAACAGAATATTCAAGGATATAATTTTTCAATGTAGGGTAATAGTTTCTTGATCCAAGGATTAATCAGACTGCCATTCTGGGGTCAAGAAGGAATTTTTTTTTCCTAGTTTGTTGCAAAATTGGAAGTGCTTCAGACTTTTTTTTTTGCCTTCTTTTGGATCAACGGCAAAAAACAAATGTGAGGAAGGCTAAACTTGATGGACGCAAGTCTCTTTTCAGCTATGTAACTATTCCCTAAAAATAGTAAAACATACCTTTTTCAAGCAAGTTTTATGAAAGGGGAGTCACCGATGAGCTGAGAGTTTCAGCTGACTTTAGATGAGGTTGTTATGGTGCTCCTTTAAGGACCATATGATGGTCTATGTCCTTATGCAGTGAAGAGCTTTAACACCCATTGATAACATAGACTGTTATGGAGTAAAAGTACCAGCAACGGGGTTAAATCCCTCTATGCTGTATTGGCCTTTTCACGCAATATGGTTTTGATAATAGCTTGTTTATACTTAGCAAATTGAATAAATTGTCTCCCTGATGGATGGTTCCCGTGATTAATTTGGATCCCTCAGGAGTGCAGCTTGCATGTTCTCTATTAACCATGATGCTGTGATTTGCATGCTTTGGCCCCTGAGATGGATAAGACTATAAGCCAGTCAGTGGCAATATTACTGTTAGGACTTGACAGTTTAAATTCAAGACGTCATTGTAGCGGAGATCTAGTATTCCACAGGATATCTCCGCTCAGGATCCCAGTGAGGCTCAGGAACAAGTAATTATAAATCCATAAAGCAAGGTTTCCAGCAGGTACAACAAGATAGCAATATCCCAACAGCAATCCCAATAACTGGACGACACACAGCATCAGGAGCAGAACTAAACCTTTATTTTCACAGTGGCCTTATAAAGCATGCTCCCATGCAAGGGAGGGATTTTCATTAATTAATACAGTATCCAATCCTGTTCTAGTAACCTCCCACACATCTCCTCCCCTCAGCCTGACTCATAATCCCCTTATACTTTACACAAATTCCCCCAGTTTCTGGATGTACCCCTAAACCTAGGGGTACCCCTTTAAATGGCACATCCCCTGGTAGCCCTGATCTGGGTGAGCAACATCCCAAAAATCACCCAGATCGGACCAGGGGTTCGGGAAATTCGTGGAGGTAATAGAAAGACCGACCGCGCTGGAGAGAACCGCCGAATTGGGTTCCATGCGATGGGACCCTGCGGTCGGTCACAGTATAGGGGAACAAATTGCACGAAAGGCTAAGGCTACAGAGATCATGTAGGGTTCGCATGAATCCCCTCGTTCGGTGGTTTCTTTCTACCGAATGAGGGGCCGTTCGGTAGTTTGGAAGCAAACGTATTGTGCGTATGGAGGTCTCAGCGGTGTTTGCCTAGTCGAGTGTCCGATTTGGGTTCCAGACACTCGACGGCAAAACACCGCTGTTCGGGAGGTTTAAAATGGCCGCCGCCACGTGTTCGTTTCCCGAATGGCGGACACCCCGAGAACAAAGGACCTACCACACAGCTTGTCAATTACCCATTCACAACATTGTTGCAACGGGTAATTGAAGGCACACTTCACACAGGGGAGGTCTGACTGTTCGGTAGTTTCATTCCCTTAGTTGTTCGAATGATTCTACCGAACAATCAGACGAATACACATTATTTAGATACATATAATCCTGCAATTTACACGAATACATTCACACATATGCAATTTCCAGGACAGCCCAGTGCCATCCGCTACAGTCATTTAAACGCAGTGGACCTGCCGGCGATTGGCCCCTTAAAGGATAGTGATATTATAACAGTATGTACTACTGCCTCATCTTTGAAAATTGCAATTCATATGTTATTCTGCCTTTGTATAAATAGCCCTGTAAAGGTGCCCTCTATATCAGGGGAAGAATACATTTCGGTAACACTATGGAAAGCTAATATTTCGACATAATATTTGAACTGTTGGAAATGTTTTTGTAAATTAACGTGTGTACATTGGGGAATTCAGCTTTTGTTATGTATTGGTGCAATGGCTGATATTTTGGGGCTCTGTTTGTGAAATTGTGTATGTTAAATATCTGTGTGGCCTGTTTGTGCGTTTGTAAAATGGTGTGTTACATAGGTGTGCGGGCTGTCTGTGGTGTTGTGTGTGAGTTGGCTGTGTTGTCGAGTATAGGATGTTTAAAGGGACACTATTGTCACCAGAACAACTACATATTGCTGTGAGTTGGAAGTATATGGACATTATTTTACATTGATAAGAATCCCTGTGCATGCTGCGATACGCCAAGTTACCCCCTTTTATCCATGCAACTCATCGATTGACTTTGGGGGTTTATACACAAAAGCTGTAAACTGTGAATAGGGTGCAGAGTAGCTAACAGCAGTTATGTAGTTTGGTTGCAGCTTAACCACATCTTACTAGTTTGTTACTAAACCCATCAGTAGTAGTCTCACTCCTGCAGCATAAATGGTGAAGGAAATTTAAAAAATAAAAAAAATAACACCCCGACAGACTGTCTTTAGATCTGTACTTTGTCACTATTGATCATTTACTCCAAACACTGCAAATGCTTCAGCAACTATATGATTTGCTATACAGTATCAAGTAATGATCTATTTCAACCTTATTTTTATGAAACATATTTTACAATGGACATGTGTGCCACTGTTCAAGTTTCAGGCTCTGTGGCTGAGAGTGCTGAGAGCTTTAGAGTTCTGCTCTATGTTATCAATCAGTGTAAAGACCCTATTATTGGCAAGTATTATTCCCCTCAATAATAAACAATACAGCTCAATTGTGAGGTGCTTGATCTCCTCACATGCTGCCCACAGACAATGTGTCTAGACATTTAAGTGTATTTATTTTAAATATGGCATGGCAAATTCCTCATGTTAGTATCCAAATGCTTATTCCAAAATGGAGGACTCAGCGTGTGTGTTGCATTCCAGCATGATTTCTATAGTGTGTTAATGTGATCTACAGAGCATGGAGGAGTCTGTGTGGTAGGGAAAGGCTTATAGGGACACTATAGGCACAAAAACAGCTTAATGAAGTAGTTTTGGTGTATAGATCATGTCCCTGTAGTCTCACTGCTCACTTTCCTGCCATTTAGAACTTGCAGATCCTTCCTAAACACTTCCTGTACAGAGGGACCTCATGTTTAAATTTAATTTATTGCACATTTGGTTTAATTTAGAATTTCGTATCTCCTGCTCTGTTAATAGTCTTTTAGAACCTGCAGGAGCCTCCTATGTGTGATTAAAGTAAAATTTTCAGTGCAGGATATAAAAAAGTCTAAAACAAGTTAATATCTGAATGAAAATAAACCTTTTTTTTCATACAGGCTGTGTGAGTCACAGCTAGGGGAGGTGTGGCTAGGAATGCATAAACAGAAACAAAAGTGATTTAACTACCTAATGGAAATGAGGCTGCAGTTGCATGATCTATACACAAAATCTAAAGTTGTTTTGGTACCTTTAAGCTAAATTTGTTTTAATGACTACAAGACACTGTTTAAGACACACTATAGTCTACAGGTTATTAAGCATGAAACAGGTATTAGCTATGTTGTAAAAGCAGGGCCAGACTGGGAACTCCAAGCAGCCCTGGATAAAATTATATACCACCCCAATAATGTGTTGCGTCAGCATAGTCTGTAGATATAAAGGTGAAAAAGATAACTTTAAAAAATTGAAAACAATTACTCCAACATGAAAGAAAGCAGCAATAGTGCTTCAAAAAAAAACAAACCAAGAGAGTGGATTTATTTTATGCAGACATGCATTTGCATATTCACTGTTTCAGTCCAACTACCTTGACATATTAAGGAAAGTTTGGTAATGGGGCTAAAATGGTGAATGTGCTCCTCAGTTTGAATATGTTATGGGCTGGAATGTGCATCTAGCAACCAGACTGGGCCAATACGTACTCATTACAAATATGTTCTATATTAATTAGATTTTATTATGTATTATGCACATATACATGTATATAAGATGTGTAAATAGTCTAAGCTTAAATATATTATTAATACAAACATTAACATACAGATATATAGTACTTAGTAGAGCACCCTTTTGCTGTTATGACCAGCTGTAAGCGAGATGCATAGCCAGACACCAGCTTCTGGCAGCATTTATGGGAAATCTTAACCCATTGCTCATGAGCAATGACCTCCAATTCAGTCATATTCTTGGGTTTGCGTGCTGCAACCGCCTTCTTTAAATCCCAACAGAGATTTTCTATGGGGTTCAGCTCAGGTGAATGTGCTGGCCACTGTAGAATTTTCCAGGACTTCTGCAACCAAGGCCTGGTAGATTTTGAGGTATGGATGATGATTGTTGGAAGGTCCAATGACGCCCAAGTTTCATGTTCCTCACAGATGGCATGATTATGATTTTTTTCTCTAGGATTTCCTGATATTTCAATTAATCCATCTTGCCTTCCACACGCTGCAGGTTTCTAGTGCCATAGGATCCAAAGCAGCCCCAGAGCGTCACCAAGCCACCACCATGCTTAACTGTAGGCAGAGTGTTCTTCTTGGCGTATGCTTCATTCTTCTTCAAACATACTGCTGATCCATTGGTTTGAAAAGTTCCAGTTTGATTCATTGCTACACAGAACAGAAACCCAAAACTTCTGTGGCTTTTCTATATGATTTTCATAATATTGGAGCCAACTTTTCTTGTGCTTTTCGGTCAATAGTGGTGTACGTCTTGGGAGTTCTGGGATTAAAACATGTTACGTTTAGTACGCGCCTTACTGTATTCACTGAAACCTCAGTGACCAGTGCCACCACGTCTTGCTGCATGTCTGTTGCAGTCACTCAAGATGCCTTCTCAGAAATCTGGCTACAGCCATTGTAGCGGAGCGCTAGTTCCACATAGACTTTCTCCGCTGATAATCCAAGAATAGCTCAGGAACAAGTAGTTAACACAGGAAGCACAGCATAAGCAGCAAATAAAACAATCCAAGTATATCCCATCAATTTTCCCAATAACTGTACGTCACACAGTATCAGGAGCAGAACTGATGTTTAATGTCACATACCCTGCTTTTATGCATCGCTCCCATGCAAGGGAGACACCCACAGAAAAATGTACATTAGCCAATCACATACAGGTTACAACCCACACATCTCCTCCCCTCAGCCTGAGAGATAATACAATTAACAAAACAGTTTTCTCAGTTTTCCAGATATAACCCAAAGACATGACATACACCCCTAAATGATACATCCCCTGATAGCCCTGCTCTGGGTGAGCAACATACTCAAAAATCACCCAGATCGGATCAGGGGTTCTGGAATTTTCTGTAAGTGTTCGTTTGACCGACCGCACAAGAGGCAATAGGCGAAGGCAGTTCCATGTATTCTGGCCTTGCGGTAGGTCTCTGTTCGCGGGGTAAAAGACACAAACATACTTGGCAGAATAGACTTTGCCTGGATTCGTTTGAATCCCCTTGTTCGTGGGCATATTTCTACCAAACGCCAGGCCGTTCTTGTGTTTCTTCACGAACAGGTGGAGGTATGGAGGTCTCTGCGGTGTTCGCAAAATTGAGTGTCCGGTTTGGGTTCCAGACACTCGACGACTAAAGACCACTGGGCGTTCGTATGTCTGGGCGCCCACCCAGGGAATACACAGTACATTTGCATACTTTGCAATTAGGATGGTGTGAAGAACGATGGGGAAGTAAATTAGAGCCACACTTCTCTCCGGGGTGGTCTGGTTGTTTGTTCGAACGGAGGTATTCAACTTTGTATCTAGTACGTTTCTACCGAACAACCAGACGAATGCTTAGGAAATACATTGCCTACAAGTAACAAAACCATAGGGAATAATGTTGCAATAAGGACAGTTATGTACAGTTAAACATAATCCGCTACAGCCATTGATAGCTTCTTTTTTTCTGCCCCGTCCAAGTAGTGTAGACACTGTTCCTTCAGCTTTGAACTTGCGAACTATGCTTCCAATGGTGTCTCTAGGAACATTCTGTGCCGTCACTATCTTGTTTGTGAAGGGCGATGGTCTCTTCTCTTCACTTTGTGGATCTTTTTTTGACTGCATATTTCTAACATGCAGTCAAACGTGACACTCAACAAACCCCAAGCTAGTTCAGCTATTTCAATTGCTCCAGCTCAAGCACACATGGAACAATCAAGCACTTGATTAAATGCATCAGGTGTACTTGAGACAACAACTGTTTTGCATATTTGTGCTGTTATGAGGGATTCTATTCAGAGGGTTGAATAGCTTTGAGAAGCTGGAGAAGTCATTATATGTTGCATTTTCAGTTGAATTTGGGGAAACCACTTGAAGCATTCATTGTGCTGAGCTATGTGAATTGCTTTTCTTTGATTTGTTCATTGCAAACAGCTGAAAGACTACGTTTTGGGGGTTAAATAGTTTTGATTACATATAGAGTTGCATCAAGTACAACTTATATCTGTACATTGTGTTAACTGGATTGCTACAAAAAAGTATATATTGGAAGAAAAATCTATTTAATAAGAGGCCTTGTTAGAAACGGAGCTACAGGGAGAGCAGGAGAGATGCCCTACTCTCCAAGCATAGTAAACTCAGGGCATGAACTGTGTCTCTTTATTCCCCAGCCCTTCTGTCTCTTTCACCTCACAGCCCTTTTTGTGTGTTCCTTTCTCCCCCACAGCCCCTCTTTTTAATTTCATCATTGCCAGTGATTATAGGACCGTTCCCTAGAGAGATTTGTCCCAATTGTCCACACAAATTAAAGTGTGCGTGTTTAAGATCCCATGTTATTAAAAAAACATGTTGTGGTGCTTCACTTGCAATAATTTCAATAACCATAAATGTGGTCTTCTTTAGAAAGATATTGTGAGCTTAGCCATATTTAACCTAACCCAACTGCATTCACTGAGATTGTAGTAAGAGAGATAATAACAGGATAGGACTACCTTTCCATGAATGTTCCTGGGGAGAGAAGATATATTATATTTAGAACACACTCTGAAATGTTTAATACTAGCCTTAAAGAGGACTTAAAGAAGAACGGTGCAAAGAATCTTAAAGGGATTCTCCAGTGCCAAGAAAACATATTCGTTTTGCTGGCACTGCAGGTTCCCGCAGTGCTCCTCTCCCTCCCCTTCAGTGACTTACCAGAGTCCAGTGGTGCTAGGTCAGGCTCCGCCTACTCTCCTTCCCCGCTGATGTCAGCAGGTGGGGGAGACCTAATGCGCATGCACGGCAATGGCCGCGTACGTGCATTAGATGTCCCCATAGGAAAGCATTATACAATGCTTTCCTATCGGGATTTCGGCGACGCTGGAGGTCCTCACATAGCGTGAGGACGTCTAGCATCGCTGAAAACACTTTTCATGTTCTATGAACACGGAAGTCCCTCTAGTGGCTGTCTTAACCCTGCAAGGTAAACATTGCAGTTTATGAAAACTGCAATAATTACACTTGCAGGGTTAAGGGTAGTGGGGCAATGGGCAGAAGTGGTCTGGGTGCCTGGAGTATCCCTTTAAGTTGTGATACGATAGGTTGAATGTACAATATATTCAATTAATTAATTCTAGAAGATACAAAATGTGTTCACTAAGATGTCTATACCCTCCAAACATTAGTGGTTTGAGATCAGAGATTGTATGTGTAGTCCTGTCACCTTTTCTATAGAACTATGGAAAGGGTTTCAAAGGGATGCTGCATTTAGTCTCTTAAGCATACTTACATGTGTCTCTCAGCAAGTGCTAGAACTGAACAACTAATGTAATGCATGTGGCAGCTCATGTGTAAAGGATACCAAGCCTGAAACATGCAGGAGAAGTCCTCTAATGTCTAAAGACATCCTCGTTTGTGTTAACCCAGGAAATTGCTGCTCCTGTATGATCAGTACCCATGCATTCAATGGTTAATAGATATCTGGGAGATAAACACTTGTATCTATTTTTACCATTATGTAATAATGCACCAACACTGGAAAACAGAAAATGTGTTTGAATTACTTCACAAACGGAGAATACTCTCTTTCTTCTTCAGATTATTTACAGATATCTAACTCTAATAGCAGACAAGAGACCACTTTTCATCATCTTGAAGGAATTTTACTTTGCTCTTTTACAAGCGCATTATGTTTGTTATATGTTGTGACATTTTCCTACAAAGAAAACAGTTGCATTCTCATGACGATTAGTTTTCCGTGTCTGTCAGAGTTCATTACCTGAAGTTTACATGACATGTGTCTTAAATGGGGGGGTAATTTGTCTCGTTCTGTCAATTGAGTAGTTTGGATTTGTAACCGTGAGTTTAGCGAGCCGGTATCTGCGAGAGCACCTTGTGTACACGCACAGTCTCAATTAGCCAAAGGGCAATTGTTCTCATCTGACAGAGATGACTTATGCGGGATCGGCTAAGTTTACATACACTGCTAGCCTATACTTGTATACATGTCGAAGGAACACAGTAGTACAGTTTATGACTCTTCATGACTTCATTTCATTGCCAATATCGGCTCTGAAAGGCTAGCTGTTCAGGCTATAAGTCATAATTACCAAGAACGTGCGGGAAGCAAGACTTATTTTTTTGCTGTTTAGCCTGAAACTTAATGGGGCAGTCACCCCATCCACCCCCTGCAACATGATTTTAGAGTGAGTCTAGTCACATGCACAGAACACAAGACCGCTTTTTGGGCTTAAGCAATTTGTAGGAGATACACATACATATAAAAAATGTGTATTGTATAAGGACAGCCTGAGCCAACAGTAGTAGAATATCTACAGCATAAACATTGAAGATATGGAGCCAAGATTAGATAATCACTAATTATTATAAATATAAAAAGGCCATTAATCATATTCAACTGTAATACCAAATAAAGTGTGAAAAACTGAACATGCCTTGTTAACTATTTCTGTGCTTCGCTAGTACCTCAGATTCCTGACAGGGTTAAACCGTGGTTTCCTATGGTGCAGTTATTGTTCGTATATTTCTTTAGACAATTAAAAAGAAGAGAGAATTGTGCCGTGCGGGGTCAATCAGGGCAAGGAGCAAATCTCTCCATATATTGCATCATCCTGGCACTGGCGTACGTCGAGCAGACAGTCAGCACATGGGACCATATACAGCATGTTCCACTAAATTAAAAGTTTAATTAAAAGCAATTACCGGTAAGTTGGAAAAGCAGGAGTATGATGTCATCTAATGAAACATTTTTGTGTGCAATTTCAAGTCTGGAATGCTTGTTTTGACTATTTGTATTGATGCACATTGTTAGAGCACCTAGCCCAGCTCAGAATTAACCCCTCGACTTCAGGGCACAGGTTGGGTGTTAATTACATGTGAGCCAGAGGGGCACCAGTTTGACATCATAGCGTGCACACAAACTGGGCACTGTACATGTAATCGGCATACCCTCCACAGCAAGGAATCCCCCTTAATGCCTAATATAGCATTGCATGCCACCTTTACTGGTATTTAATAGGACGGCATGTTTAGAATGTTTAGTGGTCACATTATGATGATAAGTGCTCACATTGCGATGACAAATTTAGTGGCACCCTCCACTACAGAGGAATCACATCACCCCACATTACAGAAACTGGGAGGCGTGCACTTATTTCAGCTATTCACTAAGCCGCCCATTTCTCCAGAATTGCTAATTAGTCGTCTATTTTAGCCTAGAATTAACATCTTCTTAATAAATTATTACTGTGATTAATTATATATTAACTGCACAAGGAGCAGTGAACCTGACAGGTTGGGAAAAGCCGCTTGCTAAATGTTTATCGTGAAGCTGTCAGCTTACTTCCCTACACTGAACAGGAGCAAACACAATGCTGACGAGCCCCTCAGGAGAGACCTGTGCTGTCCAGGTTTTGGCATTGTTTCACTGCTGTTTTATAGTTTGTTTTTTTCTAAGGGAGTGTAGAAAATATGGGGCCTGAAAATGTAAAAGCTGTCACTGATTACCCGTAAACCTTTTTTTTTTTTTACTGTTACTGTCGAAATGGACATGTAAAGGAATTTAGAACCAATAACTCAGTTGAAAAATATTATATGCATGACCTATGGATTTCCATGATTACTGTATAGTTTAGTTTAATTGGATATATACTGTCAGCCATGAGTTCACTATGTTGAGTAGAAAGAAAATACCTATTTATTGAATAAATTCCAACCTCTGTTCCCCTGTATGACACAAAAGTTTAGGGTAATTTGGAAGAAAAATTCAGATTAAGCTCACTGAATTAACCATCAGACCACCTCTAAACTGTCCCTAAAAAGCCCTGAATCGGGTCTAATTACAGAGGTGGTGCCCTCCTCTAGTTAATATCAAGAGGATTCTGTTTAAGATTTAGTTTTTAACTCCTTATGGATGGTTTCACCCATATTCATCCAATATTATATATTGTCTTGTTTTTTTTTTTTTAAAGATAGAAATGGTTTTCTATTAATATTTGTTAAAATTTTTATGACATTATTTTTGTGTATCAAATTGCACAATAAAAAATTTGAGAGTTCAGGACTAAATAGTCGGAAGAAACTGAACTCTCAGTAGATGAATATTCAAATTTTTTATTGTGCAATTTGATACACAAAAATAATGTCAACGTTTCAGTCTGTTGGTGGACTTTTTTCAAACGGACTGAAACGTTGACATTACTTTTGTGTATCAAATTGCACAATAATTATTTTTTGAAGATTTATCTATTGAGTCCTGAGAGTGCCCTTTCCTCTGATTATACATTTAGGCTGAAGTAAGCACGCCGGCAAACACAAGACTAATAAAGTGACTGCTGGACCCACGTGGAAATATATATATTTACACACATATACCTAAATCAGGGCAGACGGCATTATTTTTTCCATAGTTTAAAATAAATAAGTTATCAATTGCAAATAAAAAAGAGAATGAACTCAGAATAGAGTCACATATCAATACTGACTGTTAAATGCCTTGGAACTAGATTAATTGTTGATACACCAGCCCCTAAACCCTATGCTTAGACTAACTCTAATCTACCCTAACTCTACAATATCCCTAACATAGCATTACCTTACACCAACCCTAACCCTATGCTTACACTAACTCTAACCTACCCTAACATAGATTAGGTGGGAAACTGTTCCTTTTTTTTTGTGTACATATGCCCTCAAATTTGGGAGTACTTTTTATCAAGGCTGAAATGTCACTCAGTAATGGCAAATGGGAGAGTGGGAATTTTGAACCCTGCTTCTATGTTTGACAAGTGACACTATACTTTGTATTAAACTACACATTTTTTTATTATTATTTTTTCACACAAATGCAGTAAATCAAGTAGTCATGTCAGGGAATTCAATGTGCTAGTAGTGGTTAAAGGAACACTTCCAGCACCATAACCACTACAACACACTGTAGTGGTTATGGTGTCAGGTGTGCCCTGGCACCCACCTACTGTAAGGATTTAAACGGTTTGACTTTATACCTGAGTTCCTCTCCCTGTCTCTGCAGCTCAGTGAATTACAGTTCCTGAGCTAAACCTTGCACCACCGGGCTTAGCTCAGTGACGGGAGCTCCTGGCACTCTGGTGTTGGTAGTGGAGGCAGGGAGAGCCTCCTGGAGGAACCTCAGGTAAGAAGGCAAACAGGGCAGTGATAGTGGTGCTTGGAGTGTTCCTTTAATCAATGGTACCTTCTGTTACAATACAATGATTTTCTCAGGATTTTACAATTTAGAAAAACATTCAAATCTTAAACCAACATAAATAACTAATGTATTAAACTAACCATTTACCTCACTTTAGTCCCCCTCCCAAATAAAATAATAATAAAATAATTTCACTGTTACCTTGTGGGGAGTTTATACATTACAGGGACAGCAAAGAGTTCTTTATCTGTTTCTGTATAGAGACAAATTGTAACCCAGTAAAAGGAGACAGTACAGTGGGAACACCTAGACCTGAGCAGGGATTTGCCACTTCTTTAGATTTGTTGGTAAGATCACAGAATTTAAAACTACACATTGTTATCAGAAATGCTTGCGATGCCAGGAGTGTGTTGTTTACACCAGCCCACCATGTCCAGGCCCATCCTACGTCCTCTAAATCTGCCAGGCTCCCATCTGTCTGCTTCAGGCTCCACGCCTGAGTGGAGTATAGAGGGAACATATTACCTGTAATACACACCATATTGGTACTACAAGGGTTAATTACACCCCACCCCAGGGAAATGAAGCCAAGTAACTCCATTACTGCTATTCAGCGGCTAACAATCCATTCTATTAGCCGGCCTGCTCAGGCAGAGGTAATATTAGCCCGTGTTGTTCCACTGCAGGTCAGGGCAGCCTGTGTGTGACATATCACAAGGGGACTCAAATCCCTGGTTCCATCCTGGCTGGCTCCGGCCACCCTCAGGCACGTTACCTTATCAGATTCCTTCAGACTCCACTGAGCCACATGTTGTACTCCAACCGCGTGTCTTAAATGGTGTCCGTATACCACATAACATACTCCTGAGGATGCTACTTAACATATAAATACTATGCAGCTCAGGAATATAAGATGTTCTGCAGCAGCCAGTGCACCACACAAATCTATAGCCTTATTAAGGCACTTGCTGTCATCCCAACTGATTAGTAACAGAAAATTACCCTCAGCACCAATGATCTCAGCATCTCTAATGTGCTGTGCATGGCAAGGAGGCATAATACACAGCTACATATATTATCATCATCTCTATCCTCAGCATCTAACATTGCAAACACAGAGCAGGAAAAAACACTAGAGTTAGGAAAGGTTGGCATTCACATCAACATTGTGCCATGTTTAAATTACTAGGTATACCACTATGGCATTGCATCTTATTGTAATGGTTATAGGGACGAAGGGAGCTGGCTTTCCGAGCCTCTCTCTGCATAGTGTCAGCATGTAGTGTGTAGTGGGACAGATAATGTGAGATTTCCTCATCACGTTTGAAGTTTACGTTGGGGTCTTTGCCAAACATATTTAAAACTGTGGTACAAACAACCCCACCTTACCTGTGCTGTGGACTGGTTGAGCGGTCAGTAGATTGCTCCTTAGCGGCTATGCATAAGTCAGAATGGAGTCTTTTATGCATATACAGACTGCAGTCTCAACTGCTAGCATGTGCCATTCATCCGCTTTGCTAGACATCTATAGAGTGTTCCTTTAAAATGGACAATGCAGGCACTGTAACTGCGTCATCTCACTAAAGTGGTTATAGTGTCTGAAGTCCTCTGGTGCTGACCTTTCATTCAATGTTAAAGCAATTTAATGGTTTCATTTTAAACAGGAGCCCTTGCAACCCCCATACCTCTGAAAGTGTAATACTAAGCAACAATTGGTGATGGTGATTAGCGGAGAGTGTCAGGTGACCCCTTTCAGCCTATCACAGCTGCTTGTTGATGGTATGAATTGGTATAGCTAAAAGGAAATGTGTAATCTCTGTCTTAGCCACAACTACAGTAGGGTCAGGCTTGCCAGAGACCCTCATCTAGTATTAAATGCTCAAAAATGGATTAACATTGAATTTAGGAACAGTAGGTATTGCAATCATTGATTCACCGCTGGGACAGATTTACTTTGTCAGATATTTTAGTGAGGATATCATATAAGAAGGCATGGTTGCTTACCTAACTCGAACATCTGAAGGGGGAGGTGAAGGAATCCTGAGTGTGGGGTGTAAGGGTTACTCTGTCCTGGAGCACTGCAAACATTATCTGGAGCAGGAAGGAGGAGAAGAAAGCAGACATTGTGACCTAGCTCCAACACCTCCTGTGTGTACAGACGGAAGTGCTTGGCCTGTAGAGAGCATAAACAAGGAAATGGTTACAGTGCGGCAACATCATCATCACAAACTGCAAATACACTCACAGAGCCAGGACAGAGTTAGAAGGCCGGCTACACGAATCACGTGTTATTGTTTAGTGCTGCCCATTCATCTGACAAAACCAGCTCAATAAAGGGGCTATGAGCTGGAGTAGTTATGGTCATTTGAATGTCTCTTTAACCCTCTGAGGGTAAATAGACACTCTGCAGGAATGATCCTGCCTCATAGCCCCAGCCCCTCACTTACAGTAGGAGTTTAGCCGACTACAGGTTGGTTGACACCATGACATCCTGAAACATTTTTTTCTTTTATAATATTGCTTGTAAAATAGTGCATTGCAATCTATCTTTACATGTCACTATAACAGCATTGTTATCAATAAACATTCACAACCGTGTTTGAATGCTTTATAGTCCGTTTGAGACACACAACTTACTGGGTATTTGTGGGTATTTGCATTAATAAGCAAAAGTAGCTACCGAGTTTATATGTGCAGTGATTACAGGTGCTTGGAAAATAATCATGTTGCATTACAGGTTAGCTTTAAATCCTATATTTTTATAGTAGTTTCATTTTTATTCATTTTTTTTTTTTTTAACACACCACACTACTGTGCATCCTAACAAAACGTTTTCTTGGCCTAAGCACAATAATTCCATTACCCCCTCCGGAGCCCAAATGCAGCTATTTCATTCTGATAGATACATGCTTCCATAGTCATCTCACGTTGTCATTAGAAGATGTATCTGACACTTTTCAATTTAACCTTTCTGTACACAGTACTGCCACATATCACTTTCATGAAAGTAGTTGCATAGCAAAATGAAACATGAATTCTAAATGAATTAGTGGATTTTTCATGGGAAAACTGTAACTGTCATATGACGTGCTTGCTGGGCTGAACATTAAAGGATCTGCATTTCCATAGCAAACAGTGCTGCTAAAAGATCACCTATCAGATGACATGGGCAGGCTCCTCCTGGTGAAGGGCCTTATAGGCAACACTATGACAAACTTTGCCAACATATACCTACCCAACAGGAAACAATGCTAAACCTTCTGCAAAATACTCTGCAAACTCAAATACTTCACCGAAGGTCTCCTGATACTGGGTGGAGACTTTAACACCTCTCTTGACAGTCATCTAGATACTTCCTCCTCCGCCCATCACTACCAGGCCCTCACCCTGGCGACGAATACAATCCCTGCTAGATACTGCACAACTCTTCGACAGCTGGAGAGCCTTACACCCCACCACTAGAGACTATTCCTTCTACTCCCACCCCTCAGGCATCTACGCCAGAACTGATATGTTTTTCCTCCCACACCGATTTCTACACCTTTTCATGTCACGCCACTATGGCTCCATCACTTGATCGGACCATGCACCCCTGTCTCTTGCTGTTACAATTCCCTTGCTCCACCCCTTCACCAATCAATGGAAACTCAACAACACTCTGCTAAATGACCCTGACGTAACCATCCAACTTACATCAGCCATTATGCAATACTTCTCATACAACACACACCCAGAGTCCTCTCACCCTACTATCTGGGAAGCTCACAAATGTGTACTCAGAGGGACGATCATCAAACTTGCACCACACCATAAACGTAAGAGGGAAGCAAAAACCAAAAAATACTACTAGAAGACATTAGGGAACTAGAGGACAGATACAAATCAGTGACTAACTTGTCCATATACAAATTACGGACAGCAAAGAGATCGGAACTAGCCATCCTGTTAAACCTACAGACCAAGAGGAAACTGCCCCTGACTAAACGTTTATACTATACACAAGGGGGCAAAAGCGGTCTACTATTGGCCAGGGCCCTCCAACAAAACTTTGGAGACAAACTACCTTTATACCCACCATAACCAAACACGAGGGCACTAAGTCTAACCTTATGCCAGACATAATGGATGCTTTTCAAGACTTCTATACCAAACACTACAACCTCAAAGACTCCCCACCATCGCCCGCCGACTCCGTCCCAAAGTAGCCTCCACTATTCCTCAGAATGTCTTACATTCCCTAGACCAACCCATACCCATGGTAGAATTTCTACCCGTGCTTAACGACTCCTACTAGGAAAAGGTCTAGGCCAGGACAGGTTCACGGCTAAATATTACAAACATTATGCCTCTCTTCTATCTGAACCCTTTATCAACTCTTTTAACTCCCTTCTGGACAACTCACGTCTCCCAACCTCAGCACTGGAAGTCACGATCGCCCTTAAACCCAAGCGAGGTAAAGACCATACACAATGTGGAAATTATAGACCTATCTCCCTCATAAAAATCGATCTTAAGGTTTTCACAAAAATACTGGCCAACCGCCTTTGTCCCTTACTCCAGGGGCTAGTCCACCCTGACCAGGCCAGCTTAATTCCAGGCAGAGAAGCCAAACACAACACCACAAAATTGTTGAACCTTATCCATGTCTCTAAATTCACACAAATCCCTAGTGTATTGCTATCTATAGTCGCTGAGATAGCTTTTGACGGGGTGGACTGGTCCCTAATGCTAGCAACCTTGACTCATATAGGAATTGGACCACACTGATTGTGCTGGCTGAAGACCCTCTACTCCACACCCACAGCTAAGATTAGGATAAACGGCCAACTCACAAACCCCGTCCCTATCTCAAACGGCATGAGACAGGGGTGCCCCCTCTCCCCCCTCTTGTTCGTTCTGGTTCTTGAACCATTGCAGGGGATCAGGGAAAACACTCAAATCTCAGGTTTCAAGGTCTGTGATAAGATTTACAAGGTTTCGGCATTGGCCGACGACCTTCTATTCACAGTCTCGGATCCAGCACACTCATTACCACACATCTTACACGAAATGGCATATTACAAAGAGGTTTCCAACTTCCAAGTAAATGCGAAATTCTAGCATTAAACGTTCCAAATGAGTTACAACACTCACTACTCACTTCAACGAGCCTTTAATTTAGCATGGTGCGACACTTCTATTAAATACATAGGAGTCTCCCTCCCCAACAATCTGGCCAGCCTATACGACCTTAACTTCCTCCCACTATTACAATCTATTCAGGGCCGGTGCAAGAATTTTTGGCTACACAAGCGAAGATACATTTTGCTGCCCCCCCTCAAAAAAATGCATCTTTACTTGTGTATATTATGACCCCCTTTAGTAAATTGTATCCCCCTTTAGTGTTTTTTACACCCAATTGTGTGTTTCTTAACCCCTTGTGTATCTCTTACTTACCCAGCCTCTTTGTTTGTCTCGTTCTTTTTTCCAGCCATACAGACACACACAGAGACATACAGATACCTACGTTCCGGTCTGTAGTAGAGGATAAGAGCTGAATGTGGGGGTATAGAGGTTATAGTTGGAGGGATGTGTAGCAGGGGAGTTAGGGACTGTAGGGGAGGCAGGGTCTGAGAGTGTATTCCCACCTCCCCCTCCAGAAGCAGGGGATTTAGATTTTTGCTCCCCCCTGACCGCCTGTGCTGCCTTGTGGACGTACCAGCACAAGATTTAACATCCTGGCATGTATTGCACAAGATTTAACATCCTGGCACCTTCCTCAATTTGGGTGGTTTTGCAGATTAAATATCCTTAAGATGAATGTACTACCACGCATCCTATACCTGTTACAGGTGTTGCCCATATCTCTCCCCAAACTCTTCTTCTCGACATTACTCAAACTCTTCACAAACTTCATATGGTCCAGTAAACACCCTAGGCTTGCATATTCTCTACTCGCTAGACCAAAAACAGAACGTGGGCTCGGACTACCACACATTGAACAATACTATATTGCCACTCTCCTTGCTAGAATCCACGACTGGGCACACATGGACACAAAAAAAACAATGGGTAAACATCGAGGACTTATTTTGCAGGGTCCCAGTCTTCACAATCCCATGGCATAAATCAGGTCAAGCCCTGCTCATACATCCTCAACACCCAACTATTACCCCGACACTGAGAATGTGGTCACACATGAGGCACAACCAGCACCTCTCCCCCTACCCATCACCACTGTACCCAATATCACACAATCCTCTTTTTAAACCCAGAGAATCTGGAAACACCTACAAAGAATACCACACATAATCATACCTCCCCCTGAAAACCCTACTTCGTGACTCAGGAGTCATCCCGCTAGAAGCTATATACCCATTGCTCCCACACACATCTTTATAAAGAAATTCCACTACTCCCAACTCCTCCACTTTCTCACATCCAAACAACTGACTACAATGGGTAACCATCCCCTCTTCAAGTTTGAAAACCTTTGCCTTAAACAATCCTTGAAAAAGGGCCATATATCTACCATGTACAACATCACGCTATCAATCCAATACAATGGCCTCCCACCCTTTACAGTCCACTGGACACGAGATCTACAACTGGCCCTCACTCCAGAGGACTGGAAATTCTTTTTCTTGTTACCCACAGTTCTTCCTTCAACCTAGCCACACAGGAGAGCCACTTCAAAAGAATTGCAAGATGGCACTATACACCTGAAAAGCTAAACCGACTCTACCCAAACACTACACCTGCTTGCTGGCGGTGCCATCAACCTAAAAGCAACTCAGCACATACGTGGTGGCATTGCACAATCATAAAAAAGATTACTGGTCCTGCATCACACAATATATTCACACAATCACAGATACCAACCTCCCGTTCACCCCCGAGGTATTTAATCTCCTCCTGTTCCCGCTATCCCTACCAAAGTTGAAGATCTTCCTCTCAAAGCACCTTTTAACAGCAGCGAACCAACTCATACCTGCCATTTGGAAAAGGGCCGATCCCACATCCATCAGAGAGTAGATACAGAAAGTCGAAGGCATCAGAGTCATGGAAGAGATGTGCCTCTCACTCTCCAAACATTATTACCAATATACAATCACATGGGAACCATGGATCACCTATCTTAAAAATAACCCATTACCCATGGACAGGTCTTCAATAACAGGGGCGTGTTGACCCACTAAAGTTTTTAAAAAACCTACCATATCATCTCCAACTACATTCTGTACAGCTTCCGCTCCCCAACTTTATTTTATTAATAACAAAAAAAACAGACTCCCTAATTAGAAGACGACATGCAGCACAAAATCCAGGCACTTCCCCTCAATACTACTGCCTCTTCACCACATATCGGAAGCTCCTATGCATGTCCCCCTTGACGCGACACCATCACCAAAACCTACACGATGTAGGGAATTGACCACACCCCTCAGCTTGTCCACAATCCCATGTCATCTACTCATCAGGGTGTTGTCAGGATGTTGTAGTGCAGCGTGAGAGCTGACCTCCGACCAGGGCCAGGCCCAAAGCTCTCTGAAGGAGCCTGGTCGGATGGGAATGCCATGAGTTACCATACCCCTGATGACCCCATGTCCAATATTCTGTTATGAGTGATATTTTACCTCACTAAAGTGTATTCCACTGTAATTCATTATACCGGTTCAACACTTGTTTTTGCAATGCCATACTACGCTGTCTATAATATTGATATCTACCACATAAAAAAAATTTAATAAAAAAAAAAAAAAAAAAATGAAAATCCCTGATAATGTCTAAAAATGAACTGTAACCTTTAAACTAGTTTTATAAATGGGTTATGTAAACAAAGGCCAACAACAGAAATACAGTTTAAACACAGACATGCATGAAAACAACATGCACCAGTGCAGCTTCCTCTTATTGGGAGAGGACCATGCTACTATTTTGTCATTCGATATTCTCAGACCCAGGTTATTCTGTTCATAACTGTAACCCCAAACTTAGCAGCATCCAACCAAGATCTGGCCAAAATAAACTGACCACTGCTGCTACTTTGTGTTATATATAAGATCCATATTTTGTCATGTTATACAACACTCAAGAGGGACTGTTTCACATGGGGCTTAGTACCTGGTGTAGAGGTAGATTTATCAGTTTCAGCAAGGCCTTCACTGCCAGCTGGAGATCATAGAGTAACTGCGGCGCTTGCTCGTCCATGGATAGGTCCACGCTGTCAACAGTCTCTGACACAGAAAGACTTTGAATCCAGTCCCACTCCTCTCTGTGCATTAAAACAAAATACAAAATAAACAAGCCATGTCACTGAAATAGGTTAAACCAAGGGACCCAAACTTTCCACCTGTGAACAATCTGCTGCTCTGCACAACCTCTCAGTAAGAAGAAAACGTTGTGTGTAGGAGTTTGATAGCTTGGGTTATTGGTTACTGCAATACATTCAACATAGAAATATCAGTGTGCATTAGACTTCTAGAATGTTGTCTAACACTTTGGAAGTTCCAGCAATGTGTGCTCTCAAATTACACCAAAGTTATTAATCATAAATAATATACATATAAGAGCAGAACCGCATGAGTACAAAAAAAAAACAATCAATGAGAAAACAGTCAATAATTCAGTATCTTGAACCCGTACTATGAGACTACACATTTGTTTGACTATGGTTTTTTTTTTATGAACCTCTGTGTAAAATTCCATGAAAGATTGTCCCAAAACAAAACAAACAAACAAACAGTATAATGTCATAGAACAGAGATTAGCTTAAGGCATATGTAAGTGGGTTATTTTTTAGATTTTCTGATAAATGACAGGTCATACAAATGAAAGCACAGTAGGGTAATAATTGGCATCTATTTGGATATACGCTATTAAATGTTTGCATTTTCATAAACCACATCAGAAATAAGTGAGAATCCCACAAGCGACACCGCCTCTCCACAGGCGAAGCTAATCGGAGACAATAACATTACAAGGACTGTTATTCTAAGTGGCTGTATCATTAAAGTGAATAAAATACATGTCTGGATCAGTGGCAGTGAGTAATCCTACAGAGAGAAGAGATATTATCTTACGCCAGGAAAAAAATAACATTGTTTAATGAATGTAGCACTGTGTTAAGTGGCAACTCATAAAAAGATAATTACATTAGACTCAATAAGGATGTAAAGACAAATCTGGAGAGTAACCCTTTCTGTACCTAGCGCAAAAAGTAGAAAACTAAACGGGTTAGACAGAAATGAATTTCCTCCCAAAATCTCTAACGTATCTTCTTCGAACCACAGAGAAATACTATGACGTTTATAGGTTTTATGTAAAATGTACTTGTTTTTCTCCATGGTTTTAAAGCAAACTCATGTATAGTATGCACAATTGTATCCTTGTTACAATAGCAATGCAATTTCAAATACCTTAAATTAGAACTTTTTACATGTGTGTAGTTGACATAAAAGTTTATCATGTGAATACATGAGATCTTCCTTATTTGGGTAATTGGTGCTAATTACACATTTAACTTCTCTTTTTTTTTCGGGATGAGTAAAGTAACGTTTGTAATGGTCACTGCACCTACCTGGAAACATTGCTGTTGTCGCGGATTTTGACATGGCACAGCATATTAGGAAGTCTTTGTGAGACCAGGACCTTGATCTGATCAACAGAACTGCACAGTTTCAAGTATCCCAGGTATAAACCAGGAGGCAAACGCTGCTGGCTTCGCTTCTGATAAGACAGGATCTCCTGCAACACACAAAGGTCAGGCTGAGTCTGAGTGCCAAGGCAAGAAGCAGTTAGTAAAAGCCATAGTAAAAGTCTAACAACTCAATCCCATTTTCCTTCTGGGGCTAAGGGTTAATTGGGAATGGTTATAGTTATTTTACAATCAGAGAAAACAATTATTCAAACGTTAGTATATTAAAAGAAATACTCACGGGATTTTTCACTAAAGTGAGAATTCAAAGTGAATTTCTAGCTGAAATAGCTAAACTGGAGGCACTGGAAGCATAGCTGAATTAGAGAATTTTTATTTGGTCTATTCTGACATTAAACTTGAGATTCATTTTGAATTCTAACTTGAGTGAATAATCCGGTCAGTATTGGTCCCTGTCAAGCTCCCGTATATGCTTTATTTATCTATATAGAAGATGCGGTCTGTGGGCCTAGATTTCTACATAAACAATAATTCTGGGTCAAACTCCTAAATGTGGATGAAATTTACAGAACACTTTATTGATTTCCATAGTGACTTCCTAACTGAAGGAAACCTAAATATTCTCACAACACTGCATCTCTTTATACGTCCACTTAATCTTACCAACTCGGCCTATTATTCATTGACTGATATTGTCATTTCACTTGAAGTAACAAGGAACTTGGAAAATGTGGGCATTAATAAAAAAATAAATAAATATTTTTTTTTCAAACCCGAAACTTTCATCCTGCCTCACAGTAACAGATTCTTTGTCACGCTCCAATGTATAAAATATTCAAAAGCTCAATCGTCAGTGGATTAACCTAAGACAGACGATCTTGCAAAAACATTACTTCTTAGGATGGCGGATATTGGTAAACTAAATAAACACAGCACAACGTGTCGCACGCCTTATATCTAGCATTAATTAACACCGATCGAGCCATTTTATCAGGATATATGGACAATATAAACACATTTAAGTAATAAAGTTTTTTTTTATTTTTTTTATCACTGTTCATGTGGTGGTGTGTACACGTTGTGCCTCCAGTTGATTCTATTGAACATATGGTGATTACAGGTGGGACTCGTGATAAGTTTATATCTCGCTGTAAGCTGTCCTGTCTCGCTATATGTTCTGCACCTGTTATTGTCTATATTATCTAGTAAAACTAATGCTGCAAATAAAGGAAATGTACCGAACTCAAGTTTCCAAGGTGCCCTAAAGCCAATCCTTTATTCTTGGGGAACGTATCGCAGAATACAGCAGACGTTGCTATTTGGGATAGCGGAGTAATGCTTTGTTTATTTGCTGTGTTAGGGGATATAAAATCAATAGATACACCACATAATAAGATGATTTGCTGAATTAGTATCCTCGGAAAACCGTTACCTGGATAGTTATAAGCAAGATGTCCAGAGCTGTTGGTTCTTCGGGAGTTGAAAGGGATTTCCTCTGGCTTTGCAGCTTGGAAATTTGCATCCATTTACCATTAAAAAAAGAATACAATGTTTCTACCTCCCTGATGGTCAATATGACAACATTTCCATGTCGGTCTTTAATGGGTTCGTAATAAACTCTACCTAAGTTATGAGTTCCAAGCAGATTCTGCAAAACAAAACAGGAAGACTGATACAAGATCCAGAAAATAGGGTCCTACACATCCTGTGAGTGCACATTTTGTTATACATAATATGTCTGCTTAATTCTAGGAAAATAATGAGTGAAGTACACTTGGCCAATGATGGCTAGTTTTTGGCCCTGGCGACACTTTCTATTAAGGTGTGAGGCGAACATTTCTTTTTTTTTACTAGAACATTTCAAACCATCTTTTTCTCTTTAAATGATACAACCTGGTACTTTGACCAGTTGTTCCCAATCTAGCGTTCTAGACACAACAAAGGTTCGGGATTTGGACATTTCCCAATTTTGCTCCAATAGGGATACTAAAAAATCGTAGACTACCTTCCGCTAGACATTGCAGTCATATTGTTTGAGGGCAGTTAGCGGGCTAATGTCTCTAAGCATATAACAAAACAAACATTTGAGTTTTATGGTCAGATTTAACAGCTATTATTGTGTGAGACAGAAAATAGAAAAAATATTTTATTTGCACTTATATGTAATAGGGTAAAGTTCCATTGTCAAGTCTGAGTATTTAATGGTTACTCCGAGCACTATGACCACTTCAGATTTGAAGTGGTCATGGTGTTTGGATTGTATATGTGCAGTATTCCAGTGAGAAATGCCATGTTTATAGAGTTAAAGCACTTTGCTGCCGGAGGTAGAGTTTCAGGGAGGCTAATGCTAATAGTATGGTGACTACAGACGACTAATGGCAGTACGACGTCAGCGGTGTAGTATTGGCCAGCAGGGAGAACTTGGAGCTGAATTACAGGTAAGATTTTAACCTTTATTCTGTTTTGGTGGCATGCCAGCAAGGGTTGGTTCAACCAAGAAGAGTGTTTTAATAAAACACTGTTATTATTACTGTTTGAAAGATATGAAAAATTATTATTGACTGCATCACACTTTCACTGAAAATCCACCCCCACAGCCAATTGTGCAGGTTAGACCGGGACAGTACTGGAATAGAGAGATATATCCGAATCCTGGGTATAACCCCTAAATGCCCTGGGTTGCTGGTAGACTCGTCCACATGTCAAGGCCACCATTTGGCCCTTATTTAATGAGTTTGAAGAGGCTGGCTGACGAGGTTACAGTGTTTACCTGTGCTGTGAATGCAGGGCAGCCTCATTACTAGAGTACAGGCATTGCAGTTATGTGGCAGAATGTCAGTGTTGAGGCTGATCTGTACACAACGCAGGGATATAGCCTCCATTGACAGTCCATGGCTTTACTTGGTGAGTGCTCTGACTTTATCAAACTTTTCTAGTGACTCTTCCAGCAGATGGGATACATTGATTGTCCAACACTGTAAGCTTCTGTCTTATTAATAGCTTATATTGTTGCCACTTGGGATTTGACACGTTAAATTGACAAGTTTCTTTAGAGTGGCAGATTAAATCACAATACATAAATTAGACATGTATCTTGACTTCAAGTTTTAAATAGTTCCTTTGTGCAGTTTTTTTTTTTCTGATGATCAGAAGAAAAGTGTGATTTTCAACACCTCAATACCATGTTCAAGATAAACTGGTCATTTCCATATCATAAATTACTATTTTTTTCCCCTGCTTGAGATCACGCCAGAAAGAGACTCACATACGTACTGATACACAACAATAATTTAACTCCTAAACGAAGAATCAATTTTCTTATATTTTGCAATATTTGCATTTGATGTTAAAGGAACACTATAGTGTCAGGAATAAAGACATGTATTACAGACATTATAGTCCTGAAGTGGCTGTTTAAGTGACCAGCCCCCCATCCAATCACAGTAAGATTGTGATTTTACTGGTCCCACCTGGCTCCACCTCTTTGCAGAAATCATCAATATTGGAAAGCATTAGGAGGCTATTGTGCATACGGCAATCAGTATCTACTCATAGAAATGAATTGAATCAATGCATCTCTATGGGTAATGTTCAGCATACAGAGCATGGAGATACTGTGCAGCACTGGACTAGGAAGCACTTCTAGTGGCCTTTAGAGTGACTGCCACTAAAAGGTGTTCCTATGCACCAATGTAAACATTGCCTTTTCTGTCAAAAGACAATATTTACAGTGCTAACACTGCAGGACCATGCTATAGACACCAGAACAAATACATTAAACTGCATAGTGGTTCTGGTGACTATAATGTCCCTTTAAGTGATACGCAGTTATATAGACATTTTAGAAGGAGGTTGCCCCTTCACCCTGGGTCTAATTTACTTTAAATCCGAAATATAAACATACAGCCACACAGTAAATTTGGCAGATAAAGCATGTCCCTGATAAATCTGCAAGACTATTTTAGCTAATTATCTCTAATCTTTCAGCCACTCTCGTGCGAACTTCCTCCTTAGCAAGGAGATAAATAAGCAGGCGGCCAGCCGTAAAAACAAAGTATGAATTGGCCACATTCAGGAGCTTCACTGATCCACAGTGGCTTCAGGAGTCTCCAAATATCACAATCACTAATGCAATAATAAACGCTGGGCTTTCGGGAATAAACATGTTGAGCTGACAAATTAATTCAGATTGGCAGATTAGATTTTAGGACAGAAAGCATAAGGGAGTTGATTTCAGGAGCCAGAGAAAATTACCAGATAATTTAATATAAGAGATGTTGCAATGGTACTGACATATAGCACTGTACCTGCACCTAAGCACTGAAGGATTCCGGAAATGTCGGAAAAACTCAACAGTCCATTTATGGTTTGTGCACACATACAAATGCAGTTTTAAATTTTATAAGGCTACTTAAAATCATCTATCTCGACAAAAAAAAAAATATGGGGATTTAGTTCCATCAAATGGCCATATTGTATTAAGCTCACTACTACTTCACAGTACCCCAATATTGGTGGGTCCTACACTAATTTCAAAGTGGAAGACTAATTAAATAGTGCTAAAGCTAAACAAGCTAAAGTGTATTTAACTAATCTGTTGTAAGAGCTCTGTGAATATATATTGTTCCAAACTTACACAGTACAGATAAAAAGGGAATTGGGGGCATCCCCTGAACATGCATGTGGTGAGCTTAACACAATATGGTCATATGGTGGAACTGAATCCGAATATTTGTTTGCGGAGATAGGCGATTTTAAGTAGCCTTATAAAATTTGAAAAAGTATTATTATTTGTGTGCTGTTACTTAAACTGTTTTATGTATACATTTTGTTCTCTACAGCAGTACCATTGCTGAGAAATGCATGTTCCGGGGGTGTCCCCCCAATTCCCTCTCTTTACTATGTAAGTTTGGAATCCAGACCAGATTCCTTTCGAGTTGAGAACCCTGCTCCCCCCTCTCCCACCCCACCCCACCCCCAGCTTCAGAGGCCCCATTTAAAGGTGACCACAGGAAAGTATAAATTTGCGGAGGTTTTGGATAGTAATGTCACTTTAATTAGAATTTTTATTTGGTATAGAGCAGATATATGATATGTATTGTGAGAACTTACATCACAGCAATATCAACTGCAATGTTTTAACCGCTGGAACGGTTGAAACTTTACTATTCCACACTTTGGGTATCTGAATAAAGAGACACTACTTTCAAAAGGAAGTGTTGGAATTCATTTTTTTATACTTTCCTGAATTATAGTGTACCAGCCTGTCAATCCAAACCCCTAATCAGATCTCAGGTGTTTATCTGTGACTAACAAGTCTTAGATACCTTTAAATGCCAGCCTGTAGTTCCCCCTCTGCCATTCATTATTGCTCAACACAAATTAATTAACAATAATAAACAATACGATGATTCATATATGTAATGGAATTTCCACCCTAATCTGTCAGATGACGTTAGAAACACCCACATTCTACAAAAATGTTGAATCATATCTAGTAGGTGACTAACTCATCCCTTTCTCTCCCTATTGTACTTTTGCAAGAACCTCACCTGAAGCTGGGCCGTCGCTGCCAACATCTTCTGCCGGGCTTGGAGTGCAGTGGATGAAGACATGGAGATAGACATACTCTGCCGTAGCCATCGTATATCATCCCACATGCACGACAACTGTACAGAACAAATAAAAAAAAAACAGGTCACATCAGATGAAGGCAAATTAAAACACCAACCAGATTGCAGCTGCAATATGACAAAACTGTTAATTTTTACCTTTGTAAACCAGAGGAAGTCTTGCATAATGGAACTGGTGCAGGAATCATCAATCTCCACGATTGGAATGTGGTCCTCATTAGTTACCAGCATATTGTCCTTGTAATGGAATATAACGGCTATGTATAATCCCCTGTGAGGAAGAAACACTATCATTAACCTGAGATTTTTAGGTCTCACTGAGCTGGTCAAATTCAATGCAGATCTACACAACAGCTCACTTCATGCCCCCTCCCCCAATTCGTCTCAAAACATTTTAGGGCAGTTTGTCAAAATCTGAGGTTTTCCCAGTGCCTTCTCCCATTAGCCTGCCAAGCTTTTGTGTGGCAATAATAATAGAGCGCTGGAGGCAGGTTATCCCATAGATCCCAGCCGAGCAGCAAGTGAGAGGCTATGGTGTAGGGGCCGAGAGAGTCCTGTGTGTTGTCAAACCATGCCCACAGACTCACTGCACAATACTCAATTCAATGAGTACTAGTGGTTAAGGTGATACGAGTGCCTCTTTAATGGAGCATTAAATCACAATTGGTTTCACATTCAGGATTTTGCAAAGTAATGGTGAGTTACGGGGCCTTCTAAACAAAATGTAGCTGTTCCTATAGTTCAGTGGGACAATTTTTCCCAATCTGCCACTTTGGTCTACATTTTGCATTTTTTTCTCTCAATTCACTCTTTATTAAATAAATCTCAGCATTTCTCTGTTTGTAAGCAGATTTATGGATTTTAAAAATGTATTTCTCATTTACTCTTTTTCTGTGAATTTAAAGTCTAAAGTACCTGGTACGTCCGCGGTCGCTAAGGGGTTAAGAGAGGGAGATATTCCATTGCCTGTGCTTGGCAGGTGGAGAGAGCATGGAGTTCTCAAGCTAAAATTCCATCAGACCCTCCAACATCATCTGCCTTACATACACTTTTTTATATTGTTCTATTTATGAATGCATCATTTGGTTTTATTGCAGACAATGTGTCTGATGTCAACTACCTTTTCAAACTGAATAAATTCACATCAGGAACAATTCAGCAAAAAAGGAAACTGCGGGTATCTGGCACAGGGTTGTGTCCTTCTTACAGTGCTATACAGTGCGCTCACCAACAGCTTGTGTCAAAAAGAGAACTGTTGGCTAAGCCATGTGACTATTTAACCGTAACCTTTCAGTGTCATGGAATATATTCTTTGCCAATTTACAAATCTCCTCTCAGTCACTGAAAGGGTTGACTCACAGGATGATGTCCGTAAGAAAAGAAACAGATATATTTATTCATTTTTAACCTTGAATAGGTAAGTGAGAAAGAGCAGGGATGAAGAATTATGTATATTTTACTAAATATGCAAAGTACAGTTGGATTTTCTGTGAAGTAGAAACAGAATTATGTATGATATTACTTATACGATTGATTTTCACATAATGATAATCAGGCACAAATCACAAAGACAATTTTGGCAATATATTGCAATGTCTCCCCCTCCTCCCCACACATTTAATATCTTTGGCCTCTGTGCCATGTTGCGTTCAGCCTTTTCAGTAATATAACAGAGTGAGGATAAGGCAGGTTTAAATTGCCGGATGGTAAAGAGCAAGAATTAGCTGAAGGCAGTCTTCCTTTTCAGATGGTTATTTAATGTACAACGGTTCTCCGCTTTGTGTAGATATAGCTTAGCTTTAGAATCCCCAGCTAAAATCTCATCAGTTCAGGAATAAGCACTGACCCATATCCGGAGGCTGACTCAACAATGAAGTTGTGCACTGTTACACTAGAAAGGGAACTGGTTTCCTCCTCCCAAAGGAACCAACGTATTTGTAAGAGAAAGTACATTCATTGACTATAATAAAGTTATATCATGGCAGATACAATTACTTGATTGTATTGGGTGAGTTTTGTCTTGGCACTGTGTGGCATTATGAACAAGTAGATAACTATGGAGGATGTCAGCGTGACATGATCTGTCCACTGGCAATACTAGCCTCCAGCAGGCAACACGAAGAGGGTGATGGCTGACCAGACCTTCCTAGTCTGCCGTCACAAAAAAGTAAACTATAGCTTATTGCATTTGTTATGGTGAATAGAATCATTCTCTTTTTGCAGCAAACACTGTTTTTTCAGAGAAAATGCAGTGTTTACATTACATCCTAGTCATAACTCCCCTGGCCACAACCTCAGATGGCTAATAGAGGTGCTTCCTTGGGCAGTGCTGCACACTGTATAGTACTGCCACTCAGTGTCTCCTCCCTCTGCATGGAGACACTGAACATTCCTAATAGAGATGCATTGATTCAATTTATCTCTATGAGGAGATGCTGATTGGCCAGGGCTGTGTTTGACTTGTGCTGGCTCTGCCCCTGATCTGCCTCCTTCACAGTCTCAGCCAATCCTATAAGAAAACATTGTGATTGGCTCAGACCACCACTTCTGATGATGTCAGCAAACAACAGGCAGATCAGGGGCAGAGCCAGCAGCTGCAGACTTTTTACTATATTTAGGGAGGCCAGGGGAGCTAGATGGTGGTTTTAACACTATAATCATCTGTCTGCTTGTTAAAAGGAAACCTATAGTTTTCCTTTTAACAAGCAGACAGATGATTATACTAATGAGGGTGGTAATAGTGATTGTTTTTGTGATGTTTATGCAGCATGATTAAGACCTTGGTCGAAACGAATTCTACTATCTATTTAAGGTTTACATTGGCAACGACAACACTGCTTTTTATTCCTACACGTAAGTTAGTTTTTTCCCCCTACTTATAATAAGGTAGTTTGATACCGTCGTAATAGGTTTTATCTTGTGCTCCCTTTTATTGCAGAGTGTGGCTTAATTGCATTGAGGGATCATATCGAGCAGAATATTACAGAGACTGCGATCAAATAGCTGACATTGCTGATTCTGAAGATTGTGACTTTAATATTGTGCATGGTGTGAAGCAGTTATACCACACATATTAATTTATGAAATATGTATTTCTTTTGTACATTTCTGCTTTTATTGTCCCTAGTAGGAGGGTCATATTGTATTAAGTATTGTTTGTGTTTTCACTTTATCTATTTTGATGATTTATGTTTAATATGGCTGCACTTGATTATTTATTTCACATGTAGCGCCAGTATCCACTACTATTTATTCATTTCTATGTATGATTTTAACCGTCCAGTCCCGGATTCCAGCTGTTTGGTTGCATGCGGATGGGCAAACTCCAGACTTTGATAAATCGTGTGAATAATGTCTGGGTTTTGCAGCCTGGGTGGATCTAGAGCATATTTTCATTTGACATTTAGTGAATGACTATTCATGAGCCCAATCGTAAGAAATGTTTGCCATACAGAATGAAATAAGGTCAGTCAGTATTCACTAACATTTTGTTTTAACGGTGACCAGAATGATAGCGATTTATAGAGGTTTCTAAAGTTTAGAAAGCCAATGCTTTCTATTGGTGATTAAGCCATGGAAAGCCATGTGTGTCGTCTCATACATGTATTAGTTACAATTTATTTCTGCTCACCAAAATGTTACTTCTTTTAAAAACCTGTTCAATAACCTAATCCACAGTTCAATAATTGGGCCATGTTTAACTCAACAAAAAGGCTATTTTTGTTACACTGACTGCATCCTGTGGACTCAATAATTGGAACTCACCTCCTGTCACGTTACCTTTTGATGCCCAGGCTGGAGGTCCAGGAAGGGGAGAGGGACCCTTCCCACAGTCCCTCTCATGTCTCCAGCGGTTCAGACACCGAGCGCTCTGCCCCTTTTTATGACGCCGCGCGTGCGCGCAGTCATAACGCCGATGATGTCACGGCCCGCCAAAACATTCGAATTCTAACGTTATTTAAATACATAGGGTATAAAAAGAGCACTCAGGGAATGGATCATTGCCCTGTTGTGGTTTCTGTTTTCAGTTCCCAAGAGTGCGTTATATCCTGTGTCTATTCTATTTTGATCTTGGCTTTCTACTGCCTATTCTACGTTCTATCCTCCCTGACTCGGCTATTGTTTTTTTCGCTTCCCTGATTTCTGGCTTCCCCGACTCGGCTTGTCCCTGACTATTCTAGTTCTAACAGTGTGTAACCCGGCCATTCTAAGGACCAGTAAACGCTGTCTAATCGATTATCATATTTATTTATTCTGCGTGTTGGGTCACAAGTTATCGTGACACCTCCTTGGTAAAACTGACTGGATCCTTTTCTCTCATATGAACACAATTATTGCCCCAAAGAAGACACAACCAAAGGTTACTCTAGAAACAAAACTATTACACTGAACAAATAATATTTAAGGCACTACACAGAACACACATTATTTAACGGTGGTTAAACTTTATACACAATGCACAAATAGGACTCAGCACGCATACACACAAATCGAATGATTACATATCTTGCCAGTGCCACAATGTAGGTGGGTCCAAACCTAAACCTGTTGAAATATTGGAGTGGTTTCCCCCCAGTGTTGGGCTTAGAGGGACACTATAGGGATGCAGACCACTTCATCTTATTGAAGTGGTCTGGATTAAGTGTCCCTGAACCCTTAACCATGCAATGTAAAACATTGCAGTTCTAGTGACAGTGCCTCTAACAGCCACTAGAGGCGCTTCCTGCTGTTTTATGGAGTTTAACTCCACACACTATGCATGAGGATGTCCAGTGTCTTGAAAAGTCCCATAGGAAACCATTGATTCAATGCTTTCCTATGGGGAACACCTAATAGGAGTGCGGCACTTGCTGCGCATGTGCATTAGGTTTCTGGCGGATGAGAAACCCGATCCAGCGCTGAGGAACATCAGCGGAGAGGGGATGAGGGGGAGGGGCAAAGGGCACTATAGTGTTAGGAATACAGCTTTGTATTCCTAACACTATGGTGTTCTTTTGGTACAATGAGACCATAAGGTGTGACTAAATCAGTGTATTTTTTTTCAATGTGACATGACAATTTAAGGAGCTTTGAAAAATTTTAAAGTTCCAAAATGATTTGTGTGCGCTGATCCCTACAATATAACACTTGCAGATGCATTTAAATGTAATAAAAACGTTATAGCAACACTACGTATTAAGACAAGCTCCTGCAGCCAACTGAAAGCTTCTAACAGATAGCATACGTGATACTGAAATAATGTGATTTTCATTCCAAGTCATGACCCACCTCTTCAGTGTCTTGACAAACTTATTTGATGAGTGGAAAAGATGCTTCAGGCTTCTGGAGACGGACTGCTTGCGGCTGGGGTTTTGTAATTTCGCACTGGCGTCTACAATGAAGCATACAGGGGATTATTTTTAAGTGGCTGCAAAGCATTAGGCTTTATTATATTTGATCAAAAACATAGCACAGGAGCACAGTGAGGATATGTAATCCGTCCAAAAGCTTTTTTACAGGCGCAGACAAACTGTAGGGGGGACAGAACTGTCCGAGCAATGACAAAGAAGATTAACACGAGCCCTTTATGCAAGCGATCAGGTCCCTTATCAGTGCTATTCACAGTACTAACCAGTAATCAAACCTACATGGCTCCTTTTAATAATAAGTGACCCCTCAATAGACACCCTGCAAAGGAGGTTAATGCGGGATTAAATCCATGTTTAATCGACTCTCCTTTATATTGTGTATTCTGGCCTCCATTCAATACATTGTTTCTCTTGCAGTCGCTACTCAATACAAGTATGTACATCTCATGCCTGTCTGGGGGACAATAATTAATTTTAATGCAAACTCTTTATTCCCCTGAGAAGTAGCAGCCCTTGTGATGTGTGCACTTTTAGTTTTATACATTAGCTACATAATCAAAAATACTCATTGAGAGGCAGCCATCTTGCTTATAAAGTGTTCGTAGAAATGAGAATGGCAGCACATAATGTCTTTTTACAAAGCATGTCGCTTCCTACGAAAATCTCAGAAATTGAAGATAAATAAAACATGGCATGCAAAAGACACTGTTTGAAGGTAACACATAGCTTGTGTTTTCATTCTGGTTTAAAAACTGTAAACAGTCTTGTTCTTTACTCTGAAGATGTAACCTTTCTATTAGTTTTTGTTTGTACTTTTTTTATTGTAAGGACATCTTAACGAGGAACGTTATGTTCTTACCAAGACGTAATTGCAATTTTTTTTCTTTATTAAAGAACAATACAACACAAAAACATGTACACATGTGAAAAGAAGTGTGAAGATATATGCTATTTATAACCTATATTCTAAATTAGGGGATGAATACCAGAACTAGAAAGGAGATCACATCTAGGCATGTAATTACCCCTGTGCCAGTGTTAGAATGCTGCGTATCCGACGATCATAAGGTCAAGTCGCCCCTTTGTGATCCGGAGATACAATAATGTAGGAATGACTGATGCTTTGGCACATTTCCTGCATTGGGTCAGTAATTACGTTTTGTATTTGGACATTTATTGGCGGATTTAGTTCAAGATGTTAGGGATCAACTTGACAGACAAAAACATGGCAACCATCGACAGTTATTATTGAAATAAAATATTACACATTATATAGTATGTTATTTTGGAATGCTTACATAAATAAGCAGCACTTTTTAATGCATCCCCTGGCTTACCCTTACTCCCTAAGAGGAGACATCCTCCTTTTTTTTCAGTCTGAAACCTAAGGCTTGGCCTTTTTTCTTTGAATGCACAGACGTGAGATTTCATTAACACACAAGCTCTTAGATACCCGTATGATCAAACAATCTCGCTTCTGACTAAAACAACTTAAAGGGACATGATGGGCACTATAACCATTTCATCTCATTGAATTACTTATTGTTCCTGGAGTTCCATAGTGCTCTCTCTGCATTCACCTTTAAATAATTTATAATTTATAAAAGGCCTGGCTGCCATTGGAGGAATGGCTATGGCAGAGATTACATACTTTTTTTCTAGCTACCATTACCAGCAATGGGCACCGTGGGTGGCTTAACTCAGCCAGCTGATATGTTTAGCCACTCACTGATACTCAGGCTAATGCTTCCTTATTAGCCCAAGCAGCACAGAGAGGACGGCCTTATGGGAACTCTCGTAGAGCATTAAAACATTCAAAACAATTAACGTGATAAAGCACTTACAGTTTACAGATAGTCACTTCAAACAGAGGGAGGGTTGTATACGCTACACACATATCTTAAAATGAGACTGTCATGTTATCTTATGTTTTTAATAAATTAAAAAACAAAAAAAACAACAACTTTCCTTTAACCATTTGCAGGAGTTCCTGATATCAGTTGCAGTCATCCAAACCCCCCAAAACACTGATTAGTATAAAATTAAAAGTAACTTACCATCGCCAAGAGACAATTTAAAATAACAGATTAATCATTGCATCATTGTTACAATACACAGACAATATTATGACATCAAGTCTCCAGTCCATGAAGCAGTATTTTGCCATCACACGTCCCATGTAATGCCCACGAGCCAATATCATGCCATCACGCATACTAGACTGTGAGCTAATATTCTTCACCAGCCAATACTACGACATCATTCTTGAAGATACAGGGCCAACATAATGACATTATTCACTCTGTCCGGTAAGCCAACATGATGACATCACTTTAGTGATATATGAAGCCAAGATGATGACGTTATTACAACAGCTTTAAACTGATCATTCCAGGGCTTTACAGTCATGCTTCCAATATCAGGAGCAAATTAGATGGTGTCCAGGCTGAAATTGTATCTAATTTGCTATCAAATTCCATTTGCAAACATTCCTTTTAAAATGGACCATGAAAAGTTGGTCTCCTTGGAAAATGCTAACAATAGTGGTACATTTATTGATATATTCATAGCAGTTGACTTGTTATATATCTGCAAGGGAAATGTGTTTTCTATTTACAACTCACCCTAAAGTAAAAAGAACTGTAAGCAGAAAGGGAAGCTCGTTTTTAAGGATGCTCCTTTTACAGCTTGACATCACATGAATTACCATGTGTCTCTCTTGACACACTGTTGCAAACATTAAACCTAAAATTCTTTGACAAGTGTTTAGCGTGGATAATGTTTGTACGGTTTCTCTTGGAAAAACTATTACAGATATTTACAAAATGCCATAACAATAACAGAATGCAATCTTGATATTTTGCTTTCCATGTAATCTATCTTGCAGGAGTGGAAGTATGGAAGAGGATTATAGATATGTTTTGTTCCAATAAAGCTCACTACCAAAAGATGTCATAGCAAACTATTTTTGCTCCCTCTATTTTTTGCTGAGCAGCCTAAATTCCCATTGGGTGCAACTTGCCTGCAAAACCATGCTAAGCAGAGTTTTTTGAAACCCAGATCCTGACCACCCTCTTAGATCCGATTTGGAACAGCTTGCAGAGGACAGTGGTATTAGAGGGGTCTATCCATGTCCTTTCAACACAGGGGGTTCCAACATTTGTCCTACAGAGCCCCTCCATAATTGTGTGGCTGGTAAGTTTACACTCTACCATTCTTGATATAAACGGATTTGGCCAAGTTTTGATCCTAAAGGCTTGAATGCTCATGACTGGCATGCATTGGCAGTATCCAGTTGGATTTCTGTTTGTGTATACACCAACGTGTGAACTGTAGTGAATTTAAAGATGAATGACAAAATTGCGGATTTGAAAAAAAAAAAATATCTGTTTTGGACATTTAGAAATGAATATGCTTCAATTTGAAGTTTAGTGAATAAAATCTTGGAAATTATATCCAGTGGATGCAATGGAGCCTGTTCAATTTAATGAGGATGTGTACATGGAGGCAGCGTTCGCTGCTGATCATATTCAGCAAGAAAACTGGGGAGTGGGGGAGTTTACTCCTCATATGCCTACAATGCATTAATACAGGATGCTAAAGTCACGGTTTACTAGCCTCCAGGAATTGGTGTTATTTTTTAAATATCTCCACCCAGCAGTGTGTAGAGCAAGAGAGTAAATTAATAATTTGGTATGTGATGGCACAATAAGCAATAATATGTTCTGTTTGTTAGCCCAGGACTCTAGGCCATCAAAATGAGGGGAATTGTAAGTGAAGATGTGAGAGGAATGGCAATATTATGAAGTTGCCCATTAATTCTAACTGTAAATACAAGGAGCATATCTATCCAAATAGCTAAATTTTCTGGTTCATCTATCTATCTGATATGTAGATAAAATATATTTACACTTATCAGCCCCAAACCACCTGCCTAATATCGTGTATGTCCCACTCATGCTACCAAAACAACTCTGATGCATCGAAGCATGGACTCCACAAGACGTCTGAAGGTGTCCTGTAGTATCTGGCACCAAGGCATTAGCAGCAGATTTTTTACGTTCTACAAGTTGCGAGGTGGGGCCTCCATGGAATGGATTTGTTGTCCCAGCATATCCCACAGATGCTTAATCGGACTGAGATCTGGAGAAATTGCAGCAAAGGCAACACCTTAAACTCTTGGTAATGTTCCTCAAACAATTTCTGAACAATTTTTACAGTGTGGCAGGGTGATTTATCCTGCTGAAAAAGTCCACTGCTATCAGGGAACACTATTGCCATGAAAGGGTTTATGTGAATCTCTAGGTAGGTGGTACGTGTCAAAGTGTCATCCACATAAATGCCAGGACCCAAAGTCTCCCAAAAGAACATTACCCAGAGCATAATACTGCATCCACCGGCCTGCTTTCTTCCCATAGTGCATCCTATTGCCATCTCTTTCCCATATAAGCAATGCACAGCTATCCACCTGATCTAAAAGAAAACAGGATTCATCAGACCAGGCTCTTCTTCCATTGCACCATGGTCCAATTCTGATGCTCATATCCCCATTGAAGGTGCTTTCTGCGATGGATATTGGTCATCATAGGTGTTCTGATACCTTTGTATCATGGACAGCATAATGTTTCTCAGCAATTTGAACTATAGTAGCTCATGATGCTAAAACCAGCTTGAGTTCTGAGCGGGGACCCACCAAAGGGCAGGCTATTTCAGCTGCTGTCCGTTCTCAGAATACTCTTGCGACCGTTTTTTTGCTCTCCATAAGTTTAAAGGGTAATCCAGACATGGACCCCTTGCTCACGGTGCCTAGAGAGATATCAGCTATGCCTCACTGATGATGCCTAACAAGGCTGAAATGATCATCTGGGGTTGCTGTATCTCTCGTGCAGAGAGAACTTGCTGGCATTTCGGATCTGGACTGCCCGTATGGGTGGGACAAGTCTGATATGCTTCAGATATGTTCTCTCTGTAATGGCACAAGATGAGCTAAAACCAGCTTGAGTTCTGAGCGGGGACCCCCTGAAGGGCAGGCTATTTCAGCTGCTGTCCGTTCTCAGAATACTCTTGCAACCTGTTTTTTGCTCTGCAGCACATGACGCTAGTTCACCGGTTGTCCTTCCTTGCACCACTTTTGGTGGGTACTAACCACTATATACCGGGAACACCATACAAGACCGAACGTTTTGGAGATGCTCTGACCAGTCATCTAGCCATTACTATTTAGCCCTTGTCGAAATCACATCTTTTCGCTTCAATGATTGAACTATTAGAAAGGTAGCTCCAATAATAAATGTCTTATATGGGGTTCTTGGTCATGTATGGCTCAGAATTCAAGTGTGCATATGTAGAAAAGCTTGGACTCTGAGCCATACATGACCCAGAACCCCATATAAGACATTCACATCAAGATTCTACTGTTCAAGTGGTATTTTATTTCCTTTTGAATGGACTTTTTACTGCAGACTTTTTATTTTATATTATAATACTTCTTTATATTTTTAGCGATACTATTTTATTATTGGCACTACCTTTCTTCTAGTTTATTCTTTGTTTCCATAACCGTTTAGGGTTTGTGAGGGAACCCTATTTCCTTAGGTGTGCTGCCTTGACAATATTATCCTCTGTGGTTTTGTTAGTTCTGAATATTTTTTTTTTTTTTTTATACATGTACATCTTTTCGCTTGCCCATTTATTTCAGCTACCAACACATGAGATTCAAAAACTGCCTGTACACACTCTGCCACCTCTTGACAGGTGCCATTGTGACAACAGTGTATCAGTGTATCAATGTTATTCACTTCAACTGTCGGTGGTTTTAATATTGTGGCTGATAAGTGTATCTTTCACACTCAACAAAGCAAGACACTAGGAAACTGTAAAGGAAAGGAAAGGAAATAAAGACCGAATTTATGTTTAGTGCTGATGAGAGAAGACTTTGTTAAGACCCATGTCTTTAGTTTCTTCTGGAATTGACTCACCATTCATCCACTAAACAAACTATGTTGTTGGTTGACACTGAATCGGTCTCCTTCTCAACACATCATTTTAACAAATACCTGTAACACTATGAAGTTTATTTACTAAACTGGGGATTTGTGAAGAATTAAAAAAACACTATAGTCACCTATACTACTTCATCTCATAGAAGTGGTCTGGGTGCAGTGTCCCTGTCTGTTTAACCCTACAATTGTAACTATTGCAGTTTTTGATAAACTGCAATAATTACCTTGGAAGATAAACTGCACCTCTAGTGGCACCTTACCCTACGTCAAATGAAATTGGCGATGGAATCAGGTAAGTAACAGAAGGGGTTTTACAGGGGGAGGGCACTGTTTCCACCGAACAGTGTCTTCCTAAGTGTTATAAAACCGAACACAGGCGATCATGGAAGTCCAGCGGTGTTCAGGAGTTTCAGTGTCCGAAAATAGTTCCATGAACTCGACAACCAAGCACCGCTGCCTGTGTTCATGCAAACAAGATGGCCGCCACCTTGTGGTCATCCACAGGAAATGTGGCCACCAAGACAAACACTTAGAACACTGCGGTGGAAATTGCTACAAAGTAGCAATTAGGATTAACAAGCTCATGGGTGGTCTCCGGTACGTGCGACTGTTCGGTTCCAGAACCATATAGTCCAAATACACAAATTTTACATTACATATTACAGGCTGCATAGTCTGCGGGCAGGAGGCTGGCAAGCAGGCTCCTCCAGGAGCTCGTGGCAAACTCATGTGAAAAGGGGAGTTTGTCACAATATATATATACACACACACACACACATAGAGAGAGATAATGGATACACTATCAGCTCAAGCATCAGGAATAGTGATGTCCCGAACTGTTCGCCATGGACTCATCATTGAGTAAACTTTGACCCTGTATCTCACAGTCAGCAGACACACTCCAGCCAATCAGCAGCAGACCCTCCCACCTCCTGGACATTGTGAAGCTGCATTCTTAGTGAGCTGTCCAGGAGGTGGGAGGGTCTGGGAGGGAGAGTCTGCTGCTGATTGGCTGGAATGTGTCTGCTGACTGTGAGGTACAGGGTCAAAGTTTACTCAATGATGAGTCCACGGCAAACCGTTCGGCGAACAGTTCGGGACATCACTAATCAGGAATAACCTGGCTAAAATGCATCTTACGCACTCACATGCTGTTAATAAAAGTAATGTGTTGATAATAAAGGTAATGCAAATTTTAGGGATGTGCACAGCATGCTTTTGTGTACAAACCCAGGAATGACCTACAGTAGTTATTGTCCCAACATGGGCAGCTAAGTAGCCATGTCAGATGATGGCAATAACCTCACTATTCTAGATAGTTTGGGCGTAGGTAGGTCAATCTTGGTTTGTTTTAGATTAGTTGTATGCCTTTGACGTTACTGTTTAAGATGAAATGATTTGTTGTTTATAATTACCGACCCTTTAGATGATTTCATCAATTCCTACAGACTCTGAGATGATGCCCTCATGTCTGGGAATCTGTGAAACACACATGCATGCTGCTTTGTAGTGTTTAGAGAATGTGTAGCACAGATTGCTCGCCAGGGCTTTGATTAAGTCCTGGATCCAGCTACAAATGTTACAGTAACCAACAACCACATTTTACATCTCCCAGTACACATGTAATTCACAGGATAGAGTCAGAGAACAGGACACAAAATTACATCAATTAGCAACTAAAACAAACACCGCAACTGAGACTAGCAACAGAATTAAAACCCATTTCTGCCTCTCCAGCTAGGAACAGCACCATGAGGGTGAGAACTAGACCCATGGCTGGCTCTCCAACTAGAAACAACACTCTGCAGGTGACAAACTGCATTGCGCGGGTGAGAACTACACCCACAGTTGGCTGTTTAACTAGACACTGAACCCAGAGCTCAAACAGCACTCTGCTGGCAAGAACTAAACCCAGAGCTCAAACAGCCCTCTGCTGGCGAGAACTAAACCCAGAGCTCAAACAGCACTCTGCTGGCAATAACTAAACCCAGAGCTCAAACAGCATTCTGCTGGCGAGAACTAAACCCAGAGCTCAAACAGCACACTGCTGGCAAGAACTAAACCCAGAGCTCAAACAGCACTCTGCTGGCAAGAACTAAACCCAGAGCTCAAACAGCATTCTGCTGGCAAGAACTAAACCCAGAGCTCAAACAGCACTCCGCTGGCGAGAACTAAACCCAGAGCTCAAACAGCACTCCGCTGGCGAGAACTAAACCCAGAGCTCAAACAGCATTCTGCTGGCAAGAACTAAACCCAGAGCTCAAACAGCACTCTGCTGGCGAGAACTAAACCCAGAGCTCAAACAGCATTCTGCTGGCAAGAACTAAACCCAGAGCTCAAACAGCACTCTGCTGGCGAGAACTAAACCCAGAGCTCAAACAGCATTCTGCTGGCAAGAACTAAACCCAGAGCTCAAACAGCACTCTGCTGGCAAGAACTAAACCCAGAGCTCAAACAGTACTATGCTGGCAAGAACTAAACCCAGAGCTCAAACAGCATTCTGCTGGCGAGAACTAAACCCAGAGCTCAAACAGCATTCTGCTGGCGAGAACTAAACCCAGAGCTCAAACAGCACTCTGCTGGCGAGAACTAAACCCAGAGCTCAAACAGCACTCTGCTGGCGAGAACCTGAGAGCTACACTTTTCTACTATGGGGTGTCTGCGTCATGTGACTTGGTCAGGGCCGCTGAAGCGCCGCTAGTGCCTGTAATACTGACAGCCACCATAGGTGGACTTGTGTCTCAAAAACTGCAATGTTTTACATTGCTGTCATAAGAGGACAGGGACCCTGCACTCAGACCACTTCATTATAACTATAGTGTTATAATGAAGTGGTCTTAAAGGAACACTATAGATAGTTAAAGGAACACTATAAACTATAGTGTTCCTTTAATCACACACAGGAGGCTACTGCAGGTTAGAAACAGAACAGGAAATTAAAAACTTTTAAATTACACTGTTATTAGGGCAGTTTTAAAAAAAAAATAATCTCTTTTTCAGGAATTATGTAGGGAGGCCGTGTGAGTCTCAGCCAGGCAAGGTGTGGTTAGAGTTGCATAAACAGTGATTTAACTCCTACAAGGCAGAGAATTAATTAGTGAGACTCACTAAACCGCTCCATTAAGCACAATGAGCTGTCTGTAAAATGCGTGAGGTTCTGAGCCTGGTTGTAACCTATAGAGGGTGATGGATCCTTTATATAGGACTTGAGCAGGTAGTGAATTGGGTATATTTAACATTTGTACAATTATTCAAGGAGTAGCATGTTTGTATATGTGTCAGAGCTGAAGCAATCATCCATCTGCTTTGTAAACCAGACCAATTAAATATTTATTGTGAACTCAGATCAGTTTGCCAAGAAGTCCTGCCGCATTTTAAGCCTTGCCAAATGAAAGAGACACCATCAATGAATATGCAATCTGTATTTGCAAGAGCCTGCATAAGACATCTTATTGTCTAAAACTAGACATGTGTTGACTCATTTACATCACACCGGAATGGAATAAGACTTGGCGTGTGTAGGGTAACTGTTGTGTAGGATAATGTGAAAATTAGCAATTGATGAAATGTTTACTTATTGCCTATATTTAATAAATATGTATTTCTAAGGTCTGAAAAACTAACTAATATAGAAATCTAGCCTGATGTATTTACCTCTATTGTGGAACTGAACATCTTGATTTTGGCTCCCTGTCAATCATTGTTATAAGCTCCGTCCTTTACACCTGTCGTACAGGTCATACACCATACACATGGTGGGGCTATTCAACTACAGTTATTCCCTTTTCAGTCATTTGAAATGTTGAGATACATGGAAAAAAGGTCAGACCGAACAAAAGTCATAAATAAGATGAAAATGGAATGAAATCCAGAAAAGAGACGGAATGCAAAGTTCGTTGGTTGACATTTCGATGATGGTGGGGAAGAATATTAAAACACATTTTCGTGTTTATTCACGTAACATTTGTCCCTCTATTTGTTTTCTCATTGGACGTTCCGCCCTTTGTATCAAATACATATGACACCCTTGTTCTACCATTGCAGTAGAAGAGAAATTACTTATATAAAGTATCAGTCATCGAGCGGTAATATATTAACATAATATATTCATGTATAATATTGCCAACAAAGACCTCCTTGTTTTTGCAACTTGACAGATTCATTTTGGGGAAAACGGTCCAAATTGGAAAAAGAGTCTTGTTCTCTCTGTATTGTTAGCTTAGAGAGACTGATGGACCAAATACTGCTAGATTAAGGGTTTCGACTGGAGGTACAGACAAATGCTAATGAATCTGGTCTTTCGAAACACCAGTTATAATATACCATGAAGAAAATAAATGTGTTATCTATCTCAGCTAAAAAAAATAAACAATGCTTTAAATATTTGGCTTTAAAGCTTTTTCCTGGAAAGCCGTGAATACAAACAGAACTGCAGAAGACTTTAAGGAATTAATAGGATAATCCGGGGACATAAAGGTCGTCCTGTAAGTTGGAAAGCTTTTGACAACAGGCCTGTTTTTGGGAGGTGTGAAAGGAGCTGTCAGTGGCCTGTTAATGCATTCATGCCAATAAACCCTCCCGAATGGAAGGGATTGGGAGGGAGGACAGAGGTCAGACTGGAACAAGCATTTGTTTGGGGGGCGTCTGTAAAAGGTGAAGCCACAGGGCAGCTCGTGTGGCACAGGAATGAGGCTGTTGAAATGAATTGCCAAATACATGAATGCTACAACATAGCAGTAACAGGATCCCAAATTAGCAGATTAAACAGGCAGCTATTGTATGTGGCCGAGGAATGCAGAGCTGGACCAGAGCGTTCCAGAGGCCGTTCAATAGCCACATATTCAGAGATTTCACTGAAACCAAGTAAGTGCTGGGTCCATAGGGATATAGAGGAATTATTCCACAGGGTCACAAAACATCTTTTATGCACTTCTCTTTACCTATCGACTGATATCTGTATGTATCAACCATCGATTATAAGTCTCTCTGTGATATGACAGGCAAGTTGCTGTGTCTCTATGAATTGAAAGCATTGTTTGCAATATCATTTGTAAAGCACCAACATGATCCGCAATGCTGAACAATTGGGGACAGATACAGTACTACTAGGGGAGAGGGCTCTGATGTAAGCAATATAAGGTCTGTACTCTCCCTTACGCCAGCACAATTCTATTTCCGCTAACTTTATTTAGATATATACATTAACTTTATTTAGGAACACATTTTCATTCCAGTTACTCACAGCCCCAAACAATACTGGAGTCTCCAAATGCCAAGATAAAAGATTTTAAAGTTATGTAGGGGCAGGGGCAAGCTTCATCAGGTCCGCCATGGACCCTCCTTAAAAGTGCCACAATTTGCCTTTCTAATTGCACTAGAATAGAAGATATCCAGTTTGTGGGTGTGATGATAAAATATTAGCCTCTCTGAACTGTGGGTAGGTAACGGACACTCACATACAACAGTGTGTCACTTCTTGTGCTGGTGTGACATTTTGTACCAATTACCAAGATGCGGCACAGTAGAGGGCAATAATAGGGTTGCAGAGTGTTTCCAAATTCCACCATCTGGGATGCATGGTGAAACACTTCTATAAAGGTCCATCCACTAACCGCCGATTTTGCTACCTCACATTTGGTCACTTTCTTTTGGCTCAGTTCTCCTCAATCTGGCTCATAAAATTATTTGACATTAAATGTATTCACTATAAACTGAATTGAAACGCCACTAAACTAAATGGGTACTTGCCATTTCCCTATAGATCTCTTTGCAGCAGTGAGGTTAGTTTAAAAATGGCTCCAGCCAAATTGCAGAATATCCCAGCTATAAAATTAAAATAATTATATATATATATATATATATATATATGTTTGTGTTTGGAGCATAATGCCCCATAATGCCACAACTACAGGCCCAGCCTTGAAATATATAATCATAAATAATAAGGGGGGTTTGATTTAGTTTTGGGAGTACTGTTATAAAGTAAGAGAAGTTTGAGGTAGCATTAAGGTTACATTAATTTATTAATTAAACTCTTATTAAAATAGCCAGTTTGAAAAAAAAAAAAATTCCAGCTGCACTATAGTCACAACTTGGCTATTTGTTCCAAATTGCAGTTCAGTTTAGAATTTTCTTCATGGAATTTTAAGTGAATGAACCCCTTGCGGGTTACAGGTGCTATTCCCCTGTATGGACCGGGTCAACTTTATGAATCAAATTAATTTGATTTGGTTGCAATTTGTCTATTATTTAACATTAGAATGAAGGGAGAGTACTGAGAACGGACAGCAGCTCAAGTAGCCTGCCCTTTGGTGGGTCCCCATTCAGATTACAAGCTTGTTTTAGCCCCTCTTTTGCCCTTACAAAAAGAACCAGGACCATTTGCATATAAGGCTGTTCCCATCCAAAAGGCGGTTCAGATCTGAAACACAATCTGTCTCTCTGCATGAGATATACAGTAATCTCAGACCATTGTTTCAGCCTTGCTAGGCCTCCTAGGTGAGGTATAGCTGATACCCCTCTAGGTACAGTGAGCAAAAAAAACAAAACAAACAAAAAAATTTTAATGAAAGTGCACATATGGCTGAAATAACCAACATTGTAATTTTTGACCAGCTAAGTGGGTGTCACATTGCAAACTCTCGGTTTAAATGACTCAATTTGGTACTTGGTAAATAGACCTCCGTTCTGATTGCATAATGTACTGAACTACGCATATTGATTGGATGATTAGTTACAAATTCTGCCAGAATTCATCACTCAATATCAATGTCTCCATACACGAACACAACTCTAATACACAAACATCCTTAAAATCCTAAGGAAGGCATAGTTTCCTTAGAATCTTTTCAGTGCAAACGTAGAACATAAACTCAACCCCTCTCAAAAAAAAACAAAACAACCCAACACAAACACATTGTAGCACTAATACTGCATGCTAAACTGCACAAGGCCATGTATTAGGCATTGGGATACAGTTTACCAATCACCGTAGGATGACGGTTACCAACTTCTTTTAACTGTAATTTATGCTCTATTACAAAGTGTAATCTGTGCTTTGCAAGATACTAAACTCATGTAGGTCAGGTCCACCTTTGTCTTACTTTGTCTACTGGAGTCCAATATACTATTTCCCTTTAATACACACTCACTTGATACTCAAAGTGCAATAAAACATAAATGAATGCTGCCTTTTAATAAATACATAAAGTAATGTTATATAATAATTCACAAATCATGGCTATTATACAGCAGGGCAGATGGACATAGTTTGGCACCTATCTGGTTAGCTAATTGTGACAGGCGTTTGAATCCATGGGTTCTAAGAGGTCCATTTATGGATGAAAGCGTTTAATTGAATAATTGTTTTTGCATAAAATCTGGAACGGACAGCTCCATTTCAAGATGTCAAACTAGGTATCTTTACTGGGATTTATTGTACTGATATTTATTTCCCTTAGTTTTCAATTTGCTTATTTGGCCAGTGCTGGAAATCTTGCTGCCGGTTTTTTTATTTTTATAGGGACACTATAGGCACGCAGACCACTTCATCTTAATGAAATGGGCTGTGTGCAGTGCCCCTTGCATTTTGCTCACGCAATGTAAAACATTCCCATCTTGGAGATATGGCAATGTTTACATTACTAAGCCAAACACACCTCTAGTGGCTGTTACACTGACAGCCACTAGATGGTGCTTCCGCAATGAGAACAGAGTCCAACTTGGTTCTTGATGTAGCATACTTTATTAAATGCTTCTCTATGCTAAGCATTTGATTGTTGCATTGTGCTGAGTGTTGCACATGTGCATCAAGTCAACAATGCTTCTCAATGAGAAGCATCTGACTGGGCAAGGCTGATCACATTAGGGCAGGCATACTGGGCTGCACAGAAGAGGCTGTCTCGGGCCTGGATTACAGGTGAATAAAAGGTTAATTTACTGCTCTTTTTTTGACCCTTGAATCCAAATGACCCCTTTAACAATGTGTGGCAATTAAAAATAAAAAGTTATGAAGCTCTATATTGTGTTTCTTTACGAAAACACATTTTCTGTTGGTGTACACCTCAGTTTTATACTATACAAAGAGATACACTTGCTTGATCATGCACAACAGAACACAAAATATTCACAGTGGTCGTACTATATACCTATAGAAGATCTATGGTCTATAGGAGGAGAGTTGGGAGGAGTGACTGCAGATCTTGTGTCATAAAACAATAATATGTGACGTGTCACCTCTGCTTCTTAAAAAAATCCTATTCCAAATTGGACATTCCAATACGCCAAAAAATAACTGCAGAAAGATGTCGAAGCTAAATAAACAAAAATATTCGATCCTCAAAAGGTTAAAATAAGGGAAAAATAGAATTCTACTAATGAAATATTTAAAAAGTCACAGATAACCATTCCTATTGCAAAGATAATGGGGCACCGGATGTCCCTTTGGAGGTTTTTGTTAAAAAAAAAAAATGATCCTCAATTCATCAGTGAAAGGAATCCAACAGAATAGCAAACAGCTGACATCATAGGCAATGGAGAACACAATGGCAGTACTCGGATACGGAGGTTCAGCACAAGGATGAAAAAATAATCAATATAAATAAAGGCAAGTCGCATATTGTAATGATTGTCTCTGCTTTTTATCATAAATTCTGTAGCTAGCTACAAGCAAATATTAGATGCATCAAAATTAGTTATGTCCCAAATAGCATGGGAGCACTGGTATGCAGAGAAACAACAAACACTGTGCAGCACTGACATTCAGTGTCTGCACCCTCTGCATGGAGACACTGAACTTTCCTCATAGACATACATTGATTAAATGCATCTCTATGAGGAGATGCTGATTGGTCAGTGTGGCATTTGGCTCTGCCCCTCTGGCCCGCCTTCTTGCCTGAGATCATCAGAAATGACAATCTCAGCCAATCCAATGCTTTCTTATGGGCCATCATTGTGATTGGCTGAGATTTTCATTTCTGAAGATGTCAGCCAAGGAGGCAGATCAGGGGAAGAGCCAGCACTAGGAGGCTAGATATTGTTTTAACACTATAGGATCAGGAATACATTCATGTGTTCCTGTCCCTATAGTGTTCCTTTAAGTTGCAAACTTTTATGGGCAGATGAGATCAATTAGCTCAACAGCGATAAGAAGAATAAAGTATTGGAAGAAACTGGATGTGATCCAAAGCCTGCCACTTTATCTGTTACACTTAGTGGAGGTTGATTTGAGCAGTATCAAAAGGATGAACTCTGTATTAGAAACAATGTATGTGATTAAGAGCATTTATGGCTAATTGCTAAATATCCGAGTAACTAAGCTCTCCTGAATCTGATGAAGCAGATATTAATTGACGGTAATTCCTAAATGTGCGACAGTTATACATGACTGTTTTGCACGTTATCCCATTTATTCTGTTTCAAATCCCACGTGTTCGAGCACAGAATAAAAACAGAAAAAGAAGTGTCTGAATGCACTGTACAGACCTAGCAAATGTTCTGTGATAAAAAAAAATATGTAGTTTTAAGGTAAGAAAATCTGAACAATATCGTAATCCGCTACTTTTGTTTCTATGAGACCAACCTAAGAATTGTAGGAATTGTCTATTTAGTTCTTTTGCATTAGTTTTGTCACCCCCAACAAAACCAATTCAAAGGGATTAAAATTCTCTGCACGTTTGTGGATGGACAAAGATAAAAATATAGTGAGAGACACAAATCTGACAGCGGTGTTAGAGATGTCATTGTAGGATTAATGTTCTGGTAACAAAGCCGATCCTTTTCCCTGCCAGGGCTTAGGAAAAGGGTTACAAGGTTACGAAAGACTTGAAGAATTCACAGTTTAGTGCATCTCTGCCTACACTGGAATCACTGATTCACTGAGGGGAAAAAATAATACAATTAAATATCTTGTCAACATAGGTAAACAGTAATTTAGTCATGCTAGTGTATGGCATTATAAAGATAAATGAAGGATTCTGTTTTCACAATCATTTATATTTTCCAGAAGATTAAACCTACAAAAACAAGTCTCCGCAGCTATTCCCAGGATGATTTAGTCATATTCGGCTGTATCCAAGCTGTGCACAGCCTGCATGGTTTCAATTAATTTGTATTTTTAGTCAGACCCTTATTTTGATTTTTCTTTTTTAGTTTGTTTTCTTTTAATGAGTATAAGTAATTTTTAACATCCCCCATTTCAAACAAAACTTTTCCTTTTGAAACCACTTTTTATTTTTTTAAATTAATCATTTTAATCTCTCTAGTTGTATTTTTTTTCTTACTGTAATATTTATTTATATATCTTTGTGGGTATTTGCGTCAGCCAAGTTGTCATTGGAATTAGCAAACTGAATGGATCAAGATGCAATGGGATGGTATGTGGATCCCTAGTCCCCCAACAGACAGTGCTTGCCACTGTAGGTGGGAAATCAGTGTAACTACATAATGCTTAAATGGACACTATAGGCACCCAAAACCGGTCAGTTTAACACTGCAATTGAAATTGGCTGTCTACCAGTCAAGGAGGCGTCGGGATCAATTGATTTTGGTGCATACTTTCAGGATCATTGCTGCAGGGACAGATGGAATGTCGGCTGGCTGAAATCAGAGTTTATGAACAATCTGACATTTTTTGAATTTTTTCCCATGGTCATGGCTATGGAACTCTGGGGCGACGTTCTGCGTGATCATACGATGGTTTTTCACATGAACAACATGAGCGTTCCTCTTCTCCTCAGGTATTGGCTTTGCTGTGGTGGTTAGTTTTGGTAGATATAAGGTTTAACGTGTGGATTCAGGCATGTCGTGTCTCAGGTGTTTTAAATGTGATGGCTGACCCGCTTTCTCTGTTTCAGTGGGACTGCTTTTGGGAGTCGGCTTCAGAAGTGGAACCAGTTGGATGGAGCTACCCATCATTCTATTTTGATTGGAGGCCTGTGGGGCCTGGTCTGGGATTATTTGTCCGAGGCATCCTGGCGAGCATATTGAGTGGTGTGGAGTCAATGGCTGTCCCTGGTGTCTCAAGAGAGAGGTGTGTCGTCAGAGTCGGGTATTTTGAAGTGGTATTGTTTTTCTTGGAGGGTATGCCCAGTCAGGGTAAGTTGAGTTCGGTGTCTGAGAGGGCTGTGGCTGCTTTGTCTTTTCTTTTCCGGTTTATGGGCTGGAGGGTTGTGACTAAGGAGTTTTATGTGCATTGTGTCTTAGGGGTTGGAAACTTGGGAAGGTTTAGACATGTTGCTGTGGGTGCTGTCGGCGTCTTTGCAAGGTGTGTGCCTCGGAGAATGAGACATGCAAATTTATGGTGAGGCTTTCTTTTTTGGGGTTGGGTAGATGGTGTCTCGCAATCTGTGATTGGTTTCTTTGTTGCTACTGTCAGATGTCCGGTGGTCCGACGTGTCGGTGGATCTCTTGATTTGCCGATCGAAGACGAAACGAGTCAGAAAACGTGCTTGGGTACACAGCCAGGTATTCAGTGCAATTGACACTATCTACTAGAGGGGTGTGCATAAAAATTCTATTTCTTAACATCCACAGCTGCCAGTCACCTAGGAGCACCACCCCTCCTCCTAAATAGTCTGGTGGAACACTAGACTACTGTTTTTTTGGGGGGGTGAGGGGTTATCTCTTTTTAATACAAGGTGTTTGCTTTGAAAAGCTCTGCCTGATTCAAAGTAACAAAAACCTTTACCTAATAACTAATATCCTCTTGCCCTTCTCCATCTACTGTAGAGATATGGTGCTATTGAGACCCACATCGGGGGCTTTAGCCCAAAAAGCCCAACACCACTAGCAATACCAATAGCAATCTTCCTAAATCACTGATAAATGTAACTAGTATCTTCTACTCCTCCAAACTCCAGGCAGCTATAGTATCCAGATTAGTAGAAGTAAAAAGCACTTCTTATTACATAATATGCAATTGCCTTAATTTCTTTCTAGGAATCATTCTTACCTTTTTCCTACCAGGGACAACAAACGGTTGTACAGTAATCTTGTTTGCAGACTCACACGGACATAATAGGAGAGGGACATTTGGACAGTAACCCTGCAGATTCTCAAATATGTTTCTATCTGCCATTATTAGGCACAAACCCTACAATGAATCCCCCATCTCTTCAGTGTTAAATGTCCTCTACCACATTTCCTCTCAATCCCTTACACATTTTTTTGGAAAATGTGTAAGGGCAACAAAGCTAAAATAATGGTCACTAGGAAGGGTCCATTTCCCATCTCAACATTTATAAAATAGGGTATATGTACACACACACACACACACACACACACCTATAATTTACACACGTAGGTCCACCATTATTTATTTTAAAATAACAATGGACAGAGGATCAAAGAGCATCTCTATCAATCCACATGGGATTTCTTCTTCAACGTCTGGGTCAGATATCACATAGGTATCCTGTATTTTCACATTCCTCTATGGCAAGCAAATCCACTTCCTGAAACCTCCATTTTTGTCTGATGTTGTTTGGCTATGATTACACTGGCTCCGAGGAGTGTTCAGATTAGACACGTCCTTCTACCATTAAAGTCTCCACTAAACGTTGGAAGAATGTCTTTCAGCTGCTCAGAAAACTAACATGCTGCATTTAGGATAAGACACCGTTTATCCCAGAATTATGTCTCAACTAATTCTCCCCCTTAGCTGCAGTTTACTTGGAAATACAAATAAACCACATTCCGTTTCAAAGAACAGATTTTTGTGTGTTTAATTATTTTTTTTCCCACCTCGGCCCTACACAAATAAGTCGTAATTAGTTTTGAATGTGATTTATTTACAATTGCTTCAATATTTGTAATATTTCAAATTCTTTGAACTTTCTAGCAAATTATTCCTCCTAACCACAAAATAAAACCATTTCCTCTTTCTGTCTTAATTCATGATTTTTAAAAAAATTTTTTATTTAACTGCTCCCTTAATAGTATGTTTAACTACCACCACTTAAAAAAGCCCTCTAGATAACAAATTTGGAAATAATTTAAAAGGTTGTTAGACCGCATGCACACATAAGTAAATAGACCTGAAATTGCTATGCAAACAACACGACCAGACTATCAGACATAAAAAAAATATATATAAAACAGATTATTAAAAAAACAAAAAACTTTGTAAACCATTAGAGACTATTATCCCATGGCTTTGCTTTTTAATGAATGGTTATGTGTACACAGAACCAGAGATTCTGAATGGTTATTTTATACTAAAAATGTAAATTAACTTTGAAATCACTTTCAATTCCTGACACTTTACATTTTAGTGAATAATCATGAGTTAGACAGTTGCATGAAAGATATTTTGCGGTGGCTGTGAGTTACACAGTGGCACGAAGGTTATTTTGCGGTGGCTGTGAGTATGACAGTGGTGAGAAGGATATTGTGCGGTGGCTGAGAGTATTATAGTGGCATGAAGGATATTTTGCGGTGGCTGTGAGTATGACAGTGGCATGAAGAATATCTTGCGGTGGCTGTGAGTTAGACAGTGGCATGAAGGATATTTTGCGGTGGCTGTGAGTATGACAGTGGGGAGAAGGATATTTTGCGGTGGCTGTGAGTATGACAGTGGCAGGAAGGATATTTGCGGTGGCTGTGAGTTAGACAATGGCATGAAGGATATTTTGCCGTGGCTGTGAGTATGACAGTGCTGGGAAGGATATTTGGCAGTGGCTGTGAGTTAGACAATGGAATGAAAGATATTTTGCGGTGGCTGTGAGTTAGACAATGGCATGAAGGATATTTTGTGGTGGCTGTGAGTATGACAGTGGCATGAAGGATATTTTGCAGTGGCTGTGAGTTAGACAATGGCTGGAAGGATATTTTGCGGTGGCTGTGAGTTGGACAATGGTATGAAGGGTATTTTGCGGTGGTTGTGAGTATGACAGTGGTGAGAATTATATTTTGCGGTGGTTGTGAGTATGACAGTGGTGAGAAAGATATTTTGCGGTGGCTGTGAGTTAGACAATGGCATGAAGGGTATTTTGCGGTGGCTGAGAGTTAGACAATGGCATGAAGGGTATTTTGCGGTGGTTGTGAGTATGACAGTGGTGAGAAGGATATTTTGCGGTGGTTGTGAGTATGACAGTGGTGAGAAGGATATTTTGCGGTGGCTGTGAGTATGACAGTGGTGAGAAATATTTTGCAGTGGCTGTGAGTTAGACAATGGCATGAAGGGTATTTTGCGGTGGCTGGGAGTTAGACAATGGCATGAAGGATATTTTGCGGTGGCTGGGAGTTAGACAGTGGCATGAAGGATATTTTGCGGTGGCTGTGAGTTGGACAATGGCATGAAGGGTATTTTGCGGTGGTTGTGAGTATGACAGTGGTGAGAAGGATATTTTGCGGTGGTTGTGAGTATGACAGTGGTGAGAAAGATATTTTGCAGTGGCTGTGAGTTAGACAATGGCATGAAGGATATTTTGCGGTGGCTGTGAGTATAACAGTGGCATGAAGGATATTTTGCGGTGGCTGGGAGTATGCCAGTGGTGGGAAGGGTATTTTGTGGTGGCATGTGAGTTAGACAATGGCATGAAGGATATTTTGCGGTGGCTGGGAGTTAGACAATGGCATGAAGGATATTTTGCGGTTGCTGTGAGTTAGACAATGGCATGAAGGGTATTTTGCGGTGGTTGTGAGTATGACAGTGGTGAGAAGGATATTTTGCGGTGGTTGTGAGTATGACAGTGGTGAGAAGGATATTTTGCGGTGGCTGTGAGTATGACAGTGGTGAGAAATATTTTGCAGTGGCTGTGAGTTAGACAATGGCATGAAGGATATTTTGCAGTGGCTGTGAGTTAGACAGTAGCATGAAGGATATTTTGCATTGGCTGTGAGTATAACAGTGGCATGAAGGATATTTTGCGGTAGCCATGAGTATGACAGTGGTGGAAAGGGTAATTTGCGGTGGCATGTGAGTTAGACAATGGCATGAAGGATATTTTGTGGTGGCTGGGAGTATGACAGTGGCATGAAGGATATTTTGCGGTGGCTGTGAGTTAGACAATGGTGGGAAGGATATTTTGCGGTGGCTGTGAGTATGACAGTGGTGAAAAGGATATTTTGCACTGGCTGAGAGTATGACAGTGGCATGAAGGATATTTTGCAGTGGCTGTGAGTATGACAGTGGTGGGAAGGATATTTTGCGGTGGCTGTGAGTATGACAGTGAAGAAAAAAGAAAAAAAGGCAGACCTAAAGCAAAAGGGGGAAAAAGGGGGAAACAACCCCCCTCCTACCCCAATCCGCAAGGTCTACCCAATTAGGAAGCCCCTGCCTAGAAAAAATGCTAAAACTTAACCTTTAATAGAAAAAAATAAAATCAGAATTATGTGATACATATAAAATAGAAAATGGAGAGAGAGGGGACGAATAGGATAGAGGGATAAGAATATAGTCCACTAGGGACGCCTAGTGGTACTAATGGATCAACTGGAGTAGCAGTAAGACATAGCCTTGTCCTGAATCAATAAAAGGGGGCTGGAATAAACAGTGGGATAGAGAAAGGGGGAGAATTATATCATAGTGACAGCTCCCTACATAAATGGCAAACAGACTTTAAATCTCTATGAAAAAAGAAGAAGAGAAAAAGAAGAAGGGCTTGGATCCTTGTCTGAAATGCTACAGAGTGTCAAGGATGTAGGACACTGTACATTGCTACAAATAGATGTATATACTAACAGAAAAGGAAATGTACATGTATCCCACGTTAGGATACACAGAGCAACCCCCAGAGATTGAGAAGGGAGTAGCTATCTAAATGGCTAACAAGTATCTAAAGCTAGAATGGGAGGTATTGCCACTATCTGCTAATATAGCCACAATCAGTGGAACTCTACATGTGAAAATAAAGATAGTATCGCTTGTTCTGCCATGCAGTCCCTATATCAACTGATAGGACCACAATAGTTGAATACTGCATAAAAAATATATAGCACCACTCGTTCTACCACCAAACCAACCCCCAGAGTAGAAAAATAAAGAAGGACTTGCTACGTATAAGAATCTTCTGGAGTATTCCCTCTATCTGCCTAACGCGCGTTTCGGCGCTTATTACAGAGCGCCTTCCTCAGAGGCATCAAGCGTGGTCCGATACCGGCCGATGTATTTATGCGCGGCACAAACCAATCGGATTAGGGGGCGTGTAGATTCATGTTCGCGCCATAATCGGTGTTTGAACAGGGTCCGCCCACCTGTGTTACGTATCACTGGAACCTGAAGACAGAATTAACCCTATGTAAACCGTTTTTGTATGTTAGTCATTGCATCAATAAAATATAATAGAGTCTAGCAAAGGACTCATGTTTAAATGCCCGAGATCAAATAGATAAAGAAATTATATATTATATTAGATTAATCAATGTGCACTAATGAGGCAAATAGTTTCTAAAATAAGTGATAATGGGCATGATAGTGTAAAACTATATAGAGAAATTAATTAATGAATGAATGATTAATTAATGAAGAAATGTAAGGGTCCTGCTAGGATATGATTAAAGATATAATAACTGAAGTGATAATAGAAGAATCACAATGACACGATTGTATGGACCACTAAAATAATAATATGTATGGAGTCTAGCAAAGGACTCATATTTAAATATAGGTGTAAGGGTCCTGCTAATACATAATAAGAGGTGCAATAACTTAAGTGATTATAGGGGGACACAGTGACACGATTGTATGGACCACTGAAATCCATAATTGAAATGATAATACGTAAAGACATCTACCGTAATAAGTGTAGGTAAAGAAATATTGCATTGACTAAGTTGACAAAATATATCACTCCTTAAAACTCATTTATCAATGAAAGGGGTAAATGTAAATCCCTCATTAAGTCCATTGGGGGCCAGTGTATTGAATCTATAGATCCAAAAACATTCTCTTTTGAGGAGGGTACGGTCAAGGTCACCCCCTCTATTACCCAGTTGCACTTTTTCAATCCCTGCGAACTTGATCCCTTCTGTGTTTCCATGATGGGCACTCTTAATATGTCTTGATACTGGAGTATCTCTAAGGTTCTTGACTGAATGTATGTGTTCCATCACTCTCCTCTAAAAGGGGCGAATGGTTTTACCCACATACCTGAGACCACATACACACGTCAAGAGATAGATCAATCCTTTGGTGTTACAATTAAAAAATTGTGTGACTTGGCACACTTGATTACTCCTTGAGTCAAATAGAGTTTTTGAGTTTTTCATCATATATTGGCATGCAACACATCTACCACATTGGTAGGTGCCTTGTACGGAGAGCCAGTTCTTAGAGATTTTTTTCGTTGAAAAGTGGCTGGGAACAAGAACCTCTTTGAGGTTCTTCCCCCTCCGTGCCGTAAGGGAGACAAAAGGGGTCACAATTCCCTTGAGTTGGGGATCTAGAGATAAAAGGGGCCAAAATCTACCCAGTATGCGTTTGGTTTGATCCCATCCTGAGTCAAATGTGGCAATGCACCGGATGGGTTCCTGTTTGGATGATGCTACCTTGCTGTGAGCATGACAGTGGCAGGAAGTAATTTTTGCGGTGGTTGTGAGTATCACAGTGGCATGATGAATATTTTGCGGTGGCTATGAGTATCACAGTGGCATGATGAATATTTTGCGGTGGCTTTGAGTATCACAGTGGCATGAAGGATATTTTGTAGTGGCTGTGAGTTTGACAGTGGTGTGAAGGATATTTTGCTGTGATAAGTATTTATATATATATTTATATTTGAGAGCAACAATCCGTAACAACCGGACTCCCCTCCCCACCAAACCTAATACAGAAAGCCAATAATGCTTGTAAATGTCAACAAAGTGCACCATTAGCAGTATCAGACAAATTGAGTGTCCATGTAAACTGACCTTTCGTTTCATGTTTGAGAGGTTCATAGGGATTATATGTCTATTTATAGCACAACCCGATAATGATGCAGTCTTATTTCCTAAAACATTTTGCCTGTGTTGAGCCAGTTTAAGAATGATTTAATGTCTTATTCTGTTATACCGTCTTTGATATTCCTACGCCGCGGTGAAATTTCTTAATTACCTCTCTTTTACAGGAAAAAAAAATACTCTGTCCATTACTCAGTCACAAGTTAGTTTTCAAGGAGAGTTAAAATATCCACTTAAAAAATTGTTGATTTAAATCCTCCTAGAACTCCATCATAATATTTACAAGTTTATGTAGAAAGAGACAAATGGCTTTAAAAGAAAGTTAAAACTTCTAGGAAAACAAACCACACTTTCCTGTTGCCTTTGAGGCTCGGTGACCACGTCTGGGTCCCATGCAGCTGTTCGTACGCTGTAAAGCTGCGAGAGACACCTTCTAAACCATCTTGTTTTTCATCCATTATTTTTTTTGATATCTTACAACAAAACAGCAGCTTAACAATAAAAAAATAAATAAAATAAAAATAAATTAAAAATCACCAATTATTTTAGCTGTAAAGTGAAATTGTTATGGACCGGGCATTTGTGCTGCTTGTTCCATAGCAACCCAATAGCTAATCCTAAAACCTGAAAGAGCATTAAAACAGCAATGTTTGGCACATGTCCCCTAAAGGTAGGTTCCTACCTCTGCAGCTGTAGTGTTGATGAACAGCTCGAACCTGCTGAAAGAGACGATCCACTGCTTCAGTCTGCCCCTTCTGCCTGCACTCCCGTCCATCGCAGTCTTTCCAGTCTGTTAGACAAACACATGCAGAGGTAGTTACTGAATATTCGGCAGTTGCATTTCTCATAGCACAGAGATCATTCTCTACATCTGAGAACCTCAGCTTCAATTCTTGTGCATTTAGTTAATTTCAAATGAGGATCGAGAAAGATGCATGGACCAAGGTAGTAGAGATAAGGCAGTGTACATGAGATGGACCAAGGTATCAGGAATTGATGAACATACGAGAGATGAACCAAAATATAATAAATGGATGTGATAGACCTACGTATGATAGATAAATAGATAGAAACATAGATAGAAAGATGTCTTGCAAAGTTGTGAGCTTTTAGCACTTTGACAAATGTTTAAGAGGATTGATCATGCTTTTAAATACTTTTCTAGAAGGTGGAAGATATAACTACATACAGAAACGGATTTTAAAACCGACACCATGCAGTGTGAAAGGCCTTAATCTCAGTGCAGCAACAGTACATAAATGTCCCACCTTGTCCATGATTATTGGGATATTTACTCCCAAGCAGCACTGGCTTTGCATTATTCATATTATCAATATTGATCAGTACTGCTTCTGGTCAGACTGAGAGGAGGGAGGTTGGAGGCAAGAGGGGACAGAGAATTGGGGAAGAGGTAGCAGGTGGTTATGATGGCTGGGGAACACCTAGATTATTAGAAATAACTATTGCATTCCACAGACTTTGAAAGCGATTTTTAGGTAATTAGTTGCCCATTAAAATACAAATAATTGTCAATAATTGCATGTAAACATGCTGGTCATTATGTTTAAGTAAAGTCAATTTGTATCCTTGTCTGTCAGATTAATAAATCTGTTACCAGCTATTCACCAGAATTATTAAAGCATATTCTTAACTCAAGTTACCTCTGTCCCCTATTGACATTTACATTAGTATATCCTCATGCAATATGATTCCCTTCTATTAATGAATGCATGACTTGATAAAGCAAGCAGATCATACATGCAGATATAACTTGACTACCAGCCTAATGCTAGGTGTCAAATCAGTGCTGGTGCTGTCTCATTTGTCAATGAAAGCTGACAGCGTGTAATAGAGTAAGGTGCAAAACATTGGCCTGTAAAGGTGCTCTACAGGTTTTCTCATAGATGTTTTGCTTCTGGCCAAAGAGTGCGAGTTCGATGTTACGAAACGTTGTCATAGACACAGATCAAGCTCCATGATCAGCAGATAAGGCGAAGATCCAGGAATTTGCAGTGACAGTCTGTTAATTGACAGTGTACGCCTCCGCTGGAGCCGTCCCTGGGGGATTTCCAAGAGACTTAACTGAAATTAATCAGCTTGTTGAAAGATCATGTTTCCATATGTTATATGCTCAGCCTTCCATCAAAAAGCAAAGTTTACTCATGAATATACTGTTTCCTTCTTAGAATGAAGAGATTTGATACATTTATTTTTCATGTTCGGAACGTGAAATATCTCTAAAGAAAGATTCTCCTCCGTGTCCTGAATTTGTTTAGGTCATATTAGTCTAATTTATAGCTGTGAACATGGATGTTCTGGTCTTAAAGGGATATTATGGTGTTAGGAATATATTATAGGTCCCTCTGGCACCCCCTACCTCGCGCCGCCCATCCCCGCAAATAAAGGCATAAAACTCTTTCTTAACACTTACCGGATACCACTGCTGCAAGCGCATTAGGGCCCTCCCCATTCCTATGGAGATTTCACAGATGCTGGATGACATCCAGCGCCAGTTATGGGACCTAAAGTCTGGTAAGAGGAAGTGCCTCTAGTGGCTGTCTGGTAGACAGCAATGTTTTGATTTATCCTCTTCATTTGCAATGTTTGCCGTGGCTTCGTCTTGCCTGAACTAAATTATGATGTAAGTTACTAAATCCATAATATAAATTTAAAAGAAAATTGAACATTTCGTGAAATCCAAAATACAGAAAAAAAAGTTAACCCGTGTTATGGGAGGTTATCTTTGTTTTATTATGATTATAATTATTAGCCTTTATATAGTGCCAACACATTCCGAAGTGCTTTACAATTATAGAAAGGGGATATTTAGAGTTTAAGAAAGCCTTGCTCATAAGAGCTTACAATCTATGAGGAGCTGAGGGAGGTGGATACATATTGATAGGTTTCCAGACTGAGAACACTTGGTTTGAACATGGGTTTCCTTTTTTATTATAGTTTATAGTATAAACAAGTGACCGTTCTTTTTTAACTTAAACATTTCACAAAAAATGCTTATTTATTAATGTATTAACTTACACTAGATAAACCCAACTTTGACTAGACAAACATAATTAGTCCTTCATGTTGTGAATATGTGGTGAAAATTAGGAATTGATTTATACGTTTTAGTTTGCACTGTGAAATTAGTTGTGATATGATTATATTAATGTCTACTTTTAAGTAAAGAAATTAAATATATATATAAAAAAATAGATTGTAATTCTTCTTCTTCTGCAGAAAATAAATAATACTGCATATATTTGTATCAGTAAAAAGTAAGTCTAAAAGAAAGAACATGTCCTTTTTAAACATATAGATACACCTGTCCAGACTGGTTTTTATTTTATTTTTTCCCTTTTCACATACAATGTACAGACTGGACATAATGGGCAGAAAAGCTACTTTTCTGAAAGTGCTTGCTACAAAGTCAGAATATTTACACAAAGTATGAAGCAGTGGACATTTTATTCTATTTAAAATAACATTTTATATAGAAAATCTTTTATTTTCTGTTTTGCTTTCATTAAGGATAAGCTTCTGTAAATGTTAAATCTGCGGATAGGAAATGTTGCAGCAACCAATTAGAAAGGAGTAAATAAACAAAAATAATACAACACCTTGGCGATCGGTACATGTATAAAGGTAGAAAAGAATCCTGAAAGTATTGATATATACAATGGGTTCTGGAACTCTTTTAGATGTACCAGAAGGGCATCGTCATTTAATGAAATAATGCGTTACAAATAACTCAACTAGAATATGAGATTCAGTGGGTGCAAGTGGCTTAATGTACATTTAATCCTCCATCAGTACCATGGAGAGAGCACACTGGGAGCTGCTGGATTTTATCCCCAAATGGAGCTCCATCACTTTTTATTATTATTGGCAATTATATAACGCCAACAAATTCCTCAATGTGGAGATATAACAGTAAATATGTAAACTATTAAAAACTCTAATGGGAAACAAGAAGATATTAAAGACCCTGTTTGAAGGAATTCACAGTCTAGAGATTGTAAGACATCTCAATGCAGTTACCTTGTCTGGTCAGGGATAATATATATATTGTACTGCTGGCCTTTAATGACTGTTCATTACATTTTATTTTTTAAATGTTAAGACTTCTACATACCCACAGGCTGTCATCAGTAGTGCTCATAGGGAGATCATTGTGAACCACGAATGTCTGTGAATTTACATCTTTAGTTGCAGGTCTATCAGAGCGCGCACACACACTTTTTTTTTTTTTTTACAAAGGATTTTAATTAGTTTTACATAAATGTTTTAGTGGGATGTATATAATGTTTAAATAACATTTAAACCACTTGCAAAACACATCTACACACTTTCCTAAAATGACAGGCTGGAACGGACTGTTTATAAATGTAAAAAAACATTAGAAAAAATGCAAACAATTTGCCCAGGCAATTAGCAGCAGTGGCGAACTCTGCCCTGACCAAGAAGTGAATCTTCCATTCTTGTGAATGGGTTCTGAAATGATCCCCATAAAACCCTGCCAGTTGAGACCTCCGCAGCATTCCAATCATGTGATGAGTTGGATCTGCTATTAGCCTACCGACAAATCCATTCATAGTTTGGTATAATGTGAGTGTAAATCTATTTGGAAGGGAACAAGCATGCAACAGTAAAAGAGTACCAAACAAGAAGATTTTGTGGTTAATTTAATGTAAACCCCCACTAAGTACCGAAACAGTGTAATAAAGTAATACAGCAAATTAACAGTCAAGTGACCCTCTGAAATAAAACAAACAGGGGAAATTAATATATGACAGCCAGCATGCAGCCAGACTCATAGATAGAAAGCTCAGACTGCAGTAGTATTTACGTGTTCAGTATAAATGAAGATACCTACAGACTGAATCTACACTAAGTCTAGGAAATTCTAGTAGTCTCAATACAGGTATACCAAGTTAGGGATTATTGGGGGTCTGAAGAAATCATATACTGTGAGACCACTGTTCAATATCATAAAACTTTTTTCTTCCCTACCATTTTTCGTGCTCTGACATTTTGACATGAAATAATTTGTTTTAGAAATAAATCTCAATTAGTGTAAATCTTGCTTATGATCCACCTTCCCCCATCAAGTGATTAAAGAGACACTATAGTCACCAGAAGAACTACAGCTTAATATAGTTGTTCTGGTGAGTATAATCATTGCCTTCAGGCATTTTCATGCAAACACTGCCTCTTCAGAGAAAAGTCTGTGTTTACATTGCCCCTAGGGACACCTCCAACTGGCCACTCCTTAGATGGCCAGTGGCGGTGCTTCCTGGCTCTGCATGGGGACACTGAATTTCCCTCATAGAGATGCAGTGATTCAATGCATCTCAATGAGGAGGTGCTGATTAGTCAAAACAGTGTTTGGCCCACCCCTTGCCAATTTCAGCCAATCCAATGCTTTCCCCATGGGAAAAAAAAAAAAAGGTAAATTCTGAGCTAGCGCATGTGGTCCCACGCTGTTCTGGAAATAAGGTGAGTTTTAATGGCCTTTAATGGGGGTAAGAAAGGGCAAGCCACCTAAATGGCGGGTTTTGCACTATAGGGTCAGGAATACGTTTGTGTTCCTGACCCCATAGTGTTCCTTTAATTACTCTGTATCACTCACTTATCTTGAAATCTAATTGCTTATTACACCCTTATAACGAGATATTAGTAAAGCAAGAATTTCAGTATTGTATTAGCTAAGGTTTATTATTTATGATGACTGAGAGCCTTTCCCTTTGTAACTTGCAAAAAAAAAAAAAGGAGAATTTTTTTTTATATTACAAACACACACAAAATGCACGTTAGCAATGTAGTAACAGTTTTGTAGTGTAGACCACTCGTGGCGCTTTCAAATTGCAGGGAAAAAGTCCAGAAGCCCACATGATGACATCACCTGAGAGAAGACGTCAAGCTTTCATTTTCATATGCCAAATCTCATTTCCCCTCTGCCTCTTCTCATTGTCTTGCTGTCACAAATTTTTGGATCTGTAAGCTAGATACATTTCGTGAGGATGTGATCATCTTCTGTGCAATTACTGATCAGCAGCATAAGATAGCAAATATTCTCTATCTGTCCTCTGCTGGCGATTAGTATCAGAATAGTTTTATTGTGTACATACGGGCGTGAGTGACAGCTGCCTTAAGGGTGCACTTATAAGTATTATTATCCGCAGGTACGTATATCAGAATAATAACACTGTCAGTAAAAAAAAATATATGATCTGCACATACAAATAATCCTGTATGCCACAACAGCCTTATCAGAAAATCTCTAAAATCCTAAACTTAAAGAAAAACCTTAAAGAAAAACCTTATTAAAAACAGGATGATGGCATTTATTGGCAGGAAATGTAAAAAACGCAAAAAAAATAAAAATAAAAGTGTTACAATTTCTGCCTTCGTATTTTAATAAAATTTAGACAAACCATGGCAGCCAATGCTCAAGCTTGTGTATTTAGTGTATATATAAAACTCATTTTGAACTTGTTACTCCAGCATGGATTTTTTTTTTTTTTTATCTCTAAATTGCGTCCTGAGTTACAGAATTTGCTTTGCCGAAAGACCAACAGAGGAAAAATGATATATTCTGCTCTTGGTAAAATATTAGAAAATAATCCGATATGCTGCAGCCCTGATGTTCAAATCATGGGACTCTTTGTGGGGTTCCATGGGAATGACCGAGGCTACTATGACACACACCTCATTAAAAGATATTAGTGTGGGGATACTGACCTTTGACTATGGGTGAAGGGAGGATGCACATTACTACACCAACTATGGTACAACGATAAAATCTTGTAGTTTCCTGATATCCAAACCAAGTTCCATTTACCCGGTCGGACGCAGTTTTCATATTTCCAACTCAAGTCGCTTTTACATAAAGTCAAAGTGAGCATGAAACCCACTGAGTCGATAGAGAGCCTAGAAAAGATGTGTCTATCCATAAGGACCAGAAGAAAATTCTGTCTCAACTGTATACTTTTCTGCTGACACACACCACAGACACAAGAGGGGATTTTAGGGAGGCATGGCAGAAGGAATTGGGCGATGAGCTGGGTGACCCATCATGGGCAAAAGCAGTCTGAACCCATAGAGGTAAAACCTCATGTGCATCTCACTTAGAAATTATTCACAAAATACAATATAGGTGGTACATGGTCCCTGACAGGTTATCCAAGGTGTTCCCAGGGACATCCAACAAGTGTTGGAGATGCAAAGCGAGAGTGGGAACTATGCACCATATTTGGTGGACGTGTCCCAGTATCAGACCATTCTGGGTCATGGTAGAAGAGATGGTGAATCGTCTTCTGGGAACTACCTGCAGATTGACACCCGAGCAATGTTTATTATTTATTCATATCACACCTTGTTAAAAAATAGAAGGAAAATAGTTTTCACAGGTTCTGATTGCAGCAGTCACACTCATTGCGAGGGCGTGGAAAAACAACAGGCCCCAGCAAAATAGGCACTAGTGTCTCAAATCAAAACATGGGAGTATGAGGCCATGGCACATAGCTAGGGTCCCTTGTACCCTGGAGGCGAAGGCAAAATGGGATGTATTCGAACAAGAACAAGTACTTAATGCTACTGATACGTGAGGTGTAACAGTGCACAAACATGCCCGCTGTACAATTCATGGGAACCGAATATACAGTCTCACTACTAAGAGCAACTTGGGCACCAAACACTGTTCTAGCAATTGGACAACGGCACACATTGAGGGAGAGGTGAGAGATACCCATGCAGGACACCCCCTATTTCCCCCTGAGCCAAATGGTAAATATAAGATAGCAGGTAGTTGACCATGATTAATACAACAGCACGAGAATGGGCGTTAGGACATAACATAACAAATCTGTGACTAACAAAATGTGGATGAACTGTAAGGTAAACCAAAAGTATACATATACAACTTCTCCCCCATAACCTTCCTTTCTTTTTTCGGTACCCACTGAAGCCACTGAAGCAGACGGTCGCATGATCCTGAAGCTCAGGGCTTCATGCAACTGAAAACCCGATTATTGGAGCCGTTCCCCCGACTAGCTGAACTTGGGAGATTTCACCAGTTAGCCCAGAAGATATGGGGCGCAAAACTAAAAAGCCCAAGTTCGAGAAACCACACCTGGGGATGAATATCGGAGAACTATGGAGGCAGGCGCAGGGCGAGAGCATACCCAAAATGGCCGCCCCCTCAGGAGGCTGCTCAGACCTCTCAGACGAGCTGTCCATAGAGGGTGAGGAGGAATACTTACCGGCTATTACGAAGCCAAAACCGAGTCCACCGGTACCAGACTTCGCTCCAGTTACCACCGCTGTACTGAAAGAGTTTCTGGCAGGCTTAAAACACACCCTCCAAGCAGACATGGCAACGATCCACGGAGGCCTACGGGGCCTGACATGTTGCCTTACCTGCAACCTCTGCCAACATCGCAACGATTTAACAACCTAATGCTCATGCGCGGAAAGTGCTGCTCGCGCACTAGGCTTTCCCTATAGGAAAGCATTGACTCAATGCTTTCCTATGCGGATTTTGAAGACGATGGATGCTTTCATGCAAACCACGAGGACATCCAGCGTCATTTCACTGAGTCAAACTCAAAGAAGCACCTGAAGTGGCTGTCTGAGAGACAGCCACTAGAGGCAGTCTTAACACTGCAATGTAATCATCAGATTTTCTTTAAAACTGTAATGTTTGCAACTGAAGGGTTAAGGGGGCAAGGACAGTGCACCCAGACCACTTCAATGAGATGAAATGACAATACCAATAACAGATACTGCCATACTGCTAGCCCTGACATCACACATAAGGCAGGACACATATGTAGGCAGGGTATCACTAGTAAAGTTGAAATTTACTGGGAAGGAATGGGGCAGAACAAGAGCAGGGCAGGCATTGCTGACATAACTAGAATGGACGAGGTTGGAATACATTTATCACAGCTGAGAGACTGTCATATATTTAATTAAACTGAAATACTGTTAGTTTAATTAGAATGATGGGAGTTGCAGTACATGGCTGATACAGTGTCAGAGGGTGCTCATCTCCGATTTTTCCAACAGCCCTAATAAAATGGTTTTCAAAGCAACTTCAGAATATGGGCTTCTGGGAAATCAGGATCCGAAAGCCATGGAAACGTTACAGTTTATCACTGTAAATTCACTCTTTCGTTTCAAGAAAATCTGCCCATTGACCGTTGTGTTGTATCCTGCACACTGCCATGCAGGTTATTTTGTATTACAAAATGGCTGTTAATTTAAAGATCTAATAAGTTTCTTATTAGTGTTTTGGGAATTTAAATAGGGTCAGCATATCAAGCAGAACTTTAAAGATTTGCTGTCAGGATGTAAGTTGAATAAGAAACAAATGATTACAATTAACAGGAAACAAATTATTGAGGACTTTGAATAAACCAGTTTGCAATCTAGAGAAGGTGCAATATAAAACCAATGTGGGAGATGATGTTAAACAGGTGAGTGTGCACCTAAATCCAAAGCATTAGATTGAGAAAGTAAGAGAGTAAAATAATAGTGGAATCACTAATTGCGGTAGAGGGCAGATGGCTTCCTATAGTGCCAGGAGAACAAAGCCATTTTCTGTTTTCCTGGCACTTTAGAGTTAATAGGCCCCCTCCGCACTCTTGCCCCCTGCCCATCCCCCACAGGGTTGAAGGGGTTAAAACCCCTTCAGCCACTTACCTGAATCCAGCGCTGGGTCAGGCCCCATCCAACGACGGAGGAGACCTAATGGGCATGCGCGGCAATGGGCGCACGCGCATTAGACCTCCCCATAAGAAAGATTTTCCTATGGGGAAAATTTGACGCAGGAGGTCCGTGAGGACATCAAGAGTCAGATAACGGACCAAAAGTCTGTTAGAATTCTGGAAGCGCCCCCCAGTGGCTCTCTGGAGACCTAGAGCTGCAATGTAAACATTGCAGTTCTGTGGAACTGCAATGTTTAATATTGCAGCACTAAGTGCAAAAGAGTCACAGTGCCCAGACCACTTCAATTAGTTGAAGTGGTCTGGGTGCCTACAGTGTCCCTCTAAGGAATGAGAGCTAACAAGGAAAGCTATAGAATTGCTGTAAATATCAAATCAAATCTCTAAAAATTACAGCCAGTTCTCATCTTGAAGCAGTTCATACTTACTCAGCCTGATTATAATCCTGATCTCAAATTACACTGAAGCAGACTCTCATATACATCATACAGCCTTCTTTTTAATGTGCTCAGTGCTGTGCTCCTTCGCCACATAACATTATGACTGTGCCTTATCCAGTTTGTCGTATTTTATATTTAGTAGATTAGTTGGGGGGAGGGACTTAAACTGTGGGGCAGGGCCTAGCTGCACACCAGTACGAACGCCATTTTTAGCAGCAGGAAATTTGGATATAATCTTGTCTGATACCCTGGATATTCACCCCATCCACTTGTGGGATTGGGGCACTATATGTAGGGCATCACACATGCCTTTGTTTTTTTTCCCAGAGTGCAAAAACTCGACACAGGGCTTTCAGGCATACCATGTAGGCGGTCTTTGGACCAAAACCAATATTAACAGAAGGCTGCAAGCATGGAGTAAATATTTTTCATCTGGCATGAATCCTTGTGCATTTAATGATGACATGTCTCTTCAGTCTAATGTGAAGAAGAATCAAGATATAGGCCAGATGCTAAGCTCTCTGCCACACTAAAGTTGAATATTCCAATCAAGCGACGGAGCACTGGACTGAATTTTGACTTCTACCAGACCCGCGCTTGAAGCCCCACTGGTATTAGATAATGCCACACGGGGTTATGATGGATTATATAGGATCAAAAAAATTCCCACAAGCACCTACTACAGCCCCCCATGATATTATTTTGCGTTGTCAGACACGCTGTAAAGCAAAGTTTAATGAATGATGATCCACTCTGCTATGGCGTAGATCACCCTGTTACCAAACTACTGCAAAACGCAGGACTTGCCTATCGCCAGTCCATTTCAGTTCCATCTTAGTCATCAAAGAATAAACATATATACAGCTGCGAAGTTCTCCACATTTCTCAAGACTCTGGGCCTTGCAGGCCTCATCCCAGCATCACTGAGACTAATTTCCAACCACTCCTGAGATGTCGCCAGAGTAGTGCCCTTTGTACCTGGAATGGAACGGGACTCTGGGACATTACTGTACCTACTTTGTTTGTAAAAGGGCATCATGTTTGTTTTGTTTAAAAAAATTTCTTCACTAACACAAGATACTGTTTATGGTACGGAACCACCTCTCCATGGTCTTAATAGTGCACGTGTTACAGAAGGCTTTTGCAATATATGTTGCATATTATGGATGTAGATAGGTACATCTATATTGTTAGTGTAACTCACCTCCCCGCCCCCGGTGCACCATGGGTTAGGGTTTACGCTTCCACTTGGAGCTCTCTTCTAGCATCCCTTGGGCATCTTATATTTTGTTTATAATGTTATGTAATTATGATTTGTCCAGTGGTGTATTAGCAAACCCACCGTATGCTCCTACCTCACTAGCTATTTTATTATAAAATGGATGTATTTCCCCAACACCTGTCTGTTCTATGCAAATTAATGTTGTGCTTACTTACATGTTGTACCATTTGCAAAACATAAATAAAAAAAAAACCTTAAACTATACTCCCATAAAAAAGTTGCTTGTCAAATTGTAAACTCTATATCCTTAAGGAACAGCGTGCTGCCATGGACCACTCTGCAGAGAGAGGGATTTAAACACATTACACATCCCACTGGCCGTTACCTGACTGGACACTTACTGGATGGAGTGGCACATACTGGGGTGGATATTTCAGCAGGTCCCCATCCTTTCATGTTACAGGCAGAAACTCGAACATAATAAAGTTGCCCCTGCCAAGAAAACCAAACAGGAGACAAGGTTAGAAGAAGTAACCTCTTTTACCACGTATCAGACATGATGTCCTCATGCTGCCGAAGGCAGAGGGAGGTTTGGCATTGCTGGATTTTCTCATTTACTACCAGGCCACACATCTACAAAGAATAACAGAATGGTTCAAAAAGGGGATCACTACATTAGATTGAGTTGACACAGAAGGTACAACCTATGTCGGTGGTGCCATGGCTGTACCCACCTGTTGGTGCCAGACTTGCAACACCCCATACATTTATTAAAGGGATGTTCCATATCTGGCATACAAAAGCACCTAAGTTAGGGCTTACTTCTTTTTATTATTATTATTTTTTGGTATCTATATAGCGCCAACTTATTCTGCAGCGCTTTACAATACGCTGTGATCTATATGCCTTTGCACATGGTTTGGAACCCACAGCCTTCCAAAAACTGAAGAGGGAGACTCTGCCCCAGATGAGGCACCTTATGTAAAAGGGCAAAGTCCAAAGCATGACACCATTAAGACGCACTGATAAACCCAAACTCTCTGAAAAAATATACACCGTTATTCAGATGACCCACCCCCATTACGCCCGGCCTCCCTTCTGCTGCACCATAGCAAACCCTGGGCCCTGTTTACAAAAAAATCTCTAACAATCAGGATGTAGCTTGTAGCCTCCCATCACTCTATGGTTCCAACACATGGAGGAACTTCTCTTTCAAACTAATGGTAGATCCTAGATATACCTAGACATATGGACCCATTGGATACTCGCCACGGCATCTGCAATAATTACATTTGCAGGATTAAGAGTAGTGGGAGTTGGCACCCAGACCACTCCAATGGGCAGAAGTGGTCTGGGTGCCTGGAGTGTCCCTTTAAATAATTTGAACATGGAAAATATACAGCTCATACGATAGTTTGCAAACCCCGACCCAACCAATTAGATTAGAGGAATATACACACGAGAGAGAGAGAGAAAGAGAGAAATCCGGGATTGGGGAGGAAGACTACTTAGGGACGGGGACAGAGGGGAGGATCCTACCTCCTTCCTTTTCCTTTTTCTTCTTTTCTCTTCCCTCTCCCTGTTTCTTTATCTTTACTCTCCTCTGCCTCTCCCTGATGGGATGGGGGGATTGGGCTGGACCTCTGACATTCGGACAACCTACTGCGGTGTCATATGGTTTCCCAAAACTGTAGGCTTTAGTTTCTGACTAGATGTTCTAACGGTGTAAATGAGCCAAGTCTTACTGCTACTTTGTCAACCACAGAGGAAACTACTAGGGAATTAGATTTTTTTCTTGTTTTCGTTATTTTGTTTCCTATTCCGTACATTGCTACTGATTTGTTTTGCAATGCCTGCATCCTTTTATTCATATCATTAAGTATTTACATTAGATACCTGTGTGTCTCCTGAGATTTTACGGCTGATAATAAAGGATAATTTGTTTTCTGCTCAAGGCCTGCGTGCCTCAGTGTTTGCCATACCATTCGTTCAAACTAATGTGAAAAATTTATAAAAAAAATAAAAATAAAAAGATACTCACAAAAAAGAAATTGTCATATTCTATATTTTAGCTGCTGCGGAATGTGCACACCAATATAGACACAGATCGAGATATTCCCTTCACTAGTGCTCACATCCTTCCTAGGGCAGCACCAAGAACATGAATACACATGAACATGGATGCATGAGAGTGATGGGAGTCAAACTCCTGAGCTGCAGATGCAACGCATGGCTGACATCATTAGTTGTGTTCCTTTGCCATTAGTGATAAGCCAGATGAGTTGACTAGAACAGAGAGTGACAATGTTATTCAGTACAGTGAAAATTCAAAGCAAATTTCAGATTCAAAGTAAAAATAGGCAAACTGAAAACATTCTCTAGATAGCCATTTCAGCTATATTGGACTTATATTTGAAATTCACTTTGAATGCTCACTTTAGTGAATAATCCTGACAGTGTCTCGCTATATCCAGCCGCTGTCCTTTCATATATTATCCGGGTCCCTACTTAGCCAATGAGAGATCAGTGTGAACATCCAGTCACTGTCCTTGTATCTGCCCTCTTTCCGCTTAGCAAGGCTTTGAAATACTATCCAGGTAAAATGATAACACAGCCGTGGGACGAAGTCAATTCCGCAGCTCGGTTCACAATCATCTCTCTTTGGCTGAGCTAAATGGTTAATGGGGTTAAACAGCAGAAGCTTTATAATTTAGAAACCACATAATTAATGGAAAAGTATAGTGTTAGGACTACAAAACTGTATTGCTAACACTATGGTGTCCCTCTGCACCTGCAGGTTCCGCTGGCAAATAAAGGGTTTACAACCTTTTTTTCACTTACCTGTTTCCTCGTTTGGTCTCTTCCTCCCGCGATGTCACACGATACGGAAACCTAATGCGCATGCGTAGCGAGCCCTGCGCAAGCATTAGGCCTTTCCAATAGGAAATCATTAAAGGGAAACTCCAGTGCCAGGAAAACAATCCGCAATGCCGCGCATGAGCACTCTCCATAGGAAAGCATTGAAAATGCATTTCAATGCTTTCCTATGGGGAAATAAGCGACGCTGGAGGTCCTCACACAGCGTGAGGACGTCCAGCGACGCTCTAGCACAGGTTTCCTGTGCTAGAAACCAGAAAGTGCCCTCTAGTGGCTGTCTAGTAGACAGCCACTTGAGGTGGAGTTAACCCTGCAATAAAACTGCAATAATTACACTTGCAGGGTTAAGAGTAGTGGGAGTTGCCACCCAGACCACTCCAATGGGCAGAAGTGTTCTGGAGTGTCCCTTTAAATAATTTGAACATGGAAAATATACAGCACGAATATAAAGCCAGACATTATCAAATACACTTAAGCTATGTTGTTGACTGGAGTCAGAGAAGGATTAAAATCTCACAGGGCCCTAGGCAGGTTTCCAGCTTCACAAAGGGACCTCGCCACCTCACTTTTGTGGTGACGGTCTATATGTTTACATAGAACTACTAAAGTGTCCATACGTATACATAAGTCCTGGTTTATAGAGGTTGGACAGTCACATTATTCTTATTTTTATAATTATTATAGGCTCTGTTTATTTAATGTCCTAATGCCTTCTGCCTGCCATGGTGTTGATTATGAACTGAGGACGTGCTGTACAAGGCTAGCGCCATCCTGACCCCCATTTATACATGGCCATTTTGGATAACGGCTGTCAGTTTGTGTATGTCATCTCAGAGACCAGACAAATGATTTTTATTGCCTAGATGCCAGCAATGCAGGGCCTAACTTGTCTTGCCAAGATCTGTGAATGATTTGGCAAATTAAGAGGTTTAATTGAAACGATTTGGCACTTACCATACGCAGGCCTGTTACAGTACATCTCAATAATTGAAGATTATCCACCATGAGTTCTCCAGCTACGGGACTGAAATCTGAGGAGCAGCTCCATTCAACTGAAAAGAAAAAGGCAAGTTAGGTCAGATGGCGGAGCAGACATCAGCAAACTAATTATTTCATCAAACTGGAAAAACGAATTAAAAAATAAACAGAAACAGGATTAAAAGAGATTTTATATATACGATGCCAAAATATCTTCTCCTTGACAGTCAAAAAGCTTGCAGGAAAAGGTGCTAATCACACACAGCATCATTAACTGAATGAAACCAGAAATACTAAATGCTATTATTTATACAATAAAAGGTGTGATAAAGCAAATTTAGCTTCTACCTTGCTCCATTCAACAATGTAGACTACTATAGCTATTATTTATCAGATGCAGTTCTGTGCCTTTTTAGTGGGAACTAAAGGTTTTTTTTTTACATATCTACGTAGCACATTTCACCACAGCAAATCACTCTGTAGTGTTTACTGGGAAGAATGTCCACAAACATGACAGTTCCTTTTTAAAATGGATCTTGATAATATTACTAGACACACAGATTCCGATAAGGCCCCCAATAAAAACAGACAACATTGTGATATATATTGCCAGACTAGTGATGGACAGTGGTTTAACATTCCGTTCGGTCTTGCGTAAACAGTATTAAAACGATGAGACCATAAATTAACATTAAGTTGCTGAGAGAAATAACTCCATCAAGCAGAATAGCAGCAGTACGGCATAAAGCGTTATTGTGGAGCTACTATGAAGAAATGACGCTGCTCTAGAAATACGTGTAAATCACTGCATAGTATACAGACACTGCCTCAGTGACACGTCCCTGCCATATGGTTCCTGTACAAACACCATAAAGCTAAAACGGGCCTACTATAGCCAAAAAAAATGCAATTCTTTAAATAATAGATTGCAAACACACAAATTCCAATATTAGCTACAGTGCTTAGCAAGGACGCAACGATTAGTAATAGAAAAATGAAGTAAAATGTAGACAGACTGTAGTGCGTATCCCTCCCCTATGGATTATAATTTTTTTTTTTTTTTATCACAAATTTGTTTCAGAATAAACCAATCTTCAAACCAATAAACTTGGCCCTGCAATCAATTTTACAGTGACTGTCTGTCACTATTAGCACAGTGACCTATAAAGGAGTTTCCTCTTATTAAGTGTTTTTATTTGTGTCCTGTACCTCAATAGCACACAGGGTTATTACACAAAGAAGGGGAAAAAAAGCCATATGAATGCTTTAACTTCTCAAGGGTTGGGAAAATACATTTCCTTTATGTCCTGATATAATTGTCATGTTATGTCATTGGTCCTTAAGATGCGAACACTGCTCTGTCTATTCATTAAACTCTGGATTTATTCACTTAATAGCGAGTTGGGGTAGCCTGAACTTGGGCCCTAAATAGCTCACGTGGATATAGCCAATTGGGGGAATTTTTCCAGCTTTGCTGTTTTTACCTAATATTGTTAATAAAGCACAAGTCACTGTTAGTGAGTAAACCTTTGCCATGTGAAAGCTATTCATAGGGTCGTCATGAGCATAAGTCTCAGCACATCTCCCCTAGACCCACACTACATGACGTTTATAGAGACTGTCCCTGTTTCCAGTTTAGCGACTCCATATTATAATGAAAGTTCTCTGTGTTTCAAAGTCGGCAAACAGACGACGTGTTGCTGCGGTTGGCAGCGTAAGTACACATTTTTCAATAAACAGCAGTGTAAATAAGTATATAAAACACTAAATTGTTGGCATGTATGTTAAGTTAAAATTATGCAGCTGCTTCTCTGCCAAAGTTGTTTTTTTTCTTCCACTGGTATTGAATGTCTTAATATATCCCACTGCTCAGGTCTCTAAATGATTGGTATTCTGAGATTATTTAACCCTTTCTCCCGTGTTGAGAGAGGCTTCAGAGTGCAAGAATCCTTCAAATTTAGGGGCAATTCACTGAGCAATTAACACTCAAACTGACAATTTGAGTTAAAAATAGGCACATTGTAAGTTTTCCCAATTCAGGTAATCTAGATATCAAATTGTGTTTCATTTACATATACTTTTGTTCATGTTTACATTTAGGAAGTAGGCTGTTGAGGTTCAGTATGAAGACTAGTAGTACCTGGAATAGTCCACCAGTGTCTGGACAAACACTTTCACAATCCAAAATGTTTTTGTAAATATAAACAAACTAACATTGTGATGTTTCAGAGAGTCTATAGAAGTTCCATTAGGATATAAATATCCCCATGGTTTTGTGTCATAAGATAAACAGCAATTTCAGGTGGAATCCTCTGCTGATTAAACAATTAGAGAAACGTCAAGTAGTACATTATTTTATGGAAATAGGCGATTAATCGGGAAGCTTCTAAACATAACCTAGAAAAAGGAGGAATTTGCCGCGTTTATGCGTAGATCGGGCTGTGGAAGCATTTGGTTTCCATTGAACACATTAAATGCTTTAAAAATGAGGAGGAAAAAGAGCCTTTGGGCCTTTTTAAACAAAAATGAAAATATGAAAAACTGGGGGAAATGTTCCAAGGAGACTGTGATCTGTTTTAACTCATTGCTGCTGTTGTAATCCAAGCCCAATTCACTGATAAAATGTTAGTTTCTCAGATAGTAAGAGCCATAATGAAATATCCTGTGTTTTCATTATAGGCATCTTAAGTCTTCTCTAAACCCCAGACAATAAAACAATGTTTCTATCACATGCGACAATTCTCGAATAAATTTGAAAATAAAAAATAATCCAGGCACTCCAGTGAATTCCAAAGTGAAGGCAATTTATTTAGAACCCAGAACCAAAAAGCAACGTTTCAACCCCTTAGGGCCTTTGTCAAGCTTGACAAAGGCCCTAAGGGGTTGAAACATTGCTTTTTGGTTCTGGGCTCTAAATAATTTGGGTTCTAAATAAACGTTGTCGCAAGCTTGACAAAGGCCCTAAGGGGTCGAACATTGCTTTTTGGTTCTGGGCTCTAAATAAATTGGGTTCTAAATAAACGTTGTCGCAAGCTTGACAAAGGCCCTAAGGGGTTGAAACGTTGCTTTTTGGTTCTGGGTTCTAAATAAATTGCCTTCACTTTGGAATTCACTGGAGTGCCTGGATTATTTTTTATTTTCAAATTCTGTGTTTGGTCCTCTTTGGTACTGGGACTTGTCCATTGGAGCACCCTGGATTCCATGTTAAAGGGCTGAGTGCACTTCCACTATCTATCTACGGCTAATTCTCGAATAAATGGCAAATATCTGATATGGAGTATGTTATAGAACAGGGGTAGGCAACCTTCGGCACTCGAGATTGTGTAGGCTACACCCCTCCAGATGCATTTCCTGCATTATGGCTGAAAGAGCATTATGGGAGATGTAGTCCATAACATCTCAAATGCCAAAGGTTGCCTACCCTGATGCAACTTTCGTCCTACTACATAGAGTGACGGATACAACTAGTAAAAGTAGGAATGTATTGATCACCTAGATTTAAAGACTGTATCTCTCATAATGCTTACAGCCATATTGCTGGCAAAGCATCAAGGGAGATGTAGTTCACAACATCTGGAGTGCTGAAGGTTGCTTACCCCTGACCAATAACAATGTCTTCATCCTACATAGCTAAAACAAATAGGCAGTCAGAGACATGCAGCAGTTATGATCCCGGCTTGTACAACAGATCAAAGGCTTGTCAAGTTTTCCAAAAGTGGTAGAAAAGCAGTGGCACGCGCCATACCACAAATCACGAGGACATGTGAAATATCATCTCTATTTGCTACACGGTGCCGAAATGATTGTGGACTGTGGGAATTTTCATAGACGACCAGATCTGACACAATCAGCATACAAATGCCAGGGAAATAAATGCACTACAAACTAGAAACAAAAACCACTTTGTGGACATATTTGTGGACATGTCTGTTTATTATACCTTAGGAAGATGTGCTCTCCCTGGCTGGAGACTCGTGTCTGCAATTCCTGTGGCATTGTGGTGAGTGCGGGGCTTGACTGGCATATTCAGAACTTGGTGTCAATCAAACAGAAAGTTGACTGAAACACATACATGGAAGTTATACCTTATGTGTGGTTAACACATGAAATATCAAGGACAGTCTGTAATGGAGATGTTTAAAAAAAATAAAAGACCAGATTACCCAAGTCTTATAGTGGATGATGGAGAGATTACACAATTCCTGATTTCAGAAAAGAGACATGGATCAGAAGATGTTTCAAGTTTCCATAGAGATGAAGAAGAAGAAGAAGAATGGCTACCTGCTACGTAGTGGACAAAGAGCATCTGAAACTATATTTGTGGCCAGTGGCTGATGGGAGCATAAGCAGTAACCATGAAGGTACAATAAAGGTAAGTGCAGGAGAGCTAGTAGTCCAGCACTTGGATGGTAATCAACATAGCACATCGGTGAGCCATGATGGTCACTTATCCTATAAGTCTCTGGACATAACAGGGGCTTTTAAAGACACGTGGATACTTGACCGACGAGGGTCTAGTAGTGTTTTGAAGACTGTTTAGGTCATATAATTTGCTAAATGAACAGGTTTCGGGCTACAAATTGTGGTGCTAGAGTTAGATATAACTATATAGTTGTATATTATGTTTATAGCTGTATGCAGTGTTTTGTAGACTTAGGACACACTTGAAAACAAGAAAGATCTCAATGTATCCTCCCTGGTAACATATGCTTTATAAATAAATGCTATGTTTATATCTGTATATTATGTTTATAGCTGTAAATGAGGATACCATGTCACATGTCATATGGCCTGAACAGAACACATTGCCTCTAAATTAAGAAGACAAGCAGCAAACTAAATAGTTTGGCTTGGGCTTCCAGTGAATAAGGTGAGCCTTTTTCATAAAGAATAACCCCAACATGCACAGTCTAGGATAACCGTAACAGACTATACTGAAACAGATGTATTTCCGATCCTTAAAGTGACCGGATTTAACGTACAATTGGGAGAAAACATAATCAAATACAAACCTCAGTGACTGTACCTTTTAAACATGCAATTCATATATAGTTATTCTTCTGTGCCTCTCCTTTTGGAGGCTTTAAACACTGATGAAGCCCATCTCTTGGATAACCAAAGATATCTTGGAGTCGGTGGGTACAGTTAATAGTAAAATGAATGCACTCACAGCATCATAACAACCATCATAAAAACAAAACAATGCATGAAAAGCTCTGTGTTGGTACAAATAACATAGGAAGGAAAAAAATAAAACACGCCACATGTTATAGTTACGGTATGTATATATGTCATGTATAAAGCTGGCAGAAGCAGCGGCACAGCAGGGGTTAACTGCTCTGTCCCACGGCTCACAGCTTTTCTCCTGACTTAATCTCTAAATTCCTCTTTCCCTTTGCGCAAGGCAGAGGGTAAAGAGAGAGAGAAAAAACATAATAAAACAAAAAGCTTTGAAATAATTAGAACAAGCCTTTTAAAATATCTTAATTATGCTGGAGTCTACAAGAATCTGCAACTCAATTAGTCTACACGGCAGAATTGGCAAAATCCTTTTCATGTAGTTGTAATTGCAATTTGGGTCTACATTATTGTCCTGAATGAGTAAAGCTTGTCTTGATTACTGTTTTGTAGTTGTTCTCCCCCCAGTTATCCCATGGGCTCCCATGATCCAGAGCTGGGATCTAGTGATTCCATATGTGGCCTGCTTGCTGCAGTGTTGAACACAATTGCTAGTGACATTATTCTGGAGTTCCGAAGAGCAGTTTACTGGAGGGTGTCCCTTTCAATGGCTGCCAATAAACACAAATATTTGGTTTACAGCTCCTTTGCTTCACAAAAAGTAATTATTACATTCAGATGTATTCCAAAAATATACCCTGGGTAAATTTGATCTGCACAGAGGATTCTACTGTCTTCATGCATCCTCCCATGATTCCAGAAGGAATGCCAGGCTTATTAAACAATGGAAATTTTCAGGACTCCAAATTACCGCAAGTTCCGGAGACTAAATGGTGGGGTACAAGAGTAAACACTTTCAAAACAATGTAAAAAATATTGCAGGGAAAATATAAAAGCTAAAAATACTTTAAGTAGTATACTGTGTTTTACAAACTGGATATCAGGGAGAAAAAAACGGATGCAGGCCATGATGGAAGTAAAATTGATGCCAGCGTTTAAAAGGGTTAAAATTTCTCAAGATTAGCATAGATGAATAATGGTTAGAGTACCAGGCTATTACCGAGGGCCCAGCCCTATGGTGACATGGTGCACTCTCAGTGATCTTCTGTCCTATACGGAATTGTGCACTGCACTCCCACTGATCTTCTGTCCTATACAGCATTGTGCACTGCATTCCCACTGATCTTCTGTCCTATACAGCATTGTGCACTGCACTCCCACTGATCTTCTGTCCTATATAGCATTGTGCACTGCACTCCCATTGGTCTTCTGTCCTATACGATATTGTGCACTGCACTCCCACTGGTCTTCTGTCCTATATGATATTGTGCACTGCACTCCCACTGATCTTCTGTCCTATACAGCATATTGCACTGCACTCTCAGTGATCTTCTGTCCTATACAGCATTGTGCACTGTACTCTCAGTGATCTTCTGTCCTATACAGCATATTGCACTGCACTCTCAGTGATCTTCTGTCCTATAGAGTATATTGCACTGCACTCTCAGCGATCTTCTGTCCTATACAGCATTGTGCACTGCACTCTTAGTGATCTTCTGTCCTATACAGTATTGTGCACGCTCAGTGATCTTCTGTCCTATACAGTATTGTGCACTCTCAGTGATCTTCTGTCCTATACAGTATTGTGCACTGCACTCCCACTCAATACCCAATCCTAAATAGTACAGTGGAGCACTTTCCTAATGGATCTCCAGTCCTATACAGTATTGTGCACTGCATTCCCACTTAATACCCAGTTCTAAATAGCAGTGGAGCACATTTCCAATGGATCTCCAGTCCTATACAGTATAGTGCATGGCGCTTCCATTAATCTCCAGTCCTATACAGTACAATGCACTTCTCTCTTTTCCAAACCTACACAGGACAGTGCACTTGTTCCTCAGTGGATCCTCAGTTTTATACAGTATGGTGCACATTGCACTACTCCTGGATCCTCAGTTAAACACATTTTGATGCACGTCACTGCTAGTAGATGTCCAGTCCAGTAATGTAAATTGTAATTCACTACCATTTCCAAGCAATACAGTGCATGGTACTGTCTTTAGGGTACTTAGTGATATAAAGTACAGTAAACTCAGCACAGTAAAAATTGTATGATGTACTGCACTCCCATTAGGTATCCAAAGCTATACAGCATGATGCACTACATCCTACTGGATGCCCTGCCTTAAGAACCTTCACAATTATAAAAGTGCCTGGCGTTTAAAGGAGTACATTTGCGGAATGAAAAGAGAAGGTGGGTCAGAAGGACGTGGTCAGAAAACATTTGCATTTGGTTTGGCTTGCCCTGTGGATTCTTACAATTTGTTAGGCAGAGCCTAACCTGCACATCGCTTTAGAACTGCTGCCCATTCAAATTCTCTTTCTTTTAGGCAAATCTTGTGTTCAGTCATCTACCCAGAACCCCAGGGAACTATTTATCCTTTGTTCCAACTTGCACATTTATGAACTATGAATTAAATATCTGAAAATGGCTCCTAATGTACACTCCGTTTATAACACAGCCTGCAGGCACAGGTAATGTTTACAGCACATTAAAGTATGGACGCAGAAATTAGCATTTTATTCCAACAAGTTTTTTTTTTTTTTTTTTGGGGTTTTGCATCTTAAAACTTCATAATCATTACCATTCAGAGCCTTTTTTTTAACACAGGGTCTGTCTGCCCTGTAGCCTCTTTATTACATTTCTTTTATTTCCTTTTTTGAATAAAGCAATAAAGGGAGTGATGTGGTCCAATTGCCACTCTAACCCAGATTTATAGGAGTGCTCTAAGCTTTCACTTAATGTTGTAAGATTTTATAGGATGGCCACTTGTACATATAGAGAGATGGGTGAGGGGGTGATACCACATACCATGGACCACATACCAGCAAACTTTTGCCTTCCCTGCCGTACACAATTCAAATATAAATACAATTAAATGTGGAGGTCTTTTAAGGAAACAGTAAAAGTAAAATAAGGCAAGAAAAGTTTTAAAACAAAAAAATATTACTTCATCAAAATTTCTATTTCCATACTCCTAAGGTTCGTAGTGTTTCTCATGTAATAGAGGAGCCTACACGGTTGTTGTCATGATAAATTCTGAGAATCACTCGGTACACATCAGGGAATTTGGACAATTAATAATGGAAGTAGTTTAATATCCTCTGAAATTTACCAGACTGTCTCCAAACAGATCTGGGGCTCATTTAAACCTTGTCACTAAATGTATGCCACCAACCGGTAGATATTAGCGGTCACAACATTGCCTATTGCTAGTAACGTCAACCGCAACTGAATGTGACCATCACATAGCAATTACTTTTGTGCAAATTGAGGGAAGAAAGTGCAAGTAACCGTATATTAGCATAGTAACACCAATAAAGAATACAGTAAAGCCTTTCACTGCCACGTCAGCATTTAAAAGTGCTAAAAGTAAATACAATTGTCACTGGAGTGAAGGTTAATCAGCTGTGGTACAGGTGACATTATATTACATTTATAGCGGGAACCAGCCTCCTGGGCTCAAATATCTCAATTATTATGTTGGCCCCTAAGGAGTACCCAACTCAATTAGCCAAAAATGTCCCTACCTACTCACCTCACACTAATAATACTGGGGAAATGTAAAATAAGTTTAAAAAAAACTAAACATACAAACAAACAAAAAAACCTGACGAGATTTCATAATCCTTTGATTAGTAAATGCAGTGTGTGTGTTTGTGTAGTGGATGCAGTGTGGGTAGTGGATGCAGTGTGTGTGTAGTGGATGCAGTGTGGGTAGTGGATGCAGTGTGTTTGTGTGTAAATATGTGCGGTAGGAACTCCCCATTCCCCTTAATTTTCCTCTCTCCTTATCTTTTAGTGCCCCTCCCACCCCAGTGTTCCTTTTCCCTTCCCTGTACCTTAATGTTCCTCTCTCTCCCCTAGTGTTCTCCCCCTCACCATAGTGTTCTTTCCCGCCGGTCCCATAGTGTTCTTTCCTCCACCCTCCCCTGTCCTATAGCATTTTCTCCTCCCCCCCCTTGTCCTATAGCATCACCCCCCCTCCCCTGTCCCATAGCATCCCCCCCCTTCTGTCCCATAGCATTTTTCCCTCTCCCCCTGTCCCATAGCATTTTTCCCTACCCTCCCCCTGTCTTGTCTCCCTCAGTACAGGAGATTCAGTCTCCTGTACCCGGCCGTACTGACAGGAAGTGCTCTCCCAGTAAGCACTTCCTTTCACTCCAGCCGGGTACAGGAAACATAAGTTCCTGTACCGCAATGCGCACTGCTCCGCATACACAGAGTGCCTGGCAGGAGGGAGCGCTGTGCACCCACCTCCTGCCGGTCACTCCAATCTAGCCCCCCCAACGGGCTGTTGCACCCCAAGATGGCCGCTTGTGCCACCTTATGGATGCGCTGGCTCACCTCATTATCGGTATTACCTGTGATTATCGGCCAATACCGATACTTACAACAACAACAAAAAAGCTGAATATTGGCCGCTAGTCGGTCAATCCCTAACTGCTAGTGTTCCAGGTGAGATCTGGGAAAACCATTCATCCCTGACTTAGAGTGACTCAAATTCTGTAGGCAAACAGCATCCCTTATAAAAGGGGTACGTTACACTCTGTGATTATTCAACAAATGGCACTTTGTTTTAGGGAGGCTAAAGAGGAAAGCAGGCTTTAAAGGAGCAACTTGGTTAATCGAAAATAATTGGTCTTACTGACCACTAGAAAATCTAATTGTTGGGACACATCAAATATTGTATCCTTTGTTCCAGCTGTGAAAATACAGAGTTTGCCATATTCACAGATAACTTGAAGCCAGGATTGAGTTCATTCTAATTTCCATTTTATCTCATTACTCTTTTGTTCTTTCGCTATATAGGACAACTTTTTTTTACAAATCTGTTGGTTTTAGGGAAGATTCATACCTCCCCTCATTATTCTGTAAAGCACAGCATTATTCCAGTTCTAGTATGGTTGTGGAACTACACCAAAGATTCCTCTCAATGTAGTGTGTACGAACACACGATCGCCCAAATACAATTATTTAAATCACTGTTTAGTAGATATAACCTCAATGAAAATGTACATGCATCTAATTAAGGTCTTTCCACACAGACAGACAGAGAGAGAGAGAGACAGAAAAAGTATGCAAATTAACATCTCCTGAGCATTTCATGACTTTGATTAATTAAGTGCACTCACTCACAGTCTCATTTGAGTTATACAACACAAAACATTTTTATACTCTTTACCAACCTATCACTACTTTATATAACTAGCTGTTTTTATATACATTTAATTCACTATATACATGTTATTACACAACATGTTGGTAAAATACAGTCCAGAAGTTGGACAAAAGGATGAAAGACATTCTCTACCAGCATGGGGGCAGCTGGAGCGCTTAACATTTACCTTGCTCAAACAAAAAGGGGCATCTTCTGATGGAGGCTGAGGATTGATTGGAAAGGAAACAAATAGCACATCTAAGAGAATTCCCTGCCAATGTACGTGTGATATTTGGGAAGAAATTTATGATAGAATTGGCTAAATAAATCTTGTCGTGATGAAGGCAAAGAACACTCCAATATAGGATATATAAAAGAAATTGCATGAACCCAGCTAACCCGGCTAATCGAGTTAGCATAACTCACCTATTTGGAGTTTTACAATATTTTATTTAATCAATCTCATTTAATACAATTAATAACAATACTATGGTTGACCTACTTACAAAGGATAGTGCATGTTCAGCATATTTGACTAAATAAAGTGCAGCAGGATTTCCACCAGCTAGAGGTCTTTATCACATTAATTGCATAATAAGAATAAATGGCACATACACAGGAACTGTAATGAAAGATCAACTCATTCACAAGAGGAGGTAATAGCTTCTTGATCCAAGGAGAGACCTGACTGCCATTCTGGGGTAAAGAAGGATTTTCCCCCCTAGTTTGCTGCAAAATTGGAAGTTGCGTCAGACTGAGTTATTTACCTGCTTTTAGATGAACTGCAAAAACAAATGTGAAAAAGGCAGAAGTTGATTGACGCATGTCTCTTTTCAGCTATATGACTGTCGCTATGATCTTGATAATTAACAGATCACATGGTGAAGTGTTTACAAACACAGGGTTGTGTAATCTTATCTTTGTGTAAGTTAAAGGTGAGTTAGAAGCCAGTCAAATAACACTCTAATGGGCAGGTTTTGAAAAAGTAATGTGGACATCAATTTCAATTCCTTTTGAATTGCCAACAATTAATTTCTTGAAAATCCCTGATCAGTAGCGTTGCTAGGTTCCATAAACACCCGGGGCTCGAGCACAAAAGAAAAATCGATGACCTTTACACTAACAGAGCGGTGGGCATATGTCACGATGTATTTATTCCTTCCTTTCTAGGTTATGTCTCCTGCACTCTGCACACGAACAGCGTGCTGCTGAATGCTTGCAGGATCACAATGTATGCATAACCGGAGACAAGCACATGCTACACAGTAAGGTATTCAGTGCAATCCCAAAACACTTCCAAACTAATAGAGGGGTGTGCAGCAATGTTCTGCTCCTAAGCACCAACTTCCGATAGTTTCAGTGGGGGGCACCTTCCCCTACCTAGCCTGGCGGACCACTATAATACTGATGTTTCTTTTTAGAATAGGCAGATGCTTTGAGAAGCAGCTGCCTGATGAAAAATTAAAGAAAACATTAATATCCTCCGGCCCACTCCATGAACTGTAGAGATCTGGGGCTAAAGAGCCACACATACTAGGCTTTAGGTCCCGAACAACGCCTATATAACCCTGATAAAGAATAACTTGACAGTATATTGGAATTTTCTAAATCATAGAGCCTTGCGCGATAAGTATTCTTCATTCATACAAACTTTGTATCTAGCCTGCATATTGTTTAGTAGTCACAAATCGGCTTGCTGCAATTAAATTTCCATGCATCTACTACTTTCTATGAAATATGCATCCGGTCTGTGAAGGTCCTGTAATAATGTAAAGTGGGTCCAATATATGGAAACAAAGTATTCCAGAGAATAAAGAACAGAATAAAGAATGGTCACTGCTAATTACTGTTATTTTATTATTCCGTAGCGCTGTACAATGGAATACCAGTCTTCCTCATCTGGACAATGGATTTTATCAACAAAAGTCTCGACACCTTAAAACTGAAATCCTGCTCAAAAAAATCTGGGGGGAAAAAATAGCACACACAAAAAAATTACACTCCCTATAGTTTCACTTGTAATCTGAATTCTGTACAAAGAGCTCTGTCATAGAATGTTTACGACATACACTTGCAGACTTAACAGAAAATTGAATATTCATGTTTCAAATCTATAAACTGCCTATAAAAGCGAACAATTCAATGGCTTCAGTGCAGAAGCTTCTTATGCGGCATATGATGGCCGACTTTCCATTCTGAAGCTTTTTAAAAAAAAAATTATTCCAGGAAATGCCCCAATTCAATTACTAACCTGAAGCTCGGGCCTGTGCCTCTAATAAGGCAGTGACTGTTCAATGAAGTTTTGAAAAGTTACGCAGCACAGAGCTGGCTGTATTCTGCAGTGAAGTCACCGTGTGTGGACAAGACCTCCGTCCTAAGCACGCGAGCATCTCACAACCTACATACTGAATTTTGGTATAAGGAACATTTGTGGTTGCATTAAAATGTTAGGAGATGCAAGTTGCATGTATCAAATGCCACAGTAAATATGTTTTCCATGTGTTGACATACATTGTAAGTAGAAGATATTAGAGCAATAGAAATCATTAGTGTGATGGCAAATGGTGTGATAGTTTCGAAACATATCTCGGTGTTTTCCTTCTATTTCAATGAGCAAAGGAAATCCATGAAATGATTTATGTTTTTACTCTGAGGTATGTTTATTGTAAATATTTTATATTTACACTGTGGAATTATTGAATATGTATTTATAAAAGTGAGTCTGATTTCAATGATACCCCACATCTGTACTAGCCATACTAAGCAGATTGAATTTTAAAGGGCCCAAAGTAGCCCTGTAGATTCCTGTGAGGTTACATTGGTTGTCCTCCCAGCCCTAAACCCGATTACAACTTCACAATTAACATATTTAGCAAATTTTTACGCTTTAAATTCTGTTTCCCCTTATACCAGAAAAACACAAAATTTTGAGTATTGATGGTTTAAAAAAAAAAATACTTTGCCAATAAAATCCTCAGAAAAAATAAACAATTATTTCTAATCATTACACAATTAATCACTGTTTGTAATGTACAAACCATGATAATCCTATTCAGCAAACCCACACACACAATAACTTACTGGATAGCAGCCTCATTCCAGTTGGGAAGGCATACAGGGTCATTTATTAAAGTGAGAATTCAAAGTGAATTTCGAAAAATTATCTAAATCAGCTATGCTTTCAGTGTGGCCACTATGGCCTTAAAATTGAATTCTCACTGATAACCCTGTTGATCATTTCCTGATAGTAAACCTCATTTAAAATCTGAAATTGTCCACAAATTATACATAGTGGAGTTTGTTATAGATGTCTGTTTTAGTTTCTCTGGTTAATTTAGTTATTTTCTGGCACTAATTTAGATTTTCACCCTGGCTATAAATTATTTTTCATTTTTTCCCCACTATAATTTTTCAAGGCATCTTACTTTGAAGTCATTGTTATGGAAATGTAGAGACTTTTTAAAATCAGCAGTGATGCCTGAGGTTAGCCAATAGTCAAATGACAAGCAGTGATCTGTGCGAAAAATGAAAAAGGCTTAAAGGGACACTATAGTCACCTGAACAACTTCAGCTTAATGAGGTTGTTCAGGTGAGAGCTATAGCTCCCTGCAGCCTTTCTCGTGTAAACACTGTATTTTCTGAGAAAATACAGTGTTTACATTGAAAGCTAGGAACACCTCCAGTTGTAGTCACTCAGAGTGAACCAGAGGGACTTCTGAGTTGATGGAGGCATAATATGCCTCCATCCTCTCAGATCTGCTGTGCACGAGCATCCTGTGATTCAGTATCTCCTCCCACTGTATGCAGACACTGAATTTTCCTCATAGAGATTCACTGATTCAATTCATCTCTATGAGGAGATGCTGATTGGCCAGGGCTGTGTTTGAATCATGCTGGCTCTGCCCCTGATCTGCCTCCTTGTCAGTCTCAGCCAATCCTATGGGGAAGCACTGTGATTGGATCAGGCTATCACATGTCAGCAGACTGCTTGTTTTTCCTGTGTCTAACAGCATGCAAATTTACAGCTTCAGGCTTGAATACAGTAAGATTGTTACTATATTTATGGAGGCATGAGGGGCCCAGGGGGCTAGATGGTTGTGTTAACACTAAAGCACTGGTGACTATAGTGTCCCTTTAAATAGCCTTGGAAGCGATTTAGCAGTCTGTCTTGGTCCCATCAGAAAGACGAACCATAAGGTTAAACAGTCACTATCCTTCGAAAAATGGGACATATTAGGAAAAGTGGAAAAAAATATATTATATTTAATGAAGAGTTTTATGCATACATTACAGTGCAATACTATCTGAGAAAGCACTTTCTGAATTTATCTGAATTGCTGCTCCAAATTGACTTGATGGAAGACACTTGACTAGGTCAGTTACGCCGGTGGAACCCTGCTGCTGCGGTCTGTGTCATTTCTATGGAAACATTTGTTGATTTTCTCTGGGTAAAATGTGTTGTTTATAATTAAGAAACTAATGCAATTTGAGTAGCATATGAAGCTGGAATATTTGACCATGGTCTCAAATGTTCCAACTTTTTCAGGAGAAAAATAAGAAAAGCTAATTAATTGCAGAATCAATTTGTCCTCTACCCTCCCATCTCTAATTACAATTTGGCCACAATAATTTTTTTTCAGAGCAGAGACAACTCCCATTCTGTTACCACAAGTGCATCAGTCTGTAAACGATCGCTTGGGTGCTTGCTGAAAATATAGGTTTTCAGTTCACTTGTACTTTCCTTGAACGCAATACAAAAATAGCAAACATTTTCTGTCCTGTGGCACTACAGCCATAAACCCTTCCAGTGACAAAATTCCTCAGTGTACATCTTTTTAGTAGAACTCACAATTTCAGATTCTAAGATGCCGGGCCCACAAGTTACTTGCCATGGCAGAGAGGCTGCTGGGAATGGACCGGGAAGCACTGCACACTTGTGCCCTCTCTAAAACTGACTTGTGTAGTAGCATTTGACAATTTGTAACACGTTAGTGTTCGCTTGGAGTTAGAGAAGCATTAAGCCAGCTGCTTGGCAACTTTATATTTGCTGTTTATACATGAATGCCAATGATAGCAAGAGTTAGGGAATTCACTCTCACATTTACTACTTACTGGCAAGGTGAAAAAAGGGGTGTGGCATTAGGGTATTTAAAAACAAGCAGCTGGCTAATTGGTGACAACCCCAGATATCAGTGTCAGTGTCACAAAACAGCCCTGAGGATCCTCAAAGTCAATAGGAGACCCCTGAATTTCCACTTGCCATTTTAAGGCCCTGGTTTTAACATTGCGTACATATCTTCTGGTAAGTCTAATACAGTATAACTAAAATATCAATGGTTTAGGGATGCACCGAAATGAAAATTCTGGGCCGAAACCGAAAATGACTTTTCCCCCCAAATGATTTTTAAAAAGTTTTTTTTCCCTATAATTTTATTAATATTAGACTTTTTAATTAATTTAGTTAATCTAATATGAAAAACTTCCCTTCTCTTTTAATTCCCCCCCCCCTTAATGTTCCTCCCCCCCCTCCCCTGTCCCATAGTGTTCTTTTCTCCCCCCTCCCCTGTCCCATAGTGTTTTTCTCCCCCTCCCTGTCCCATAGTGTTCTTTTTCTCCTCCCTCCCCTGTCCCATAGTGTTTTTCTCCCTCCCCTCCCCTGTCCCATAGTGTTCTTTTTCTCCCCCTCCCCTGTCCCATAGTGTTCTTTTTCTCCCCCCTCCCTGTCCCATAGTGTTTTTCTCCCCCTCCTGTCGCATAGTGTTCTCCCCCCTTTCCTGTCCCATAGTGTTCTTTTCTCCCCCATCCCCTGTCCCATAGTGTTTGTTTCTCCTGTCCCCTGTCCCATAGTGTTTTTTTCTCCCCCTCCCCTGTCCCATAGTGTTTGTTTCTCCTGTCCCCTGTCCCATAGTGTTCTTTCCCCCCTCCCCTGTTCCATAGTGTTCTTCCCCCCTCCCCTATGCCATAGTGTTCTTTTCTCCCCTCTCCCCTGTCCCATAGTGTCCCTTTCCTCCCTCCCCCATCCTATAGTGTTCTTTCCCGTCCTCCCCTGTCCCATAGTGTTCTTTCCTCCCTCCCCATCCCATAGTGTTCTCCCCCCTCCCTGTCCCATAGTGTTCTC
>OW240916.1:24060847-24122276 GCA_933207985.1 Pelobates cultripes
CCCCCCCTCCCCTGTCCCATAGTGTTCTTTCTCCCCCCCCGTCCCAAGTGCAGTATTCTTGACTTTTCATGTTATCATTACTATCTTTCATTGTGATATGTAATCTCAATTGTTAATGCAAGCATGTCTGTTAAACTATGCACTACAAAAAGAAAAAATACAAGTAAATATATATATATATATAGCATATATATATATATATATATATATATATATATATATATATAATTTTTTTTTTTTTTTTACATTTTGCCAAATTTGACCCGTTTTCGGCTGAAACGGGATAGGCCCATTGTCGGCCAAAATTTTTGGCAGCCAAAATTTCAGCGCATCCCTAGTTTACATATTAAAATGCTAGGACTTTGCGTGCCACATTTTTGAGGGCTGCTTGAAGTCTGCCAACAGTAAAATTAGATACACTACGCTGTGAGAAATAGAACATTTTTTGATGGAGTTATCACTCATTTTAATACAGTATAAATACAATGTATTCAGAATAATCTACATTTAAAACATCCCAGCCAACCTATGGGCTTTTGGTGAGCACATGCGCATGTTTCTACGCTCCACAGGTGGAGCGGTGGTGGTTATGGTACCCTCCCAGAGTACTTTAGCAAACCATTTTAGAAATGGCTAGAAGTGTAGTGATGGACTTGGCTGGTTCTGGGGGAGACTGGGTTAGCCTGTTTAAAGGAAGGGAGATTTTTATGAAGCCTGGTTAGTTCTGTTCATTTGAGAGATATTTTATATAGAATTACACAGATTAGTTTTGGACTAATACACAAGAGAATATGATCAAAAATAAATGCTGTAGAATGCAAGGAATCACAGGATCCCATTTCCTACCCTTGTATTTGGTCACCACAGCGGAGTTAACGCTCAAGGGCTCCTGGAAAGTCACAGTGAGTGATGTGCTGCTTGTAACCATGAGACAGACATTGGTTGGTGCCTCCGGTGCTCCTGGAGACGAGAGACAGAAAGTAACAAAACACATGGTCAGTAAATCCCAACAACAGAAGGGGCTGGGTACTGGGAGGTAAGAAAATAGTGCTTTGCATGGGAGTGAATGGAATGGTAATTTCTATACCACTCCCATAAAGCAATGCAGCAATATGCAAATAAATCCACACAGCACAGTGACTCCACGGGTTTTCTACTTACCACTCTGTGGGTTTCCTTAGTCTTTGTTCTATATAATGGTATAGCTTGCCTACTGCCATCAAACTCTCCCCTAGTCTTCAATCATTTAAGAATGGCCTTAAAACCCATCTCTTCAGGAAAGCTTATGGCCTCCCAGAGTAATCTCTACCTTACATACCTGTCTCCTGCTCTCTCCTATGGGACAGTGATTTGCTCTCTCCTCCAGCTCTGCTTCACTCCTACTTGATATTTCATGTCCTAATGTTTCTAATACCCCACCTCCTATAGTCTGTAAGCTCGTTTGAGCAGGGTCCTCTTCAACCTATTGTTCCTGTAAGTTTTCTTGTAATAGTCCTATTTATAGTTACATCCCCCCTCTCAAAATATTATAAAGCGCTACGGAATCTGTTGGCGCTATATAAATGGCAATAATAATAATAATATACAGCTTTTTAGTGTTATTTTTGCCTGGACACTGAATTCCATGCTTGCTTTAGTGGTTACAGTAAAAGGTTATGGTTTTTTTGAGTGTCCCTTTAAGACAGATTCATTTTCACCTTTTTGATGTGCACGTTATGCACTCAGTATTTAAGATTTTACTTTTTTTGCCACTCCTGATTGCAGAATCACTCATTCCTCTCATTTCCAAGCAGTATTTCTAAGCTTCCATTGAGTACAATGGGAAGACCATGATTAGAAGAGGAAAAACAAACCAACCATTTCCAGGTCCATGCGAATGCTGACAATTTGCATAGCAAAATGGACAGTGGTGGGATGTTTAAAATGTAGTTGTAATGTTCTTTCATGTCGTATTTCCATTATGAACAAAAAAAAGGGTCAGCTCCAACATGGAGTGTGTGTCCCTTTAATATGGTCTCCTAACTACTTAATGACAACGAGAAGATTTCTGCATTATTAGCAATTGGCAGAGCTGGCAGACTAACTTTACTAAGGTAACTTTATTTCTGCACAACACTGTAACAGCGTATCACTAAGTGTTTAAATTTGCTCTGAATTGACACAGGGTAATCATGTTTGTAAGACTGTGTGACGCTGTGTGCTATTCCTCTAACACATCCATTGACAAAGCTCCCTTACACACAGATAGTGCTTCTGTTTGCAGAGATAGAGGGCAGAGTGAGAGTGGTCTGCAGTCAGCAGAGCAGCACGTCACCATCCCCGCATTGTGGGAGGAGAGAGGGTGCTACATTGATGTGCCAGTTGGAAGCATGGTTGACACTTTTTTGAGGGTTAAAGTGGAAGAAAGGAGTCTTGTTGGAAATGGCCAGGCAACTCAGTCAGTGCTATTACAGTGGAGCCTGTTTGGTCTTCAGGCCTTGCAGAGTCACGGCCTGCTGGTCATCCATCGACTGCCAGAGAGGACCACCCACACACAGGACACACTAGGCTCTCTCACGGGCCCCTCTAACCCACCACTAATTACTTGACTAGAAGATACTTTGCATCCAGGACAAACGGGACTTGCAATGCATAGCTAACAACTTGAATGTGTCTGCCTTAGGATGATTAGCATGTTTTCAGATGCTTTCCTTTCATTTACCAGCCGTGTGTTCGGTTTGGATAGGTGGATAATGACACTGATCACCTACTTTCTAATTAATGCTGCACTTGAAACCAAATGAAAAAGGGATTATAGAAATTAGTAATTGTTCTGAGACAGTAATTGCTAGGAGAATCTGGGGTAACAATGGAGAGAAAAAAAATGTTAAATACTTAACACACATTAACTTTACTTTTTTTTTTTTTTTTTTTACAAAGGAATGCAAACAGGGAATAAAGTGAATTACTCTGCTGATGGCTGCAGCTCAAAAAAAAAAAAAAGAAAAGAAAAAAAAAAAAGAATCAGAGACACCTAGATATACTTGGTGAGGAACAGGTTAAATGAAGAGATGATTAACGTTCATTCCTTCAGTTAAACAAATGCAGTAGGCACTTGACTGCCCCCTTATCATTATGGTTTTAAAAAGATACCAGCCCCCGTGATCACAAGTGTAACGGAAGATAGCTTGGATTTAGGCTGTATTGCATTTTCATTATATAGCACAGACCCTGATAAAAGATTATTGCATTAGCTTCTACCTATGTCATGGTATAATAAGTGCACAGAGGCATTACTGCACCTGGGAAATACATAGTGCTATGTGCAGGTTGAAGCGTACTACTATTGTTGGCTTAACATCATGGGAAATGTAATTTGCAGTGACAAGAATTGCGGTCATAGATGACCCATACTCACTTGCATGATCATACCCAGTTTTCATCCTTTTATACAGGCGGTATCTCCACTCCCAAGACTTTAGTTGTTTCTCCTTGTCGTTGCTGTCGACCCCTAAACCTTCGTTTTGTATCTTTGCTGATAATTCGTTCATTCTCTGCTGGGCCTCTTCAACCAGAGTGCTCAGGTGCAAAGACCGGCTTTCGTGGCTTGTAACTGAAAAACAGGATGCAGAACAATCGTTTCTCTGAGTACTGACTTCTTCACTATGACAAGAGGTAGAAGTACATTTACATCAAGCACATAAACAAGAGGGGCAAGAACAAATACAGCACGATAAATGGCACTTCAGCCACTAGAACAGCTTTTCTTTTTAAATACAAAATAGAATTCATTTTATTAAATTAAAACAAAACATATGTTCCCCTCTCTGTAGTGCTTGCTCTGATGGCACAAATTCCATTTGCCAATGAGCATTGTGTTGGTTGCTACCCTTTGAATAGCCTGTTTACACCCCATTTAGCTAGACATATTTTAGTTGATAAAGAGATTTATTCCAAGCATCATAACCACTACACCACGTGGTTCTCTGGTAAGGGGGGAAAGCATTTAGCAACTGTTTGTCCTCCTAACTAGGTCCCCACCAGGCTCCAAGGCTCTCTCCACCTCATTGAATGACAGTGTCATTAATCTGCCAGGAGAGACACTAGCCAGCCGGAGAGTTACATTAGCCCGGCCTAAACTCTAGTTCCAGGCAGCCTAATGACACATAACGCAGCCAAGGTGGTTAAACTCTGTGTGTGCGTTTCACAGTGAAACACTGCACATACAGACTCCAGGTACCATGACCACTTCAAATCACTGATGTGTTCATGAAGCTTGGAATAACCCTTTAAAGTTTAAACAGATAGAGTTCAACTTAAATAGCCACTGTCCATTTTAGTCACTTTCACTTTTCCTTTCCCCAGGTGCCAATATTCAATGCCTTAAACTCCCACCCTTTTCACTTTTCCTTTTTCTCATTGAGCTAGATTTCCATACCCCGGGGTACTGCCATTTTCGTTGTTCTACCAGTGCTGTGTGCAGATTGACTTAAGTGACCTACTGTGGGCAACGCACAGATTCCTTTACGTAACTCACCACCTCAATCCTGCCCAAGCTCTAATATGGCATGCTATTGTGGACATCTTCGAGAAATATTGTGAAAACTCATTTTGTAGGGCATACTTTTGAAAACTCACAAGAAGAGACCTAGGACAGTGATGGCTAACCTTGAAACCATAAATCGTTTCTGGACTACATTTCCCATGATGCTCAGCTAGCTTTTAGAGTCTAAAAGCTAGCTGAGCATCATGGGAAATGTAGTCCAGAAACAATTTATGGTGTCAAGGTTAGCCATCACTGACCTAGGAGATAGGTTGGTATATTCTTCAAAGACATGTGCCTGGTGAATTATAGGTAAATTAGCATAGCAATGCAAGCGAAAGCGGAAGCGGAAGCTTGCTAAGGCTGTAGCCATTGCCGAAGATCTTGCTCTAATACATGTGTAATCCATGCTTTAACTTCTGAATCATTAAAAATATTTTTAAAGAATGCAAATTCCAAAAGAAACTATACACAGCAATAATATGAGGGATACAGATTGATTTGATGTAAAAGCCACTACAGCTTATAGGAGCACGCCCCGTGTTATACCTTGATTGCTACAATTCATTTTATTACAAATATATATTTGTTAAATATAAGGATAACTAAACATGCTAAAATTCCTGGATACTGACAGCTCCCCTTTGCTAGTTCATTTTAACCATATTTCTACTGATTAAATAAGCCAGAGAGACAAAGTGTAAGCATCTGTTTAAAATATCTGACCCATCTCATTAGTAAATTTGCCAGAAACAGACATAGTTGCAGGAATTTCAACCCTGAGCATAAGAACGTTGAGTGTCGTAGAAAGGATTAAGACATAGATGATGATGAATATCTTGCCCTCTAAATTTATGTGCAATGCATAGTCCACATACAGTAAGCAGTTATACCAAGCATCCCTACAATAAAGAGAAATACAGGCTACGATTGCAGAATCCATTGAACTCACTGTGTTTAGACTCCTCCAGTTCTTCCAAGAATGCCAGCCATTATGTTTCACCTATAACATTCGATCTAGAGTGTGAGAGGAGGGTGGTCCCAGGGCCAGATTAAGAGCCCAGTGGTCCTGGTGCTGACAATTATGATGGGGCCTAATTACAGAATTGTCACGGCCACCGGCTCACAGCGAGGTGCGGTCGCACAGGACCAGTGTGACCGCACCAACGAACTGAGCTTACCGGCTCAGCGGCGAGTCGGGAGCCGCACTGCCGGGTTCTCCTGGCTGCCTGCTCGGGTTCAAGATGGTGCCGAACATGTGGTCGCAGCCAGATATAGCTCTGCCCCCCAGAGTCACACACATGTTCTGCAGTCAGAGGCCAGAGGGATATTTAACCTAGGTTATTGCCCTGTTGTGGTTTTCGTTCCTGGTTCCTGAATCCTGAGAGTGCGTTTTCTTGTCCTGTTTTTGATATTCCCAGTATTTTGACCTTGGCTATTCCTGACTATTCGGATTCCTGGCTTCCCTGACTTGGCTTGTTAAATGGCATTGTATATTTCTGGCTCCCTTGACCATTCTCTGTTTTTAACGTATTAGTCCGGCCATTCTAAGGACCGGTTTACGTTTTATCATTTTCTGTTCTGTCTATGTAGATGTTACATAGTTCTGCGTGCTAGACCACACTAGCAGTCATGACAAGAATCTTATCGACCATAGACACTAAAACAGTCATACCTCTCAAGCGTCAAGTATCTAATGGAGATCGTGTTGGAGGGAAACTCAAAGGATGCAGCTTTAAGAAAACACATACTCTATGCTAATCTCTCTCTAACTTATACTTTAATCTTTCAAGTAAATCCATACCCCCTAACAGCAGTGTCCAGTGAAGCAGGAAGTCAATGGGGACACTGGGAGAAATGGGGACACAGACACCAGAGACACAGACACTGGAAGACATGGGGACACTAAGACACTAGTGACACAGAGACATGGGGATACTGAGACACTAGGGACACTGGCTGGGAGGCATGGAGACACTTGGGGACACTGGGAGACATGGGGACACAGACACTAGTGGGACTGGCTTGGAGACATGTGGACACTGGGAAACATGGGGACACAGACATTTGGGGACACTGGGAGACATGGGGACACAGACACTAGGGGGACTGGCTGGGAGACATGTGGACACTGGGAGACATGGGGACACAGACATTTGGGGACACTGCGAGACATGGGGACACACACTAGGGACACTGAGAGACATGGGAATATAGACACTGGGAGACTAGGGGACACAGAGACAATAGGGACACTGTGTCCCATGTGTGTCTGTGTCTCAGTATGTCTCCCAATGTCCCCATGTGTCTCAGCATCCCCATATCTCACAGTGTCCTCTAGTGTCTCAGTGTCCCCATGTTTCCCGGCTGCCGTTCCCCCCATACTTCACTTACCTGGCCTGTAGTCTGTCTCTGCAGGCTGGGAGCTGCTGTCTGGACTCTCTGTGCTGTGTAGCTGCTCCCCTGCAGATCAGTGAGTAGAGAGAGTCAGGGAGGGAAATGCTGTAACTTCCTATCCCTGCCTCTCTCCACACACAGTGACCCCTACTGGTTAGTGCTGGTATTACAGAGTAATATCCGTTTATACTGAGAAAAATACCTGCATTTGTATTGCCGGTATTACTGCAATACCGGCACGGACAGGCAGCCTCAAATACTGGTAAAATACCAGTAAGGTGGCAAACCTAAGAGTAGTGTGTGTTTAAAAAAAAAAGTAAAGTTTTTTTTTTTAAATGGTCCTATTCCATGGGCCTGGGCCTGGGCCTGGAGCTGCAGCTCCATCAGCCCCTATGTTAATCCGGCCCTGGGTGGTCACATCTGCAAAGGAGCAGAGGGACAAAACAGAGAGAAATTTGTTCACCTCTTCAAATTAGTGTTTGAGCTTCAACACATGTACACCCATTGTTAGGAAGGTATGGCTTGCCTTAAAGGGACAAAAAAAGTGTTGCTATTTTTCCCATACTATGAGAGGTTTCGAGCTGTGAGCTGGGTATGAAATGTTGGTGTTTTGACAGTGGGCGAGATAAGACTGTAAGGTGGTTTAGAGAGAAATCATACACATTGAGACAAACATACTCTTTGGATGACAGTTGTGTTAAGGATCATAACTACGATGACAACATGGACGCCTGCATCAGATAAAGCATCAGGCCGGCAACAAAATGGGGTTTATCTTAGAAACACTATATATACACAAGTCAAACTGAAATGAGAAATAATGTTAAGAGTACATAAAAAATGTGGGATGCTTGTTCCGCTAAGTGACAACATTTTCTTCCAGTTTCACTCATCCATTCATTAGATCACGTCATCCTTACCAGCTATGCTGCCTTATCTAATCCAATGGCTCTAAAAATGGAAAGATTTACACTAAGTTTTGGAATCAAAGTAACATTTTTAGATGCCTGAATTATTTTGTTTAGGAGTCTCAGAAGGCTGCATCTATAACAGCTGTATACAAGAACCACGAAACTCAGGCAGCAGAAGTAAAGTTTAATGAGCCATAGCTCTCTGGTTCCGAGATTTGTAAAGTGCTGGTACACCAAACATTTAAGGAGTGTAAAAAAAAGAGGATCTGGCAAAGTAAAGCCTTCACACATCCCCACGTAGCACGTAGACATCCACTTTAGAGGCTAGAGAAACAGAAAGCTTGACACAGATCACAAACAGAGGAAAGACAGTGAAATAACTCACAGAACACAATACGTCAGATTAAAATCGACACATCATGTAACTGCTCACTCACCACGCCTATTGACAATACTCGTTTACACAAGGTCAAGTCTTAACAAGGCACATTTCTAGGCTAGAAACATACAAATGTGTCTATTCTGTTGTGCTTCCCAACCGATAAAACATTTACTCCACCCGGCTCTCTGTTATTACATCCATTCTGACACTGTATAAATGCGCAATCATCCTGTGTGTGTTACATGAAGTATATAGTAAAGATAAACCAAAAAACACTATTTTTCAATGAAATGTGTTTACTATGAGTGTTTTCATTGAATAGGTTCCAAGGTTGTTGTCTGGATCAATATGAGTGTTTTCATTATATAGGTTCCACACGGACAGCCATGAGAGGGGTTCCTGGGTTTGGTTCTGCAAAGATTGCAGGACTGATGTTCAGCGTCACCCTGCTCTGTGTCAAAACACTGAACGCTCCCTATCGAGATGCAATGAGTCAATTAATCTCTATGAGAAGATGCTGAGTGGTGCAGTTTGTCGATTTCCACCCAAGGGGGAAGTATTAGATTGGCTGAAAGCATCAGGATTAATGGGTAAGGTAAGTAAATATATTTATTTAATGTATGTGGAGGAAGGGGGAAGGCAGTAATCTAAATAGATTGTATAACAATCTAACGTTGGGAATATTGGAAATGCATGCTTGTATTCCTAACGCCAGTGTTCCTTTAAACATGAAGCACAAATTACTGTTGTAATATCACCTCTACCAAACTAGCAGACCCGTTAAAGCGACCGTTAACGGTGTGGGTCCCTGAAGGCGTGCATTTTGGATCAATTAACTCATCCCTGTGTACCAATCCCAAGTTTCTAGCAAGTATTGAGCGAACATCTAGCTCAGACTAAAATATCAAATTAAGTATTAACCAGTGTTTGATTTGACCAGACACGTTTGTGAACCTGGCAATTTAAATTCACTAGGGGACATTACAGAGGATATCATGAATATTATTTACAACAGTCAGTCTCAGGTGGTGATCTGAATCAAAACAGACATTCTCCTAATAGAAATAAATTCAGCAAATCCGAACACATCTTGGAAGGTTGTTCCAAGGCCTGAACAACATCTCCTATAAATATCTGCATTTACCTTCTGACATTGTGTCTGACACTCACTTTATCTATTGCCCCATTATCCATAAACTATAGAGTTGCTTGTTTCTGAGATGCTAGATCGGTATCAGTGACTTAGTTCAAGCATCATCTAGTTCTAATATCTGTCAGACCAGCAACAAACTCTAAACCATATCTGCATGCCTAATATACGCCTTGAATTGATATTGTTGGATAAGCTTCTTAAATGATTTAGTATTTTTGGGCAAACTTTTAAAAACTTTTTTTTCAACATATTAAAATATAACAAAAATATTATGTATAAAATTAAATCCCAATATTCTCAAAAAAAATATATATATTTTTGAAACAATAATTATATGAGCATATACTATTTTTCTACATTAACGAAAGGAATGGAGTAATTTATGATTACCTTAAAACCCCCTGTAGACTAAACGTATTTACATACGAGGTGAAATCTTTCTTTTAATATATTTTCTGCTACTTACAACACTCGGGACTGTGTTTTTAAGACAGATTTGTCACGGCTGATGAATGTTGCCTGGGCAGTCAATCATAAACTCTAAATAGTGTCACACTTCTCCGAGGGAAAAAAACGGCATGACCCGTGACAGAAAAATAAACAAATAAACAGAAAGAAAGCCTGCTGGTTATATATGTAAAGTCCCCTGGGGGAATTAAAGGGGAGCAAGGAGAGAAGATAATGTAGCTGTTGTGGGTTACTTTGTAAGTAGGCGCACTGATGCTGTAGTCTTTTCATTACCACTGGAAAAGTTGGTGATATTTGGAGGCTGAACATGCAATTTCCTGCAGATTGACATCAGTCCTAAATGTTAATTTAACTTACTTTAAATTAATGGTATAGTCTCTAAGATCGGCCACCATCGGCTTCACAAAAGGCCCCATTATAGTCTTCATGAGAAAGCACTAAATTTAGACAGTCTGGAACCTAAATCGAGGTAATTTTAGACACAGAAGAGGCATGCAAGGTGGTGTAATAGTTTAAGGAATTAAGTCAGTCCCAAACATCTCAACCTTCTATCCATTCAATAAAAATATACAATGTTTAGATAAACAGCAAACATTTTAAATACTGCTACAGGGAACAAGGAGGTGGAACAACTAATACTGGAGGAAAATGTATCCTTATGAACACTTTGCTTCTAAGAAGTGATTCTCACCACCGACGAGACAGACATTTGTGTATTGCACAATCTGATTAAAATGGAGAGGTGCAAAGAAATTCAAGATTAAAAAACAAAAAGAAACTGAATGTAGAGGAGAATGCAATGAAAAGCCACAGAAAAAGGGACAACCAAAGAAATATCCACAATATTATATGCGCTTTGCATTATGAACTGGACCTGGACGAGTACGGATTGTGAAGAGTTAATGAAACAAATGAAGATAAAGAATAATAATGTCACATAGGGATTCTGGAGACCTCGTAATAAACGGAGATAGAAGGTTGAGTGGAGAATTCATCTGCCCAGGACCCAGGAAAAGCATGATTTCCCCTCAATACAAGTTTATGCATCTTTTACATGATATGTTATTTTTAAGTTAGGGTTAGTGTTGGTGTATGTGTTACGGTAGTGTAGGAGTTAATGTTCAGATACTGTGGGATTTAATGTTTAGTGTTAGTGTAGGGGTTAATAATTAATAATAGTGTAAGTGTAGTAGTTAATGTGTATTTATAGTGTAGTGTGTTAAGGTATTGTAGGGAATACTCCAACATTAAAAAAAAAACAGACAGGGAATTGAGATACACAAACAAAAATAGTGTGCAGCGCCTATATCGAAGACCCACAAATAGTTATAGATAATACATGCACAGTGGGTAAATGTGTGATAATAATGGATGAGATAAATACCCCAGTATCGATCAATCTTAGTAGATCACAAGCATTGATTAGAGTCTGTTTAAGAAACTGGCTCAGGTAGTTTCGCTTTAAGGAGAAAATCTTGAGTTTTTTCTTGAAATAACTCCAACAGGAAGAAGCTTGGTCCTCAGAGTATAGGAGGCACGAAAAAGAGCAAACATCAAATTAAGAGAGCATAAAAAGTACGAAGGCAAGGCATGACCTCCCCCTTTGGAGACTGGGCCGCAGGGCAGTATTCCACCATGATAACGACCCCAAACACACCTCCAAGACTACCACTGCCTTGCTAAAGAAGCAGAAGGTAAAGGTGATGGACTGGCCAAGCATGTCTCCAAACCTAAACCCTATTGAGCATCTGTGGAGCATCCTCAAATGGATGGTGGGGGAGCGCAATGTCCACCAGCTATGTGATGTCGTCATGGAGGAGAGGAAAAGGACTCCAGTGGCAACCTGTGAAGCTCTAGTGAACTCCATGCCCATGATGGTTAAGGCAGTGCTGCAAAATAATGGTGGCCCCACACAATACACTTGACACTTTGGGCCCAATTTGGACATTTCCCCTTAGGGGTGTATTCACTTTAGTTGCCAACAGTTTAGACATTAATGGCTGTGTGTTGAGTTATTTTGAGGGGACAGCAAATTTACACTGTTATACAGGCTGTACACTTACTACTTTACATTGTAGCTGAGTGTTCTTTGCCACATGAAAAGATATAATAATATATTTACAAAAATGTGAGGGGTGTAATCACTTTCGTGAGATACTGTAAGTATACTGTGCCTACAGACTCTAAACTAAAGCAACGAGTCGTAGTGATAATACTACTTGGAAGGCCACTTTGGCACGCAGAAAAAAAAAATGGAAATGCATATGTGGTTCTTATAATGTAGATTATAAAAGGCCAAAAGTCAGTTGGAATGTTACTGGATATACTGCAACATACTCTTCAGTATTAGAAGTTATTGTCAGGACTTGCAAGTGTATTCATCTTTCTCTGCATTCGTGTCTAACAAGGTTCTTCACTAAAGTGTTAACTTTGGTGAAACTAAACTGCAAAATTCATGCTACAATAGTCAAGCTGCGACTACAGGCGAGTTGATTCATTTCTCTAAATCAGCTATTTTTGCCAAGACTCTGCAATTTAGTTTGCCATCAACTCCACTTCTCAGAGAGAGAGAGAACGTGAGGGTGAGGGTGTGTGTGTGTTGGATATTCGGACTTCCGCCACCCCTTTATAGGTAAAGTAACTTAACCTGACTACGTGTCCCTCTTCAAAATAATCCTTGTTTGAATGGTGGACTTATGGATAATTAAAGAATACCTGCATTGCAGAAGATGTAATATATTGTTTAACACCAATATTCTGAATTTAGGCAGTGTTGTTGACTTGTTGCTCTCAAGCTGCTAGCTGTCTTATATCGCCATCATCGGGTTGAATGTTACCCACGCCGCTCAGCCTGTGTGTTTTCTGTTTCCAAACTAACTAATCCGTGTGCTTTCTGCAGAGAACAAAGGGATGAGCTAATCTATTGGTTTTGAAAGTGAAGCGGCCAGGCTCAGCCAAGTTCTAAGTGAATTCATCATGAGAATATTGTGCGACTGAAGCTCAGAGGTCTCAGAGGAGCCCGCAGGACTAAACATGGTTTTAATTGGACAGAGCCTTTAGGACTGATGTGAACTAATAACCTGTTCTGTGCTATTTTAAACCTACACATGAAAGTATCACATGAATTTGAACAAAACAAAACACCCAAAACATAAATAGAGCCTCTAAAATATTATTCAAACGTGTCACTAGTGGATTAATTTGAAACCTGTGATGCACATAAACATAGGATACATAGCTAAGTTTTTTATAGTTTTTAGGACTATAAAAATAAATATAACAAATTACAAAATTGCAATGTTTAACTTATTACTCCATACTTTATAAAAATGTTATAATACCAAAGATTATATAACACCCCTTGTTTTGTAACACTTCATTACATTTCTGACAAGAAGCGCAGAAACAAAATTATAATACTGCATACAGTAGGTCTAACAAATTATCAAGAATATGCTCAAATTTTCTGTGTTTAAGAATATTTAAAAGCAACTTGCTTGCATTTTGGAAATGTTAATATATTTTGACACTATGTGGACATAAAACCCACATACAGTAAAGATAGCAACTCTGCTGAAGTAAACCATCTCTATACAGCCACTACTCTATCCTAATTCTCCTTGAACTTTCTGCTTCTTTTGACACTGTTGATCATCAACAGCTTCTTCTCATCCTCCGTAATCTCGAGGTACCGCTCTCTCCTGGTGCTCTTCCTACCTCTCCCAGCGCTCATATATGGTTTCTTTCTCTGGCTCTGCCTCTTCTCCCCAATCCCTCTCTGTTGGTATTCCCCTAGGGTCTGTCCTTGGTCCCCAATCTACACTGCCTTCCTTGGTAAACTTATCAGCTCCTTTGGTTTCCAGTATCATTTCTATGCGATTGACACACAAATTTAACTGCCCTCCCCTGATTTCACACCACCCCTCTTGACTCCTGTCTCTGCAGCCTCTCTGCTATTTCCAACTGGATGGCTGCTTATTTCTGTAAACTGAACCTCTCTAAAAGAGAACTTCTAATCTTCCCTACCTAAAGTGTTGCTACTCCCTTGTCTGTGTCCATCCAAGTCAATGGCGTTACCATCCGCTCTACCTCTAAGGCTCGCTGCCTAGGTGTTCTCTTTGACTCCAACCTCTCCTTCACCCCTCATGTCCAATCAATCACCAAATCCTGCCGCTTCCATCTCAAAAACATTGCCGCATCCGACCCTATTTAACACCTGATACGGCAAAGGTGCATGTCCATGCTGCTGTCGTCTCTCGCCTTAACTACTTTAATCCGCTTATAAGTGGTCTTACGTGTTTCCAACTTGCCCCGTTACAGTCTATAATGAATGAGTCGGTGAGGCTCATCTTCCTGTCCACCCGCACCTCCCCAGTTTGTCAGTGCCTCCATCGGCTTCCCGTAAGATACAGGGCTCACGTTAGGATTCTAAAGCTTACAAATCTCTACACAACGCTACTCCCATCTACTTATCCTCACTAATACACAAATATGTCCCGTCTAGGCCCCTACGCTCTGCCGGAGACCTACGTGTAACCTCTGTTTGTACTCCTACCTCTGATGCTCACCTTAAAGACTTTTCTAGGGCTGCACCGTTCCTATGGAAGCCCTTCCCCTCTCTAATAGACTCTTACCCAATCTCCACTCCTTCAAAAAATCTTTGAAAACGTACTTTTTAGGAAAGCATATCAAATAAAACTGTGAATAGCTTTCCCTCCCCGCACCCCAATTCCTCGCCTGAAACGGTCATCAAAACAAAACACTAAGCTCTCAATTAATACTATCCTAGCAATCTACCTTTCTACCCTACCCTTACCTTTTGTGTCAATATACCCCACTCCCTCTAGCATGTAAGCTCATTGAGCAGGACCCTCAATCCCTCTGTTCCTGTACATCAAACTTGTCTGGCTACAAATACGTGTCTGTTAGTGCACCCATTGTACAGAACTTTGAAACTTGTTGGCGCTTTATAATTAATAATAATAATAATAGTAGTTTATTCTGGAACTGTTTAAAAGAATTACAAAAGGACGGTCCAGGAATTAAAATTGAGGCAGATACAAAATGAGCTGGATATCTTACTATATGGGCAGCACAAAAATACTAATACAACTTACAGTATGCCACTAGAGGGACTTCCGGCTTCTTAGACGACTTTTGGTCATCTAAACGACGCTGGACGTCCTCACGCTATGCAGGAGGACCTCCAGCGTCGCCGGAATCCCCGTAGGAAAGCAATGAATAATGTTTTCCTTTGGGGAGGTGTAATGCGCACGCGCGGCCATTGCCACTGACGGGGGAGGAGCGTGGGCGGACCGAGGGACATCGGCGCTGGATTCAGGTAAGTGTCTGAAGTGGTTTTAACCCCTTCAGTGACATGGGAAGAGGAGCGGGGCACGCCAGGATTCTCTAGTGCCAGGAAAACGGGTTTGTTATCCTGGCACTGGAGAATCCCTTTAATAAAAGTAACATCTGGGATATTCCACAAGGTTTTCCAAGCCAGCAAACAGAGAAAGTTCAAATTTGAGATCCCTCAATTTGAAGTACTTGTCAACATGCAGAACTTGAACCTATACTATCCCAATAGAATAAAAGGGATAGCAGCATATTACAGGTCCTTCGAGGGGCCAGGCTTAACCCAGTGTCTATAGTAGGCAAAAATAGCAGAACCTAGAAATGAGCCAAGGTCCAATGATTCATAAATCTATGAATGTAATGCCAAGCCGGGTCTAGTAGTACAGATATCAGGTTAGTAAAAAAAAATTAAAATACAGACACTGAACAAAGAACGCTATTGGGAATCACAATTGAGATCACATTGACAGAGAACTCTAAGGAGGCTTTCATAGGTCTGGTATTAATTGCCAGGCCTGCATCATTCATCCACTCCTAGATCGTCAGAATGGCGCTGGACTGGTTGCATCTAAAAACTGATGCTGGAACATCAATACTGATGCGAAAGGAACAAAGAAGAACAGAGAGCTACAAGTAACCTTACAGTCTCTATAAACAGGCATTAAGAGATATAAACAATGGCCTGTTATACCTTACTTTGAAAACAATAAGACTAAAAGGCTTTTTTTTTTTTTTTTGAAGGTCCATGAGGGAAGGCAGCTTGCTTCGAAATTCAGCATTTTTTTTGTAATTTCTCTTAAAACATTTCAAAAGATTCCATCTGCATAAGTCAAGGAGAAAATGGCAGCTACAAAGGCCCTCTTATACTTTGAGTATCACTTCCCTTTTACACATAATAATACGGGCAATTTATGCAAACCTGCAGACTCACATACATTTAATCAATAAATTGACTTCATTTCACAGTAGATCAAGATTGCGGAATTTGCGTGCATGTGTGATTTGGCCCGAATCTCGACTTATCGTGACCCAATCAGAGTACTTCACAATTACAGAGTTATCCAAACAGCAGCATAGTATGGACTGCAAACGTCCATCAAACGAGCATGCACCGTAATGACTTCTTAAAAGAGCTTAGCCTGTGGCTGAATCCCCGTTTTTCCTACTTTTAATGGAAATTAATCTGCGTTGCTGTCAAGGGTGACGAAAATTGATGGTAAACCAATTCCTAGAACAACATATTGCGATGTGAGTGACATTGTAGCAGTTATAAAAAGCACCTTAGATCACATAAGCAAATAGTATCAAATCTCTGTTTTTCATGGAAAGGTTTTTTTTTGTTTTTTTTCTATCAGGCTATTAATAAAACAACACACCACTGGTCATTTGTGAAAAAGCAGTGGTTTCCTGGCTCCTCTCACTGATTGCTGAAATACCCCCTTAACAAAAATAAACTGTCCCCTGTATTAATTAGTATATAGGATTTTAATTTCGAATTCAGCCACTGGCAAGTTCAATATTTTCTTTCGACATCAAACAGGAAATGAACGACTCAACCTTGCCTTTGTCTGAAAATCTTATTTGAACACCGGTATATTTAAAGGTATACTGCTGACTACAATACTTTCTCATTTCGAATAGGCACAAATTGCTTTTGCCCATCTTAACCCATCTGTGACCTTCCGTGACTTCACTCCCATAGACTTTACTAGTTTTCCATCCCATCAAAAAATAGCTACTTAATCTGGTCTGCAGAGTTCAGTCTTGCATCTCCACCCTAATTATTAGTATTCTCCAGATGGCTTGATTCTCATGGCAATACATGTGGGATGCAATGTTGCATGATCTCTAAGTTACTGCTTCCAGCTTTGTAAATGCTCTCTCAAAACAACTCTTTAAAATGCCTTACAAATCATCATTTCTCTAATCCAAGATTTCTAGAAAATAACTGATAAATCTAAAACGAACACATTCCTCCATCATGGTACCACACATCTATCTCTGTACGACATTTTCACATCCTCCTGTTTCTTTGAATAAAAAAATAAACCTCTAACAATCTACATGCGTGTTTCTCTCTGTCAAATTAAGCTTATTATTAACCTTCAATCAATATAATCAATGCTTTAGAAACGGTCAGCTCAATACACGTTAACATTTTTAATTTGAAAAAACAAAACCAAAAACTGTTCTATGATTATTTTTTTTTCAGAAACATTTCTGTAAATTTTGTGTAAGCTAAAATATGTAAGTGTTAAATAACTGTAATTGTAAAATATGTTGAAATATCTCGACTGTAGATTTTGTGGAAGGCTTGAACGATAATCAGCTTCAGTAGCTTTCACTGGGACTTGGCATTCCACCATTCTTGTGCAAAAAATAAAAAGAAAGAACTTTATGTAATTATAACTACACAAACAATGATGAATCTTATTCTAGCATCAAAAGATGATAAAGCAAAGAATTAAAGGGATTGCTCAGGCTGGAAGCGACTTCGGTTTTAAATGCATCATATTGGCAGAATGGTACAGTATTACTTACACAACGATTGAACTAAACAGAGTCTAAGTAGTGCAACACCGACTCAATCAGAATAGTTTACAACCATAAAAGTATTAAAATAATAATAATAATGTGTCATACCTAACATTCAGTGAGTACAGTAACGACATGTCAACAAGCTTTGGTCCAGTACACATCGCCAATGGTTCTAACATTATCTGAACAGAAAAAAAAAAAATATACAAAAAAAAAAAGTGAAGAAGAGACAGACAAGAGACAAAAGATAGAAAAAGGAAAGAATGAGGTGAGCCCTATCTTTGGACGCGGTTTGGGAGAGTAAAGACATTTCTAAAAGTATAGGAAAACAGCAAACATGATGGGGTTGGAATGACGATTGGGCCATAAGTCGTGTTCATGGGACAATGAAGCAAGGACCGAGTGATGGTCAGGCCGTCCACCTCCCCTCCCCCCTTATTTCCTAAGTATTTAGGTTGCTAGTTAACCATTGTTCCTATACTTGATCAAACTTTACTAGCTGTCAGCTTGTCAATGGTAGATGTATCTCTGATCTTGTGTATTACTAAGCAGACTGTCCCTTTTTGGGTCTGCTCTCCATCGCCATCTTCTGGTGGCCAGCCCATTCCTATCTTGCATCCGTACTTGCTAAAGTTGGGGAGGTATGTACAATGCATAGAAATGGGACACTCCAAACACGATAACCATTACAGCTTGTAGTGCAGTTCCTATAGCTCTTGACAAAGTCACCGAAACGCACGTCGAGCTTTTCTTTCTGCCGATCTTTTTGTTTTTAATTGGCTTTAGACTATGTGGTCCATGGAGAGTGGGGACCTGTAGGCAGGCTACTAGGCAGGCTGCCTCGAAACAGCAGTAGGAGATAGAGGATAGACTTTATTAATTTAAGGCATGTCTAGCTAACAGTTTATGTCTGAGGGGGGGAGGGGGTCTGTTGGAACCAGGAGATTTCACACTGTGGTTATATCGGTGGTTTCATCCAGTACCTGCAAAATATTGTTAGTGTACAGTGTAGCTGTTTTCAGGATTCCTGGCAACCCTCCCAGTTCATTTAAACACTTATGTGAGCTTATTGCCTTTCTAATTGACCTCTATCCGCCTTACCTGTAATTAGGAGATTTCTCCATTATACCCATCTCTCTACTGCACTCTTGATTCGGCAGGATATGTAAATATGCGCTATTTTTGGAATAATGTCTGTAATGTGGCCATCTCATGAATAATCCACCTAGCGACTATCTAAAACTTAGGATATTTAGTATCCATTAATATGCTATGGGTGAATCTATTGAGTCTTGATATAGACCCTGTTTCCATTTGTTACTGATACAATATCATATCCTACCATAGTCTCTGTACCTTGTAGATAGATTTATCTACACACAGCCGGTGCATAACCTCAGCCACTGATCATTTATATACCAATACATTGGAGGAGTCCATCCAGGCATTTATTTACGTACTATATTGGAAGATCTTTTTTCCCTAAAATTTTCCTCCTGGTATTTAAAATGGCAATTTAGACTAACTTCACCCAGATTTTAAAGGTGTATTATCACTTGGTTTTCACTAGTATTTCACTGTTGTGAGGTTTCACATTTATTTTTGTATATATATATTCGGCTCAATAAAGGTTATACCATTAATACGAACTTTTAATATTAAGAGATATCTTTTGGTAGAGTGGACATCCACCCGCTTTTTGCAGACTGATTGGCCACTCCACTCTAGTCTTTTTTCTTTTGTCATAAATGTAATTTGGTGTTCATGCCCCTGGATATCTCTGTAACTCTAAAAGGGACATCAGTGATGGCTCTGTCTAACACTGTAGTCTCCTTCTCTCTTGTTCTTTACAGTTCCTAAAGTTTTTTGTGTTTTTGTCTGGTTTTAAAAGCAATTTACCAAAAAATATCCCTCAGCTGTAAAAAAAAAAAAAAAAAAATAGAATAAGGAGGTTTTACTTGTATTTGAACACGTCACGATGTGCAATGAAAGCAACAAACATAGAAAAGGAAGCGTGAAGCTTCGCTACTTTATTTCATTATAACATTTATTAAAAGAATACCAAACTGACAATACATACCACTAGCTAAGCAGCTTCATTGGTCGTTGTGACTGGCATGTTGTATTATACTTAGCACTCAGGTGTATAGAAACAGGGATGGGCTTATTTAGGTCACGCAATCAAAATTTTGCAGAGAAAAGTGATATGCAGAAATTCTCAGAGTGCTCACCATGAAACCAAAACCTGGTTCATCATCATTAGAGAAAAAAATCTCCTGTTACACAAGGTGACATAACCCGCTACTCACATGAAGTAAAAACACTAGTGCTCACAGCCAAGCACACTTGGGTTCTCCTCAAAGATCTACACATTCCGTAAATGATCACAGCCAAGATCGACCGAGAACACTCCAGTTCCTTCCAATGAATAGCATATCCCCTGAGGGCTCACATCCAAGCTCTCTCTCTTTTTTAATTTACATGGTCTGTGAAGGATAAACGTAAGGAGGTAACTAAATACTTTCAACATCTTCTAAATAATTAATATGCATTGTCTAACAAGCGATATGTAAGAGTAAAGACAGAAGACCCCCAGCATGCCAGAAGGTTCTAACATCAATAGCACACACCACTCTGGCACTTCTAAGGTTAAAAGCACAACACGTTTATTTATGCTGGACTAAACGTGCTCTCCTTTACAAGCTATAGCCATCGGATATAAATGGCTTAAGAACGTGAAATCTAATAAGCATGGATTTGTCAAGCACTTTAGATGTGGCTCCTTTAAACTGTGTTTGTCATTAAGTCTGCATGTTAAGCAGTATAAACCCCGACAGAAACAGATACCAAAAATGGGGCAGGGGGATGACAAGTATGAATGGACACATCAGCTCTGATTTAAGGCCGTGTGATCACAAGCCTACTTCAAATAAATAGTTCTGATTAATCAGCCTCTCCAAATGTTTTACATTGTGTGTTATTTTTCATGCCTTCCAGAATGATGCTATCAGCTCTCCGAGACTTTGTTTGTGGTGCAGAATGAAAGATCGAAGCCTGGTTTTACCACAATAAACAGGTTAAATATCATAATAACAGATCTCCTCTGATTGTACAAACAAACTTTAATGTGCTACAAGGCCTGCTGGCACTCAAGGGGTAAATAACATGGAATTACCTCCTACGTTGTCTTCGTATTATTGGGTCATCTGATACCGATGATGGATGCTCTAATACAGAACACTGTTTGTGTGCCCAAGGAAGGAATGTTTGGCGTCTTAATGTCCACAGTCATCATTACGCACAGGAATCCTGATCCCAGTCTAACCATGTGTCCTGCATCCTTTAAGACATTTTATAAACTATAAAAAGACGTATCGACTAATTGGGGGATACACAATACATATTATCTGAAAGATAAACTAAAACCACTTTCTAATTTACAAGTAATTTCTTATTTCTAATTAAAAAAGGGATGTGATCACATTATATGGCGATATCATGTTCAGCATAACACTATACAATAATCCAATTTCCGTGTCTCCTAAACGAATCTACTGCTTATAGGAGGCAATTCTCACCATTTATATATATATATACAAAGCTCCAGTCTGATGGTGTCAGGCATATTATGAAGAAAGTACCAATATTATTGTATTATGAAGGAAACCTAGACAGTAGGCACAAATGACCTTGCCCATTTGTAACGTAAAGATGAGACAAAGGGCACAGATAAAGGAGGTTAAAAGACAAGTAACATGGGCATGATTCCAGTGGAGTCAGTGGAGTGATTTGTAGATTGAGATAGCAGCAGCAGAACAATAGGTGAGGAAGTTAAACTGTGCGGCAGAAATTTGTATATTTCAGAGATGAGACAGTGTCAGAAAAGTCGATACTAACTTAGCTGCAGTAGCCAGGCTGTATATTGATGAAAACATGCCCCTGCCTTAGCTGTGCCCTTCTAAATGCAGACCTTTTTTCATTTGTGGCTGCTTAATAACAGATACAGTGGCCATTATAGTGTTGCCTTATTTTACTGAGCCATTTACTGCAAACGTTAGTGTATATATTATTACACAAACTCCATTTTGAGAATCTTGATAACTTGTATAATTTTCCAGTGTTTTATGGGAGATTGCGTGGTCATCAATCTACTCACCAGTTCTTGTGTCATGACTCATATATACACAGAGGTCTGGATAAGGATGTTATACAAAAAAACACAAAACAAAACAAAAAAATGTAATGTAAGAAATGGTATCAGATCAGCACAACACTACCCAAAACAAGGGGATGCCTAGAAACGCAGACAAAAATTTAAAAAAACTCATCATATATGAGTTTGTTTCTGAACCAATCTTAAAATAAAATTAAAAAATAAATCTAAAATAAATAAATACAAATTTAAATAATAATATATATAAATAGATAACATATGATTAGAAGCCAGGTTTGAACAATAAAGTGTAAGCAAGGTTTTAGGGACTTTTTATCTATCTGTTGTGTGTTGAAATAGTTAACACTGGGTTGAATATGAAAGAAAGTTCGAGATGTTGTTCAGATAAAGTAAGGAAGAATTACCATCATTTTTAGAAAAGCACGAACAGAGGAAAAGAAGGTCACTCGCATAAATATTATAGATCAACCAAAGCAATATTAATACATTATTCTCCGTGAGAAATGTTCACAGATGGTCTGATAACTTATACTCTGACAAAAGTTCTCAGTACCCATATGGTACAGTCCTACATATATATTCCTTTCAAATAGAATGTTGCTAACATTGAATAATAATAATTGTGAACACCATATATACATACACAAAAAATAACAATGTTCAACTTGCGAGGATTAAAGGGCCGATTACCAGCGGAAGAAACAAGGTCCAAATACAGGATATGGCAAGGTACAACCACAAACAAGGCAAAAGGCAGTAATAAAGAAATAAAATATAAATATATATCTTATGTCAACAAGTTGAGAACAAGAGAAATTATTTCAAATTTTCCATGTAGAGTTGCCTGCATGGAACAACATTAAACATTTCAGTTCCAGTTAAGGTGTTCCTTTTCTTGTGTAAATGTTGAGGCCTAACTATATATGTATTTTTTATTATTGTACTAAATAGTTTCACTCTGGCATAATATGTGCGCTTAAAATGCTCCTAATAAAAAACATGTTTTTTTCTTTTTCCCCACCCACTGCATGTGTGATCCTGAACTTTAAAAAAAAAAAAAAAAAATGTAGAACGCAATATTTATTGACTTCAGCCAAACGCTTTTTTTATGCACAGGAAATTTGGAACAAATAAATGTTCACCAATGTTTTCGGCATTTTCTTAACTTCAGACGTAACTGAGGTTTTAAGAATGTCTGTTACATGAGAGAAATCTTTTTTTTTGCTTTAACAAATTAATAGATATGTAATAATTAAAAACATGTGCTTTCATTTTCTAAACACATATCTAAATGTTGGACTTGTTTTTTTCTCCGTTAAACTAATAAATTAGCTACGCTCAGTGGAAATGTATCCTTACCAGTAAGCCGGTCTCTAATGGGGCAAGCCAAAGTCAATAATGTTTTTATGATAAATTGTTACAATTGGCAAGCAACATTAAAGGCAAATGGATCATTAATTATAACAACATCAAGTCCAAAAATTACAAACAAGGGGATCCACTTGCAGTCTTTCCTACTAACGAGGACGCACACGGGCAGTTCCAGAATAGGTATTAGTAAGACCAATGGTGGTCAATGAGAAACTATAAACCTCCCAATCAGCAATTTCTCTCATTATCATGTAAACAAAACTATTACCTTAGTCTAACCCTAAGCCATGTTGTAAGACTCACCCCAGTTAATGCTCTCAGAAATAAACAGAAAACTCTGAGTTCTGTCTAGAAAGAAATTCTTGGACCAAGGTCTAAATGCGGAGCAATCACCATAGCAACCAATGTAATATTTTTGCTGATTGTTCGGTTTTTAACTTTGCTATAAATTTGCATTTGTAGATAAGCCCATAATATTCTTAAATGTAAGTTTCCTAGCATTTATTAATCGGGCTTCTCAATAAAACACGAAGCACTGAATTCTTATGACTTTAGAACAGCTTTTTAACAGTTATAAGACCTATGATCTATGCTATCGAATGGGCTCTAACTATAGACATACGTGATAAATCACGTGTGGCTCTTATTAGAAAGTTTCATTAAAATGTTTGATTGCAAAGGGCAGCCAAGGATGGGAAATATCATCCCTGTAGTGTACAGACTCAAAGGTCCAAGGATGTTTTATGCCCAGAAATTTGTTTAAATATGAAATATGCAATATATATTGCACTCAAAAGATCCATCTCCTGGGCTCCGACCTCCCACAATACTTTATCTGGGTACCAAAGGATTCCAGACCCATACTGCGGACAGCCTGCCCGGCCATCACCAACTCCATTCACATTTGGGATCAAACATCTCAGAAATACCGGCTGTCATCCTCCCCCTCCCCCCTCATGCCCTATCTCAGAAACAGGGCCTTCCCACCTGGATTAGTGCCACAAGCTTTCAGAAACATTGAACATACGGGCCTGCAGAGAGCTTGCCAACTATATGTGGAGGGTTCCATCATCCCATTTGACACCATAAAGCAGGGACACCACTTAACCCCGGCCGATTTTTTCCGATACCTCCAGATCGCAGACTACGCCAGGCAACCGCACACAAAAAAGGCCGCACTCACATCCCCCACCTTCTTTGAAAACATATGCCTTAGAGAGCAATCTCCCAGAAGCCTAATCACGCTGTTATACGCGCACATATGCTCAGAAACCAAAGAATGGGGCAACCTCACATATACTGATCAATGGGAGAGGGACCTGGGTGAGGTATTAGAGGGAGTGGATTGGCAGGATATCTGGGAGACGGCGGCCGCCTCCTCCATCTGTGTTTCCTTCCAGGAACAATCTTTCAAGACCCTCTTTAGATGGTACACCACCCCAGTACAACTCCATCGCATGCGAAAGACACCCACTGATCTTTGCTGGAGGAACTGTGGTCTGCGGGGCACATACATCCACATGTGGTGGGGGTGCCCCGTCGTCCGCAGGTACTGGGAGGACGTTAGAGACATACTGGGACAGGTATTCCAGAGGGCACCCGCCCTTGACCCGTGGACATACCTCCTGGGCAGACCTATTGACGAATGGCCCAAATATGACCTAAAACTATTCAACAAAATCACATTGGCGGCCAGACGAGCCCTCGCACAACGCTGGTTAAAAATGCAGCCCCCCACCAGGGCAGCGATCCTGGGGAGAATAAAAGATAGTTGCCTAATGGACGACCTCACAGCAAGGGTGCGCAGTACCCAAAAGGCTTTCGAAAGGACGTGGGGACGCTGGAAGGACTGCCCCCTGGCGGAGTAACCGTCCTTGCGCTTGGCGGGGCCGCGGCCCGGGGGGTCCGAGAGGTGGAAGATGCTAGTCTGCTTGGTGCCCTCCCCCCTTCCCGCCGCCCTCTCCCCGCCTCCTTCTTCCCCCCCCCCCGTCCCCTTGGGCTCCCCCCGCCTGCCCGGGCGCCTGGTCCACCCACCCCCCCACCCTCCTTTCTATCTTCACTCTACCTTTCTCTTATCTTCTTACCCGGGTCCTCGCCTTAGACGAGGGCCCGCTTGATACAATATACACATTAAGCACACGCAGGCAATGATAGCACACTGAAGCGAACTATCAGCGCAAACACGCACGAATTCACACGCCAGGCAGGTAGGCGCCAGGGAGTGGAGGGGGGCCCAGTCAGGCCAAAATGTATTTCAGTTCTATCTAGTACAAAGCAGGAGTTGAACGCGGGCTCCACAATACAGGGGACAATTTGCAGCTGGAACAAGTCAGAAGGGCCGTCACCTGTATTTAACATAGTTGGAGACTCCACAGCATCATTAAGAGATATCTCATCGCCCAACGGTACCCCGAAACCCTCCAATAGCGCTAGGATAGGCACCACCGAATGCCTACAGAAACCCACCTTCACGCTCTGGCCACCTGTAATTGACTCAATATACAATAAAAAATTGACAGCACAAAAGTGATGTCCAAGCCCCCTAATAAAGAGTCCTGTGCTACAGGCACTTATTGTAACATAAGATGTCTACCACGCTTATCAACTGTATGCCTATGCTGTAATATGTTATGTTATACTTGACCACGGTTTATGCTTAAACCGGAACATCTTGCCTTGTTCTATAATACTTTGTCAAATAAAATAAAGAATTAAAAAAAAAAAAAAAGATCCATCTCCAACTCCACTTTTTTTTTTTTAACATTCTGAGTGAAGACAGGGGGGTGAATACTTTCATTATTCTACTTTCATGGACAATGCAGAATCCGTACAATAATCATATGGTCACTATTTGAGAATGGGCTATGTTCCTGTCCGTGTGTACAACCGTTTGAATTTTTAAATGTAGATATCCCAACTACCTAACCCTAAATTGTTACATTTAATATAAGCAGAACTTTGCATATTGGCATCAGTTATATCTAGGATCCATCACTATTTGCAGATTGGGTGTTCTTTATAATAATAATGTAACAGGATTCCACGGGGGCTTTACCAGGGATTCTCTGGATACTATCTCTCATTCTGTTAATCATAACTACAGCTGTAAAAGTGGTCACAGAGGAAGCTGTCATGGTCTGTATTCTTTAGATAGCGACCACAGAGTCTGTCCCGGAGTACAAATCCGCAGTGCTAGGTTACAGTTTGGAGTTACCTCGCTCTCAATAAAGCCACATTGTTTAGGAAAAATTATTCGTTCTGAAACCTCAAGAGCTGAAACAGGTTAAGTGTTTGACTAAGCTGTCAAACTTTGGCAGTCCAGTATTTAATAAGAAGCTGAAACCAAATAGGTTTTAGACATGACCTAAAAGTATCTACCAATATCTTTCAAAGAAGTAAAGTACTGTTTGCTCTTGAGGCTGTTCAGAAAATCAAGCTTCTGTGTAACATGTACAAAATATTAAGAGTTTCAGGGCCGTCACATCAAATTGAAAGCCAGTGAAGAAAATTGGAAAATATAATGTGACACATTGGAAATTAAGACACTGAAAATAAATTTTAATTTCACTGCTAGAGAGAACATTATTGAACATCGCTCAATTAGAAATGCAGCCCTTTGCCTTGTTGTCACCTAATGTCAATATATTCTGAAAGAAGAGTTAACTTTGGACGCTAGTGCCATTCTCTAGAGACAATGCAAGGTCCACAGGGGAAGTTTTCAGTGTTAGACCCTAACTGAATTCAGCAACTTGGTGCACTCTGCACTGGACCCAGCACTGAATTCAGCAGGGACAGCTCACTGCGGACTCGGGTGAGAAATAGAATGTGGTTGGAAATAAGTCAAAAACTCTTCATAGCACCTAGGGTTATTTACTTAAGTATAAATTATTGTAAATTCAATCTATATGTAAATGTTTAGATGAAATAACAGTTTTGAAATAATTATTTTTATTAAATTGGAAAAAAAAAACGTCTTCCATATTATCATTATATTAACAATATCTGACAGGTCACGGATTCATTTAAACTTTTAGACCAAATAAAAGAGCAGAAGATAAGAATTTCTAATGTGGTATTTTTGGAGGCTATGTGAGGAACATGCGTGGAAGTGTGGCTAGGGCTGCATAAACAAACTGATTTAACAGTGATATTGCAGGAGAATTATCTATTCACAAAAAAGCATCATTAAGCTAAAGTTCTTTTGGTTCTTATATTGTCCCTTTAATGAGTGCCCCTTTAGCCCCCTATGAATTAAATGACCCCTATAAACTATATGCCAGCATGGAAGGTCCTGCTTATTTACAATCATAAACCTTTTACAGCCATGCAGTAACTAACTGTGATCACTTTTTTTTGGGGGGGGGGGGCAGGTATATGATTCGTAACAGAACAAATTCTTATGACAACATAAATATTAAAGGACCACTCTAGGCACCCAGACCACTTCAGCTTAATGAAGTGGTCTGGGTGCCAGGTCCAGCTAGGCTTAACCCATTCTTTTAGAAACATAGCAGTTTCAGAGAAACTGCTATGTTTATGAATGGGTTAAGCCTTCCCCCTAATCCTCTAGTGGCTGTCTCATTGACAGCCATTAGAGGCGCTTGCGTGCTTCTCACTGTGATTTTCACAGTGAGAGCACGCAAGCGTCCATAGGAAAGCATTGTAAATGCTTTCCTATGCGACGGGCTGAATGCGCGCGCAGCTCTTGCCGCGCGTGTGCATTCAGCCCAGGAGGAGGATCGGAGGAGGAGAGCTCCCCTCCCAGCGCTGGAAAAAGGTAAGTTTAAACCCCTTTCCCCTTTCCAGAGCCGGGTGGGAGGGGGACCCTGAGGGTGGGGGCACCCTCAGGCCACTATAGTGCCAGGAAAACGAGTATGTTTTCCTGGCACTATAGTGGTCCTTTAATTAGCCATTAAGTGGTTAAGATAAAAAACAAAAGCAAACGTCGACAGAGTTCTGGGCTGTTAACGTCACGTGTGCTGGGGGTGCAGCTAGCCCCAACACACAATTACAAATATCTCAAGCAGAAACACTGCACGTACATATTGCTGCCACCATGACCACTTCAAATCACTGAAGTTGTCATGGTGGTTGGAGTAACCCTTTAAACTAGACACACCGACCAATCGTAGCCATCACTTTGAAAAGGTTTTAGATATTTTCACGAATCATCAACTGATTCAAACCTTACACCTACAAAAACACACAACACAAAGATTTTCCAAATAATAAAACCAAGGTGACCTATGTTTTTTCAATTGCAATCTGCTCTTGGGTTTGATGTGAAGCAGAATTCCATGTTTGTATTCAAGGTTGTTTTTTGTTTAGTGCCTTTATTTAACTTCCAGCTTTCTTGGAAGTTCACTCAATAAAACCCTGTATTCACAATGGCTTATTACATAACCACGTGGCTAAAAGAGAAGCTGAGCTTTCTAAAGGAATAATGTGACACACAGCCCAAAGAAAAACTGCACCCAAACATTATAAAGAAAAATCACAATTTAATTTTGCTTACAGTAGACCAACAGAAGTATTCTCCTGATAAAGGCTTCATTTTTTAATTTTTATTATTTTTTTTAAATAAGGTATGGCCGGTTTTTGTTTGCAGGCACCAGCCCAGTGGCTAGCCCATATTTTGCCCTGCATAATATAAACCAGATTGATTCTAAGTCTCTTTGATAGGAATCCACATGATCTACATGGTGTTGGCTTGATGACCCTTTTCTTTCATTTTAAAATTAGTTTCACCAATTTTTCAATTGTAACTTATAATATAGTACTCTATGTTCTTCCAAACACCTTCATTCTTATGAAGTTCTCCTAGCTGCACAAACATTTTATTATGGGTAGATGCCTCTGATCTGATTTAAAAAAGTACAATTTCAACCATTTAGGACACACTAAAAAGGCACGAGGACCTAATTTTAAGTCCCCATCTGCTGTGCTTATACATCACTGTTTATCCCATAAGCTGCGTGCCTTTGCAGGAGGCACACTGCAGAATCCGCAAAGACTAGAGTATTGCAGCAAATGCAAGAACTTGATGTGAATCTTTTATGATTTTAATGCACTGTCTAAATAAAGCATTACATAATGGGCCAACTCCAGCCTGATGTGTTCCTATAAGCTTATAACACAGGAAAGTTGTCTTTGGTAAATGTCTGGAATACTCGGTAATCGCAGGAAAGTTCACCAACATCCAATCACACCACTCTCGACACCGCTCTAGAGTTTGTTGCGCTAGATCCAACACATTTTGCAGTTAATTAGACAGGGGCCATTGCTGAAGGAACCAGATGAGCTTATACAACATTTTTCTTTCTTTCCATTTTTCGGGATACTTTTCAGTAACAATTCTACATTAGCCTGTATTAAAGAGTTTGGCTGCTAATTACAACTTCATCTTGATTTCTTTTTTTTTAATTGGAATAAACTTGGTAACTTCCAGAAAATATGCTCTTACAACAGACAAGAAAACAGTAAGAACCACGCAGTGCCCAGTCACAACATTCACAACATTCTGGGGACTATCTCTTTTTTACAAAACTCCACGGATTGTTGGTCCTTGTAGACAATATCGTAAAATAAAACAATTGGGGGGGGAGGGAATCAGGATAAATAAAATACATAAATAAATGGTCTAATCACAAAGCCAGCAACTGTGCAGAACCAGCATTTGGCCACCAGGATACACTCTACAATTCCTGGTAAAATACTTAAATGCAGATTTTACTATTATAATAAAGATAAAACGTGCACACAGTCACACCAATAGTCACCATATAGTGAATGGGAGAACTCAAAATGACAGTAAAAGATGAAATTCCAAAGCCAGAGCTTGCTGCAAACCCCTGCACCCCACCGTCACCCTCCGTCAGCTCACTGGTCCCCCCAGATATTTTTGTGGCAACTAATGACTATAGCTTCTATACAGCAGTGTTAGTCAATGAATGGCAGCGCTTGACAGATCTAGCTGACAGTGAAAGGGAAATTCGGCTTGGTTCCCTGGCCTGTACTTTGTTTCAGCTGATGCCTGGGTTTGCTACACGCATGGTAATGTCCCTCTTTTTCTATATTTTGTGTTTTGGGCATGGTCCGGCCCCAGGCTCTGCTAGTGACACAGCCCGCCGAGGATTCAGCTGCCTCTGACAGCTGGCTCCAGCTTGTCCACTGTCTAACAGCATTTCCTGACTGGTACCCATAAGGCCGAGCAGCGCTCCGACTCGGTATTAAAGACGCTTTGTGCTGCCTGCAGTCATTAGCAATAGCAGAGAGACGGAGTGGGCCTCCCAATACAAATCTTAACAGAGGGGAAAAGAAACATCTGAACCTGTTAACCCCCTCACACTGTGCCTCCTGCTGAGCATGTCTTTATTTTACTACACTACCTTAACTCTTTCACACACCTACTGCTAGGAATAGAATTATTTTCTTATATAATGTTACTGATTATACCTTCTGATGGATGTACTTTGCTCTATTTAGAAAAACAATCCCATTATTAACTACTAAAAACAGTCAGTCATTCACTTGGCTGCCCTCTGATAATTTAAGGTCACTGGCAGCCAGGTAGTTAATACCACCATTAATGGGAAGATAAGCAGGCATGGGTAGCCCAAACGCAGGGTAAATAATTATCATGAATAATTAAGAAACATTGGCGAACATATTCCTCTTACAAACAGAGAAATCAGGGAGTCTGCAAGAGCCCAAATAAGAGGGATTTTACAGTTTTGTTTTTATTTATTTACAGCAAGACAATGTATGATAGGTAGCGGGTGGGAAAGAATAGAACAGCATTAATTTCTTTGGCAGGCATTATGAAAACCCAAATAAAGCCATTAGAACCTCCAGGAGGAGTCATAAGTAGCTAAAAATAAAAATTAATTATTCTCAGGTTTGCATCATTTTAGTAACATTCACACTCTAATCTTTGGGCTTTATGGGTTATTTAAATGCAGAACGCTGGTAATTTTTGCATTTTCCACCTGCTACAAGTAATAATCTGTTTATTTCAACCGTTATGTTCCTTTTTTAATTTTACCATCTAATTTACATAGAAACATAGAATGTGACGGCAGATAAGAACCATTCGACCCATCTAGTTTGCCCAATTTCCTAAATACTTTCATTAGACCCTGACCTTATCTTATAGTTAGAATAGCCTTATGCCTAATTTCTCCTGTAAATATTAACGCAGTAAACACAAACACATTGCATCGTGACTGTAGAGTTTGCGCACAGTGGGGGAGTCAGTGTAGGTAAATATTACAACTGGTGTTCATCTGCATTTCACGAGTACAGATGTTAAATGGTATAGCTCTCTCCAAACTGTAAAGAGTCTGTGCTTAATTTGGGGGCTGGCAACCCAGCAATTGAAATTTAGTGGGCCCATGTCTAAGCAAACTAGCATTTTGAATGATCCCAAAACATTGTACATACAAAAAAAAATAAAAAATGGACAAATAAATACATAACAAAAGATTAAACAAGCTATGGTATTTAAACATATTTCCAGCAGTAATTTTAAGTGTATGCATCCTTACGACAAATGACTAAACTAAAATACAAGCTAACCAGTAACTTATCTAGCAAGTTAACCAGCTACTTACCTAGCAAGCTAACTTACCACATAGTGTATTAAGGGACATTAAATTGATGCCATCATCCATCGTCAAAGGTTTGTTTAGCTATGACCTTGCTCATCCTCTCTCATTAAATGGTTTAATGAGGATTTAAAATCAATCAGACTTTTTTATTTTATTTGTTTTAGTAACCTAAAATAGTTGCACATCACCCAATTAAAGTGTTTCCTGGTGAATAAGTGGCCTAAATGAAGGCCCCAATGAAAGTAACGTTTTTTGGATATGTGGCTCCAATAAGAGTATTGTTTGGTATAAACTTAGCCTTAATAAAAGTAATGCTTGGTATACACGCAACCTCAATAAAAGCAATGCTTGGTATACACGCAATCTCAATAAAAGTAATGCTTGGTATACACGCAGCCTCAATAAAAGTCATGCTTGGTATACACGCAGCCTCAATAAAAGTCATGCTTGGTATACACGCAACCTCAATAAAAGTAATGCTTGGTATACACGCAGCCTCAATAAAAGTCATGCTTGGTATACACGCAGCCTCAATAAAAGTCATGCTTGGTATACACGCAGCCTCAATAAAAGTCATGCTTGGTATACACGCAGCCTCAATAAAAGTAATGCTTGGTATACACGTAGCCTCAATAAAAGTAATGCTTGGTATACACGTACCTCAATAAAAGTAATGCTTGGTATACACGCAGCCTCAATAAAAGTAATGCTTGGTATACACGCAGCCTCAATAAAAGTAATGCTTGGTATACACGCAGCCTCAATAAAAGTAATGCTTGGTATACACGCAGCCTCAATAAAAGTAATGCTTGGTATACACGTAGCCTCAATAAAAGTAATGCTTGGTATACACGCAGCCTCAATAAAAGTAATGCTTGGTATACACATGGCCTCAATAAAAGTAATGCTTGATATACACGCAGCCTCAATAAAAGTAATGCTTGGTATACACGTGGCCTCAATAAAGTAATGCTTGGTATACACGCAGCCTCAATAAAAGTCATGCTTGGTATACACGCAGCCTCAATAAAAGTCATGCTTGGTATACACGCAGCCTCAATAAAAGTAATGCTTGGTATACACGCAACCTCAATAAAAGTAATGCTTGGTATATACGTGGCCTCAATAAAAGTAATGCTTGGTATATACGTGGCCTCAATAAAAGTAATGCTTGGTACACACGTGGCCTCAATAAAAGTAATGCTTGGTATATACGTGGCCTCAATAAAAGTAATGCTTGGTATATACGTGGCCTCAATAAAAGTAATGCTTGGTACATACGTGGCCTCAATAAAAGTAATGCTTGGTATATACGTGGCCTCAATAAAAGTAATGCTTGGTACACACGTGGCCTCAATAAAAGTAATGCTTGGTATACACGCAGCCTCAATAATAGTAATGCTTGGTGGAAAATGTGCCATCAATAAAATAAATATTTGGTGAATAATAGATAAGTGGGCCCAATGAACGTAAAGCTTTTGGATAAGTGGACCAATTTCCCTTGTAAGACTTTCTTTGTAAATTGTATCAAGGACCAGATCAGTAAATCTCAAAATCCCAGCACAGCCTGCACATTTACACCAATGCTCTCCTCCAAGAGACTCCACCAGTCCCACCAGTCCCATATCCACCGCACTAATAGAAAAATGCCCAGGCACTGCATCATAAACAAAATGGAACACTTCCAATTTTTCTCTCATTTTTTAATAATAAATTACACTTTTATTACATTTTGCTCTTTACATGAATGGATTTTAAAGAGGAAATCAGAAGCTTTCCATTTCATTCCTGCTGCAGTACCTTGACATTTATCAATTTGTCCCCCATTTCCCTTGCCTGGATACTCACAGTGCGGGCTTTCCTTGGCTCCAGCTCTCAGGAGGGTCCTTGCAATAGGCACATTATTTGTCATAATTGCAATGTCAAGTGGAGTTAACCCTTCACTGTTGGGAGTGTTTAGATCCAGTTCCTCTGACGTGTACTGATACAGCAGAATCTGTACAGCGTCCAGGTCCTGCTGCTCCACTGCCTCGAACAGGGCTTCATTGCACTGAAAGTTCTGTGAACAAGAAGAAAAAAAAGAAAAACATTTATTAAGCCACAGTATTAAAACTTCACCTGCTTTACACGGCTTACCACATACACATAATCACAAATTCTGATGCACAGCAAATGATGTCTGTGTTCCATGCTCAGCAGCCTGAATTAACATGGTAACACTCACAACAATATGTACTAAATCTTTACATCAATCAATATATCAGCACATGGCCAACTGTTCTCCAATCCCGCCAGTCAGTAGTGCTTTAGTGGGAATTTGTTAAAGCTAGATAGCAGAACATAAATTAACAAGTGCAACTTACCCTATGACACCATCACGCAATGCTGCTGCATTAGTGCCTTTTGACCCCTTGCGCTATATTACATGGAAAACACATCTAGAATAGGGAAACATCTATATGTAACCTGCTACATAGAGTAAAATTGCCTGCAAGGGTGTGGGGTCTTTTTTTTTTAATTGCTAATAGAAAGCAGGAGTGAAATGAAGTACTGATTTATTTTTACGTTTTTGTGCACTGAATCTCAAAGGAATATAGTAGTGCTGAACATATGTTTCTAAATTTCATGTAGCTAATTTACTAGTTAAGGTTGTTAGGTTTGTAAAACTCCCAATCACATATTGTTAAAGGTTTTTAACATAAAATAGGAATAGAAGCAATGTTTACAGGAGATTCAGCATGAAACACACATGTTCCCTGCAATACTACACAACATAAAGGGCTCTCCAATTTACCCCGGATTACGGCTTTCTGCAAAATATACAAACACCATATGGAACCCTGTAAGAGACACAGCCAGGGAGATGTCAGTACATGTCTTCGTATCACGCACAATATAGCGTCAAAAAGGTTCGCTTTGATTTCTCTACAGAGGTAGAACTGATAAGGACATTTTCTGCTGCCCTTCTAGTGAAACCTCTAGGGGTAATAAACTTTCGGGACCAAGAATAGGGACAGGAAGATCTGCACCTGATCTCTCTACTGTCTATTACAGACCAAGAGACAGTATGTCAAAACCTCTGCTGTCTAACCACTCTTCAGGTATCTGTGAATCTGTGACTTCTGGTAAAACCTGTATCACTCCTCTCTAATAAGACTGAAGAATAGAACATTACATTACTTTGTTTTATGTCTGTAACACATGATAGATGCATGCCCATGCTATGTAATACAGCTGGCAGTGGAGAGATCTGTGCCTGCTAGCAGGCATACCACATTCTGTGAGCACTGCGTGAAACATATCTCCCCCAGGAGACATCTTTCTGGATCTCTATAGCGCTTTAAAGAGATACCCGGGTCTGCTAGCAGGGCACATCTCACACAAAGCTATTACAGACAGAGGGATAGAACCTCACTTCCTGTGTCTGCTATCATGCAATGCTTTGATGAGAGATTTGTGACTGTTGGGGTTGCAGTAGCTGCAGTTCATGAACACAGTCGTAATTAAAACCCCATCTCTCACTGGAGCTATAATTATGGAATCAGGTGTTGCCCATTGTATTATGGATGCCCAGAGACTATTTTTTTTATTTACTTATAATTTTGTCACCAGAAACCTCTTTCCTGACGCAACTCTTTCGTTGTCATTATATCTCAATGACAGTTAATAAGTGCTTACATAATGTGATCTGTCAAACAAAGCACAATGTCCCAGAGCTCTGCGAAGGTTAAATCCCAAACTAATAATGTTCAGGCCTTGAATATTACTGCACACTTGTAACAGAAAGTATTAGATTCTGTGAAGGCTATTTACAGAGAAAAAAAGCTCAAAAGACAACAGCTTTTCATAACATCGCACAAGATAAAAATCAATTTATTAACACAAAGTTTATTCTTCTCATGTAGTACAGGTTATTAGTAATGAACTATTTATAACATCTGTTCTGTAAGGGTTATCTACCTACCCCAGTGCAGCAAGCCTGATAGCTCCTATGGATTCATTATGCCTACACACAAAGCTACTGTTTTAACATTATATGTTTAAAGTGTATTTAGCGGAATAGCAGCCTCTATACATCTGCAGAAGGTAATAAGGACACATTGTAGTTTACGGTGGGTAATAATGGTCTTGCATAGGTAGTGTTCGAACAGGCAGACAGTTATAAATGCTATGGCACAAGCCTTACGAAGGTCATACAGAGAGAGACTTTGTATTTTTAGCTTAACAATCCATTCCAGACACCCTGCAGAGCCATGAATAAATAGCTTACTTCAGCCAAAGAGATAGACTGAAAGCCAACCAAAGATCTGTATTGTAGGCCATGTCCAAGGTTCTACCCCAAACAGATTCATCATATCTACCTCCACACACAGACTGCCTGTATTACTGCTCGCACTGCCTGAGGCTCTGTACAAAAACAATGCACTTTTCATTCTACCCCCTCCCTGGGTCAGGGGAACATTGGCAAGTTTCTCTGAGCAAAGCAATGAGTTTTAATCGGAGCTTCTGATCAAGATCAGGCTGGGTGTGTTTGAAAGTGGAACAGTTGCTTCAGAAGAAAAAGAGATCTTTTAGTAGTGCCTTTATTTTAATAGGAAATACTAATAAAAAAGCTATACAGGGACTGTAATCAGTCTTAACCATTCCTATCACATGTTATCAACCAGGCAATAGTAATAAAGAGGATATACAAGGACTGTAATCATGCTTTAGATACTTATCTTCACTTGAGGATATTCTAATTGATATGTAAATTCAGGATACTAAGACACAGTTTAGATTTAAAGGACACTATGGTAACCAGAACAACTACAGCTTAATGTAGCTGTTCTGGTGTCTACTGCCTGTCCCTGCAGGCTTTTCAATGTAAACACTGCCGTTTCAGAGAAAAGGCAGTGTTTACATTGCTGCCTATGGACACCTCTAGTGGCAGTCACTCAGAAGGCCACTAGAGGTGCTTCCTGGGTCAGTGCTGTACAACACACTCTGCATGGAGATGGTGAACATTTCTCATAGATGCATTGATTCTATGAGGAGATGCTGAATGGCCAGTGCGGCGTTTGGCTCTGCTCCCCGGCCCGCCTCCTTGGCCAAGATCCAAAGGTAAGCATTGGATTCAGTACATTCTGTACTGATGATCTCAGCCAAGGAGTCAGTGGCAGAGCCAGCAAACTGATGGAATAAAGGCGAGTTTTACAGCTTTTAAGGGGTATAAGGGAGGAAAGATCTAAACAGTGTGTTTAGTGTTTTGTATTCCTGACCCTATAGTGTTCCTTTAACAATAATTTAAAGGCAAACATAGCATGTACAGACTTGCAAGCATCTTCTAGCACAGCACTGGGTAGCAAGCATATATTTTAGTTAATTCCAGGAGAAGAATCTGAGTTTCTCTTTCAATAGCAGACAATAAAATGATTTTAATGCCTTATTTATTAGCTAAATTTCTCTACTGCTTTGGAAATAAAGCATGAAATGATCTGTATATCTTCTTTTACCTTGAGCTTATGATGAATATAATGATTCCTATGCCAAGAGAAGAAACAAATATATCTGCTCCAGACGTCGGAACAAAGTTAGATGTGAGAAATGGTATAATTATTAGAATTCAGTATCTATCCAGTAAGCCCCTAAACATCACAGATATGTATAAAGAGATCTCATACATATTAAAATGTGTTTTGTTCATGATATGTAGCCAGATATTAAACAAAGCTAAATAAGAAGAAAGGCTTAGTAATGTACTTTGAGAAAAGGAACTGAATAATAATAATACAAATATTCTTGATGTAGCAAAGAGTTTAGAAGGAGGGATGGTTCTTGGTGTAAGGATCAAGTTGCGAGACCATGATAACCCCCTTTCCAGTCTGGGATAGATACATAGTGGTGCCTGACAACAATGTAGCAGTTGTATCCCTTGACTGGGGGATTGAGCTCTGAAATAGATGAAGGGGTTTAATTGGTAGTAAACTCTCTAAATCCCAATTCTTACACCACCCAGACTCATAATACTAATACCTGCATAGTTTTTGTTCTGCAGTTTTAAAAGCTGTATAGTTTCCACTTTATCTTACTCTGCTCAGCAAGTGCAAAGCATTAAAATGATTTTTTTCTGATTTGTATAAAGTCTATGCCACTGTCAGATTCATTTTTTCACAAGTCATCCAGGTGGTGTGCCTGGCCAGTAGATCACAGATAACGTCACTCTTCCGCAAGATACTAGCACAACAGTCCAACATTTCTATCATTGATCATAACATCCAACTCGAAAATGTAGAAGCCCTTGAGTACATAGGGCTTCATTTCACCTTTATTTGAGATTGGGAACAACACCCTGGTGGATGTTATGCAAAGTGCAGGGATAGTCTGTATTTTCCATTTCAAAGACATGATGTCACACCTGACTCTATTTACCTCTATTCTGCAATGATTGTTACCCACTTAGAATAAACATGTACCCTCCTGATGTTTCTAAGTTCTTGATATCAGCTTCCATCAATATAAGCCAGCATTTAAAAGATCAGGGCAACAAAAGGGTCTTTTAAGGTGATTTAGCCTGCAGGAGTTACCTAATATTTCAAAGTGGTGTGTGTAGGGACCCCTGAGATCAAAAAGGCACATAAAGAGTAGCAATTTTAACCCACATTTTTGTACAATAAAACCATCCTTTGTGTTATTAGATTGCATGATAACAACCAAAATACAATACTGGACTACAAGCCTACATGATAAATGAAAAATAAATGCAATAACTTTTATTGATAACAATGAATGCAACGAATACACAGATATTTAAAGTCCAATACACTAAACAATTTGAGATGGGTCAGTCTAAAAGCTGGGTAAAATCAATCCGTTTCATGGAACTAGAAATCAGAACCTTATAGATTATATTTAATTTTATAATGCATAATGTTTAGAGTGTGTTTTGTGCATTGCACGATGGGTGTAACAAGAGCAACGTATGTGAAAGGAGATGGTCTCAAAACATACTGAGCCAAATAAGTAGCCAAAAGAGCAGCAAGTATCGAACAATCAGTTCTATATCTTACCGCAATAGCTGGTCCACCTTCCTGCTTCTAATTCTTTTCCAATTCCAAATAATACCTAGCAAAATGCATTACATTTCCTGTTACAGAGTAAGACTGAACACACATTCATATTGTTTGATAGACATGTGCAATTCGTTTCGGTCCGAATGTGAATTCGGACGAATTGCGGGCAATTCGGACATTCGGGTACTTCCGAAATTACCGAATTGCCGAAGTTGCCAAGTGCCGAAGTTCTGAAGCACAGTATTGCCTAAGTACTAATATACTTACCCAGTGGAAGAAGAAGAATGTTACACTGTATACAATTTTAAATAAAAAGTATACAAACATAGTCAGGATTCAGCTGTAAGCATTTGCAACACTTACAACAATCAAGTAACATACATTCATATAAAATGTAAGTTACTTAGCCAGTCAATGCAAAGACAGGAATGAATAAGTAGATAGCTCTCTAATACCGTGGGAATTAGGGAGTTATCTACTAAAAGGCTGAAAGACCTGAATTGGTCTTTCAGCCAAATTTACTAATACTAAGTAAAGATTACTTAGTATTAGTAAATTATGCCCCTACTCGTTATACCACGAGTAGGGGCATGTCTATTAAAAGTCCCCCCTCCCGAGCCCCCACCGTGCCGCACGAGTGGGGGCTTCTAACCTGAAGGGGGGACCTATTGCCCCCCCCCGGCCCACACCCCTGAACGGCGGGTGGGGGCCCTAAAGTAAAATAAGGAGGGGGCTATTGTCTTCCACCCGGCCCACAGCCATGAGCGGTGCGTGGGGACCTAAACTAGAATAGGGGGGACCTTTTGTCCTCCTCCCCGCCCCCACCCCTGAGCGGCGCGTGGGGGCCCTAAAGTAAAATAATTGGGGGGGGGGGGGCTGTTGTCCTCCTCCTCCCTGGCCCCCACCCCTGAGCAGCGGGTGGGGGCCCTAAATTAGAATAAGGGGGGGGAACCTAATGTCCTCCCCCTGGCCCCCACCCCTGAGCGGTGGATGGGGGCCCTAAATACTAATAAAGGGGGGGGGACCTAATGTCCTCTTTCCTGTTCCCCACCCCTGAGCGGTGAGTGGGGCCCCTAAATACTAATAAGGGAGGGGGATCTATTGTTCTCCCCTCTGGCCCCCACCCCTGAGCGTTGGGTGGGGGCCCTAAATAAAAATCTACTCCCCCAGGTGACTAGGGGTCCCCAAACCACTAGTCACCCCTTCCCAAAAAAAAACTAACTCCTACTTACCCCCCTCACCCTAAAAATAATGAAGGGGGACCATTAACTAAGTACCTGTAAAAAAACAAACAAAAACTAAAACTTACCATTTGATGTTGGGGGCCAGGGGGGAGGACAATAGGGAGGGGGGTGACTAGGGGTTTGGGGACCCCATGTCACCTGGGGGGGGGGGAAATATTTATTTAGGGCCCCCACCCCTTTTTTACTTTAGGGCCCCCACCCACCGCTCGGGGTAGGGGCCGGGGGGGCATTAGGTCACCCTTTTAATTTTAAAAGCCCCCACTTGCGCGTTGCAGGTGGGGGCTCGGGAGGGGGGACCCTCTTCTTTTTTTTTTTTTAAACAGTGAGCAGCCGCAGGCTGCTCACTGTTTAATAGACATGCCCCTACTCGCGGTATAGCGAGTAGGCGCAAAATTTACTAATACGAAGTAATTTTTACTTAGTATTAGTAAATTTGGCTGAAAGATCAATTTAGGTCTTTCAGCCTTTTGGTAGATAACTCCCTAATTCCATGGGAATTAGGGAGTTTTCTACTAAGCGGCTGCAAGAGAAGTCCCGAAGTGCCGAAGTCTCGAAATTCCGAAATGCTGAAGTTGCCGAAGTTCCGAATTGCGGAATGCCGAACCAAACCGAAAACTTTCCCCATGCACTTGCCTATTGTTGGATTTTTTTTTTTCTTATTTGCTGGTGCCATTTCAATAGGTGCTACTCTTTATTGACAGTTTATTTGGAGTGTTATCATTTGCAATCAAATATCTGGGGACTGGTGGAGGAAGTATAATGTGCAGATCCGGATTAAAGGGACACTATAGTCACCAGAACAACTACAGCTTATTGCATTTGTTCTGGTGAGTAGGATCATTCTCTTCAGGATTTTTGCTGTAAACACTGTTTTTTCAGAGAAAATGCAGTGTTTACATTACAGCCTAGTGATAACTTCATTGGCCATTCCTCAGATGGTTGCTAGAGATCCTTCCTATCTCAGTCTTGCCTAGTTTGAATCACAACATTCAGTATATCCATCCTCTGCATGCAGACACTGAACTTTCCTCATTCATTGATTCAATTCATCTCTATGAGGAGATGCTGATTAGCCAGGGCTGTGTTTAGCTTGTGCTGGCTCTGGCCCTGATCTGCCTCCTTCACAGTCTCAACCAGTTCTATGGGGAAGCATTGTGATTGGCTCAGACCACCACTTCTCATGATATCAGCAGACATGGGCAATTCACAGGCAAACAGGGGCAGAGCCAGCAGCTTCAGGCTTGAATAGAAGTAAGATGTTACTATATTTACAGAGGCAAGAGAGGGTCAGAGGGGCCAGGTGGTGGTTTTAACACTATAGGGTCAGAAATTTATGTTTGTGTTCCTGACCCTATAGTGCTCCTATAACATAGGGGTGGGTGGAGCTCCAGGCTTATTCTGCTGTGAAAGGCCTACACTAGTGGCTAACTTGTCGTTCTTGAGGCTTGCTCCTCCCTCTCCTCCTGATTGAGCTCTGGATGAGCTGCAGACTAAGACTAGCTCTCTGATGTCATCAGATGATGTATTTACAGTCTGCAGTCAATCAGAACTCTTGAAGGAATGAGAGGATGCTGGGCATGCTGATGGAGACTGCAGGGAGGAGAGGGATACATGGTAGGTTAAAAAAATAACTATGACACAGTTATACTCTACATGCTCTACATTTTAAGGCTCTGTTGCTGTGGTCCTGAACCTGGCTGAGTTTGATGAGAGTTGCAAGCCAAAGGAGCTGCATTGGTTGACAAATTGAGAAAAGCTCATCAAATGCTGTTGTGGCATACAAAAGTATGTTGTAGTGAATTAGGGATAACCACACACGAGAAGGATTTGGGAATTGTTATAGACAACAAATTAGGCAGCAATATGCAATGTCAATCTGCAGTTGCTAAGGCCAGTAAGTTTTTTCATTTATAAATAGGGGCATAAATTCTCGGGATGAAAATATAATTTTGACTCTATATTAATAGCTGGTAAGACCAAACCTTGAAAATGCTGTGCTATTTTGGGCACCTGTTCTAAAGAAGGATATCATGGCACTAAAAAAAGTGCAGACACAAGCTACAAGATTGATGAAAGGAATGGAGCATTCGTAAATCTCTTTCGTTTGGAAAAACCTAGCTTCAGAGGGGATATGATAACATTATACAAATTATATTCAGGGCCAGTACAAACCATTGCAAATCTATTCATAAACAGGGCTATACATAGGACACAAGGTCACGCATTTAGGCTGCAAAAAAAGGAGATTTAATCTATGGCAAAGAAAATGTTTTTTTTACAGTAAGAACTATAAGGATATGGAATTCTCTGAAGAGGTGGTTTTGTCAGAGTCCATACAGATATTTAAACAACAATTGGATAAATACTTCCAAAAACATAACATACAGGGATATAATTTCTAATTAGTGGGGTAATAGCTGCTTGATCCAAGGAGATATCTGACTGCTATTTTGGGGTCAAGAAGGAATTCTTTCCTAGTTTGTGGCAAAATTGGAAGTGCTTTGGATTGGGTTTTTGCCTTCTTTTGGATCAACAGCAAAAACATATGTGAGTAGGACTGAACTTGATGGACGCAAGTCTCTTTTCAGCCATGTAACTATGTAACTCGAAACTCAGTCAGTGGAGAGTCTGAGTTATACTGTAAATGAATATATAATGGGAATGGAGTGTAGGTAACTGACATGTGCAGTGTGTTTTCAAGGAATTACAGAGTGGGGACAATACAGAGCCTTCCTGCAGTGTAATGTGCAGTGTATACTGGGATATTACAGAGTCTCCCAGCAACGTCTAGTACAATGTTTCCCAAACCAGTCGTCAAGACCCACCAACAATCTAGGCTTTGTAAGTATCTCTATTGGAATAAAACAGGAAGATACATGTTACTCTCGGACTGTTGGTGGGCCATGAGGACTGGTTTGGGAACCACTGCTCTAGTGTGTACTGGGGTATTACAGAGTTCTCTTTCCCTCCCAGTTATGTGCTGTGTGTACTAGGATATTACAGAGCCCTCACTAATGTGCTGTGTGTACTAGGATATAATAGAGCCCCCAGTAATGCACAGTGTGTGCTGGGATATTACAGAGCCCCCAGTAATGTGCAGTGTGTACTAGGATAGTATAGTGCCCCCAGTAATGCACAGTGTGTGCTGGGATATTACAGAGCCCCCAGTAATGTGCAGTATGTACTGCAGGGCTAGATTAAGAGCCCAGTGGGCCTGGTGCTAACATTTATGATGGGGCCTAATTACAGAATCTTATCGACCAAAAATACTAAAACAGTCATACCTCTCAAGCGTCATGTATCTGATGGAGTTGGTGTTGGAGGGAAACTCAAAGGATGCAGCTATAAGAAAACACATACTCTATGCTAATATCTTTATCTAATTTATGCTTTCATCTTTCAAATAAATCCATACCCCCTAACAGGAGTGTCCAGTGAAGCAGGAAGTCAATGGGCAGGGTAAAAGGGTGGGTCATAGACGCAAATCACGTGACCAGAACTGCCAAAAGGGGCGAACATGCCCAAAAAGGGGGCATGTCTGTCCAAAGAATTGGAAGGCCAGCCTGGCATCAGTGCCTCTATATATCACAGTGTCAGTGTCCCCATGTCGCCCAGTCCCCTAGTCTCCCAGTGTCTGTGTCCCCATTTCTTCCAGTGTTCCCATGTCTCAGTGTGTCCTGTGTTACTAGGATACTAGGGGACACAGAGATCCGGGGACACTAAGACACTTAGGAGACATAGGGGCACTGAGACACTTGGGGACACTGGGAGACATGGGGGCACTTGTGGATACAGACATGGGAACACTGGGAGACATGGATACACTGGGAGACATGGGGACACAGACATTTGGGGACACTGGAAGACATGGGAACAGTAAGAGACATGTGGACATAGACACTGGGAGACTAGGGGACACGGAGACACTGGGGACACTGGCTGGGAGACATGGATACACTGTGTACCTAGTGTCTGCGTGTCCCAATGTGTCTCCCTATGACTCACAGCGTCCCCATGCATCTCAGCGTTCCCATGTCTCACAGTGTCCCCACGTCTCCCTGCTTCCCCTCCCCATCCTTCACATACCTGAGCTGTAGTCTGTCTCTGCAGGCTCGGAGCTGCGGTCTGGACTCTCTGTGCTGTATAGCTGCTCCCCTGCGTGTCAGTGAGTAGAGAGAGGCAGGGAGATGCTGTAACGTCCTTTCCCTGCCTCTCTCCACACACAGTGACCCCTACTGGCCGGCGCTGGTATTGCAGAGTAATCTCCGTTTATACTGAGGAAACTATTTGCATTTGTATTGCCGGTATCACGGCCAGGCAGCCTCAAATACCAGCTGTGCCTTAAAATACCAGTCAGTTGGCAAACCAAAGAGTAGTGTGTAAAAAAAAAAAAAAAAAAAAAAATTGTAAAAATGTTTAATTTTTATTTTTAAATGGGCCTGTTCCATGGGCCTGGAGCGGCAGCTCCATCAACCCTTATGTTAATCCAGCCCTGATGTACCGGGGTATTACAGCATCCCCCCCTCCCCCCAGTAAAGTGTAGTGTGTAACATAGACCACCAAAGGGGGAGGATCATGAATGGCAGCAGGAAGGCTAGGAAGGCAAAACACATAAAAATGTAGGAAAAGGGAGATAAAAGCCAAAATGATCCCCAAATACCCCAGCTCACTGATGTTCACTGTCCCATTAACCCTTTAAATAAGGTTAGAATGTTAAGAAAACTAGTATTCCGAGAGACAGCGAAGGTAACGGTCAGAGGTGTACTTTGTGAAGTGACTTGCATAGGTTATGGTAAACAAACAATTACCTAAGGAAACAATACAAACACAATTTAAATGTCAGAGTACTGGGTATATCATTTACAAAGATTAATGTTGCTTACCACAGATGGTTTACGGAAACGGTCAGCTCTGGCTCTGAAATAGGCCTCATCGAACGAGGAGTGGCTCCCTTTCAGCTTTTCAGACAGATTTCGATACAAACGTTTTGCTGCATTTGGAGAAGATGGGGCACTTATTTTTTTAGACTGTGTAAGCTGGAGGTTTTGCATCTGTTGTGTCATCTTTGTGTGGAAAATCCTAAAAGAGAAAAAAAATGGTTATTTTTGAGCAAATTTCTAATTTTTTCTTTTGGAATTTTTGTTAAGGACACACATTATATAAATTTGTAAAGCACTATGGAAGATGTTGGAGCCATATGATTGATGTTAACAGTAATAATTTTACATACATTAAATTTGATAAAAAATTAAATAAAGACACAAAAGTAGAGGGCATATCAATGCTTGTAAGTTGAAAATAACACACATGAATTAGCAGAAGAAGACTTGATGATCTAAACTGTAGAAACGACAGAAGCATAATAAATATATAGTTTGCCAAAATCTCTACAAGGGTTACACTTGCCCTGGGAGAAGAAACAGAGACGGAAGTAAGGGGCAGAAACTTGGAAGGGAAACTAGGAGGAACATGCGGGGAGAGACAATATTTATTGTATTTCAAGTTGCCCTTGTGTACCATTGGTCCCATGCTAGGAAGATCTTTCTGAATTTCTCCTGGGAACCCAGCATTCTATGGACCATCCTATTATGGTTGGATACTGCTCAACAGAAGAGGATGGGGGAGGGGTCTCTGCCAATTTTAAATGCCTCACTATATTGGTTTGAGCTGCTAGAATAATGTTCAGAACCCTGAACTGATCAATCAAACATATCCAGAAGGAAACACTGTGGAGAAAGCAGCAACTTGATATGGGTGAATTCCAGAATTAGCATTTTTAGAAGACCAACACAAGAATAAGTGTGAGCATTCCACCAAAAAAAAAAACACATTATGATATTATTTATGTGACTAAACAACCAATGGGTAAAAAGGAAAAACTGTTTAAATATTTTCCACCTGCTTTTCTTCATAAAGCTATGAAGTGTGGAATTACTACGGAACTCACAGCGGGTCACATGGGAGAAAATGCGCTGGGGGAAGAGGGCTCCTCTGATACCTCTTATGATGCCTATCTTGATTTTGGAGAGGGAGCTTCAATGGGCCCATTATCTGTGCAAAAGGCCACAACACCTCAGACTGGCGAACCAGTTACTGCAGACCTGCTAAAAAGCATGTTTGCTGAGCTCCGGCAGAACTTGGCAGCAGACATGGCCTACTTTAAGGATGCCCTTAAATGCACCGCTAAGAGGCTCACTCTCCTCAAGGCTTTGACAAGCACCCACGATACGTGACTGCTGAGAAGGTGGAAAGCCCTGGAAGACCAAAGACGCAGACCCAACTTAGAATTCTGTGGGGTTACTGACACCATAGGCCTCTCTGATCTCCTACACTTCATGAAGCACTTGTTCGTCACACTGCTACAGCCTAAACAGGCCAAAATTGTGAAGCTGGACAGAATGTTTCACCTGCCAAAACCGGTGAACGCACCCCCAACTGCCACTGCGGTTTCAGACAATCCATGAAAAGGCCTCACTGTTAACAGCTGCCCGAGGGAGTACTCCACTTGTATTTAAGGACTCTCACATCTAGTTGTTCCGGGATCTAACAAAGAGCACTCTTAGCTGACAAAAAAAACGCTTCAACCATACCTACAACACCTGCTCTCCAAGAATATTCCTTATCGATAGGGTTGCCGAGGCTACTTATATTTGTACACCAAGGGACTACCTACTGGCCAGGAGCCCACACGAACTGGACTCAAACGTATGCCAGTTAGGCCTGAAGGAACCACAGCAAGCGAACAGCACAAGTCTGTCCAGACTGGACCCCTCTAAAGTAGCAGAATTCACCACTAGACCTTCTCAGCGCATCTTACCAGAAGGATAGACCACCATTGAGGCACAACCTGCTCATTCTTCAGGGTGCCACACTTTCCGTCACCATGAACTGGGTTTCAAGTCTACATAGCCTACAACGTTACTATTCTTTTAAGTTTCCTTTTATGTTTCTCAATACTTTGTGATCTCTTAATGGGTAGATTTACACTCCTAATCTACTGTTTACCGTTACATAAAACGTTAATGATGCATACTTGTGGTCAACCGCTAGAAATAGTTCTACATTAGCTGTCTCCAATACCACTCCCTCTACAATAATGCTAGAGGGAACTTTGTTTGTCCGATGTAAGGCCCTGGAGGGGATGGCCCCATGTAGCACATAATTCCCAGTGAGTTACATATATATTTTGCGATAATCTAATGTGCCCTAGAGGGTTTGCAACTTCATAATTACTTTAATGTGATATATTGTCTTTTAACTCCTATAAAACCTCATTCTGCAAGTTTTCAACACAAGCCAATTTCTGGATGTTACCGGTCATATGTCAGTCCTGTTTGGCAATAGCCTATTAACGGTCTTACTCTCATGTGGAATGATATATAAATAAATAATAATAATTAAAAAAAAGGTATGAAGTGTAAATAATAGACAAGGGGAGGGAATGATACCAGTTAGATATTAAAATTGTAAGGACCCACCAGGGATCCAAGAGCACCATTTTGGTAACCGTCCTAATTTGTTCTGTCCTCCGTGAAATGCCAGTAGTTAAAAGTAACTACTATAGATTGATCCCATCATCTCCCAGGGACACATAATAATAAATAATGCTGTTTATTTACTTCTGTTTAGTTTAATGTGATACATACAGCATGTTGAAAGCTACACATAATCTTCATATATTGCCAATGTTGTAAAAATGTCTAAATGATTTATCTACAAAATTTCCTATAGCCTTTATTATAATGACTCTTTTTATTAGGCCATTTGAAATCTTTTCTAACAATATTGAATCATTTGGGAAGCATATTAAATCGAGGCCATAGTCTTTCTGGAATTTAATATCAGGTAAGAAAAAAACCCACTTCTTAATGTTACCAGCAGTGAGGGCCCCTAATCTTCTTCCATCATTTGCTGGTAGAATTGGGAAAGAAATCATGAGAAAGGAGGTGAGATAGGCAGAAAATGCCCCCAGCATAATAAATGTCACAACAAATAGGCTGAAATCCATTATTAAACATTAACAGAAAGTATCCCCATCAATAAATCAGTTTAGTCAGTATGGTGACAACACACAAAGGGGTAGTCTTTTACTATTAGGGCATGATAAACAGAGGTGCAAAATAAGGTATGGAAAGAGAAACAGAGCAAAAGTTAAAATATTTTAAAACAACTACATTCCAAGTTAAAACAAAGTAAATAAAGCTTCATGTACTGACACAGGCTCAGCCTGCAGAACTGATGAGCATGTAAGACAAGGTGGCATCTTTGCAACGTCTTTTATGAAAGCATAAATCCATGTGTGACAGTCAGCCTGACACCCTGACCGGTTACCTCTGTCAATCGCTGCTTCCTAGTAATCCTGGAGTACCGGACACCATAACCACCATAAACCCCCACAGCCAGCGTTACAGCTTGGTTGGGGTCTCGCTGTCCTCCACCCACGCTGGACCCAAGACCAGGATCCAGCTTCCAGTGGGTAGACCTCTACTAGTCCAGAGAGTAAAGCAGGATGCTTTTACAAAAGCAAGTTTTGTAATCCAAGGGAGTATAGTGATTATAGCAATCCCCAGAGTGAATATAGCTCTCCAATCCCCCGAACATGAGCCTAGACTTCATGAAGGGTAAAACTAATCTGTTTAATGGCAGCCACAAATTGCCTTATATGCAGGTCACCATGCAAGGGGCACTCCCTCATGGACCTGAGAGTAGACTACAGTAAAAACATACACCAAATTACATTGGCTCTCAGGTCCAGGACACTTCCATACAAAATAGGTCAATCCCTCCCCTGTGCCTGGGAGATAATTGAGTCAAGCGCGGTATTAAACTAAATTATCTCCAAGCACAGAAAACAAATTTTTGCAAAACCTCAAAAATACCTTTAAACACACAAAATCCTCACAAAAGTTACATCCCCTGATAGCCCCGATCTAGGTGACCAACATATCCAAAAATCACCCAGATCGGCTCAGGGGTTCAGGAATTTCCTGAAAATCATTATTTGACCGACTGCACGCATGGTCCCATGCCCAAAACAGGATATTGCTCCCTATGAGAAGGACGAACCTGAACTGTGTCTCTAAATGAGGTTAAAATAAGAAGATAATAGACAAACTATGTTTGTAGGTGTATTCAGCCTTTTCAGGTGAGGAATGCTTTATAACTGAGGGAAGGTCTTCCTTTGTGGTCACTACAAAAAAATGAATTCCAGTAAAGACAAGTATCACAAATAATAGCATGATTTCTACAATCGTCTGGTTAACAGATTGAAGGGCATTTTATCTGGTTGCCTCAAAATATTCACAAATATAAGCACAAATTAATTCACACGTCAAGGCCATTAGTAGCCACTGCATTCCTTAATGTCATGTTTTTATATATGTAGTGTGCCATGGCAGAATTACGGCAAATAACTGAATGTTTGGAGTCAGGAGACTGTACAAAGTACCCTCATCCACTAGGGGGGGTGCTTATAAATGACAGGAGTATGTGTGACAGAAGCATCTTCATTGAAATGTGGGAAATACAAAACTAGCAGATTGACATTATTAAAAGCAATTAATTTCAAGCACTTCTTCCTTGTTCAGATGTCACCCTGTGATAAGATAAAATAGATTTATACTAAGAAGCATTTATTTACATGGGATGTGCTTATCCAGGCAGAGGAGCACTCTGACATTTCACTGGTTTTAAATTATGCCCCAGAGAACACAGCAAAACCACAATGCAGCTACAAAGTTACACGTTTAAAACCAACAGACGCAGAACAAATAATGGAACATTAGCAATTGTCGCAAAACTGGCGGTATGAAAGTCACTTAAATTAGAGATTATAAATGAATGCATTCATTTAGTTCAACCTAGATCAGCATACGATAATGGAGAAATTGCACGCTTGGTCAGGAAATGCTGGAACAATGATACAAACATATGTCGATGTGTGAATTTAATGACAGAACAGAGATTGAACTTTAAACGCATTGTAACATGGTAACCACAACCTAGATTTTACATCTTTAGAAACCCCTCATTAACACATATTGCTTTGCATTGAGCTTTGCATACACCATTGAACGTTTTCCTTTTTATTAAAACAGAACGCACTGTTCATTTTTAACTTTTGAAAAAAAAGGGGCGTCCGTGAAACATGACAATGACTATTATTTATCAATGGAAAACACAAGTGCTTCTGGCACTAATCAACACACTAAATGTTGGGATATCACCATAGAAACCAAAGGAATGCTTTTATTGGGTAAATTTATCCTCCAGTATGCCTTCCCTTTCCTTCTCTGGCATTTACACCAATGAATAAAAACATTGAAAATCATTTAATTTCTGTTCTCTGTCTGCTTTCTATGCTGACAGGCAGGTGCAAAGCTTATAACAAGATGGAGACACCCAGTCGGAGGATAAAGAGGTATGGATTTTAACATTTACATTTATTTATCACACTTTGTTGTATATAGGTTTATGTAAACTATATTACTGTTCCCCTTTAAAGGATCACTATAGGATCAGGAACACAAACATGTATTCCTGACCCTATAGTGTTAAATCCACCATCTAGCCCCCCTGGGTCCCTTATGCCCCCATAAATATAGCAAAATCTTACTGTATTCAAGCCTGAAGCTGTAACTCTGCATGCTGTTTGTCTCAGAAAAACAAGCAGTCTGCTGACATCAGCAGAAGTGGTGGCCTGATACAATCACAATGCTTCCCCGTAGGTTTGGCTGAGACTGACAAAGAGGCAGATCAGGGGCAGAGCCAGCACAATTCAAACACAGCCAAGGCCAATCGGCATCTCCTCATAGAGATGAATTGAATCAATGCAAAGAGATGAAAGTTCATTGTCTGCATGCAGAGGGAGGAGACACTGAATGTTTGGATGCACTTTAGGCAGCCATGACCCAGGAAGGATCTCTAACAGCCATCTATGGAGTGGCCAGTGAAGCCTAAAGGTAATGATTCTACTCATCAGAACAAATTCAATAAGCTGTAGTAGTTCTGGTGACTATAGTGTCCCTTTAATATGGCTTGCTTGCTTAAAAAAAATATTTTTACAAATGACACATTCTGGCCTTGATTCATTAATTGCACCCATAAATGCTTTTAAAGTAGTTTATTAGTATTTGAAGTGTATTCTTTCTACAATCAGTTAACCATCAGAAAATTACAATACATTTGTTTGTTTTTTTTAATTAAAAGTCATTTCAGTTACATCTTTTCTACGCAGAAAACATTGAATTAAGATTGCACTTAATTAATTTGTCTATATTTAAGCCTTGGTGTGCCTAATCCACGTTATTTGTATTGGAAATTAAAAATGAATGGAGCGGCTTGAAACCATGAAAATGCCAACCAGTGATCTCTACCATCTTCACCTTGTCTCTGTTCCATAGTTGTTTGCTGGGACAGGCCCGGCAAGCTGGAGCCTGTTGCAGGCAATTTACTCTTCCGGGACAGTCCTGGCAACTTGCAGAGCCATGTGCTTTTATTTATTTTATTCCAAGGGAATTCAGGAGAGAGGTGCTGGCAGCTGGAGAGAGATGCTGGGGGCCACAGGGAGCACTGACAGTCTCCCTTCTGATTTGCCAGCAGGTTCCCCTACACACAGGCTACTGCTCTGCCTCGTGGATGCAGGTTCTGCCCCCCATCAGAAGGTCCACCCATGCACGCAAGCTCCACCTCCACGTTAAGTAGGAGACCTTGCTGCAGATAATCATGGCTACCTGACCTCCCAGCAACAGCCTCCAGTGCAAGGTAGGCTTGATATACTCAGCCTTGTGTGTGTGTGTGTGTGTGTGTGTGTGTGTGTGTGTGTGTGTGTGCCTGCTAGTGAGAAAGCTTGTGTCTGTGTGTCAGTGAGCTTGTGTGTGTGTGAGCTTGTCTGTAGTGAGTTTGTGTGTCTCCGTGAGCTTGTCTGTAGTGAGCTTGTGACAACTCACCACCACCAGACCACAAGGGCACAGCAAATCTGACATAAAGCACCCCAGCACACACACTGCACCCTGCACACACACACACACACTGCACCCCTCACACCCACAGCACCTCTCTCACACACACACAGCACCCTCGCATACACTCTGCACCGCTCACACACACAGCACCCTCACATACACACAACACCCCTACACAAACACACACAGCACTCTTCACTCACACATGCATTTATATATATATATATATATATATATACACACTAGCCTGTGTGTATTCAGCAGTCTCTCTGTGTGTGGTCAGCAGTGTGTGTATACAACATTCTGTGTGTGTGTGTGTATCTAACAGTCTCTGTATGTGTGTGTATTCAGTGTACTGTGTTTATGCACTCTGTATGTGTGTATATATTTAGCAGCCTGTGTGTACTCAGCAGCCTGTCTGTGTGTGCTCAGCAGTCGGTCTGTGTGTGTACTCAGCAGTCTGTTTGTGCGTGCGTGTGTACTCAGCAGTATGTGTGTGCGTGTATTTAGCAGCCGGTGTGTATGTTTTGCATTTGTTGGAGGTACAAATAAATATACGCTTCATGTCAACGATAATTTATCGATAATACAGGTCTGTGTATAATATCATGGGACAGTCACTGTTTCATGTATAGTGCTGCTCTCTGTCCCAGGATATTATACAGAGAACAGCACTATACACTTATACTATACAGGAAGCACTGACTGTCCAAGGATATTATACACACATAGATCTGTATTATACAGTTAGTGCTCCCTGTATAGTGCTGCTCTCTGTATTATACAGGTCATTGTGTGAGTAATATCATGGGAAAGTCAGTGCTCCCTGTATAGTGCTGCTTTCTGTACAGTACAGGTCTGTGTGTATAATATTCTGGGACAATCAGTGATCCCTGTATAGTGCTGCTCTCTGTATAATACAGGTCTGTGTGTATAATATCCTGGGACAGTCAGTGATTCCTGTATAATACAGGTCTATGGGTGTATAATATCCAGGGAGATGCAGTGCTCCCTGAATAGTGCAGATCTCTGTATAATACAGGTATGTGTCTGTATAATATTCCAGAATAGTCAGTGCTCCAGGTATAGTGCTGCTTTCTGTATAAAACAGGTATGTGTGTATAATATCATGGGACAGTCAGTTCCCCCTGTATAGTGCTGCTCGCTGTATAATACAGGTCTGTGTGTATAATAAGCTGGGACAGTCAGTGCTACCTGTATAGTGCTGCTCTCTGTATAGTACAGGTATGTGTGTATAATATCCTGGAACAGTCAGTGCTCTCTGTATAGTGCTGCTCTCTGTATAATATATGTCTTTGGGTGTATAATATTCAGGGAGAGTCAGTGCTCCCTGTATAGTGCTGCGCTCTGTTAATACAGGTCTGTGTGTATAATATCCTGGGACAGTCCGTTCCCCCTGTATAGTGCTGCTCGCTGTATAATACAGGTCTGTGTGTATAATAAGCCGGGACAGTCAGTGCTCCCTGTATAGTACAGGTATGTGTGTATAATATCCTGGGACAGTCAGTGCTCCCTGTATAGTGCTGCTCTTTGTATAATATATGTCTATGGGTGTATAATATCCGGGGAGAGTCAGTGCTCCCTGTATAGTGCTGCTTTCTGTATAAAACAGGTATGTGTGTATAATATCATGGGACAGTCAGTTCCCCCTGTATAGTGCTGCTCGCTGTATAATACAGGTCTGTGTGTATAATAAGCTGGGACAGTCAGTGCTACCTGTATAGTGCTGCTCTCTGTATAGTACAGGTATGTGTGTATAATATCCTGGAACAGTCAGTGCTCTCTGTATAGTGCTGCTCTCTGTATAATATATGTCTTTGGGTGTATAATATCCAGGGAGAGTCAGTGCTCCCTGTATAGTGCTGCGCTCTGTTAATACAGGTCTGTGTGTATAATATCCTGGGACAGTCCGTTCCCCCTGTATAGTGCTGCTTGCTGTATAATACAGGTCTGTGTGTATAATAAGCCGGGACAGTCAGTGCTCCCTGTATAGTACAGGTATGTGTGTATAATATCCTGGGACAGTCAGTGCTCCCTGTATAGTGCTGCTCTTTGTATAATATATGTCTATGGGTGTATAATATCCGGGGAGAGTCAGTGCTCCCTGTATAGTGCTGCTCTCTGTTAATACAGGTCTGTGTGTATAATATCCTGGGACAGTCAGTGCTTTTTGTATACTGCTGCTTTCTGTATAATACAGGTCTGTGTGTATAATAAGCTGGGACAGTCAGTGCTCCATGTATAGTGCTGCTCTCTGCATAATACCCACAGACTCAGGAACTAGAAGAATCCGATGCAGTGGAGTGGTGACTGAAGCCTCAAGCTAAGACATTCAACATGTTGAATTGGGGACATGAAAATGGGCTAATGGAATATGTGCATATGCTTTCCTTTTGCTCTCATTTCTCTCATTAATTCCATTCTGTAAATTCTTCTTTTATATCTTTAATTTCCTATTTTCAGCTTCCCCCCTCCCCTCCCTTATATATTTACTCCCCAATATAATTATTTTTGTGAACTAATGTATGTTCTATGGTATAGACACAACTCTCTGACTGAAGCAAGTTTCAAATTTCCATCTCGATTCCCTGTAATTCTCTCTCTATTGAGCAGACCCTGCAATCTGCACTATAAGTAGGCGGAGATACAGTGCTAGCAAATGAAATTCTCTGGACTTAAAATTGGACTCAAATTGCAATCAATACAATTACTTAATTATGTAAAAATTTATATATTTGAAGTCTACGTGTATATTTATTAAATTATTTATGTATATGGATATATTTTTTATTATTTTTATGTATTTATATATACACATAGATATATATATATAATTTCATTCTAAGTGTATTTTGATATAAATATATATTAATATCAAAATACAGTTATAATAAAATAACATATATACATAATTTTTTAAATTATTTTTACATTTGATTTACTTATTTATATTTTATAACAATATATATATATATATATATATATACACACATACATACATATATACACATACACACACACACACACGATATATACCTATTATTTATTTATTTATAAAATATTTTACCAGGATGGATACATTGAGATTTCTCTTGTTTTCTAGTATGACCTGGGTCTTTGTCCACAAAACATTGCATTGATACAATAGGATACAATATTACAAAAATACAATATACAAACTATACACATACACACATATATAAATGTAATACATAACAGGTAATAAATATATTCAACCTCGACAGGTGCATTCTGTGCTGAGGTATATTGCCATAGATCTCTTAAAAGATTTTAGATTGAATGAAGATTTGACAGTGTCCCTGAGGTTATTCCATAATTGCCGTGCTCTTTAGGAAAAGGAGGATATAGCCACTTTATTTTTGTATTGCGGTATGCTAAATATCGTGCTAGTAATGGATTATATATATATATATATATATATATATATATATATATATATATACACATACACGCATGCAGGGAGACTGCCTGACAGCTCAGGCAGTCCCTCTGCAGGCAGCACTATGGACCGCTCTTTCAGAGCAATCACACAGCCGGCGGAGGCCTAATTTGCTGACGGTGGACTATCTGGGCTGTCCGGCAGTCCCCCTAGACCAGGAGCAACACCGATTGCCAGCGGGGGAATGGCAGCGATCAGGTAAGTTATAAGGGCGGCTCATACTTGCCACGGACATACTAGGTCCGTCTGCGGTCCTTAAGGACCGTTTTTTTTGTCAGACGTACTAGGTAAGGGGTTAAAGCAAGTAAATTCATATGACGATTCTATATCTTCAATAGCACTAATGGACATATTAAAGGCATTTGTTATGCATTACTTGAATCATTATTTTAAGTAAAGATTTGATTGTTTTGAAGAGCTGGTGGACTGTTTCTTTAGCCTTAAACAAGGAGGAAACTGTCCACTTGTTCACACGGGAATGAGTATGAAATCTAACCGACGAGAAGAATACTAGTAATGTAATTTATTTTACATACCACTAGGTGGGCTATAAACATTTCTTCTCCTGACTGTTCATTCTAATTAGTAAACCTTGGAGATGACCATCAGTAAGTTTGTAAATAATGATCAGTTGAAGCATTGACACTTCCTAATGAGTACTGCAAAGAGGGAGGGTTTATACAATTCAGAGAAATGGAGTCATCGCAGAGTAAAGCCCATCAATGCTATATTATCGGTTGCTCCAGGATAAGTGTTAACACATCCATATATACTGCTCACCAGTAAGGTAATCAAAATGAAAGAGTTGACGGAGGAAGAGGAAGAGACTGGGCTACTACTGGTCCTGAGAAGGGGGAAGAGCATGAGGTACTGGTACAGGGCTGGGGGAAGAAATTTGCTACTGGTACCTTACAGGAGAGGGGATAATTGACTAGTAGACAGGTGAGGGGTAGAATGGGCTACTGGGCAGAGGAGGGGGATGGTATAATACTGGAGACTAAATAAAGAATAATGGAGCCACAACACAAAGGATCTCAGTGAAGGGGTTTATTCCACCAGAGTGGAGCTGGAACACACACACCAGCATTCTCACACACACCACACAAATATATCCCATCATTCAAATCTATCAAAATATCAGAAGCCAGTCACTACTAGCAATACAAAGTCTAAACAGCGCAACCTAGGTGGCACTGCAAAGTGTAGTGTTTCAGTTCAATATGGAGCCGTCATTCCCAAAAAGATAAAAAAATGTTTTTCCAATGGACCCATATTTTGGTTTCTAAATGAAAATAACCTATAAAAGCACCATGGTTACATGTGTGTGTATGCCTGTATTAAATTTATATTTTATCTTCTTACTGTTCTAGTCCTACAAATAATGACATGTTGACTTAGGGTGAGTACTGCAACTCTTTCTCCAAGATATATGACCCGTGCTTCAGCTGTTCCTTTGACTCCTGCCCTTGAAATTTAGGATGTTTCGAGCATTCTTTACCCTAATTATTTCAGTCAGAATCATGGAGCCAGCTTCCGTTTCACTCCCAATGTCTTCCAGGGTCAGGGGAATAAGGTCTGTGCAAGTTCCTTCACGCCTTGCATTTGCTACGATTGTTTATAAATAGGGGCAATGCCTTGTATCCCAAACAAAGGGGTATTTCATTACAAATAATCTCTAGAGGTAACGATCCATTGCAAATAGACAAGAGCTCATCCTTCTGAGGGACAGTTAGAGACTGGAAAGAATTGGAGTGTTTGACATGTTAACATCCTTGTTATGTCAGCGTGTGTACAAACAGGAGAGTCAGATTCTTTGTGAGTGGTTTGACTGAAACTGATGCGGAAAATTCCTGCAATGTCAAGCATGCACTTTGAGGTACATGCAAATTCCAAGTGAACTTGTCTGTTATTGCAACATTTAACAAATAAAGAGATATTGTGTCAGGCGCCATGCAAGGTAATTTGGCTATTACAATTCTACAAGGTATAAAAATGAGATTAACTGATGTTTAAACTTTAATCTGGATTGAAGGCAGGAACAGAATATTGTATGCTTTGGGCTGTTTCGAAGCAAAATTCCCAAGTTTAAAGCAAGTAAATCCCTATCACGATTCTATATCTTCAATAGCACCAATGGACAGATTAAAGACATTTGTTATGCACTACTTGAATCATACTTTTTATTTTATGTAAAGATTTAATGGTTTTGAAGAGCTGGTGGACTGACTGTTTCCTTTAGAAAGGCTGAAAGTGTCCACTTGTTCACACTGGCATAAGTGTGTGAGTAAGTAAGACAAAGGCGATAATATATAGCATAAGTAGCTCTGCGGCTGTGTAAAAAAGAGTTTATCATTAATCTGTATCAGATGTGCAAATTTAATATACTCACCTATGTCTGGCCACTACACACAAAACATTAGTTTAATGCTGTTCTCTCCAAGACTGTTTGCCTTGGTAGTTGATGATAGTGTAAGAGCGTCTCCTGACATTATCAGTCTATCACTGGCCATACATTGAGAGTAATATTAAGTACCAGTGAAAATCAGCTTATTACAGACACAACCTACAAAGATCACGCACAGTTCAGAAGTATTGCATGGAGGCTGTGTCCACTCATCGCGTAGTAACACAAAACTCATTATCACACTGGTGGAATGAGCACTTTGCATATTGCAGTTGTTTAAATTATTTATCTAATCCCAATGTTCAACCACTTTTTAAGATTCAAGAAATTAACTAAAAGTGAATTACACCGTGGTATATGACACACTATATACTTCACTGTGCTCCAGATGTGCTGAGGAGCCATAATAATGTTACATCTAGAAGGAATGCCCAATATAATCTCTAATGAAACATGACCATCAATCTCGAGTTATGCACACTTTTTAAACAGAATGCAATGCCATAGAATGTGATCAAAAGAAAACATACAAGATAAAAGTAACATATTTCTGGGGCGTGGCCTGAACCTGAAACGGAGCGGACGCCATCTCTGCCTGCTCCTAACAAGCCTGAAACAAATCCGCAAACATCCTGCAAAGGAACCGACCGATCGCCAGACCCACCTCGAAACCGGCATCGGGGCGACAAAGCGCACACATTGATGCCTTTCTTTCAAACACAGAGATCTGCAAAGGTGAAACGGAGGCTCAAGGCCTATCCCTCGCCGACCATCTCAGGGCTCGAGGACTTCCTAGGCGGGGTGTACAGCCGGGGAGAGCATACGCTATCAAGCGACCCCTTGCCAACCCACAACGATACCCCAACGAATATGGGGAGACGTACGCAAAAAGCACAGTCCGGACACCCAGCAGAGCAGACTGACATTGGGGCTCTACTACAGAGACAGGCACAATCCAGGATGGCCGTGGAGGCTCAACAAACTCCGACAACGCCCCGTGCTGCATCTCATACTCCCACACAAACGGAGAGTAACAGTGAGTACACCCTGACACCACCACAGGCACCACCCGACAACACACTGGCCACCAAACAGGACCTCCATAACTGGGTGCAAGAAATCAAGGAGACACTGGCCACAGATGTGGGCCTGCTTAAAGGGGAAGTACAAAAAGTAACTGAAAGAGTAAGGGTGACAGAGGAGAGTATCGTGAACATTCAAACAGACATCACACAAGTAAAAGAAGCGATAAAACAAATGCAGACTACCCAAATGGGACTCTCCCTACAACTGTCGACCCACGAAGACCGAGCTCGGCGTAATCACGTTAAAATACGTGGGATACCCCCCGACATCACACCTGATGAACTGCCTCACTATGTGAGAAGGCTTCTGGCCACCATTCTGCTGCCTGCAACAGCTAGGAAGAGGCTCCTTGATGGGCTCTACAGGCTCCCACCCTCGAACACTATGCCCAACACAACTCCCAGGGATGTTATCTTATGCTGTGCCACCACACAGGACAAAAACAACATCATGTCGGCAGTACGGGACAAAACCCCCTTGATCTTTGAAAACGCACAGCTGTTATTTTTCCATGACTTAACAAGAGCCACCCTTCAGTGGCGCCGAACACTGTCCCACTTTACAAGCCAACTGCGCTCCGCAGGGGTGCCATACTGCTGGGGTGCACCTCGATCCCTGCTAATCACCCACAATGGGACCACGCACAGAGTTTCCACTCCCAGAGAAGTACCTGCGGTGCTCACCAAGATGGGTCTATCGGCAAGAAACGACACAGCAGAGACACCTGCACAGAGATGGGACCCAGAAAACACTGTACCATTCACCCCGAGAAACATGACACCGACAAACCGGGCCACCTGAATGACAACGGCTAGAAAGAACTCTTAGAAACCACACAAAGTCCCTGGAGACGGGACGGTGTAAATGACTGCTCCAGCCACGAAAGACTTACGGTTTTCCTTTAGAATGTTTCTTCTTAAAAGTTTTTTTTTTCCTCTCTTAAGTGTATAATTACCATATTGTTATTTCCTTGTGCAACATATGTCACTGCGCTTCACACCCCTGACAGCACGCAGGGAAACGTTAACCCATAGATGACCGATACACACCGACAGCTTCACACAACGGTCGGGGAAGCAGAAGCTCCACAAGCTCCCTCCCCCCCGCCACCCCTTAGGTCAGGGGTACACCATCCTCCGGGAAACCCTAGACACACGGGCGCCCAGTCCACCAAGATCGAACGCACGTTCACCCACAGCCTGACCAAGATATCTTAACACAAGACCCGCTCACATAAGACATGCTGAGCAACTTTATCATACTCAACCTCAACAGTGAGCTGGGCCACCCGGCACCACGAACCGCCACGAGCCCGGGGACATAACACACCTGAACACAACCATCACACAGCTCTCTTGATCATTCATAATAGGTGACATCCTGGCACAACACCACATGAACACCTGTAATACAGCACCCTGTAACCTTGAAAACTACAACTGTTACCCCCACACACCACTCCTGCTGACACACACCCTTCCACCTCTTGTCTTATACTAAAAATAAAAAAGTGCGCAAACCTCAAATGCCATAATGTTACACCAACTGAACCGCTTGAAAATTATGACTCTTGCTGTTGTGGCAGAGTACGCATGTATGCAAGCACAATGCAAAAATAAAGAATTAAAAAAAAAAAGAAAAAAAAGAAAAGATACAAAACAATCTGTGAACACATCTCTCATTCCCAACCTCTGAAGAACACGAGTGTCCCTCCACTTCATCAATGGACCGCCAAAGTAGAGGACACCAATTTTATGTCAGCTTTACAGGAAAAACAGTGTTAGGGATAAAAAAAAAACAACAACCTGTTTTCCTAACATTAACCCCTTAATGATGCAGGCAATTGTCCACATTTTGAACCAAAATGAAACCTTGAATTTGAGCTATAGGTGTGTTCCACCATAATTTAAGGGTTTCTCTTCAAATGCCCCATACATATAAAATATATATTTTAGAGCACAACATTATGTTTGAATAAAATGGTAAAAATATAATATATATATATATATATATACACACACATACATACACACACACACACACACATACATACACATATTTTTGCCTATTGTTATTACACACCCAGTGCAATTAATTACAAATAACTCAACATAGATACATATATCAGTCCTGATTGTTAAATACTTAACATGTTTAGGATTTAAATACATTTTGATAGTTAACGCTAACCCTATGCCAATCCCACACTAATGCTATACCAATTGACCCTTACCCAATGCTTACAGTACCTCTAATCATAAGCCTACCCTAATCTTAGCATTATCCTTAACCTTGCCTAACCCTAAAACAGTAATAACC
>OW240916.1:24122376-24428650 GCA_933207985.1 Pelobates cultripes
CACTAGTCACCCTCTCTCTCACTCTGTCACTAGTCACCCCCTCCCTCACTCTGTCACTAGAGTGAGGGGGTGACTAGTGACAGAGTGAGGGGGTGACAGAGTGAGGGAAGGGGATGACTGGTGACAGAGTGAGGGAGGGGATGACTGGTGACAGAGTGAGGGAGGGCGTGACTAGTGACAGAAGGAAGGAGGGAGTAGTGACAGAAGGAGGGAGGGAGTAGTGACAGAGGGAGGTGGTGACTAGTGACAGTGAGGGAGGTGGTGACTAGTGACAGTCACCACCTCCCTCACTCTGTCACTAGTCACCCCTTCCTTCCCTCACTCTGCCACTAGTCATCCCTTCCCTCACTCTGTCACTAGTCACCCCCTCACTCTAGTGACAGAGTGAGGGAGTGACAGAGAGAGGGAAGGGGGTGACTAGTGACAGTGAGGGAGGGGGTGACTGTCACCAGTCACCCCATCCCTCTGTCACTAGTCACTCCCTCCTAACTCTGTCACTGTGTCACCTGCTCCCTCACTCTGTCACTAGTCACCCCCTCCCTCACTCTGTCACTAATCACACCCTCTGTCCTCAGTGACAGAGTTAGGGAGGGAGTGACTAGTGACAGAGAGAGGGATGGGGTGACTAGTGACAGTCACCCCCTCTCTCACTCTGTCACTAGTCACACCCTCTCTCACTCTGTCATTAGTCATCCCTTCCTTCCCTCACTCTGCCACTAGTCATCCCTTCCCTCACTCTGTCACCAGTCACCCCTTCCTTCCTTCACAATGACAGAGTTAGGGAGGGAGTGACTAGTGACAGAGAGAGGGATGGGGTGACTAGTGACAGAGAGAGGGATGGGGTGACTAGTGACAGAGAGAGGGATGGGGTGACTAGTGACAGAGTGAGGGAGGGGGTGACACAGTGACAGAGTAAGGGGGTGACACAGTGACAGAGTTAGGGAGGGAGTGACTAGTGACAGAGAGAGGGATGGGGTGACTAGTGACAGTCACCCCCCTCACTCTGTCACCTGTCATCCCCTCACTCTGTCACTGGTCACCCTTTCCCTCCCTCACTTTGCCACTAGTCATCTCTTCCCTCCCTCACTCTGCCACTAGTCACCCATTCCCTCACTCTGTCACTAGTCACCCACTCCCTCACTCTGTCACCAGTCACCCCCACTCACTGTGTCTCCCCCTCACTCTGCCACCACTCAACCCCTCCCTCACTCTGCCACCAGGTACCCCCTCACTCTGCCACCTGTCACAACCTCCCACACTCTTCCACCTGTCACCTTCTCCCTCATACACTCTGTCACCTGTCACATATGCATTCACACAGACACTATATACAAAAAGCACATGTAGTCATCCAGACATGCACAAGTGCATTCACACAGACTCAAATACAAACATGCATTGATACACGGGTCTTCACAATACACACATCCAAAGGAATGCCGTATTATGAATTATATTTAACATTTATTAAAATGCACATATATTTGGCCTTCAAAGGGCCTGGGATCTAATTTTGCCCGGGGGCCCCAAAGGCTCTCAGTCCGCCCCTGTGTGTATACAACATTCTGTGTGTGTGTGTGTATCTAACAGTCTCTGTATGTGTGTGTATTCAGTGTACTGTGTTTATGCACTCTGTATGTGTGTATATATTTAGCAGCCTGTGTGTACTCAGCAGCCTGTCTGTGTGTGCTCAGCAGTCGGTCTGTGTGTGTACTCAGCAGTCTGTTTGTGCGTGCGTGTGTACTCAGCAGTATGTGTGTGCGTGTATTTAGCAGCCGGTGTGTATGTTTTGCATTTGTTGGAGGTACAAATAAATATACGCTTCATGTCAACGATAATTTATCGATAATACAGGTCTGTGTATAATATCATGGGACAGTCACTGTTTCATGTATAGTGCTGCTCTCTGTCCCAGGATATTATACAGAGAACAGCACTATACACTTATACTATACAGGAAGCACTGACTGTCCAAGGATATTATACACACATAGATCTGTATTATACAGTTAGTGCTCCCTGTATAGTGCTGCTCTCTGTATTATACAGGTCATTGTGTGAGTAATATCATGGGAAAGTCAGTGCTCCCTGTATAGTGCTGCTTTCTGTACAGTACAGGTCTGTGTGTATAATATTCTGGGACAATCAGTGATCCCTGTATAGTGCTGCTCTCTGTATAATACAGGTCTGTGTGTATAATATCCTGGGACAGTCAGTGATTCCTGTATAATACAGGTCTATGGGTGTATAATATCCAGGGAGATGCAGTGCTCCCTGAATAGTGCAGATCTCTGTATAATACAGGTATGTGTCTGTATAATATTCCAGAATAGTCAGTGCTCCAGGTATAGTGCTGCTTTCTGTATAAAACAGGTATGTGTGTATAATATCATGGGACAGTCAGTTCCCCCTGTATAGTGCTGCTCGCTGTATAATACAGGTCTGTGTGTATAATAAGCTGGGACAGTCAGTGCTACCTGTATAGTGCTGCTCTCTGTATAGTACAGGTATGTGTGTATAATATCCTGGAACAGTCAGTGCTCTCTGTATAGTGCTGCTCTCTGTATAATATATGTCTTTGGGTGTATAATATTCAGGGAGAGTCAGTGCTCCCTGTATAGTGCTGCGCTCTGTTAATACAGGTCTGTGTGTATAATATCCTGGGACAGTCCGTTCCCCCTGTATAGTGCTGCTCGCTGTATAATACAGGTCTGTGTGTATAATAAGCCGGGACAGTCAGTGCTCCCTGTATAGTACAGGTATGTGTGTATAATATCCTGGGACAGTCAGTGCTCCCTGTATAGTGCTGCTCTTTGTATAATATATGTCTATGGGTGTATAATATCCGGGGAGAGTCAGTGCTCCCTGTATAGTGCTGCTTTCTGTATAAAACAGGTATGTGTGTATAATATCATGGGACAGTCAGTTCCCCCTGTATAGTGCTGCTCGCTGTATAATACAGGTCTGTGTGTATAATAAGCTGGGACAGTCAGTGCTACCTGTATAGTGCTGCTCTCTGTATAGTACAGGTATGTGTGTATAATATCCTGGAACAGTCAGTGCTCTCTGTATAGTGCTGCTCTCTGTATAATATATGTCTTTGGGTGTATAATATCCAGGGAGAGTCAGTGCTCCCTGTATAGTGCTGCGCTCTGTTAATACAGGTCTGTGTGTATAATATCCTGGGACAGTCCGTTCCCCCTGTATAGTGCTGCTCGCTGTATAATACAGGTCTGTGTGTATAATAAGCCGGGACAGTCAGTGCTCCCTGTATAGTACAGGTATGTGTGTATAATATCCTGGGACAGTCAGTGCTCCCTGTATAGTGCTGCTCTTTGTATAATATATGTCTATGGGTGTATAATATCCGGGGAGAGTCAGTGCTCCCTGTATAGTGCTGCTCTCTGTTAATACAGGTCTGTGTGTATAATATCCTGGGACAGTCAGTGCTTCTTGTATATTGTTGCTCTCTGTAGAATACAGGTCTGTGTGTATAATAAGCTGGGACAGTCAGTGCTCCATGTATAGTGCTGCTCTCTGCATAATACCCACAGACTCCAGGAACTAGAAGAATCCGATGCAGTGGAGTGGTGACTGAAGCCTCAAGCTAAGACATTCAACATGTTGAATTGGGGACATGAAAATGGGCTAATGGAATATGTGCATATGTTTTCCTTTTGCTCTCATTTCTCTCATTAATTCCATTCTGTAAATTCTCCTTTTATATCTTTAATTTCCTATTTTCAGCTTCCCCCCTCCCCTCCCCTATATATTTACTCCCCAATAAAATTATTTTTGTGAACTAATGTATGTTCTATGGTATAGACACAACTCTCTGACTGAAGCAAGTTTCAAATTTCCATCTCGATTCCCTGTAATTCTCTCTCTATTGAGCAGACCCTGCAATCTGCACTATAAGTAGGCGGAGATACAGTGCTAGCAAATGAAATTCTCTGGACTTAAAATTGGACTCAAATTGCAATCAATACAATTACTTAATTATGTAAAAATATTACATAAATAAGCACGTAGAATTTAAATATATACATATTTATATATTTGAAGTCTACGTGTATATTTATTAAATTATTTATGTATATGGATATATTTTTTATTATTTTTATGTATTTATATATACACATAGATATATATATATAATTTCATTCTAAGTGTATTTTGATATAAATATATATTAATATCAAAATACAGTTATAATAAAATAACATATATACATAATTTTTTAAATTATTTTTACATTTGATTTACTTATTTATATTTTATAACAATATATATATATATATATATATATACACACATACATACATATATACACATACACACACACACACACGATATATACCTATTATTTATTTATTTATAAAATATTTTACCAGGATGGATACATTGAGATTTCTCTTGTTTTCTAGTATGACCTGGGTCTTTGTCCACAAAACATTGCATTGATACAATAGGATACAATATTACAAAAATACAATATACAAACTATACACATACACACATATATAAATGTAATACATAACAGGTAATAAATATATTCAACCTCGACAGGTGCATTCTGTGCTGAGGTATATTGCCATAGATCTCTTAAAAGATTTTAGATTGAATGAAGATTTGACAGTGTCCCTGAGGTTATTCCATAATTGCCGTGCTCTTTAGGAAAAGGAGGATATAGCCACTTTATTTTTGTATTGCGGTATGCTAAATATCGTGCTAGTAATGGATTATATATATATATATATATATATATATATATATATATATATATACACATACACGCATGCAGGGAGACTGCCTGACAGCTCAGGCAGTCCCTCTGCAGGCAGCACTATGGACCGCTCTTTCAGAGCAATCACACAGCCGGCGGAGGCCTAATTTGCTGACGGTGGACTATCTGGGCTGTCCGGCAGTCCCCCTAGACCAGGAGCAACACCGATTGCCAGCGGGGGAATGGCAGCGATCAGGTAAGTTATAAGGGCGGCTCATACTTGCCACGGACATACTAGGTCCGTCTGCGGTCCTTAAGGACCGTTTTTTTTGTCAGACGTACTAGGTAAGGGGTTAAAGCAAGTAAATTCATATGACGATTCTATATCTTCAATAGCACTAATGGACATATTAAAGGCATTTGTTATGCATTACTTGAATCATTATTTTAAGTAAAGATTTGATTGTTTTGAAGAGCTGGTGGACTGTTTCTTTAGCCTTAAACAAGGAGGAAACTGTCCACTTGTTCACACGGGAATGAGTATGAAATCTAACCGACGAGAAGAATACTAGTAATGTAATTTATTTTACATACCACTAGGTGGGCTATAAACATTTCTTCTCCTGACTGTTCATTCTAATTAGTAAACCTTGGAGATGACCATCAGTAAGTTTGTAAATAATGATCAGTTGAAGCATTGACACTTCCTAATGAGTACTGCAAAGAGGGAGGGTTTATACAATTCAGAGAAATGGAGTCATCGCAGAGTAAAGCCCATCAATGCTATATTATCGGTTGCTCCAGGATAAGTGTTAACACATCCATATATACTGCTCACCAGTAAGGTAATCAAAATGAAAGAGTTGACGGAGGAAGAGGAAGAGACTGGGCGACTACTGGTCCTGAGAAGGGGGAAGAGCATGAGGTACTGGTACAGGGCTGGGGGAAGAAATTTGCTACTGGTACCTTACAGGAGAGGGGATAATTGACTAGTACACAGGTGAGGGGTAGAATGGGCTACTGGGCAGAGGAGGGGGATGGTATAATACTGGAGACTAAATAAAGAATAATGGAGCCACAACACAAAGGATCTCAGTGAAGGGGTTTATTCCACCAGAGTGGAGCTGGAACACACACACACCAGCATTCTCACACACTCTACACAAATATATCCCATCATTCAAATCTATCAAAATATCAGAAGCCAGTCACTACTAGCAATACAAAGTCTAAACAGCGCAACCTAGGTGGCACTGCAAAGTGTAGTGTTTCAGTTCAATATGGAGCCGTCATTCCCAAAAAGATAAAAAAAATGTTTTTCCAATGGACCTATATTTTGGTTTCTAAATGAAAATAACCTATAAAAGCACCATGGTTACATGTGTGTGTATGCCTGTATTAAATTTATATTTTATCTTCTTACTGTTCTAGTCCTACAAATAATGGCATGTTGACTTAGGGTGAGTACTGCAACTCTTTCTCCAAGATATATGACCCGTGCTTCAGCTGTTCCTTTGACTCCTGCCCTTGAAATTTAGGATGTTTCGAGCATTCTTTACCCTAATTATTTCAGTCAGAATCATGGAGCCAGCTTCCGTTTCACTCCCAATGTCTTCCAGGGTCAGGGGAATAAGGTCTGTGCAAGTTCCTTCACGCCTTGCATTTGCTACGATTGTTTATAAATAGGGGCAATGCCTTGTATCCCAAACAAAGGGGTATTTCATTACAAATAATCTCTAGAGGTAACGATCCATTGCAAATAGACAAGAGCTCATCCTTCCGAGGGACAGTTAGAGACTGGAAAGAATTGGAGTGTTTGACATGTTAACATCCTTGTTATGTCAGCGTGTGTACAAACAGGAGAGTCAGATTCTTTGTGAGTGGTTTGACTGAAACTGATGCGGAAAATTCCTGCAATGTCAAGCATGCACTTTGAGGTACATGCAAATTCCAAGTGAACTTGTCTGTTATTGCAACATTTAACAAATAAAGAGATATTGTGTCAGGCGCCATGCAAGGTAATTTGGCTATTAAAATTCTACAAGGTATAAAAATGAGATTAACTGATGTTTAAACTTTAATCTGGATTGAAGGCAGGAACAGAATATTGTATACTTTGGGCTGTTTCGAAGCAAAATTCCCAAGTTTAAAGCAAGTAAATCCCTATCACGATTCTATATCTTCAATAGCACCAATAGACAGATTAAAGACATTTGTTATGCACTACTTTTTATGTAAAGATTTAACGGTTTTGAAGAGCTGGTGGACTGACTGTTTCCTTTAGCCTTAAGCAAGGCTGAAAGTGTCCACTTGTTCACACTGGCATGAGTGTGTGAATAAGTAAGACAAAGGCGATAATATATAGCATAAGTAGCTCTGCGGCTGTGTAAAAAAGAGTTTATCATTAATCTGTATCAGATGTGCAAATTTAATATACTCACCTATGTCTGGCCACTACATACAAAACATTAGTTTAATGCTGTTCTCTCCAAGACTGTTTGCCTTGGCAGTTGATGATAGTGTAAGAGCGTCTCCTGACATTATCAGTCTATCACTGGCCATACATTGAGAGTAATATTAAGTACCAGTGAAAATCAGCTTATTACAGACACAACCTACAAAGATCACGCACAGTTCAGAAGTATTGCATTGAGGCTGTGTCCACTCATCGCGTAGTAACACAAAACTCATTATCACACTGGTGGAATGAGCACTTTGCATATTGCAGTTGTTTAAATTATTTATCTAATCCCAATGTTCAACCACTTTTTAAGATTCAAGAAATTAACTAAACGTGAATTACACCGTGGTATATGACACACTATATACTTCACTGTGCTCCAGATGTGCTGAGGAGCCATAATAATGTTACATCTAGAAGGAATGCCCAATATAATCTCTAATGAAACATGACCATCAATCTCGAGTTATGCACACTTTTTAAACAGAATGCAATGCCCGTAGAATGTGATCAAAAGAAAACATACAAGATAAAAGTAACATATTTCTGGGGCGTGGCCTGAACCTGAAACGGAGCGGACGCCATCTCTGCCTGCTCCTAACAAGCCTGAAACAAATCCGCAAACATCCTGCAAAGGAACCGAACGATTGCCAGACCCACCTCGAAACCGGCATCGGGGCGACAAAGCGCACACATTGATGCCTTTCTTTCAACCACAGAGATCTGCAAAGGTGAAACGGAGGCTCAAGGCCTATCCCTCGCCGACCATCTCAGGGCTCGAGGACTTTCTAGGCGGGGTGTACAGCCGGGGTGAGCATACGCTATCAAGCGACCCCTTGCCAACCAACAACGATACCCCAACGAATATGGGGAGATGTACGCAAAAAGCACAGTCCGGACACCCAGCAGAGCAGACTGACATTGGGGCTCTACTACAGAGACAGGCACAATCCAAGATGGCCGTGGAGGCTCAACAAACTCCGACAACGCCCCGTGCTGCATCTCATACTCCCACACAAACGGAGAGTAACAGTGAGTACACCCTGACACCACCACAGGCACCACCCGACAACACACTGGCCACCAAACAGGACCTCCATAATTGGGTGCAAGAAATCAAGGAGACACTGGCCACAGATGTGGGCCTGCTTAAAGGGGAAGTACAAAAAGTAACTGAAAGAGTAAGGGTGACAGAGGAGAGCATCGTGAACATTCAAACAGACATCACACAAGTAAAAGAAGCGATAAAACAAATGCAGACTACCCAAATGGGACTCTCCCTACAACTGTCGACCCACGAAGACCGAGCTCGGCGCAATCACGTTAAAATACGTGGGATACCCCCCGACATCACACCAGATGAACTGACTCACTATGTGAGAAGGCTTCTGGCCACCATTCTGCTGCCTGCAACAGCTAGGAAGAGGCTCCTTGATGGGTTCTACAGGCTCCCACCCTCGAACACTATGCCCAACACAACTCCCAGGGATGTTATCTTACGCTGTGCCACCACACAGGACAAAAACAACATCATGTCGGCAGTACGGGACAAAACCCCCTTGATCTTTGAAAACGCACAGCTGTTATTTTTCCAGGACTTAACAAGAGCCACCCTTCAGTGGCGCCGAACACTGTCCCACTTTACAAGCCAACTGCGCTCCGCAGGGGTGCCATACCGCTGGGGTGCACCTCGATCCCTGCTAATCACCCACAATGGGACCACGCACAGAGTTTCCACGCCCAGAGAAGTACCTGCGGTGCTCACCAAGATGGGTCTATCGGCAAGAAACGACACAGCAGAGACACCTGCACAGAGATGGGACCCAGACAACACTGTACCATTCACCCCGAGAAACATGACACCGACAAACCGGGCCACCTGAATGACAATGGCTAGAAAGAACTCTTAGAAACCACACAAAGTCCCTGGAGACGGGACGGTGTAAATGACTGCTCCAGCCACGAAAGACTTACGGTTTTCCTTTAGAATGTTTCTTCTTAAAAGTTTTTTTTTTCCTCTCTTAAGTGTATAATTACCATATTGTTATTTCCTTGTGCGACATATGTCACTGCGCTTCACACCCCTGACAGCACGCAGGGAAACGTTAACCCATAGATGACCGATACACACCGACAGCTTCACACAACGGTCGGGGAAGCAGAAGCTCCACAAGCTCCCTCCCCCCCGCCACCCCTTAGGTCAGGGGTACACCATCCTCCGGGAAACCCTAGACACACGGGCGCCCAGTCCACCAAGATCGAACGCACGTTCACCCACAGCCTGACCAAGATATCTTAACACAAGACCCGCTCACATAAGACATGCTGAGCAACTTTATCATACTCAACCTCAACAGTGAGCTGGGCCACCCGGCACCACGAACCGCCACGAGCCCGGGGACATAACACACCTGAACACAACCATCACACAGCTCTCTTGATCATTCATAATAGGTGACATCCTGGCACAACACCACATGAACACCTGTAATACAGCACCCTGTAACCTTGAAAACTACAACTGTTACCCCCACACACCACTCCTGCTGACACACACCCTTCCACCTCTTGTCTTATACTAAAAATAAAAAAGTGCGCAAACCTCAAATGCCATAATGTTACACCAACTGAACCACTCGAAAATTATGACTCTTGCTGTTGTGGCAGAGTACGCATGTATGCAAGCACAATGCAAAAATAAAGAATTTAAAAAAAAAAAAAAGAAAAGATACAAAACAATCTGTGACCACATCTCTCATTCCCAACCTCTGAAGAACACGAGTGTCCCTCCACTTCAACAATGGACAGCCAAAGTAGAGGACACCAATTTTATGTCAGCTTTACAGGAAAAACAGTGTTAGGGATAAAAAAAAACAACAACCTGTTTTCCTAACATTAACCCCTTAACGATGCAGGCAATTGTCCACATTTTGAACCAAAATGAAACCTTGAATTTGAGCTATAGGTGTGTTCCACCATAATTTAAGGGTTTCTCTTCAAATGCCCCATACATATAAAATATATATTTTAGAGCACAACATTATGTTTGAATAAAATGGTAAAAAATGGTAAAAAATATAATATACACACACACTCACACACACACACACATACATACACATATTTTTGCCTATTGTTATTACACACCCAGTGCAATTAATTACAAATAACTCAACATAGATACATATATCAGTCCTGATTGTTAAATACCTAACATGTTTAGGATTTAAATACATTTTGATAGTTAATGCTAACCCTATGCCAACCCCACACTAATGCTATACCAATTGACCCTTACCCAATGCTTACAGTACCTCTAATCATAAGCCTACCCTAATCTTAGCATTATCCTTAACCTTGCCTAACCCTAAAACAGTAATAACCCCTATCCAGCAATAACCATTACCTTACTCTAACACTGCAACTAATGCTAACCATAACCCTACCTTATTACTAAGTCTTCTCTACTCTTACCCCTAAATCAAACCCTAACCCCACCACTAACCCCAACCATAAGGTAACCAACTGCTAATATAAATTTTGATATAAGAAATGTGTTTTACTATTTAACACAGTGGTATGTTGCCACCATCTACAGGCTTTTTTTCAGAATTACACTTATTGTAATTCTGAATAGAGTCCTGGTTCCTAGATTATTATATGGAGATCAGTGCTGGGAAGCTGGAAAGCCCAGCACCAGTCACAACCTACTAGGGACATTCTGGGAGGACCACCCCAGAGCAGCCTGCACAATTGCTCAGCTGCGGTTTTATCAACTGAGTTTAAAGGGCTTCCAGCACTGCACAGAGCTTATTGGTCAGTCTGGGGCCATTAAGAATAGCCCTAGCAATCTTTTAAAACACATTTAAATGCATATCTAAAGATATGTTTGCTGTCCTGCCTTCCAGTGCTGCAAGCAGCTAACCCAAACCGTCTGGGGCCACTAAAAATGGCCCCATCAGACAGAGTGCAGCCACAGCTATCCATTGATACCTGGGGTTCCCTAGTGTGAACAAGGATTTAACTCTGCTCACTCCAAATATGCAAAACGTGTCACTACGCCCTAAATGCAAAATTTTTTTACTGTAGTTAGAGCATGTCCTAATATCCTTAAGAGGTAAAAGTGTCGCTGTTATAGTCCTAGTTAGGTACAGGAACCCCTCCCCCTTTTTGTCCCAAATAAAATTGAGAAAATAAAGTGTTTTACTCTCTCAGCACTGTTCACCTCTCTGCCTTCCAGCAACACCATCGAGTAGGCATGGCCTCATCTGGCGATGGTCCAATCCAATGCTCCTCATCCAATGCTCTTTTCATATAGCATTGGGAAGATATTGCGCATTTTCTCTATGGGTAACATTTAGCACCTCCATGCATAACGTGGAGACACTGAACAAAGACACAGAACTCTCTAGTGGCAGTCTAAATGACTGTCACTAGAAGTTTTACTATGCACCAATGTAAGCATTGCCAAAGTATTGACATTGAAAAAGGCTACAGGGACAGACTATAGGCACCAGAAAAACTACAATAAGCTGTAGTGGTTCTGGGGACTATAGTGTCCCTTTAAGAATTATATATTGTAGCGGAGAGGTAGTATAATCCACAGTATCTCCGCTGGGTAACAGGAACAGCATAAAATAATCCAAGGAAATAAATACAGCATTCAATAATTCCGGTAGCGTCCTTCCCAAGAACTAGACGACACATAGGCTGGGAGTCAACTGAGCTTTTAATCACAGGTCACTGTATTTATGGGATTCCCCATGCAAGGGGTTTCCCTACTGACATTCCAGGGGTGGTACAGTGGGGGACTACATGGGGAACTGACCAACACTTATATTTCTACCATCATGCACTGCTGGACGAGAGGGATACTCCCACTAGAATATACCGTTAAGTGGATTATCCCTCCATGCAGCAGAACTTACATTTTACATTAAAATGCATAACTTTCTTTATATTCATTTTATTTACACGAATGGACGTTCGGTAGATAGCTGGAGGCTGAGCGCACAGTTCGTGATAATCCCAGTCTAACTAACCGAACGCCGCACGAAATACACATTATTTCCAACACACTGTTAAAATAGCGATTGATGTTAGGGGAACAAACTACCGAACGCCCGGGGCTCCCGAACGGCCTGGAAGTCCAGCTTGCGCCGTCGAGTAGCCGATTTTAGTTCCAGGCGCTCGACGGCAAAACACAGCTGGGGTTTTCATACCGCCAGCATACGAACGTCCTCATTCGCCTGAAAGACACATATAGCAATTTACTTGGTTCTCACAACTGAACCAGGGATAGGCACATATTCCTGTAGTGATAGTCTTAAGTGGCTAGTTTTGCCGCATATATGTCTCGTAAAATTAAACTATGCTAGTTTTAAAAAAACTGGCTCCTAACTTTTTTAGCTGACTCCTAGATTCCAAACAAATTTGTCAAGCCCTGCACTAGCCAACACTTGAACCTATATTATGCCTAAGTCTCTGAATTATAGGTAACCTAATGCCAGAGAGTGAGAGAATCTCTTCCCCCTTTTGCCTTTTTCTTTCTTTCTTTCTCTCTCCTTTCCTCCTACTTTACTCATCCCATATTTTCCAATTCCAAATTCTATCATTTTATCAGTTTATTCTCTACTCAAGTCACTTCTTGCACCTCCTATACAATCATCTATTTGGAATTCATGCTTCCAATTAGGTCACTGAAAGTCTGCATAATCACACTCTGCACTTGCTCCTTATTGAATGTGCCCAATGCAATAATACCTTGCTAATGATCCTATTCATATTCCTGTTATTGCAAATGTGTCCTTGACATTATATTTTCTTTGATAAAATAAATATATATTTAAATCAAGACTGTGTAAATTTACAAAAAAATAATAATAATATGAAACGCGACTGAATTAATACCAAGAAAAGGAGCGGAGTACATCTAACAGTGGCTGCTGCGGAGACTATACAAATGTCGACACAATCACAACATTAGAATATTTTTTCCATTATAGGTTCATTATAAAAACGATACATTATGTTAAGAATTCAAGCTTAAGCGATCACATTCTGAAGAACATTTCTCGACACATTAACAGAACCATTTTATCTTATCAAATTCAACAGGCAACACTACTTCAGAATTGATACTGTTTTGTAATCAAGCGCCACAAACACCACTCATGAATTGTTGAAGTTTGAAGTCAACATCACCATGCTTATTCCTGGTTGCCTGAAGGACAAATAAGCACTGTTACAGTAACATAATACAATAAAAGACACAAATAATACAAATGTGCACTACACCCAAAAGGTCTGCTTTCAACATGCGCAAACAAACATGCATACATTTCAATGTCAATTTAGAACCCAGCAGGTTAATGTCTACCATAAATAACCGTCAAACTGTAATGTAATTGAAAATACTGTGATAATCGCAGTTTTGTTGTTGATAATGCAATTTTAACATATTGATTGCATGAGTCTTATTTTAAGTCAATAGATTGTTCTAAATTTAGTGGCATTAACAGTGGGGGGAAAAAGTTCTGACATTTTGGATTGTGAGTGTGATGAAAACACGAATGATTTTGTCCCAAGTTCTAAAAATGTTACTGATGGAATACCAGCGGTAGATTGTGATAGAAGGCTTTGTATTTTAATTCATAAAACAGAGAGCTGAAGCAGCTCAGAGAGGGTTGATGATTTTAAGCATTCATTGATCTCCAGGGCACCCTGGGAAAATACCTGTCACTTGCTAAGCAGGCTTCCACTGATAGGACTGACCTGTTAGAGATTGTCTGTTATGTGACATTCAGTCATGCAGCAAACCTAGGACCAATCCTAATAACCCACCCCTTCCCCATCTTTTAATATCCTTCACTTTGGTGGTATCTAATGTGGTAATGGTTACCTAGCAACATGATTTAATGAATGGCGTGCTTAGCACTGTAATTCCCTGAATTCTAAACTCACAGACTCTTGTCTTTACTACTGCAAGCTCCACAGACGTTCGATGACACAAATTGAAAGCTCATTACAGCCCAAGGTTTAGAAAATTGATCCTGGCGTGTTTCAGGTAGAACAATTATTCAGGAAATGATTATTCAGGCAATTTAAGAGGGAATCTAGTCCTCAAAAATGTGTGACTCCTTACAAAATACATCCAATACAAGACAAGTATGTCTTTTTTCAGAGGGTCAATTGGGGATCCTACAATAAATGCATTTGTTCACATTTTCTGCCACCAGCACACGCTTTGCATCATGTACACGAGAATAGCCTTCACATGTAAAGATTATATGTCGCAAGAAGAGATACTTGCAGTCTATGCACCAGGCTTCAGATCTATAACATACACAGAGATATTGATCCATTATAATAAACACAAGTCAAAATTTCCACACAAACACCTTCTCTGATCAGTATTTCACTCTACACTTCGGTATTGTCACTTTCAACATTTCAAATAAGCAAACAGCCACACATTACTTTGGAGTAGTAGGTGATGATATGAATCTTTAATTTATTGCCTATTAATAGCTGTTGATATTATTGAATAAACAAGTTTGACCACGATTACAGTATTTAAAGGACCACTATAGGCACCCAGACCACTTCAGCTTAATGAAGTGGTCTGGGTGCCAGGTCCAGCTAGGGTTAACCCTTTTTTAAAAATAAATATAGCAGTTTCGTAGAAACTGCTATGTTAATGTTAGGGTTAATCCAGCCTCTAGTGGCTGTCTCTTGACAGCCGCTAGAGGCGCTTGCGTGCTTCTCACTGTGAAAATCACAGTGAGAAGACACCAGCGTCCATAGGAAAGCATTGTAAATGCTTTCCTATGAGACTGGCTGAATGCGCGTGCAGCTCCTGCCGCGCATGCGCATTCAGCCAAAGAGGAGGCAGAGAGCAGGAGGAGAGCTCCCCGCCCGGCACTGGAGAAAGAGGTAAGTTTATCCCCTTCCTCCCCCCTCAGCGCCACGGGAGTAGGACCCTCAGGGCACTATAGTGCCAGGAAAACGAGTTTGTTTTCCTGGCACTATAGTGGTCCTTTAATAAGATAAGCTACTTAAAAAAATGTTTATAAAAAAATTTAATGATACACTCCTATTCCATTTTGCTGCTTGGCTTCCCTACTTCCTCTCCTCTAATATTCCATCCCTAATTCTTGGGGACGTCAACATTCCCATTAAGCTGCCCTTGTCCTCAGTAGCCTCAAAACTACTTTCAATAATCTCCTCCCTTGGGCTATCGCAGTGGGATAAGTTCCCCACCCATGTAGCTGGCAATACCCTTGATCTTATGTTCTCTCATCAATGCACAATCTCTAATCTCTGCAACACTCCATTTCCTCTCTCAAATCACCACCTCTCATCATTTGGTCTCAATAGCACCTTAACCAGTGGTGTATTTCAGATTTGTGCTGCCCTAGGCAGGACGGTGCTCGGGTACCCCCCCCAATTTAAATTTTCCCGACCTCTTCCTGTCAAGGCCGCACTTTGACTGAGCGTCTGTCAGTGAGTGTGCGTCTGTCAGTGAGTGAGCTGACAGACACACACACACACACACTCAATGATAGATGCATACACTCATTCACAGACACACACTCTCATATACACTGACAAACAATGACATACACACACATTCACTGATTTGACAAACTGATAGACAGACGCACACTATTACCTGGACACACACTGACAGACGCACGCACTCACTGACTGACACTTACACACATTCACTGACCGACACACACACATTCACTGACAGACGCACACACTCACTGACCGACACACACAATCAATCTCTCTAAAACATAACTCCTTGTCTTTCCTCCTCCTCCTAATACTTATTCTCCTCCTTCACTCTCCCTTCAAGTTAGTGGTACCCACATCAGTCCATCCATGCAAGCGCGTTGTCTTGGCGTTATACTTGATTCTGGCCTCACATTTGAGCCTCGCATCCAGTCTGTTACCAAATCCTGTAGATTCCTCCTTAAAAACATAGCCCGAATCCACCCCTTTCTTATGCAAGATGCTCTAGTAATCTATCGCATGGATTAGTGTAACTCTTTCCTAATAGGTCTTCCCACAAGTTGTATTGCCCTGCTACACTCTGTAATAAATGCTGCAGCTAGACTAATTTTCCGCTCCTCTCACACCTCTCCCCTCTGTCAGTCCTTACATTGGCTTCCTGTATCCTATAAGAGTCAATTCAAGGTACTAATCCACACCTATAAAGCACTGACTAATTCTAGCCCCTCCTATATTTCTTCACTGATCCGCAGGTATGTCGTTTCTCGGTCTCTCTGCTCTGCCCGTGACCTTCTCCTGTCTGCTGCTCACACCCGTACGGCCAACACACGCTTGCAGGAAGTCTCATGTGTGGCTCCTTTCCTATGGAATAGCCTGCCTACGACCATCAAGCTCTCCCCTAGTCTTCAATCATTTCAAAAGTGCCTCAAAATCCATCTCTTTAGGAAAGCTTATGGCCTCCCAGAGTAACCTCAACCTCACATACCTGTCCCTTGCTCTCTCCTAAAGGGCAGCACTCTATGCTCTCCTCCAGCTCTGCTTCACTCCACCTTGTTTGATTGCTACCTCCTGTCCTGCTGTGTTTTACACCCCACCTCCTATAGACTGTAAGCTTGTTTGAGCAGGGCCCTCTTCAACCTATTGTTTCTGTAAGTTTTTTTTAATTGTCTCATTTATTGTTAAATCTCCCCCTTTGATAATATTGTAAAGCGCTACAGAATATGCTGGTGCTATATAAATACCAGTAATAATAATAATAATAATAATACAACCAACATTACTGTGAGTTTTATTACTGTGGAGCATCGTGTTTCTTTCACAAATTGCAATTTACGGTTTGTTACAGAGCTCTATATTACATATAAAGTAGTACGTGTTCTTTTATTGTAAATCAATTGCTGGAAAAACTTCTCCCATTGGCCAAGTGATATATAGGATTAAATGCATATACATTGAAATGATGGGAAAAAAGTTACACCGGCTTACTAATTAGATGATGTCACATGACACATGACACATGAATCATTACCTGAACTCACACTGCAGGTCAATAAATTACTGTAGAATGCAGACATATCACTCAGACATACAGCTTTATTAAACACCCATTGACAACGCTGTTATAGTTGTGTGGACCTCTGGGGAATGGCACTGGGGTAAGGAGCAACAATAAGCTGGTTTCAAAAACAAATTAATTTAAAGAAGATTAGCATTAGATTTAAAGAAGAGAATATGGCCAACCCTATCTGCAGCATTGCATTTAGAAATAACTACCGATATGTTTATATCTATCTAAATGCACATGCTCCCTATGTGACTTTTCTTCCGGGCCACTTTCTCACTAGTGCAAGTAGTTAAACAACCAACCATGTGGCTACAGCTGGAAATATAGTAAAGAATGCAGACACGGTTAAAGGACCACTCTAGGCACCCAGACCATTTCAGCTTAATGAAGTGGTCTGGGTGCCTGGTCCAGCTAGGGTTAACCCATTTTTTCATAAACATAGCAGTTTCAGGGAAACTGCTATGTTTATGAATGGGTTAAGCCTTCCGCCTATTCCTCTAGTGGCTGTCTCATTGACAGCCACTAGAGGCGCTTGCATGCTTCTCACTGTGATTTTCACAGTGAGAGCACGCAAGCGTCCATAGGAAAGAATTATGAATGCTTTCCTATGTGACCGGCTGAATGCGCGCGCAGCTCTTGCCGCGTGTGCGCATTCAGCCGACGGGGAGGAGAAGAGGAGGATCGGAGGAGGAGAGCTCCCCGCACAGCGCTGGAAAAAGGTAAGTTTAACCCCTTTTCCCCTTTCCAGAGCCGGGCGGGAGGGGGTCCCTGAGGGTGGGGGCACCCTCAGGGCACTATAGTGCCAGGAAAACTAGTATGTTTTCCTGGCACTATAGTGGTCCTTTAAGAGGTGTACATGTTGAGCATCGCCAATATAGAAAGAGTGGATATTTCATTATCTGTGGTAGGGAGACTGGCATCTTTAAAAGCATGTTGAACTTGAAAGAGGATGATATATAGGAGTAGAATACCGTGCCATGTTCCATTCCAAACACCTACAAATGTAAAGACGTGGCTACAGTGCGCATGTGATCAGCAATACTGGATGACGAAAGAACTGAAAAGCATTGCTTGGTTTTAAAGCAGAACCTCTAGATCAGCTGTGGCATGCAGAATTTGTAGTGAGCTCCTCCCCCTCCGCAATGATCTAATCCAATACTTCTCATAAAGAATGTGCATGCACGGGCGCATTCAGGGGCGGACTGACCGGTCGGGCACTTCGTACATGGTCTGAGGGCCCGGCCGGGAGGGGGGCCCACCGCCAGGGCCGCCATCGGTTTGGTCCACTGGGGCCGCTGCATCTGGGGACTTCGCAAGTAGGTGCCACCGGGTTGCCGGTCCGGTGGCACACACTCTGAGGGGGCCGGCCGCGTTCCACGCTGGAGCCGCCTGGCCGGGTGGCAGCCTTGCCGGCCCGGCGGCACTCCTGTCACTAATGCTGAGGACGGAAGAAGGGAGAAGCATGTCTCTCTCTCATGCTCCTTTGCGGTTCCCACAATTCCCAGCACTGGATGTGGGAACCGCAAGGGAGCATGAGAGAGAGACATGCTCCTCCCTCCTTCCGTCCTCAGCATTAGTGACAGGAGTGCCGCCGGACCAGCGAGGCTGCCCCCTGGCCCGGCGGCTCCAGCATAGAACGCGGCCGGCCCCCTCTGTCTTCTCTTGGTAAATGGGAGGGGGGAAATAAAACAGAGAGGGGGAATAGATAGAGGCAGGGGAAGAGGGAAGAAACAGACAGTGAGAGAATAGAGATAGACACAGGGGGAGGGGAAGGAAAGAGACAGAGGGGGAGAGAGAGTGACACAGGGAAAGGAGGGAGAAAGAGACAGAGGGAGAAGAGTGAGACACAGGGGGAGGAAGAGTGGGAATAGAGAGATGGTGGAGGGGGGAGAAAGAGACAGAGGGGAAGAGAGATGTGGGGTAGAGAGAGACACAGGGAAAGGGGGGGAGAAAGAGACAGTGGAAGAGAGACACAGGGAGAAAGGAGAGGTACACAGAAGGGGAGGGGGAGAAAGAGGCAGCCTGCAGCTCCTCTGGGTCCTTCTCACGCGAGCACAGAGCGTTGCCGCGGTTACCACGGCAACGCTCTGGCTCTTGCAAGAGTGAACTCTAGCCCTGGAGCTAGGGGCTAGAGTTCACTCTCAACACTGCGACCACCAGGGATTCCTGGTGGTCGCAGTAGTGAGAGTGAACTCTAGCCCCATACACACACCATACACATTCACACACTGCCCCCCATACACACACACCGTACACATTTACACACATTTCCTCACACACACACCCACATACACTGCCCACCCATACACACACAGACCCTCATACACAGCCCCCCATACTAACATTGCCACACTCATACACACACACCCCCACACACCCTGCACATTCACACACTACACCCCCCACACACAAACACTGAACCTTTCACACACACTCCACCCCTCACACATTGCACCACTGCTCCTATACCCTACTACAGCCCCATATCCCAGCAGACCCCAGGTAAGTTGTCAAACTGTTCTTAAATGGTTTGACTACTTACTCTGGGAGGGGGTCCCGGCCCTCCTGGCACCATAACCACTACACAGAGCAGCAGTGGTTATTGTGCATTGATTATTTCCTTAAATAATCTACAAGTGCCCCAGTAGCCAGCCAGGCCATAGGACAGCAAGCAAGCCAGCCAGCCCACAGGCCAGCAAGCCAGTCAGCCCACAGCCAGCCAGCCAGCCCCCCCTCAGGCCAGCCAGGCTACCATCCAACCCACAGGCCAACAAGGCCACCAGCCAACCCACAGGCCAGCCAGCCCATATGCCACCAGTTAGCCAGCCCACAGGCAGCCAGGCCAGCAGCCAGCAAGCCACAGCCTGCCTGCCGGCAGTAGGCAGCAAGCCCACAGCCTGCCGGCAGTAGCCAGCAAGCCCACACCCTGCCGGCAGTAGCCAGCAAGCCCACACCCTGCCGGCAGTAGCCAGCAAGCCCACAGCCTGCCGGCAGTAGCCAGCAAGCCCACAGCCTGCCGGCAGTAGCCAGCAAGCCCACAGCCTGCCGGCAGTAGCCAGCAAGCCCACAGCCTGCCGGCAGTAGCCAGCAACCCCACAGCCTGCCGGCAGTAGCCAGCAACCCCACAGCCTGCCGGCAGTAGCCAGCAACCCCACAGCCTGCCGGCAGTAGCCAGCAAGCCCACAGCCTGCCGGCAGTAGCCAGCAAGCCCACAGCCTGCCGGCAGTAGCCAGCAAGCCCACAGCCTGCCTGGAAGCCACAGCCTGCCAACCACAGCCAGCAAGCCTACAGCCTTCCAGCAAGCTCACAGACTGCCAGCCAGCAACAGTAATTAAGGTAAGAGGAGCCAACTTGGCCTAGGTATCAGCGAGCTATGTTGTGTTGCTATATTGTGAATAGGAACCAGAGTGTTGGAGAGACCCCCCTCTAGGCCCCATTAGACTCCATTCTAGTCTCTAATTGGGCCTAGAGGAGATTCTAACACACTCTCTAAAGAACACTGAGATAGCCTCTGCTAGAAAGACCTCCCCTCCATGGCCCATTAGCCCTCAATTGTAGTCTCTACTGGGGCCTGGAGGCGACTGTTTCCAGCAGAGGCTATCTAATGGACGCTGAGATGGCCTCTGCTAGAAAGACCCCTCCCCCCTCCATTGCCCATTAGCCCTCAATTGTAGTCTCTAATGGGGCCTGGAGGGGATTCTTTCTAACAGACTCTCTAAAGGACACTGAGATAGCCTCTGCTAGAAAGAACCCTCTCCATTACCCATTAGCCCTCAATTGTAGTCTCTACTGGGGCCTCGAGTGGATTATTGCACTGTTGTTCCTTGTGTCTAAAGATTGTGTAGGGTGTGGCTGGAGGCGGGATAAGGGTGGGGCTTGCTGCAGAGCATGGGTGGGGCCTGTAAGGGGGCCCTTGATTTATTTTGCCCGGGGGCCCTGAGGGTTCTCAGTCCGCCCCTGGGGGCATTTAATCCTCCCCGTATGCAAGCATTGAATTCATACTTTCCTATGGAAGCTTCCACATCATGTGACCGAGTTTTTGTAGCACATCTAAGTGGCAGTCAGTGTAATCCTGCAAGTGTTAATATTTTCATTTAGATAAAGTACTCCCGGTGATTATAGTGTGAGACTTTAATCAGTATAAATTCTGATTATCAACACATTAGACCTCCAGCAGTAGGGCATTGTATGGTAATGCACTACCGTCCATTCTCCCTCCACAGTCCAGGCATAGGCTACCTTCGGCACTCCAGATGTTTTGGACTACACCTCCCATGATGCTTTGCCAGCAATATGGGTGTAAGAGCATTATGGGGGATGTAGTCCACAACATCTGGAGTGCCGAAGGTTGCCTACCCCTGGTAGATTTTATATGAGAAATTGTATAATTGGGCTACTGTCTCCAATTAAAAGCGGTGACAGCTAAATGTGAGTCTGTATAATATATGGGAGACAATCACTTCGTACATTCTTACAGTCCTGAATATGTCAGACAGGTGACTCGAAATATTCCGCTATTGCAGAATCAGCAATTCATAATTCAGCAATTCATAAAACTGGCTTGAAAAAAAAAAAAATGTATGTTTCTTTTCAAGTAAGTTGTGCGAATGAGCTGGCGTTCTCAGCCAATCAGCGAACCCCCATTCATAAACTGCCTTGAAAAAAGGTTAGTTTCTTTTTAAGCCAGTTTTATGAATGGGGATTCACTGATTGGCTAAGAGTATCAGCTGACCGCTCTGAAAATGGAAGGACAGAGACTGGGAGATTTGTCGCTGAACAGACTATGGTGAGCCAGCGCCTGAGTCCTCTTGACACCATAACAACTTCATTTAGATGAAGTGGTTATAATGCCTGGCACTGTCAATGTCGGGCCCTGTGTGATATGAGACAGGTAGTAACCAAATACACTCAAGTAACATGCAATTGTATACAAAATCACACGGTCCTCATACAAAAATATATACTGCAAAAATGTCTAACCACAATATGAGATACATAGATGCATAGCAAATACAGCGATGACTTATAAAACTGTCGGCAAGCATTCCATTGGTGACAACATTTTTCTGAATCTTGCCCAAAATCTAAACATCAATTTGATGTTGACCTGACATGCAAGATTAAGGCATATGGCCTAAATATTCCAGCATGATGTCTTGTTCATAGGGTATTACTTGAAATAAGTCTCACATGCTTGCTTTATTTATCTGTGAATGAGAACTGTGTCTTTCTATACAAACAATGGTTATTTGGGACATATATTTCTAATAAAGAATGTCCTGTTTTGTCTATGTTTAAATGGTGCATAGTTTCCTATCTACTTAACCATTTAAAAGCATCTGCAACTCATACGAACAGCTACTACTAGCAGAACAATATTTAGTCATTTGCTAGGGGTGCGAGTGATCTCCGACTTGCCAGGGACATACTAGAGAAAATGAGGATTGAAAAACAAAATCTGCATTCGCGTGTACATCCTGCGATGAAAAAGCATTGAGCGCGGTGAAATATCCTTAGAGAACTCACAGCAGGGGACCTAGCTATGCAACCCCATCATGCTCCAAAAAACACAGAAATAAATGCCATGTTACTTCCCGTCTCTCTGAGTGAGTTGGGAGCTATGACACCTTGGGAACATCTCGGATAAGCTGACCATAAGGCAATTTAAATGAATCCCTTTAACAGCCCAGATCAAAGATAATATTTAGTGAATTACTAAATGTTGAGATCAAATCTAATACCGGTCCACATAGCATGAATGGTTAAGATCCAAACATAGTAACATGAGAATTCCTTTTTCACTCTGAGAATCTGCCAATTCATTCTGGAATGTATAAAAAAGGAAAATTACACATTCACATGAGATGCTCCATTCATCAAGAGATTTTGGGGATACCCCTACTCATCTGATTTAATTTATTCAATCCTGCCCATCCAGTATGAGAATATTAGAATCTGCACATTAGAACCAGAGGACCAGTCTCCACCCGAAGAAGGTGGGAAACATCCCATTTACCAGAAAATGAGAATCATTTACCTGGAATACTTGAGAATCTGCCATTTACCTGGAATACTTGAGAATCTGCTCATTTGTCTGAAGAACCTAAAGTTCTGCAAATTTGCTTGTAGAACTTGACAATCTAATCATTCTTCTTGATAAGTGAGAATCTGCCCATTTAGGCTAAAACTAGGATAAAGATATCTGTCACTCCAGGTCAAACTGTGGGAGTTCCTAGGTATGCTAAACACTGATAACCACAAACACAATGTTTAATCTCAATGCCAAACCACTAACATGATTTATTTCTTGCGTGCCAGATCCTACGACCTTATTTCATTCATGAGGACAAAAAACCCTTAATAACAAATGGAACAAATGTTGCCACAAGATGCAGCACAAATAACCAACTGCAGATGTTGGGAAAAAGAACACAAGACAATTAACGTAAATAATTAATAGGAGAGGTGGTTAATATATGTGACTTAGAATTGCAAATCTCAAATACTTCCTGTTGCCATAGGCAGCATGACATAAATGGTGTCATTTATGAGGTTAGCGCACAAATTGTTTTATACATCAGCTGTTTGGTTTTTATTGAGATCAGAGGGATTGTGACTTGTTTGGCACTTTCCAATGATTGTATTGTGCCAACAAACAACAAATTGATGCACCACACTGAATCCCAACAGGGTTAAAACTACATTTAAATGATTTAACACTTTGAGGCAGGGAGGACTACTCAATACGTGGATGAATCTTTACATACAAAAAGAGATTAGTTTTACGGTCTTAACCATCACGATGCCAACTTTGTAAAAACAATTCCATTGCACATAAGCCAATATCATTTCTATATCCATTGAAGTGCTAAAAAGGATGGTGCATAGTCAAATTCCGCCGCTGGTACACTAAATGTTAGACTTTGGACAATCTGTAGATAAAACCTAGGTTATATACAAGAACTTACACCAAACAAAATTTTTATACTAACGGGATAGTAAACCCGTTATTCTAGTTAGTTTCCAACATTAAAACAGATAATATATTTTAATTCCTGGTAAAATTATTTGCCTCACAGCATATAATTAAACAGTTGTCCATCAATCAATTACTCACTTGTTTCGATGTGAATGTAATCAGGCTGCAGGTGTGTAGGATTCAAGTCAAGGATTTTTTTTTCTCCAAGTTACAGCATCTCGTTGTCCATATATTCCAACCACGAGCTAATTTCCTCTTTAGCGTGCTGTGTGAATAATAAGACAGCTTACTGAATAGAAGAGCTTCACTGGAAATGCAACATGCAATACAGCACTGTTATTAAATTAATCAACGGCAAATCCCAGAGTTCAATAGACTGGCAACCTGTTACAATGAGAGCATGCCATGCTTCCCAGGAGTGGCTACCTCCTGTGTGACAATGCTGGCCAGGTCAGCGCACAAGGAAAGCTGCAGATGGTAAGGAAAATAAACGAATAATGTGCTTAAATGTCAAGCCGTCTGCTTTTTACAACATTAACCCAGCCATCTCCAAGTAATTACTTATAAAGGACCATCAATGCGATGAGGAGTGAATGAACCATCCCAGCACTGTATACTGCGCTTAGTCCAGCAACGCATGCTTGCAGCTGATGCTCTGCACATGAATTCAGGGCTGAACGGTTTGCAGAGCTCTCTGCTATGATCATAGCAACGCAGACAGCAACCATATTTACTGCTGTGGGACATCTGCAAGATCATCAGAGAGTACGGAGTGAGATTAGATTGTAGAAGAATGAGGAACACCAGTCAGATTATTTTACTTGCGGGAGAAATGGAATTTAAAAAAAAAAAATTGATTGAAAGGTTAATGTTTGAACTTAAAATGCTAATGCCAATTTTAAATACAGCATTAAAAAAAAAAAAAGGTTTTCAAATAGACATATACCAGCATGTGAATATGTTTGGAATATTACATACTAAGAAGAAATATCTTGATCTCTCTGAGTTGGTGTTCCTGTCTCACAATTCAACCTCTACACCTGCACACCATAAAAAAAAAAACAGGTGCCTCTTGTAAGTCAGAGCATGAGGGTGTTAGCTGTGGTGTACAGAGTTTTTATTTAGTCATTTTTGTAACAACCCATCAATCAAGATACCCAATTTTGGCAGCTGGAATATATCAAATGTTATAAAATTAACTAATTTACTAAATACAAAAACAACAATAAAAGTTGTTGCATTTACCCATAAAAGCCCCCAAAACATTCCTCCACATATTAAAAATGTGCAATAAAGAAACCATTTTAGAATGTCCCAGATCACATGTTTAGAGCTTAGAGCCTGGGTCCTCAAACTCCGGCCCCCAGATGTTGCTGAACGACAACTCTCATGATTCTTTGAATCACATAGATAGCCAGAGAATCATGGGAGTTGTAGTTCAGCAACATCTGGGGGGCCGGAGTTTGAGGACCCATAGCTTAGAGCATCACTAGGTACCCGTAACCAGCAACCAGTTTGTTTTCCTTCTATCCTCCCTAGAGATTTTGCCAGTGATTGTTAACTCTTTAAACCCATACAAGTCAGGACTGCACAGTAAATATGTCCATCCAATTATGGATTAGGGAGGAGGCGTGAATGTGACATCTTGCATACTATTTTTGTATAGACCACACAATTTTTTGCTTTGTATTTGTCTCGACTGGCCATCATTTTGACTTAATGAATCAAAACTTTGCATTGCTTTGCGTCATGTTGCTTTCCTTTCTATTACGTCAATATTTAACATTATAGCAAAATACTGCAGATATAACTGGGACCTGAATGGTGTGTGGCTGGAGATCTCTGTGCAGTTTGATTAATAAAATACTCTATCAGTTTAAATCTGTTTAAGGAACACAAGCAGCCTGAAACCGTGAGCTGAAACACCTGCAGTTTATCCAATATCTGGGATCTGTCAAACGCAATTAAATGGCTTTCCTTTCCAAATGCTTTGCGCAGCCTGTTTAGTGTCCCTGGTGAGAGACCGTTTAATCTCAGTAACGTAGTTGTACATCCCCGGTTATATCTTAAAGTGGCTCTGTCCCCTAAAACTTACTGTTCTTCTTTTGTTTCCTCTTGTTTTCCATTTTCCCCAATCAGTTCTGATTTTCTTAATTTCTGATCAATTTCTCTTTAAAACATAAGATAAAGTAGGGACTGCTTTGTCTTATGTATTTTTTATACGCTTGACAAAAGGGTGGAGCTTAACCAATCTCCACACTGCTCATCTATCATCCTTCCGTCGTTGCCTCCGCTGAGATCTTACGGTAGTGTGTCATTTCTACTGATAGTAGACTTGGGCTATTTGCCGATTCAACCGAAAGACGAATGAAACGAAAACCAAAGTGCTCATTGGATGAAATTTCATGCAATTCATTCATTCGTTTTAGTTACAAGGGGGCAGCTACCAGCCCAGTACTTTTTACTATTAAAATATTGCTCTAACAGGTAAATCAAGTCTCAAAGCCAGTCAGAGCGCTCTGAGACAAATTGCACTTGCAAGCTCAGTCCACTTGGAGCCCTAGCGGGGGTGAATATGGAATTTTTTTTTTTTTTTGTGATTGGGTCCTTTTTTAAAAACAAAACAAAAAATCATTTTAATAGTTCGACATGACCTTATGGAATTTTATTTGCCCTTTAAATAAGACATTTAATGGTAAATATAATTGATGACATAGGGTTGTTCAGGTTTTTTTTGGGAGTGGGTAGGTTGTGGCTAGAGGCTGGGGGGATCAAGGGTGGAGAATAACTTTTCATTATTAGCTCCCACCCACCACCAATGGGGGAAGGGGGAGACTTTGGGACTCCCTCTTTTAGTTTAATAGACCTCACTCACCGGGCACAGGTTTGACACTACATTCCCCCAGTTAATTATTTTATTAGGTGTCCCATCACGTGCCACTTTCACCTTTACTGGATCAGCAAATGAGCAGCAAAAGATGCAAGATGCAACCGTGGCCTGCATCGGAATTGCATTTGTGCGAATGAAATTCCAAAATGAATTTTTGTTTACATTTTTAGGTTTAACAAATAATTTGGCCGAAATACGGTCCGAATGAATCTAAAAATGTTTTCCCATCCAAATGTATTAGGAGGAAACAAAGATTATGGTGGCGGCCAAGGCTAACTCATATGTGCACAAAGATCACGCGCAGGTCGGAGAAGGCAGTGACGTTAAAGGACACCCAGACCACTTCAGCTCATTGAGCGTGCACCTGGGGGCCTTCTGGCATTTAGATGAAGTTGTTATGGTGCCCAAATGCTCCTTTAAGGGAACTTAAAGGACAAAAAATACCAAATACTTCTGGGAATACATCAGGCAAGGAAACAGTGGATGAATGATACCTATGCACAGCTTCTCTGTAATCCTTCTCCACTTTAGTGTAATCTTGTGTTACCTCTTTTTAATCATGCCACATTTACTTTAGACATTTTTAAAGCAAGAAGTGGTGGTTATTTTGCTTAGAAGTGTCCCTTTAACGGTCAGGGTTTAGAATTTACACGGGGAAAGGGGGTCTGGAATCCTACAACATAATATAATGCAAATTACTTAAGCATATGATCTGCTGCATTCCTCCACAAGAGTCTCCTTTCAATAAGTACCGTACACGTCCTCTATTACCCAAATATTTCCTCTCCCTATGTCTCTTTTACATAGGAGTTCAGAATGTTCGACGTTTATGAATAACACAGACAGGGCCGCCATCAGGGGGTGACAACCATGACGGTTGTCACGAGCCCGGCGGCCCCACGTGTAACGGCAGAACTGCCGCCGGTGCATTTGCACCAGGGCCCGCACCCGATGGGCCCTATATATTCAGGGGCCCGTTCAGCGCTGTGGCCATGTAATAGCGTGACTGGGCCTCTTTAAAAAAAAAAAGAGCTTCTCCGACTCCCATCAGCCCCAGCCACCCTCCTGCAAAGAAAAGGTAAGAAACAGGAGGGTGGCTGAAAAATATACTCTGTATGCATGTATGTGTGTTTGTATGTATATGTATGTCTGAGTGTATGTCATTTTGAATGTATGTATGCATGTAGGTCAGTATGTCTGTATGTCATTATGAACGTATGTCTGTGTGTGTGTGTGTGTGTGTGTATGGATGTCAGTATGTATGAATGTATGTATGTATGTATGTATGTATGTCAGTATGTTTGTACGTATATATGAATGTAGGCCAGTATGAATGTATGTGTGTCGGTGTCTGTATGTGTGTCAGTATGTATGTGTGTCTGTCACTATCTATATCTGTATGTGTGTGTATGTCTCAGTGTGTGTGTGTGTGTGTATGTATGTGTGTATGTGTGTCTGTTAGTATGTATCTGTGTCCTTTTGTATCAGTGTGTGTGTATTCCTGTGGGAGGGATTTGGAGGCGGACCCTGTGGGCGGGAATGAAGACGGTCCCAGGTGGCCCAGACCCTGAGCTCAGTTAGGGGCCCCAAAATTTCTGGTGGAGGCCCTGAACACAGCTCCACAGCAATAAAAATCCACAATAATATGAGCTGCAAATTAGTGTATCAAAGAGCTCCACAGCAATACAACTATAATACTATGTTGTATATTAAAACAGGCCTAAATATGGTGCATAACGAACAAATGTGAATATACATTAAATCCTACAAGCAAAGTCACAATAAAAGTGCTTCAATACCTATAATCCTTGTAAACATAATCACAATAAAAAATGATTATTTTCTCACTATATATCCATAAAGATTATAGGTATTAAAGCACTTTCATTGTGAGTTTGCTTATAAGGATCATATGTATATTCTTCAGAATTTGTTTTTGTGCACAATATTTATGCCTTTATATTTATTTAGTTGTTTTTTTTTTTAAAGCCAATTTTACAGAGCCAGCAGCCCCTGCTTAGGAGCTTCTGCTAGCTCTCATGAGCTAGGTTCTGCACTGCTGGAGAATATTAGCTCAGACAGAGAACTTCGGGCTACAGAGGAGACTGTAGTGTTTCTTTAAAAAAGAAAAACTGATGCTACTCCAATGTCCTCCTCACAGACAAAAAAAACAGCAGAGGTGGTTAAGCAATACTGTATGAGAATTGGACAAAGATGAAAATAATAAGAAACAATTTGTAACCACATGTATGATAATTAGCCATGAATAAAATGCCTGTAATGACATCTATAATAAAACATATAGCAATAATGTGAGCAGAATCTCTTGTCCAAATAATTTTTTACACACAGATGTTTAGCAAATTGTGTCCCAGCATGTGACCCCTGCAGAGCACTTCCAGGAACCAGCGAGCATTTGCGTCGATTTTGGCAAATAAAGGGCATGAGTGGGAGCTGAGGGGCAGTTAAAGGAGTTACACACTGTGCTAATCATGGGTGTTGACAGAAGCCAATGATTACAATTGTACAAATGCCACAAGCTTTAATCAACAGCGTCCAAATATCAGCAGAGAAAAGCTGCTCCAGTGTATAGCATTTTTTTTTGTCTTAAAAAAAACAAAGTATTACTCAGGTACATACAGAGATCCCATTGTACAGCGCTACAGAATTTGCTGGCGCTATATAAATAATGAATAATAATATGTGACTGTGATACTGTAGAACTTACCATATAGGTAAACAAAACAAACCTACAGGGCAAGTGTATTTTTGCCCTGTTCAGTATTGATAAAATGGCAATGCCCTCCAGTGGCAAACAGGGTTAATAACAAGCCATCATTGATAAAAAGTGGGGCTCTATTGGTAAAATACAGCATATTCCCTGTATCACATTGGTTATGGCTGGGCATCGGCAACACGGAACAAATCTACTGAATTCAATGTCAGCAAGTAGAGGAGAAGATGAAATCAAGTCACGCAAGAGCTCAGGAATTTGAATTCTACCAAATTATCAGAGCCACTCATACTTGGGCTGCCCTGACGTTCTGAAAAAAAAAATGGGGTTTAGTCGCTAAAACACCAAACTGCAGAGAATTGAAATCTAAGTTGCAGATTTTAGACTAAAATGGCCAGGCTGTGACCCAACTCATCTATTTTTACCTTCGTTTTTTAACTCGGCTTAATATGCACTAAAAATTTGAGTTTAGTGAATAAATCCTGAAGGAATAAGGTGGGCTAAATTGTTTTCTCAGTAGGTTTGAAAATTCATTACTATAGAAACAAAAATCTCAGAATTAGACTGATCAGATTACAAAACTAAATTACAGGGTTACTTCAAGCAGAGGCCAACACTCCACCACAACACTCAGTGGCAAACCTACCCCACGGGCCAAATCACAGGTAGAGCCTCCCATCGCCACTCGGCAACTAGTTAGGTTCCCAAGTCACTAATTTAGCGTAATCGTTTTGCCACCAGGGTCCGACAGTACTTGGGTGTTACACAGTATCTCCCATTTAACAAACTGTTTCTCTGTTGGGTATGGTTATAATGTTGATATCCCGCACACAACAACCGACTTGTGCCACTACTACTATGACTCGGCTTATTGTCCCCGACCACAAATAGAAGGTTGAGTCTGTGGGTGAAGTCTGAAATTGTGGGAGGAGTTAGTTTGCCTGTAAAGGCTCCCCCTTCCTCTGTGCTGTTGCTGCCTGGTTCAGCCCACCCACCACTCCCTTTATCAAACCATTCTATTTGGTTGGCCCTCTTTTTACTGGCCTAGCCAAACGTCGGTTCCCACACACCACAACCGACTTATGCTACTACTACTATAACTTGGCTTATTGTCCCCGACCACAAATACACAGTATCTCACAAAAGTGAGTACACCCTCACATTTGTGTAAATATTTTGTTATATATTTTCATGTGACAACTCTGAAGAAATGACACTCTGCTACAATGTAAAGCAGTAGGTGTACAGCCTGTATAACAGTGTACATTTGCTGTCTCCTCAAAATAACAACATACAGCGATTAATGTCTTAACCAGTGGTTCCCAAGCGTTTTAGGTTCAAGGCGCCCTTAATTTTTCATTATTTTTCCAAGGCGCCCCAAGTCAAATGTTTCCCTGTCAGTGGGAGTATGTGTGAGGGGTACAATGTGTGTGTGTGAGGAGGAGGAGGGAAGGTTGTGTGTATAAAGGGCAGTGTGTGTGAGGGGTACAGTGTGTGTGTGTATATGGGGGCAGTGTGTATTTATGGGGGCAGTGTGTGAGGGGTACAGTGTGTGTGTGTATATGGGGGCAGGATGTGTGTGCTTATGGGGCTACAGTGTGTGTGTGTGTGTATATATAGGGGGCACTGTGTATATGGGGGGTGGGTAGGAGGACGAAAGTAGATTAAAATATATATATATATATATATATATATATATATATTTATTTTTTTTAATGAAAATTTAAAAAAAAAAAACAGAAACACAATAACTTTGTTATCCACCCTCCCTGCTAACCTGTGCCTGGAGGGGGGCAGTACTAATCCCTGGTGGTCTGGTAGGGAAGCCCTGGTGGTCCCAGTGGTGAAAATGAGCTCTAGCAGCCTCAGGAGCTGTTAGAGTTCACTTTTGAGAAACTCGGACTGCTAGAGTTCTCTCTCAAGAGACTCTGAGCGTTGCTGCGGTTACCACAGCAATGCTCCAAGCTTGCGAGAAAGGAACCCGGCGAAGCCGCAGGTTAGAGCTCCCCTGGGTACTCTCTCCCTCTCCTGCCGGCTGCAGCATTACACTGCGAGCGGGCCGGAGAGCAAGATCTCTGGTCTGCCTTCCGGTCCTGCAGAGCCGGCTTGGGAGGTGGAGGCAAGTAGGAAGGAAAATATCTTGCGCCGCCCCTCGCATCGCACCAGGGTCCCGCGGCACAGTTTGGGAACCACTGGTCTAAACTGTTGTCCACAAAAGTGAGTACACCCCTAAGTGGAAATGTCCAAATTGGGCCCAAAGTGTCAAGTGTATTTTGTGTGGCCACCATTATTTTCCAGAACTGCCTTAACCCTCATGGGCATGGAGTTCACCAGAGCCTTACAGGTTGCCAGTGGAGTCCTCTTCCACTCCTCCATGATGATATCACGGAGCTGGTGGATGTTAGAGATCTTGCGCTCCCCCACCTTCCGTTTGAAAATGCCCCACAGATACTGAATAGGGTTTAGGTCTGGAGACATGCTTGGTCAGTCATCACCTTTACCTTCAGCTTCCTTAGCAAAGCAATGGTCGTCTTGGAGGTGTGTTGGGGTCGTTATCATGTTGGAATGCAGCCCTGCGGCCCAATCTCCGAAGGGAGGGGATCATGCTCTGCTTCAGTATGTCACAGTACATGGTTGCTGCCACACGCTTGACACCATCTGAACCAAATAAGTTTATCTTGGTATCATCGGTTCCAGTAATTCATGTCCTTAGTCTGCCTGTCTTCAGCAAACTATTTGCTGGGCTTTCTTGTGCATCATCTTTAGAAGAGGCTTCCTTCTGGGACAAAAGTCATGCAGACCAATTTGATGCAGTGTGAGGCGTATGGTCTGAGCACTGACAGGCTGACCCTCCACCCCTTTAACCACTGCAGCAATGCTGGCAGCACTCACATCTATTTCCCAAAGACAACCTCTGGATATGATGCTGAGTACGTGCACTCAACGTCTCTTGTCGACCATGGAGAGGCCTGTTCTGAGTGGAACTTGTCCTGTGAAACCGCTGTATGGTCTTGCCCACCGTGCTGCAGCTCAGTTTCAAGGTCTTGGCAATCTTCATATAGCCTAGGCCATCTTTATGTAGAGCAACAGTTTTTTTTTTTATTTTTTATATCCTCAGAGAGTTCTTTGCCATGAGGTGTCATGTTGAACTTCCAGTGCCCAGTATGAGAGAGTGTGAGATCGATAACTCCAAATTTAACACACCTGCTCCCCATTCTCAACTGAGATCTTGAAACACTAACGAGTCACATGACACCGGGGAGGGAAAATGGCTAATTGGGGCCCAATTTGGACATTCCCACTTAGGGGTGTACTCACTTTTGTTGCCAACGGTTTAGACATTAATGGCTGTGTGTTGTTATTTTGAGGTGACAGCAAATTTACACTGTTATACAGGCGTACACTTACTACTTTACATTGTAGCAGAGTGTCATTTTTTTTAGTGTTGTCACAAGAAAAGATTTAATAAAATATTTACAAAAATGTGTGAGGTGTACACACATACAGACAAACATAACATTCTGTGCAAAGCAAATTGAATGACAGCGTGTATAAATAAATAAAAATACACTTCATACTAGACTTTGCCCATTTCAGCCCATCCCCCACATAATAATCACCTGATTGTATTCCATTCCCATACATCCACCTCTGTGTAACTCCCCAGTGACTTGCTACATATCCATTGTTTGAAATGTATGCCTCTTTGATTCCTCATACATCTGTCATCATAATTACCTTCACTCCCTCCTCCATGTCTGAACCATATAGGATACCAATCTTGGACCACTATTATTATTGATCTACAATAAACACTGTTGTTGGCTGAACATCCCATGTTGAGCCTAGCCAGAGACTGGTCGTGCTCGGTGATCAAGCAATGCTGCAAAGACAGGAGACCTTACAGGGGCCTGAAATAAGTCGTCATGGTAACTCAGATAATATGGTACTGAGTACCTGTATTCAAAATAAACAGCACTGGGTTCAAAAGCTGCTTTTTATTGCCATTTTGACCCGTACTGGATAAGATATTCATTTATTACATTAATAGGTGTAATAAAAAAAGCAATGTTGGATGATTAGATTATTCAATGAACCAAATGATCACTACTTTATTCACTGATTATGTAAGATATAGTTCTTTTTAATTCTATAGGAACGTCACTGCATTTAAAAAAAAAAAATTCTGGCTATTACAATTGTTGGCTCCTTCAGTTCAGTGGTTCCCATTCTATATTTAGCATTTTTACTCTCCAATTGCCACATTTTTGTGAAGGTCATATTGTGAATTAAATTACTTATTGGAAGAAAAAAAATGTTTCTTTCCCTCGGGAACATGATCTCCAGTCTTCATGCCTGATCTCTTGTTCTAGAGTTTCCATTTTCTATGGTACATTTGTTAAACCTCGATACCTAATTAGGAGTTTGTCCAATTAAAGACTTTTTTTTTTTTTTTTACCAGTGAGCGAGCTGCCACAACACATTCTCTGACTGTCTGTTTCATTAATGATCTGGTCATAACAGAACCCAATGTAATTTTGTTAATACTGTATTTTAGACTGAAGACAGACTCCTAGGTAAGTAGTCAAACCGTGGGGAAGGGGCACCATGACACTATAACAACTGTAGTGTACAGAAATGGCTATAATTCTTTGAGTGTTCTTTTAAAATAGTATTTTTTTCCCTTAATAGCTGGTTGTGCAACCTGTTTGTCAAAAAAGATTTTTACTGGAAAATAAAGACGTTAGAGCTGCATATTGGCTTGTGGATACCTTTCAGACTGCTTGGCAGTTTCTCTGTTAACATTAATAATACAAATTATTAGTATTATTTGGCCAGTGATTCTAAAGCAGCTGTTGGTGGATACTGGTTCCCAGAATAACAGAGAATTAATGGAAATATGGTTTAAAAGTCACAACAGCAAGGCCAAAGATGAACAATCTACATCTAAGGGTTAGGTGTACAGCTAACAACAATAATAATACCCTCCCACTGCTCAGTACACAGTACACACCACTGGACCACCAGGGACTCTCATATCCCCCCTCCCTGGCCAGGTAACAAGCAGGGAGGGGGGCAAAAATAAAAACATAAATATTAAATATTAAATTTAAAAAAAAAAAAACACACTGCAGATAAAAAATAAAATAAAACATCTAAATATTAAAAATACAATTAAAATAAAAAATGCCTCCCCTCCTGCCCATTTTAAACAAATTACATCCCTTCACAAAAACACACACACTGCATTCATTATATACACACACTGCATTCATTATATATATATATATATATATATATATATATATATATATATACACACACACACACACACACACTTTTACTCTGCATTCATTATGCCGCACTTCATTTATATACACACACACACACACACTATACCGACACACTGCATTCATTTATGCACACACACACTATACAAACACGCATTTCATTATATACACACTGCAACATACAAACTTACGCACTGCATTCATTATATGCACGCTATACAAACACACACACACACTGCATTCAGTATATGCGCACACACACCACCTCTGCAGAACTCATTATACACACACACACACACACTGTAGAGCGCACACACATTCATTATGCACACACTTTTACACACTATACAAAACCCACACTGCATGCATTAGCGCACACACATAGCCTAAACACACACTGCATGCATTATATATACACACACACACACACACTGCATGCATTATATACACACACACACAGCATGCATTATATACACACACACACTGCATGCATTATACACACACACACACACTGCATGCATTATACACACACACACTGCATGCATTATACACACACACACACACTGCATGCATTATACACACACACACGCGGCATTCATTTATACACACACACTGCATTCATTTATATATATATATATATATATATATATATATATATATATATATATACACACACACTATACAAACACACACTGCATTAATTATATATATATATACACACACAAACTATACACACAAACACACTGCATTCATTATACACACACACACACTGCATTCATTATATACACACACACTATACAAACACACACTGCATTCATTATATACACACACTATACAAACACACACAACTGCATTCATTATATACACACACACACACACACAATATACAAACACACACACTGCATTCATTATACACACACACACTGTACAAACACACACACGCTGCATTCATTATACACACATACACACACACACACTATACAAACACACTGAATTCATTATATACACACACACACACTATACAAACACACACTACATTCATTATATACACACACACACACACACTATACAAACACACCCTGCATTCATTATACACACACACACACTATACAAACACACACACTGCATTCATTATACACACACACACACTATACAAACACACACTGCATACACACACACACAGCATTCATTATATACACTATACAAACACACACACTGCATTCATTATATACACACACTATACAAACACACACTGCATTCATTATATACACACACTGCATTCATTTCATAGACACACACACACACAGCATTCATTATATACACAGACTACACAAACACACTGCATTCACTATACACACACACACACACACTACACAAACACACACTCTGCATTCACTATATATATATATATATATATATATATATATACACACACACACACACACACACTATATAAACAGTCACTGCATTCACTATACACACACTACACACTCACTGCATTCACTATGCACACTACACAAACACACACTGCATCCACTACATGTGGCATGTATATTTTGTGCATTTACCTTTAGAAATAGTTTATTTTTTCAAAATGGTAAACGTACAGAATATCGACAAGTTATCGGCTAGCAGCCTGAAAGTTCACAGATTATCGGTATCGGCTTTTGAAAAAACAATATCGGTTGATCCCTAATTTATGTATTATTTTAGTGCACAGTTTTAACACAATAACCATTTTCAGTGCATCTCCTGTCTTATCCTTGCTCCAGGGGGGCAGCCTTCTTTAAATCCTCTTTAGTCAGAAACACCACTTATCCATCAAGACCATGCACAATTTAAACCACAAAAACTGACCCAGGGTGTTTATTTGAGATGCCCAGCTCTTGCATATAATACCAAGATTCACGTATTTGCACTAGCTCTCAATTACTTACATCCTCTTGGGTTAGATAGATAACTAGCGAGTCCAACCATAGAGCCCATGAAGCAACAGTGAGCCAGCATGTTTTTAAAAAAAGAGGTATTTATGTGTGTACAATGCACTACAAAAAATGCACAAATTGACTAGGATCAGGTTTTATATAAAAAAAAAAAAAAAAAAAAAATTTTTTAAAGGTACCAAATACTGCCATTTTTCTAGAGTGCAATAACCAAACTCTAACTGGAGTTATCATGAAGCTGCATGCAGGCAGACATTAAGATATTGCATGTGCATGAGAAACCCATTTGTTGCACACAATAGACAAGATAATAAATATCAGAACCTATTAATAGAGAGACATTAACAAAGAATGAGCATGACACATTTCTTCCAGAAGCATTACAAGTTAACCTGTACCAGTCAGAAGACACAAGTCTGTATTGGTTTTTTTGTTTGTTTAATTAGTATATACACAAATCCCCAAATGACAAATTAACCTCATGAGCTAATCTGTGGGAAAGTTTCACAGGAAGTCCTTAAACAATTAATGATTCTCAATTCTACTGACATAGCTTGCTAATGAATCAATTAGAGCATCTCACCGTACAGCGTAAACCGACTGTCACAACAAGATCATTTCTGAGTATTTAAAAATCTCTTAATAAAACATACATAATAATTGCAAATTCCAACTCAATCAATACATATATTCAGGTGTGAAGATTGACTGTTCGGAAGAAGTGTAGTATAAAGTCAGGGCTCCAGGCTTCTCACAGTATATCAATTTACCTCCAATCTCACATATTTATCCCTGCACAGCCTGCTTTTATCACAGGTGTAATAGATGTTCCTGATTAAAAGCTAAATATCTTTGTATTCACTCATCACTCAACACACACGTAACGTTATAAGATTTTATCCTGTTGTAAATAACAGATTTTATCTAGTGATTTCAATGGGAATCCGGAATCCCCCTAATTAGATGAGTCACTTCAAAAGAGATCTCCTGACAACCAGAAATCACTGGAATCTGGAAAAAGAGACATAGCAATCCCTGTGGAGAAAATGCAAATAACATTATGAATATTTTTAAATGGTGAACATTTTTTATTTTTTTAATGAGGTGGTGCACTAATTGTGAAATAGGAGATTCATCATAGTCGAACATCAATATGGCAAAAACACTTGTGCTCACCATTTTTTGAAGGGGTTATTGTAACTTTGAGTCTACCTCTTGGTATCATCATTCAAAAAACATTAAGGGCACCAAGACCAGAATCTTTACAAACAGTGGCGTCGCTGGGGGGGCAGGACAGAGGGGGCCATGGACCTCCCCCACATCATGCCAGGCCCCCCCAAATGCAGGGCCAAATGTATCAAGGGGTGTGCAAGCACAGCTCACACAGGTCCAGCTACCCGGGTGGAGGACTTCATTAGTCTCCACCCGGGATAATTAACCCCTTAGTGACCAGACCGTTTTTCAATTTTCTTACTGTTAAAGGACCACTATAGGCACCCAGACCACTTCAGCTTAATGAAGTGGTCTGGGTGCCAGGTCCCTCTAGGATTAACCCTTTCTACTGTAAACATAGCAGTTTCAGATGGGTTAATCCAGCCTCTAGTGGCTGTCTCATTGACAGCCGCTAGAGACGCTTCCGTGCTTCTCACAGCGTTGTTGTGGACAAAAATATTAACCCAATTCATGTTAGTAAAATGCCTATTTACTCAGTATAACTACAATCAGCATTATTCAACTTTATATGTGATTTACCTAAAATGGCCGCTAGGGATAGTACCACTGATTTAAGTGAGCTTTCCCTTTAAAAATTGGTGGACTTTAGACTAAAGTCTGTACCTGAGTAAGCAAAGTCATTCTGTGCAGGAATTGTGCAATTTAAGTAGTATAATGCGTATGCTATTCTATTGAATTGATCCAACTTGGCTTAACACATTATTTAGTATATTTTGGTCACATTTAAAGCTGTAAATGTATTTAATATTTCATTTAAATAAAACCTTTCAATAATTATGTTTTAATTATGGCCCTGAATATGTTATTGCGTTTCGTCTGGGACAAAATGGCGTAAGTTAGAACTACGCAGTATAGCTTTGAATTTGTTTTCACATTAATTGTTATTGTATTAAGCTAAGACAAAAATGGTGCAAGTTAGAACTACGCAGCATATTAACAGATTTTCTAGGGGGAAGTATAATTTTCAACTCTGTTTATGTAAAAATATAAGATAGTTAGCATATATTATATAAAAGATATGATGCAGTGTACTGCAATGAATGTTTTAAAAAGTAATGTATTTTTCTTTATGGCTGTGTGTAATCAAGTGGTTTATAATTTGGAATATAAAAATATTAAAAAAATGACTTCTCATTTCCTTGGAATGGAAGCATGTTTATCTGTCTTTATAACTCGCTGGGTGTCAAGGCTGCTCTGCAACCTTTGCTTAGAAATTCCAGACTCCAGAATAATATGCTGTTATAAACCCTGGTTTTTTTTAATCAACAGGAAGTGTAACTAACAATATGGAAATTATCACTGTTTTATACAACTTTTCATTTATGGTGGATATTACAATCCAGAAGGCAGTAATGCAATAAATAAAATCTTGTCTGTATGTTGCTTCTGTGGCATGAATGTTTTCATTAAGCCATAATGCAATTTTCTTTGTATTCTTGGAATTAGACTTCGAAATCTATTAGTAATATAATAGCAAGTGTTGCTTTCATCGCTTTGTCTGCTAATTTTTCTCTTGATAACATCTTGCATTAATCGTTTTTTTTTCTGCGCATGCAAACTATGCAGCTACAGAGAGAACATGGCCCCCTGCCTACAACCCACTGTCCTGGAACTAATGGACCATGCTGTGCTGGTGTATTAGGCATTTTAGGGAGTTTAACAAATATGTATATATGTTCTCATATGATATTCCTTAAGATCCACAATTTTAGCATTGTATGCTAATTACAATGTGCCTGGCACCTGAACTCAAAGTGCCTTGTACAAGTTCACATTAAAATCATCTCTTCATGATGATCTCTCTCTGAGTCTGGGCTACAAAAAGCCTTGTTAGATTCTTGATATTTCAAGACTTGTGCCATGTCAAACTATTGTGTCTTCTCTTATAAATATAAGAGGTAACCTAGGTGTATATATATAAAAAATTTATAGTTAAAGCTTCCATGTACAAGCCCCACGTTGGGCGCCAATTGTAACCGCAGCTGGTTCCCCTATTTACCACTAAAACGTCTTAAAGCATAGAACTTAGCAGGGCTAACCATACAGATATCGTAGCCATAATTTTATATAGTTAGTGTAAGAGATCCTCTATTTAACATATATAAATAATTGAGAATACAATATAAAATAAGGATTGTCTTGGAAGCAATAAAGTTTTGTCTTTTTAGATATTTATTATATAAAAATATAAATATAAAAATATAATATAAAATTCATTACAATAATTTATAGAAGAGTTTATATGATTAAACTATATGCTTGCAATATCATTTTAAATAGAATAACATACCATCTTGAACATGTCAACATCTCTTAGTCATTATAATATGGAGCGACTGTCTCTGTCTCTAAATATCTCCTCTGTGTCCTAACATTTAAAAAGGTACACAAATTTATATTTTATATGTTCATTTTAGGACCTCCCTTAACTTGGCAAAGATACAAGGCCATAACTAAAACGTAAATGCATACGTCGTGGGAAATTCCCTGACTTAGGACAAGATGGCGTCTTAAAGTCTGAACATCTTATCTATTGTTTATACTAAAACGTAAGGGCGCACACATCATGGGAAATTCCCTGACTTGGGACAAGATGGCTTCCTAAAGTCTGATGACGTAGCATAGCCTTGAAGATGTTATTGCATTACTTGTTTTGTATTAAGCTAGGACAAATTTGCGTAAACATATAATGCACTGAAAGTAGGTTAGAAGTTATTGCTTAAAGAAACATGTATGAAAAATAGTATGTTCCATTTCCAACACCTTGTCAGTTTGCAATATCTCTTAAAGACAAAGTACACAGTTTAAGAAATATAACATTTCATTCTAAAACTTGTAATATTTGCATTTGCCCATAACATCATCATATCATTTACTATAAAAAAATTCTAAAATATGATAAAGAATTTTTTGAAAAACACACCTTTTCTAACTTTGAACCCCAAAATCCGTTACGCATCTAAGACTGCCTAAATTGTTTCAAAATTTTGTCCTGAGTTTTGAAATTCCCATTAACAAGTTATTAGCTTTTTTTTTTTTTTTTGCAAGTTATAGGGCTATAAGTACAAGTAGGGCATTGCTGTTTTAAAATTTATCAATAGTGACATTGTAACACTGTTATCTGTCATAATTCTCATTCCTGGGCTACCATACGGTCTCAAAGGCAACATTACCAATCTGGCAAATTTCAATGTAAAAAAACCCCCTGAAATGCAAGCCTTATATTTGACCATTTAACTTTCAAAAACTCTATAAAACCTGTACATGGGGGATACTGTTCTACTTGGGAGACTTCGCTGAACAAAAATATTAGTGTTTCAAAACAGAAAAAAATATCACAACAATGATATCAGTGAAAGGGCCATTTGTGTGTGAAAAATGAAACAACGTCACTTTCACTGACAATATCATCACTTTTGTGTTTAGTAAAACAGTACCCACCATGTACAGGTTTTAGTGTGTCATGGAAAGTTACAGGGTTAAATACAGTGCTAGCAAATTAAATTCTCTGGAATTAAGGCCTTGGTTGTCAGGCAGGTCCCTCGAATTGCAATCAATCAAATTACTTAATTATGTAAAAATATTACATATATATGCACATAGAATTTAAATATATACATATTTATTTATTTGAAGTCTACGTGTATATTTATGAAATTATTTATGCAATTATGTATATGGAGATATATATATATATATATATATATTTATTTTTTTTTTATTTATTTTTTTATTGATATATATACATATATTTTTATTAAAGTGTATTTTGATATAAATATAAAAATACAGTTAGAATAAAATTTCATATACATATATAATTTTTTAATGTTGTTTTTATTATTTTTAAACTTTTTTATTTTTTATAATATATAGATAGTTATTATATACACGTGTGTAATTTTACTCTGTGTGTTTTTATATTAATATATTAATAAAAAAATACACTTAGTATGACGTTATATATAAGATGACGTGTATATATACATATTATATAGATAAATTATGATAACATTGCCATTCTGCAGGAACAAAAGTTGTTTACATTGTACGGTTAATCTGTCAATATGACAACTACTAGAGGTGCTTTATTCTGATTGGAATTTAGCCACATATGCGCACTTGCCTCCCAATGCTTTCCAATCAACATTGATGATCTCAGCTGAAGATGTAGACCTGAGCAGGGAGCCTGGTGCAGTGAGGGAAAAAAAGTTAAATACCTTTTTTAAACCCTAGCAGTGCTTGCACTTCCACTTAAATGGTGACTATAACATTAGGAATACACCTTTGTATTCCTAACACTTTAGTGTTCCTTTCAGTACGTAGGTTTGTTTCTTTGTGGTGGTGGTGGGGGGAGGGAGTGATAGGGATTTGGACTTTTGTATTTTAGCCCATCTAATAGTTGGATTTCTTTTTACTTTTTCTGTGAAAGGGTTAAAACTATCTCAACACTGCCTTATTTGCAGATAAAATATTGAAATGCGTTTGACAATCATCCTTTCCCCCCCCCCATTTAATGTTACTATACTGAGATGAGGGAGGGATACAGTAAATGTAGCTAGCAAGCATTTTCCCAGCTTTAACCCTTTGAGTGTTAGTGTTATGGCAATGAAACCGGATAGCCCATGCTTGCCTTGCATTGTAATGGTTTGTCCAAAACATTCATTGTAAGCAGCACAACTGTCGCCTCCTCCGCATATCCTCAAATAATGAAAGAAAAATGGAAAAATGTCAAAACAGATGAAATTCTGTATTAAGCATTCAGATCCCCCGAGAGGCTGAGAACGCTTATTAAATTATCTACAATTCAGCTGACTTGTTCCTCCACATTCAAATTAATTAAAAAATGTTGCTGGCATTAGCGTATCTGAGCTTGTACTACATTTGCTATTCTAACGAAATAAAACACATTTCATCAGTGTTATCAACATAATTTGAGAATTTCAGGCTTTAAAAACCAAACTGACCATGATACACAGATCAAGCCAAGCATAGCAAGCTCAAATAAATATAATTTTTATTGATAACATATACTAAAAAAATAAGAAATATGAGTGTTTTGCTATAGAGGGGTTCTGCATCTGATATGTCTTTCTCCAATCCTTCTTGCTGGATATTAGGGATAGTACTGATAGTGGATGTTTGCGAAAAATAAATAAATAAATAAATAACTTGCAGGATTAACTTCTGATGGACAGGAATGTAGAAAGGACTGCACAAACAGATTTTAGAAAATACTGGTTGGGTTCAGAGCCTTGATAGAAGACATCCGAGACGCAGAGATTGAAAAGTGAGCAAACGCTGGACAACGGTTACAATCTAAGAATGGTTGAACCCAAGCTATGAGTGACGCAAATCTGAACCATTCACAAATCCAGGAGACTTGTCAGGAATAATGAAGACAATTCATGCTACACTCCTACCAATATACATAGCACAATCAATGGACCAATCCTTTCCAAGATAGACAGACAACTGCACTGACTCCTGTATTTATCCAACTCTGTTCCTCTCAGTAACAAGCTTATTCCTCCTTTTCTCTATAAAATCTGTCGTCCACGCATTCGTAAAATCACATTGATAGTTTCCTATAGAGAAATGTATTAACATCAGATGTTTCCTTAATTCTTGTAAAGGTCTCTAACTATAAGTAAGTGAAGACTCAACATAAAACAATTGTAGCGGAGAGCTGATTTCCCACAGCTAAACTCCACCAAGTACTTTAAGAGGATGCAGGAACAAGTAGTCAATCCAAGAGAATATCCAGCACAATCAGCAATACACTCCAATAATATCCCTTCACTTTCCCCAATCACTGGACGACACACAGTATCAGGAGTAGAACTGAACTTTTAATCACACAACCTTCTTTTAAAGCATTCTACCATGCAAGGGAGGGATTTACAGTAATACACAATACACCAATTATACACGAATTGCCACCCACACATCCCCTCCCCTTAGTGTGACACATAATCCCATTATGCAGGACACAGTTCCCCTAAACCTAGGAGTACCCCTTTAAATATTACATCCACTGGTAGCCCTGATCTGGGTGAGACACATATCCAAAAATCACCCAGATCAGATCAGGGGTTCAGGAGTTATGGGGGTTTAAAGTTTTGTGGAGGTCCCTTTAGGCCCACTGAAGCATGGCTTTCCAGCCCAAACCAGTTCCAAGTAGTCTGGCAGTGTGCCTTGGACAACGCCCTGCTGGAGAACAATGGGACTGGAAACGGGGGAGGGGTACACCTTCCTTTACTCAATCTATATACAGTCTAATAGAAGTCCATACACTGTTACTTAGAGTTTTGTGTACTCCAGGCATAGGAAAATCTCTGCAGGGCCAACAATCAATAAAAGGGAATGAGACAGCCAAAAAGGGGTTCCGCTACAACAATGGATTTTTAGGGAAAAAACAAAAAAAAGAAAAGGCAAATAATTGCTAGTAATCAGGAGTAGCAATTTGTATAGTCAAGTTTAATTTTGCTAAATGGTCTTAACTGTTCCAAAGCTTTTATTTTTGATGTTGGCAACATACTAAAATCTGTCCAACTTAGATATTACAAGCCCAACTTCACAAGTCACTGGGTATAGTTTTTGAGTGTTTATAATAATTAGGACACTCCGATCAATTCTCCATGGCAAACTGAAATTTGTCTTATAAAGCTGTGACATGCAAGAAATGTTTTTCCTTACGTCATCATCTGCCCCCTCTTCATCTGAAGATGAACGGTCTAACATTTAGCTAGTTTTAGGGGATTCCTGTTTATTGTGGATTACAGTTTAGCCATATTCTCTTCTGCTTCCTGTTCATGACAACATCTTTCCTTTGTGCATTAATAGGATTTAATTCACTTTATTCTCCAGTAGGTGCCGTTCTGCTCCCTGTAATCCTGAAGGTGCTCGTCTGTGGGCCAGGGTCTGTGAGAGCTCATTCATCACATGAGTCCGATCCATCCATAATGTGAGATGTGCATTATTTAAAACAAAAACATACTATTGGTTTAAAATATCATCACATCTGCAAGAATTCCATCATCACGTCAGGCTGAGAGATGCGCTCATCCAAACCAAATCTGCTAAAAAGACTATTGACTCACTATAGCACAGGAACCACCTCAGGCTAACTTACACATAAAAACATTCTATTAATAAATAATCATCATCATCATAAAAAAAAAACACTAAAAAACCCCCAAAAATAAAAAGATGAAAAAATTGTCACAAAAAAAAATAACCATGTCTCCTTGTAATGTAATAAAGTTGGGTAGATCCTTGTTTTGTTTCACACATTATTCCCCCTGAATAAAACTTACATGTTATTTAGATTTTTACATCTGTTCCACAAAAAATGCCTTTTCTATTTTTTTTCTCCAGCCACCGCAGACAACATGAAATTTAACGGCTGAACACAACAGAAAATAGAAGATTATGTTACCTATCAAATGGCAATCAACTGAATATCAAAGCAATTCAAAACAAGTAAAGCACAAACATGCAGCTTTCAATATCTGTCAAGTAACCCATCAACCCTGGGAATGAGATTCAGAGAAGATGGAAACACGCCATGAAGAGGATGCTTAGTGATGGGAATCCCTCCCTCCAAGAGACATGTTGAACTTTGCACAAGAATTTGTTCCTCCACCTTCTATCTTGTCATTATAAGTTCTGCTATTCTTAAAAGAAGGTTGGCATGTAGACACTCTGAAGCCCAAGTGTTCCATAACAAAATTTCAGTTTTATCCATGGCATGTGCCATTTCACATTTTACAGCCAGAAATACACTGCGTGTATAGAAATACATCCGAAGAGGAACACAATCTATACAGCTGGCTCTTGAACTGAGGAAGCAGAAGCGGACTATTCTTCAGTCTAAAACGATCTGCACCAAGCCCTCCAGGCATGTTTCCATCCTCAGTCACTCCTGCACACAACTATCAGCTCTGCCTATCCAGCTCCTCTCCACCTAGAAGATGTGTTCTCACATTTAAGGTAAATGTTGCATTGATATTGCTACCCTGGCATTTTCACCAAAGTGATAGCTGTAACAGTATGCTGCTCCAAAGAAATCATGGGAGTTTAAGCTGGAGAGCAATATCATGCCCAGCTGAGATACATGTCGGACACTGACAATCAGTGGAAGCTCATCAATCCTTAGGGCACCAGGAATGGAACCCTACTAGTTTTGAAACAACAACAAAAAAAAATCTACTGGCAGCAGTAAAGACAATTAATCGAAACTCCTCTGAGTTAGGGCAAAGATTGAATTGTATTATTATTTTCTGAAAATAATCAACCTAAGTGCATATAAGAAAATAATTTGCAGTATCAATTTCCAGTCCTGCTGTTTCGCCTTCCCCAACTGGTGATTGCTGGTTGCCTGGCTGTGGACAATAGCTAATCATGTCAATATCACAAGGCGTTTAGGAACAAACTGTGTCAGGTAACCACAGTTTACATGATTTGTTTGTAAAGTAAGAAACAGCAGTTGTAAAACCAAACTTTTAGTAGTCAATGAAGGAAGTTTTAGCGGATGTAGACCCCCCTGGACAGCTGACCAAGTACTGATAGAGGTTGTCAAATAGGTAGATAAACTATGTCAGTCTGTGTGTGAAGTTAATTGTACAGTCTGAGGCTTGGGGCTGACTGAGAGTCTGAATCGGCGTTATGGATTCACATTCCAATGTAGTTGGGAGAAGGGAAGGAAAAATTGAAGCCTCAATCGGGAGAATGTGGATTTGAGAAGGGAAACAGGAATCTTTGAAGAATATTTAGAATCTCTAAGGCTTGTATTTGGAGAATAGTAAATATAATGATCAAAGGGGTATCTATGCACTTAGATATCATCTAATAGATGATTTGCTCCTTATTTATTTATTTTTGTGATGTCATGAAACCAGTACAAAATAGTTTTATTATTCCCTTTGAGATCCCCTTTTTGGCTCTAGCAGATACAATCCCACCCAAGTTCCTTCACCGCAATCCACCACGCATCACTACAACCCCAGTTCACCATCTAACCAGGGACCGGGACCTCATGCCGACTGCATGGAACTTTGCTTCAGATTGGAAGTTAAAAACATCAGTTTAAAGCTTCCATTGGGTGGCGCTCTATGACCAGGCAGTCTACCAGAGCACTAATTGAGGAGAAGAACCATCTGTAGGTGCTCAGGACTTTAGGGTGCTCTCCTTTCTAGGGCCCAACGAACATCTTTTCCTTGACTGGGACTAACCAGCTGCAAGTGTGGAACTCTGACCCGGATCGGAGGAGAGACTTGACCCGGTCAAACTGTAAAGCGTCTGGAAGCAACCTGGGGATGTACAAAAATTGGGGAGTATATGTTTGGGAGAGGTATGTTTGGAATCCCTGGCTCTCAATATCTGTGAAGGTAACTAAACAGTGACTGAATCGCAACCCAAATTTGGTGGCACTGAAAAGGAATCGATCTATTGATCACCCCCTGCTGTTGTTTCCTTTATAAATACCTGCATGTTAGGCTAATAAAGGTTGCACTTGGTTTATCCACACTAAGTTTTGGCTAGTGTATGGGGAAAGGGCTACTATCACTCTTGCTGTTCCCTGTGGCTAAAAGGAGGGGAAATAGTGTAGATACTCAGACTGAGTACCGTGCTCCACTGCATGTGAAAAATAAATTAAATAACTTGCATGTAAATAATGGCCAAACAATAATCCTTGCTCTTTAACTTAAAATCCTTGTTTTAACTTACTTGGGATGTATACACTAACCATAAAAGAAAAAAAGAATAAAAACTGAAAATTTAATTTTGGCATAATTAACCGAACCAGAAAAGAAAATTTACATTTCCCAGTTTAGTGAATATAATCGTTCTAAGTCTGTTGGAAAGGGTGAAGCACTGTTACAGTCAGTGTTTGCATTTCACGGACATACTCTGTGCCCATAACATGAGCAGTGTCATTCCATTCCAGCGAGAGGTCTGCGTTCCACTTACACCATGTCATACATTTATATAGCCCCATTTATTTTTCAGGCATTATGACCAATTTATTTCCATTTACACCACTCACAAAAAAAAAATCACTACTGAACGGCTACTGTATAAACGCAGTTTGATAACTAAGTGGCTTAATTAGGAAAATTCTGCTTTTTAGCCAGAGGAAATCATTTCCTCCAGAGCCAGGGATTGGTGGCCGCTCACAGACATCACATGAGCCTCTGTACAGTTTCGCAATGATTAATGGTCTCTGCTAAGAGACTTACGAGGTGTTTTATGGGGAAAAATGAACCAATTTCACACAATGTTAATGAACTGATTGGATGCTAAATGGCCTCACATTTTACATGTGCGCTTAGACATCCTGGGGTGGCTGAAGCATGGATGGAATATACATTAACCCTTTGTATTTAGAATGATGTCTTGATAGAGAGACAGACGGGTGCATTTGTGAAATTCTATATTGTTTAGATTGTAGCCATTTGCTAAACCAGGCATAGAAAATTTGAGTTTAACAGAGCAAAGGAGAAAGTCAACCACATTTACCAGATATCGTAATACACAAAATAAATTACTACTCATTACAACAGTTTAACTATAAATAAAGGTGATTGGAGTAATAAATAAAAAATGCTTGTCAGCCGACCAATTACAGCAAGTGTGTGGAGGCTGGTAGTTGTTATAGGGCTTGTGATTGGCCACAGCATGTAAATACTGCGGTATATTTATAATTATTAGTGATCCCATGCCCCACTCCACGCTGTCAAAAAGCTCACTATTATTAGCTCACTATAATTTTATTCTATTCTGCATTGCTTTGCTGTACCGAAACAAGAGATTAGGAAAAAAATAACATAACGGGCAGCATATTTGGGGCTCCTTAAAAAGCCACATGAAGAGATAAATACTCCAAAAAATGAACACTGGTACACACACACACACAGACCTACATAATTCTGAGCATAAAGGTTTCAGTTCCACAGATGCTTTTTCCACTACAGTGAATATCACTGGATCAATTCCTTTCCTGCCCCCATTTAATATAACAGGCCAGCACAGGCAGCATAAATGCCACTGTGAAAACTCTACAGCGCACTCTGTTGGTAAACCACAAATATGTTAATCTGCATAATGCCAATATTCAAAACCGTGAAGCCAATTAAACACTTATATCTAACAAGAGTAACACACTAGTGAGTTTAGTGTGAACAATAAATAATGCTTCAAAATTAATGTAGTGAATAGCTGCTCTTAAACATAAATATATAGCAAAAATGATAAACAAGCTAAATCTTATAATCAGTGGGTGGAGCGCTAAATATTAATCGAGCAAATGATTGCTTACCCTTTACTGTAAGATAATATAGATCTCGATGTGGGGTATTATGAAAAGAGAAACAAACAGAACAATTCGAGTGCAGATGGTAGTTTTAAGTTGCCACATGCAAGGTAGACACACTCACAATCTCCAGAGCCCGAAGATAAGGCTCTATAGTAGCGCAGATGTGCTTTTATAGGCAGCACCCCATCTTCTTGGATAGATGAGGATATTAAGGCAAACAAAACAGGAGATTATGGTGCAGTATGTCTCTATATACCAAAAACTTAAAGTCACTCTATAAAGGGGACTCTCACCTTAATAAGAGCCCATATGTGCCATATGACATATCGGTTTAGGTTTGGCTTTAGCTGCATATATTAGATTTCCATTGCTATGTATATATAAATATTTATTTATTTTTCCCCACCACTTGTGTAACGATAAGTGTCTGAAAGGGGGTGAAATAAATAAAACAAGGGTTTTCCGCTCATAAGGTCAGTTATTCAGTTATTGAGGTTGCCCTCTCTAACAGTGTCTTAGGACCTGTTGGTGGGGAGAGCCGTATCATTTTGCCAGTTAGCACAAATGCCATTGTAATGATGGTGCGTCGAGATATGCAGGCAGAAGGGTCCATTCCTGTCTTGGAATAAGGCAGTGGCAGAGGGGTTCATTCCTCTCTGGGAAAAAGGTACAGGCAGATAAAGCGAGGCAGAGGGGTAAATTCCTGCTTGGAATGAAGCATAGGGCTGCGTACCAAGACCCTGGCCTCAGCAAAGATCCCTCTCTGGGGTGGCAGACCCCTGACTATGGCAGCAAGTCCTGGCGATCAATGGACACAGTGCAAGATGGGCCACACAGTCACAATGCGACATTGCACGTCTTCCCCACCTATGAATGGGTGCTCTGTGGCACTTCATGTCTAAATAGAGATTATATGGCTAGTGGAGGTGTTTGGGGAGACATGCAAATGAGCTATTCAACACTCCCTCAAGTGACTGGCTGAAGTATCTTTGAAAATAAGCACATTGAAGGAAACGTTGAAAAATCACTATTTTTTGTCTTTTTTTATATTTCTTTATTTGCTTTTTTAACAAATACAATTATACAAACGAATTACAAAAATGTGTAGACATAATATAACAATCGTAAAACAAGACACAAAATAATGACACACCTTACATAAATGTACTACATTCATACAGGTAATCCTATCAGAGCAGAGTTGTGTTTATCTCTTAAAGTTAATAAATTTCTTTCAAGTTCAGGATGGCGTCTATAAGGATGACATTTTATTTAACCAATTTTCTATTTTCTTAATTTGAGTAATATGGTTATTGGAGAAATATTTCTCCATATTAAGTTGCGTTCTGATTTGAGTAAGTATATGATATTTTTGAAAAGGCAAGGGAGATCTCCAGTTTCTAGCTATTCTAATTTTCGTAGCTTTAAAACAATGGACAGCAATGCAGATATCGCTACTTGATTTTAAGTTCCAATTTATATGGAGTAGAGCGATTGTAGGGGAGAATTTTAACTTGATACCGTTATACCTGAAATTTTAACTTTTTATATCTGAAAAGGCTTACCAGTCAATCTAAGAATACTTTGCCAAATGTAGCAAAACCCCAGGAAACCCAGTTTCTGAAAACTGTACACAGAACCCAGCTCACACAGTCTACTAGCACCACCATAAACACTAAAATGGGTTGCAGTGATTATGGTGCTTTGACTATCCATTTAAGCTGCCCATTAACAGACTTATTTTAGAATGAGGGCCGTTCAAAATGAGAACAACACTTCATTATTTGCATCTAGACTAGAGTTTACATTCTTTAGAAATTTTCTTCCCCAAAATATCCATGCCCCAAACCAAATACAAAAAAAAAAAATTAAATTTAAAAAATAAAAATAAAGCCATTTACTATCTGTAAAAAGGGGCTTTTATTGTACTTTCTTAGTGAATTTTTCTATTCTTAGTCTTTGGATTTATATTTATATTATGATGCATTTACATTGTACTAAAGTTCAAAAAACTATATCTATTGTACTACCCCAAACAAGGAGTCTGGGCATTGCCTTGGCTGTTCAGAGTATGGGTTTCAATAGTCATTCTTCATAACATGGGCCCCGAAATGCACTAAAAGATGATCCATTTAAATACAGGCATAGAGGATTCTACCAGTACAAATGTATACACAATTTAATAACACTATGGGGCAGTGCAAATGGAAGTACCACAGAAGCCCAGAAAGATGGAGCATTTTCCCTAATAAAACATTTTCTTGATAATTTAAAAAAGAATATAACTTGTCATTTGCTGTAAGCAGCTCTAATTAATGTAAAACTACCCTAATAAGGTACAATTGTGTCTCTCATTATGCTAGCAGTCTGCCCGTCAGCAATTCGTAGACAATTCCACATATATTGAGCAGACAATAGTTCCAGATTCACAGAACGAAAGACTGCAATTAGCTCTAATGAAGCCGACAATTCACTGCCCAATCACAATTGTCAGCAATCAAATGCACAGTTATTAAAACGAGCTTCATCCTCATAACAAACTTCAAACTATTATTTACACTCTGTCATCAGCAGATACAATTGTATTTAGTATCTTTAAAAGGAATAAATCTTTGGAAGGCACCCAGTCCATTTCTTTATTGCAAAAGTCCAGGACTACCTGTCTTGCAATTGTCCTCTGATTGTTTTTTTTTTTTTTTTTAAACTTTATATAAGGAGTATTTATTTACAGGACTAAAGATGCAGTTAGTGGTTGGTATCTGCACAAATAAGCAATCATTAATCAAAAATAAATTAATCAATACAATTAAATATATAAAAAAGAAATTGATTTTGGGCGATTAGGGTGGTAGCGGGGGAGTCTGCTGGCAGGTGGAGGGGGTGGTTTGCCTTGATGGCATGACTCACAATGACGTTGGCGGCAAAGTGGATGCTGATGGTGTGCTGCTAGTTGGACATGTTTATGGTTTTTGTTTTGGTTTACTAACAATATGATAAAAACAAACAGTCTTTCAGCACTCCCATTGTAACCTTAAGGGCAGGATGCATTGAGAACTGATGGTTTAAGCAACAAAAGCAATGTTTAAACTCAGTACAGATTGTATACTGCTTCTACCTAATGTTATCTGTACCAAGTGTCTTGCGTATCTTACCTTGGAAGTTTTAAAATAAATTTAAAAAAAAGGAAAATCGCTTTATGAATTCATAAGTACCACTTCTCCCCTCCTTAACATCTCTGTAAATTACACTAAATGAAACATTGAAAACAACAAATACTGTTAACTGTTTTTTTTTTTTTTTTTTAAGCGGATCTGTCAATTTTGCAAATTATGTCGTGCATGTGAGGTAGGACTTACATACGTCTGACTGTCCCTCGCAGCCACTGCTGCAAGAGTAGAGCATTGAGCTCTATGGAAGATCCCACAAAACCCTTCACTGACAGTGCCTGAATCCCACAGCCAACAGTCATTATGTTCTGCTGGGATGAAAAAAACAAAAATATAATAAAAAAAAATAAAAAATCAACGAGACAATAAAACCCGGGGCATATCTCATACACCGGATACAGGCACGGAACAAGGGCCTTCTTTTGCTGTCTACGTACACAGAGAAAGCCTTCCAAAGGATGAACTGGGACCTCCAATTCTGTGTCCTACAGGCAATAATGGTTAGGCCTAAAATGTATGCATGTCTAAACTAATACCGAACATGCAGAACTTATGTTAACAAATAAAATATAACCTGAACACTAAAATGTATTACCGGACCTTAGAATGGCCAGATTCAATGCTAATGTATAGAATAGTACAGAAGAGGCAGTTGTTGGTTAGTTGCTGTAATATGATGCCGGAGTGTGCACGAGCAACATCTGTGTGATGACACGCACGTTCACGTCACTTAGACAAACTTTAAGATAGGGCCATAACAGGGATCTGATTCGCAGTGATCAACGTCATACTGAACACTGGAGGAGACCACGGACACATGAGATGGAGGCAAGGGTAGCACGAAAAATAAACCGCGCAGGGACGTGCTGCACTGGAGTGCACCCGGCGGGCACCATGACTGGCCCTAATTGTTCTGTTATATTACCTTGTGATTGGTCCTGCAAAACATACTTACCAGATCCTACACACAGTGGGCTCTATCACTAATGCTTGCTTTCAGTGGATGCACAGAATTACATGGTAGTATTTGGTTTGGCATACTGTATGCAAGAGTTAGTAAACAGAGTTAGTGAACTTTACAAAAAAGAACTGCAAATAAACACGTACAGGTTAAGGTCTGGTAGGATGCTCGCCTAGCAGTTGGGCATAAGTATTGTAGCCCCAAGTAGCCAAAGCACAGCTTAGCGGAGGAGGGCCTTGACAGGGGTTAGGAGGTGGGCTTAGGAGGAACCGGCCGGGACTGGTGGGTTGTGGGAGAAAGGGGTTGGTCTACTTAAAGAGGTAGCCATTTTGGATAGGGCACATTTACTTTCCTACCTGGTTGAGTTTGTCCCACCCACCCTCCCTGGGTTTTTGAGTTAAATGAGGGTATCCCGTTTTGTCACAGCGGCAGGATAGGGAGCCGAGGAAGAGGAAATAGGCTCCCATGAGGAACGTCATGAACATGGAAAATTGTGGTCACTGGTGGTTGGTAGGTTTCGAGTCCTGGAGGTGGCTCAGAACCTGGTGGGGTAGGGGTATCCAGGTATACCCCTGCCTTGGTTATTTATGGTTGGCACTTAAATTGTTATGTTGGAGTAAGGTTGCAAATTGTTAGAGATATATATATGTGTTAGTTATGTTGGGGTCATTGTATGGGGGCAATGACCCATGTTTATATGTTAAATTATTATTATATTATTATAATTGTTAATAAAAGCTGTGGACAATTTTACCCATATACCCTAGTGTCAGCGTGTTATTGGGATAGGTATGTGGGGGTTTTGTCCTAGGTTCCGACTGCCCATATGGCGACTATACACCGGTAGAGATGTCGCGAACCGTCCGCGAACTTCTCGCGAACGGTTCGCCACGAGCCGTTCGCGGCGAACTCCGGTCAGCTGACACGTCCCGGCCAATCTCCAGCAGACCCTCCCTCCCAGACCCTCCTACTTCCTGGACAGCATTCAACATGGATGCTGTCCAGGAAGTAGGAGGGTCTGGGAGGGAGGGTCTGCTGGAGATTGGCCGGGACGTGTCAGCTGACCGGAGTTCGCCGCGAATAGGAAGTAGGAGGGTCTGGGAGGGAGGGTCTGCTGGAGATTGGCCGGGATGTGTCAGCAGACCGGAGTTTGCCGCGAACAGCTCGTGGTGAACTGGTCGCGAGAAGTTCGCGGATGGTTCGCGATATCTCTATACACCGGTCATGTCTAAATTGTAAGGTCCATCAAAAGGGTAAAGAGGATGTATTTGCCATAGCAGGTGTCATGATACGAGGAACTGTTAAACGTTTTTCACTTTAATTTCTCCCATTTCGCTTGTTTGTTAAGACCCTCAATCCTAATGGAGTTATAGTGAGATTCTATAAGATTGTTGTTAAATTGCGCTCATTTGCTTGTTTCCATTCTTGCAAGTGTTTTGAATAACAGGGAGGAGGGGGCCGCAAACTTACAGGGCTAATAATAAAAGAAACCAAACCCTGCTTCTAACTAGTGAGATGAAGACAACAAGCCCCCCTTGTGATGTTAATTGTTAGGGAAGCATAAAGCCTCCTGTATGGTGATTCCCATAGTGGCTTTGAATGCTTTTGCAGTTTAAACTTGCTTAGCTAAAGATGGTGAACATTCCACGGTTCTTAATGAAGAATCCAATGTTTAAAACATTGGTTTAGTATGAGGAAAAAAACCCAAAATGATAAATTAAAGCGACTATGTAAGACATATTTTAAAAGAATCTGTTCCTTTGATGACTGAGCAGGATATGTGGCTTTGGTCATCCTGTAACTTAGCGCCCTTCTCCTCCTTCAATTTTAGCCAAATATCATAGAGATAAAACTAGAATGAAAAGGCATTCGTTTTAAATCCTGTCTGCACCCCTCACTGCAAGTGATAAAAGGAAGCGATTGTGCAAATGTAGACTGCAAGGGCATGTCCTTAAATCGCTCTATGAATATCTTCCAGGCACTGATAGGAGAGATCAAACACTCCGGCAATTTTTTGTGACAATAAAGGCAGTGGGCCACTCCTACATGCCAGGGGCAATATATCAGCCACGCACTGTGAAACGGAACATGCTCCTGTTATGTAATATTTCAATGGCCTGCAAATCATATCGCTCTGGGTCATCAAAGCATTGGCCAAACCTCCCGATTAGTTCATACTTTCCAAGACTTTGACTTAAAAATACTCCTGTCTCCCTAATCAAAAACAGCACCAAATCTGACAGCAGGACTTGGGCTTATGTTATTTCACAAAGTTAGGTGGGGTCGACTGATGGAATTGATATGTGAGATCACAATAGCATTTCAAAATATCTCTCTGTTCAACATAATGTAATTCTATTTCACAGACACCGATACAACACATTTCAGTTAATATGCTATACTTTTAACATGTTGCTGAGATATATGAAATACATTTTGCAGATTTTTTTTCTCCAACCATCACCATGTTTTCTATATCAGGAGGAGCCCTTCAAATGATGTTGAGGGGCTTAATTTTATAAACCCCCATAACTCGCACAACGCAAGTTCCATCTGCACAAAGATACAGCAAATCTGGATGATAGTTTCTGCCTTCCTCCGGTCTTGTCTGTGAAGTGTATCTGTAATCCACTATGTGCAGTGACCACATCTGGATTACCTTTTAATTTAGGGAGAGCCTAAACAAAGCATTGAAACAAAAACGGGGAAATTGAGACCTGAGTGTGGACTAGTCAAATGGCAAGCTAATGAGGTTTCTCTAAGCTTTTGCTGTTCTCAGATTCTCTGTTTTTTGTTGCAATGTATTTGTATTATATTTGGGGTATATAGAAAAACAGCTTGCAAAGGCTGCGTACCTGTCGCATGACTTCCCCTACATCCCTAGCACTAACGTTTAATCTGGGACAGCGGGTTGATCGACTTCTCAATGTAGTGCAGCTCAGTGGTGAGGACAGGGGCAATTTGTTGATAGCCAGGGAGACATTTCTGCATGGACTTATAAAAGTACCAATTTTTACTGAAATTGAACTGTGTTGGATTTATTTTATTTTTTTAACAAACAACTGCAAACAATGAGATCAAGTAAAACATTACAAACAAATAAAATCCCATTTACAGTATCCACAAATTGTCTGTGAACACCATGTAGGTTTGAGTATGAAACGTAGATATTTTATAATACTGATCTTATTACTAGATTGCTAATGTTAATTATTTCCATATTCTTTGCACTGGCTGGGAGTGTTTAGCCGACCCTCTCAGCCAACGAATGAATGGCGCGATCAGCACCGTGCTTTTGAAATTTTCTGGAAGCCAGATGTCGGATCAACTGGCATGAGAGAAACTTGGGGAAAGTTATGAGGCAGACCATTGTAAAAAAAGTTTGCCCCATTTCCAGGAAATTACACCAGCGGGCCATGGAGCTTTTGATGGTCAGAATTACCTTTTAAAAGTTTCTTTTCAGAAAGACAACACTCCCAGGATGCCACGTGCAGAATTGCAAACTCTACGGCAAGATATACCTTTCTTGATTCTTTTATCAAGACTGATGATATCAGCCAGCACAATGCTCTCCCATAAGGAAGCATTGGGAGGCTAGTGCGCGTGCGCAGCAAAGTGCCACTCTGCACCCAATCAAATGCTTTCTGGGAGAGTCATCTGAGCTATAACCAACATTAACGCTGTTATAGCTGCAGAAGTGCCTCTAGTGGCTGTCTTCCTGAAAGACATTAGAGGATTGTGAAACCTGCACTGAAAACATTGCTGTTCCTGCAAAAAGGCAGTGGTTAAGGCTGCAAGGTTAAATGATAGGGATATGACACCTTCGAAAATTAATCGAGATGAAGTGGTCTGGATGCCTGCACAGCGCCTTTAACCCCTTAAGGACCAAACTTCTGGAATAAAAGGGAATCATGACATGTCACACATGCCATGTGTCCTTAAGGGGTTAAGGTAGAAAAAATAACTACACGTGAATGTACATATGTAATCAAATCTCTGTCTGTTTTATATCATGCACAGGATTTTAACACTAGAATAAGAATATAGTTGTCTGAACAAGTAAAAGTATTTATAGAAAAGTATAAAAGTAAAGAATTCCAGAGTTCTGGAACACTCAGGGAAAGTTTTTGCACCTTGGGTTAAAGATTAAAATATGGCAACCCAACCAAACGGAGGCCATTTTGAAGTAAAACAAACAAACACACACACTCTCTCTCCCTGACTCTCTCTGCAGTTTTACATTGCAGAGGCTACAGCAGATATAACAGACAGAGTGAGAGTACCACTCGGTTTCTTGGACAATTTAAATAGAAGACTGGAGTCTGGGTTTTACCTTATTTCCACTGAATGGCAACGTAAAGGAATGTCTCGCACTGGCTGATTCTCATCAAGTATAATGTTACGCTCACCTACTGAGCAGGTAATACCGTATGGGTATGTTTTGACTGCAAAATCTCTATTTTGCAATCCATTTAAATCCGCTCCACATTTCTGGCTCTAAACCAACACACCAGCACATTGTTTTTATCAGCGTGCCAACAAGTTTCTCCAGGTAATCACAGTTCCATCCTAAATTAAAGTTATCTTTAATTAGCTAGGAGAGGGGAAATCGGATCATTCCCGAATTGGCACTGCAGACAAAAAAAAATGAATTTCACGTCAGAAGTGACTTAAGCTGGAGGTCTGAATGAAAAAACAAAATTAGGTTTTCAGCATCACTGGAAACCTGTGAAACGGACACTACATTTCTGTGACGATAGAGGAGATTACAGGAGATATTACAAGGCAATTCAAAGTACTTGATATCAAGTGCTGCACTTTAGACTTAAATGTAATGCAAACAGCCAGTCGACTAAGGCAAACAGAGGATTTATAAATGTTAACAAGCGGTAAGCAGGAATCATTTGCACTTGGTGATTAGAAATCGCTTTGAAATCTAATCTTCTGTTAAGACTTATTCCTGGTAACGTCAGCTAGGGGGAGGGTTCCGTCACTGAGAGGAGTCTTTGGATTGGTCTATCAGATTGCCAGTCACAACAGACAATGTTTGTTCACACTGCGTGAATTGGTGATTTATTATTTGGTTAATTTGTATCAGAAAGAGTGCAGGAAACGTTTTAAATTAAAACGGACTGGTTTCATACTGAGGATTCCATAAAATAACAGTGCCTGTTATATTGGCATTATTTGCCTGTTACAACTGATTTAGTGCTTTGGTAATCTATGTTGGTCCACACATTACTCACGCGGTAGTTGTCACCAACAAACTCCTCAGGGTCCAAATATCTTGTTCTTCAATTTCGTCTAAGATATCACCCATCTTTGCCTCTCCACCTTTTCCATATACTTTGAATTTTCCCATGGCTTTCTGTGCATGATATATAATCTTCATTACAAAGGACATGCAGGCCATTTGCAGATTTGTTAAACTAGAGTTGTTATATTCCCCGGTTATTCTACAGACGGCGTTCTACAAGTTTAAGTTGGAGCACATGTTCACTCATTAGCCACTCTGCTGGATTAAGAGACCAGCTCAGAGAAAAGCTCATATGTAAAGATGCTAGCTTGTTCATGTTTCCTTTTCTTTCTGTTTTTACTACAAATTATGCTTTCCTGTTACTCTGGGGGATAAATGCTTATAAAGGAACACTAAGCACCAAAACATCTCTAGCTTAATGAAGTGGTTTTGGTGTAGACCTCAAGCCCTTGCATTCTCACTACACAACTATCTGCCATTTAGGAGTTACATCGCCTTTTTTATGCAACCATAGCCACACCTTCCTGGCTGTGACACACCAAACTTTTCTACACACTTTCTGTAAAGAGAGATTTATTTTTTTAACTCCTTAAGGACACAAGTTCTGGAATAAAAGGGAATCATGACGGAATATTTCCGTCATGTGTCCTTAAGGGGTTAAACTTCCTTTACTGCACAGTCTCTTTAAGTTAGAATTTCTTAACTCCTCCTCTGCAAATAGCCTACAGGAGAATTGTGTGTGATTAAAGTTCGAATTTACAGAGCAGGAGATAAAAAAAAATGTACACTATGCAGTAAGATTTATTGTAAAATTAACCAATTTCTTCATGCAGGCTGTGTCAGTCCCAGCCAGGGGAGGTGTGGCTAGGGCTGCACAAACAAAAACAAAAGTGATTTAACTTCTAAATGGCAAAGAATTTAGTAGTGAGACCAGGCCCGGACTGGCCATCGGGCATACCGGGCAAATGCCCGGTGGGCCGCGATGGCCGTGGGGCCGAGGCCGGCAGAGAGATCCCAGGATCTCCCTGGCCGGCTCCTGCAGGGCCAGCGCTATCCGAGCGCCGGCCCTGCTGTGTGCCTCCGTGGGCCGGTGGGGAGATCAAAGATCTCCCTTGCCGGCCCGGAGGCATGCAGATGCGGCCGCCGGCGCGGGAGTGAGGGAGGGAGGAGAGAGGACCGGCGGAGCTCTATACAGCAGCTCCGCCGGGTCCTCTCGCGGGATTCTGAGCGTTGCCGCGGCAACGCTATCTCGCGAGAGTGAACTCTAACCTGCAGGTTAGAGTTCACTCTCACCACTCGACCACCAGGGAAGGATGTCCTCATGGCACCCCACCCCCCAGGCAGAACGGATCTCCTCCCCCCCTCCCAGGATAAAGGTAAGAAGGGAGAGGGGGGGGACATAACTTTTTTAAAAAAAATTATTAGTAATAAAAAAATATATATATATTTAAAATAAATTCCCAAACAGCACCCCCAGATACAAACACAGCACCCCCAGATACACATGCAGCACCCCCAGATACACACACAGCACCTCCAAACACACACAGCACACCCAGACACACAAAGCACACCCAGACACACAAACAGCACCCCCAGACACACAAACAGCACCCCCAGACACACACACAGCACCCCCAGACACACAAACAGCACCCCCAGACACACAAACAGCACCCCCAGACACACACACAGCACACCCAGACACACACACAGCACACCCAGACACACACACAGCACCCCCAGACACACAAACAGCACCCCCAGACACACACAGCACACCCAGACACACACAGCACACCCAGAGACACACTCACACTGCACCACTACACACATTACGCTCCAGATACACGCTAGATCCCTTACCCTATATGCACTCTTAATCCTCTACACACATACACACACACACACACACACACAATCTTCTATACACACTGTGGGTCCTTTACACACTAGATCTCTTACACACACACACACACTGCACCACCTACACACACACTACATTCCTTGTAAGGAAACACATACAACATTCTCTAAACACACCCTCTCTACAACCCCTACACACACTACGTCACCTATACACACACACTACTGCCTGTATGCACACACTCGCTACATCCCCTATAACACTATGCCCCTATACACGCACTCTCTACAGCCCCTAGCCACACATATTACACCTATTTACACAATACCACACCACACTCTACACACAGGCAATCCCACAAGCAGGCGCCAAACACATGCACCATACACTTTCCTGGCCGTTTTGTCCTCTGGTATCCCACTTGTGGAGACACCAGAGACAATTTAAAAGCAAACACAGCGCAAGCATGTTATTACATTTGCTTGCGCTGCGCAGAACAAATACAGGGCCTTTTTCTAATGCCAGAGCTCTTCAGCAGGGCTCTGGGCATTGAACCAACATGCTCACTTTGAGAGGGGGCATGCTTGTCATTAGTGATGACAAGACACACCCTCTCTGGCCCCGCCCCCTTCTTGGGGGGCCGCTCTAATTGAAAAATGCCCGGGCCTAATTTTTTTCCCAGTCCGGCCCTGAGTGAGACTGCAGGGGCATGATCTATACACCAAAACTGCTTCATTAAGCTAAAGTTGTTTTGCTGCTTAGAGTTTCCTTTTAACACACACTCAGCCAACAAACCCCACATACATTAAACACAACCAGCACACACCAACAAACTCCCACACATTAAACACAGCTAACGCACACCACACATCCATTACACACAACCAACAAACCCCACATACATTAAACACAGCCAGCGTGCACACACAGACACACTACAAATACAGAGGGACAGGGGGAGAAACGTTCTAGGTAGGGGCCCCGGTATTTCTAATTACAATTATTTTGTGGGTCAGGACAAGTAGCATGTCATGAGGGACTTCTGGATTGGGTTACCACTTTAGTCCTGTGGACAAGTAGATTTTTGTTTTAAATTTCCAAACACCCCTGGATTTATTTACAGAAGTCACCATTAGAGTATATGTTGTTGGTTTTATTTGTAGATAAGTAATTTGGAAAGTTTATTTTTTATTTTACAGTATTGAATCATTAGGAAAGATTATTAGTCCACTGGGACAAGTTAGCAGCATTTTCTGTCTTTATGGTGTTTTTCACCCACTTTCCAGGATAAAAAGCAACAGTTCTCAATATTATTGACTTACAGTGGTCTCTTTCATATGGAATGTTTGTACACTGGTGTGCAATTTATGTTTTTCACCAAATGTGCTCTATCTTGCCAAAGAATTTAAAGTGATAACTATGTTTGAATATAACGCAAACTTTAGATGCAAACTGGATTTATATACTAAAAACAATCAAAATCTGAATTAAAAAAAAACTATTTATAAATAACAGATTTATTCTCCCCCCCCACCCCCCCCACCCCCCTCCTAATAAACTATAGTCAGAACCTGGCTATTTTAACCTGAATCATGGAATTCGGTTTTTGCAATGCACTGTTAACCCTAAACTCTATTATTGAGGATTAAATTACTTATCAGTTCCTGTGCACTTAATATTTTCCCAAGGATGCTCAATGGAGTTACTCCTGCTGTTTGTTTGTATTATCACATATAACTAAAAAACATATTTAACAGATTGTGCACATTAAGGTTAAAAGTAGTATTACAATTTGAGTTCCATTTTCATTACAGCATCTCACTGAACCCTGTGCCCCTTTTCTACCTTTCCCTCTCTTTTTGTGTTTTTTCTCTGTGTAAAATATGTATAAAATTCTATTTGATGAAATTCTATTTGTGATCAAAAATTTTTGTTTGTATGTATGACTTGCCATCTACTTAAATAAAGTAAAAAACAACAGGGGGGAGGGGGGAGGGGAGGGGGCATTACAAATTCACATATGCATTGCTGAGCTCTGCAAATATCAATTTCTAACACGTTTCAAAATATAAAATCGAGGCCAAGAAATAAATTATTTATTATTTTTTATTTATTAAAATTGACGTCACCCTACATGTGGCCTGTGTTTACTCAAAACATTATTTTAAAATGATTATTTGATTATTATTAAAGTGCAAAAAGAGAGATAGACACTAACTTTCTGGAAGCATCAGTACTCTTTTCTCCTTTAACTTCAGCCTATTAATGATTACCAACACATTTAATTTATATATGGTGCCAATCTATGAACATTAGGAAATGTGAGGTATATACTCAACATTCGTTGGTACCTTCCCAGCTTGAGATTAAGCCAGACTTGTAACTCACAGTGGTGGGATTAGACTATACAGTATCTAAAACGTTTTTAATCAGCTGGCTATGATAGATAACTGGGTTCCCATTGGTTAAAACATAAAACAGGAACACTCTAGTGTTAGAAATACAAACATTTGTTCCTAACTCTACAGTGTTATAACCATTTAGATTATTGGGCCAGTCTTAACCAAATAAAAGTGTTTTACTCACTTTATTTCAATGAGTGCACCAGTCTTGCTGTGGTCACCATGCCTCCGCTTGCTAAGAAAATCAATACTGATGATCTCAGCCAATGAAATGCTGCCTGATAAGGAAGCATTGGGGAGTAAGGGTGCATGAGTGGCAATCAAATTCTTTCTCAGAAAAGTCTTGCTTTTTGGCCCAGAACTACATTAAGCTGTAGTGGTGCCTAGAGTGTGCCTGTAAGGCCTACTTGAATGTATATTGCACGTATATCCAGATAGACAATGGATTCTTTCATGATCTAATTCCCCACTCCAAAAAAAGGCAAAAAAATAAAAATCTTAATTGCCAAATTTAGCACTATACGTTTCAGTTCTTACACGTCACAGACCAAGCTTTAAGTGGGCTTTAAGTGGCCCCTTCGGTGCCTCCTTTCTGTGAGGTAATGCATTTCACTGTCGCGGAGAATGCAGAGAAATGAAGCAGAACTTGTAGCTTACTAAGGTCGAATAATATTTCTCTCAGCCAAGACCATTCCAAGGATCTGAGCCAAGACCCATTCGATCCTTTGAAGCATAAGTAGGGTAATAACTGGCAGTGTGGAAATTATACCTACTTTTCAATAACAAAATAAAAAACCCACAAATCTGTGGAATCTTTATCTTTTTCTGGCCAAAAATAGAAACAGCCTACCCAAAGCGAGTGTTTAGTAGTGAAAAGGAATTTATCATTAAACATGTGCAATATTTACCTTGACGTGAACACAACATTCTGCCATGATTGCGTCACAATAAGTGCCTTTTTACCGTAACTGCTAAATTACCATGGAATAACTAGATAAAGTTCATTTCTATAAAGAATGACAGACTATTTTTCCACTCTGTCTTTTCTTTAGTTTGCTGCCAAAGATGCATTGAGCCATTTGGACAGGCAGAAACCTGTAGGCTGAGAAATGTATTGATCATGGGTTGCTTTTTGTGGAGGGGGGGGGTGTTACGTGGAGATCCACTGTGATGAGTCCACACTTTACACTAATTTCTAGCCATTTGAAGAGAAAGTCAATTTTTTTCTCAACTTTTTATAAAGAAAGCTCTAGGATTATGTGTAATCACTCAAAGCCCTGTGCATGCACATGCTAAAATGTGAAACTAACATCCCTCTGCATGGAGACACTGAACTTTACTCATAGAGATGCCTTGATTCAATGCATCTCTATGAGGAGATGCAGATTGGCCAGGCCGACGTTTGGCCCCACCCCACCTCCTTGACGATCTCAGTCAATCCAATGTGTTTCCAATTGAAAAACAATGGATTGGCTGAGATTATCTTTTCGGGTAATGTCGATCAAGGAGGCGGATCAAGGGCGGGCCAGGGCCAGTGCCAGCGGACTGGTGTGGCGCTGGAAATAAGGTGAGCTGTTACCTTTTAAGGAAGGGAGGCAGCCGTCTAAATGGTGGTTTTAACGCTATAGCGTCAGGCATACATATATGTGTTTTTTACCCTATAGTTCCACTTAAATTTTTACACTAAAGGTAAATAAGTCAGATGTTATGTGTCCTGAATATTCATAATTGTCATCTTATAAAAAAAATCCTTATTAAGTAGAACATTTTAGAAAAAGGTGAATCAACTTTCAAATTGCAGCAATAGAATTAAATTCTCTGTTTTGTGATTTTTTTCCCCATGGCAGCAGGGGCGGGCTGGACCGGGGGGCAGGGAGGCAATTGCCCCCCAGGCCGCCCCAAATCATTTTAAGACCGGCCGCTGCAGGGCCGGTCCTTTAAATGCTGCAGCCGCCTGAGCGCTCTGTGAAGAGCCTCAGACGGCTGCAGCACATTTTCTCCCCCTTACCTTCCCTCCCCTCCCCTGTAGCTGGCCGAGCTCGCTGGTCCGCGGTGCCCGGCCGGACTGATAGGAATGTGCACACTCAGTGTGCACTTCCTGTCAGTCCGGCCGGTTACAGGAAACATAAACTCCTGTTCCGCGCGGAGTTTCTGTTTCCTGTAACCGGCCGGACTGACAGGAAGTGCACACTGAGTGTGCACCTTCCTATCAGTCCGGCCGGGCACCGCGGGCCAGCGAGCAGCTCGGCCATGCTACAGGGGAGGGGAGGAGAAGGTAAGGTGAGGAGGGCGGGATTAATAAGTGCTGGGGCTAAGAAGAAGGGGAGGGGAACTGCTGCTGAGGGGGGGAATCAAGAAGGGGAGGGGGGATCAAGAAGAAGGAGGGGTACCAAGAAGAAGGGAGGGGGAACAAGAAGGGGAGGGGGGATTAAGAAGGGGATGGGGAATTCAAGACTGGGAGGGGGGAATTAAGAATGGGGAGGGGGGAATTAAGAATGGGGAAGGGGAATCTCTAGAAGAAGGTGGAGAGGGATTAAGAAGAAGGTGGAGGGAATTAAGAAGGGGGATTAAGAAGAGAGGGTGGTGGAATCAAGAAGGGGAACTAAGAAGAAGGATAGAATGGCTGAAGAAGGAGTGGGGAACAAGAAGAAGGGATTGAAGAAGGAGTGGGGAATTCAATAGCTGAAGGGGATTAAGAAGAAGGAGTGGAAATTAAGAAGGGGGAATTAAGAAGGGGAGGGAATTAAGAAGAAGGAGGGGATTGAAGAAGAAGGGGAGGGGGAATTCAAGAAGGACTAAGAAGAAGGGATTGGGGAATCAGCTGGGGAGTGGGGAATTGAAGAAGAAGGAGGGGGGGAATTAAGAAGGAGGGGGATTAAGAAGAAGGAGGGGGGAATTAAGAAGGAAGGGGATTGCTAGGGAGGGGAGGAATCAAGAAGAAGGAGGGGGATTAAGAAGGAGGGGGTTACAAGAAGGAGGGAATTAAGAAGAAGGGGAGGGGGATTAAGAAGAAAGGTGGAGGGGAGGAATTAAGAAGGGGAGGGGGATTGCGAAGAAGGAGGGGAGGGAATTAAGAAGAGAGATGGGAATTAAGAAAGAAGGGGGAGGGGGAATTAAGAAGGAGGGGGGGATTAAGAAGGGGGAGGGATTAAGCAGAAGGGGGAGAGGTGGGGGATTAAGAAGAACAGGGGGTGGGGGATTAAGAAGAAGAAGGAGGAGGGGGAATTAAGAAGAAGGGGGGATTAAGAAGAAGGGGAGGGGAATTAAGAAGGGGAAGGGGGAATTAAGAAGAAGGGGGAGGGAGGGGAATTAAGAAGAAGGGGGGATTAAGAAGGAGGGGGGGAATTAAGAAGAAGGGGAGGGGTGGGGGGATTAAGAAGAAGGGGGGAGGGATTAAGAAGAAGGGGGGAGGGATTAGAAGAAGGGGGAGAGGTGCAGGGATTAAGAAGAACAGGGGGGTGGGGAGATTAAGAAGAACAGGGGGGTTGGGGGAATTAAGAAGAACGGGGGGATTAAGAAGAATGGGGGGTTAAGAAGAACAGGGGGAGTAAGAAGAACACAGAGAGGAGGGGGAAGAGTAAGAAGGACACAGGGAGGAGGGGAGAGAAGGGGAGATGAGGAGAACACAGGGAGGGTGGGGGAGTGAGAAGAACACAGGGAGGGTGGAGGGAGTGAGTAGAACACATGGGGGGAGGTGAGGAGAACACATGGGGGGAGGTGAGGAGAACACATGGGGGGGAGTGAGAAGAACACAGGGAGGGAGGGGGCTGAAAAGAATACCGTAGGTTTGGGGGAGGGGGGATGAGAAGAGCACAGGGAGGGTGGGTGTGAGAAGTGACTGCTAGGGAATGGGGGGGAGAGACCACTAAGGGGCAGGGGAGAGCTCTATAGGACAGGGGGCAGGACAGGGAGCTCTTTCACACTAGGCGCACACACACACAATGCATCCCTACACACACAGAAACACAACATGCTTCCCTTACAAACGGAGAAACACACAATGCATCAATTACACACAAAGACAATGCAACCCCTTGCACACATACACAGAAACACACAATGCAAACCCTTACACACACATGCAAACACACACACTGCTTCTCTTACATATACACAGAAACACAATGCATTTCATACACACACTCAATGCACACACTTACAGACACACACCTTGCATCCCTTATGCATATAAACACAGATTCACACAATACATTGCTTATATACAAACACACACTGCTTCCACTACAAACAAATACACTGCATCACCTATACACTACATACCATAAGCACACACATTAGATCCTGTACAATAACACATAACACATCCCCTACACACTCCACTCCCTGTGAGCGAACTCATGGGTGGAACATGTAGGTGGACTTTTAGGTGGGCCTTATGGGCATACTCACCGTCAGGCCCTGGGACCCAGACCTTGAGCTGTTTAAGGGGCCCCCAAAAAATGGAGCTGCTTCCCATTCTACTAGAACTTTGAATTTTGTGACCACAGTTACAAACAGCCTTCAGAGAACCTGTTCTACACCAGACCAGTGGAGCCAAACTGCAGCCCATCATCATCCTCATCTGGTTGTAAGTAGGCAATCTAGTATATTATTAGTGACACTAATCTATAATTTACCTCACATTAAAGGGACACTATAGAACCACTTCAGCTTAATAAGTGGTTCTGGTGTCTATAGCCGGTCCCTGCAGGCTTTTTAATGTAAACACACACTGTGTGCAGCATTGGCATTAGTTCATATGGCAGATCATATAGGTGGGGCATTGTGATGTCACATGGGGGGGCGGCAAATTTTTCTTTTGCCTAGGGCAGCAAAAATCCTTGCACCGGCTCTGATCCTAGGCAGGTGCACCAGTCTACTGGTGACCCACAGGAGGGGAGTGCACTGATTGCACTGAACTCTCCTCCTGCCCAGACCTGTCTTTACCGCAGTGCAAGTGCCCTCTGCCCCTAATCTACAGTGGCTCACACAACAAGCAGCGCCTGGAGCCCTTTGCAGAGACTGGAACAAAGAGGTTCTGCGGCAGCTGGCCGTCCTGTAAGCATTACATTAACCCCTTAAGGACACATGACATGTGTGACATGTCATGATTCCCTTTTATTCCAGATGTTTGGTCCTTAAAGGGTTAAACAGCTATTCCCCATGCAGCCACCGGTGGCGCTGTGCTGGGAGAATGTGATTACTCTTCACTTCCTCCCAGCCTACAGAGCAGCGCATGGGAGAGAGGGAGGAGGAGGCATGATTTAATCGTACAACAAATCCACTAAGCAAATCTTTATTAATTTGGGGGGATCAGCTCTGTTTCCACAATTTATTGGTGTTTACTCTGATGTCTGTATTAATATTGAGGGATTTCTAAGTAGTAACGTCAGTGTGTGTCAGCAGGGCCAGCCGTTGGGGTGTGCACGCTGTGCGGTCATGCAGGGTGCCATGACAACAGAGGCGCCCGGCGGCCAACACAGCTCACAAGTTGGGGACACCAGCATATTCAATTTAAACAATTTGCTGGTGGTCCACTGGTGCGCACCAGCAGTCAGATCATATCCTCTCCCTCGTGGTTCCGGTGCTCAGTTAGTGAGTCGGAGCACAGGCTCAGAGATTCTCAGCCTGCGCTCTGACAACATTGAAAGTCAGAGCCGTGAAGGAGCGGGTATAGCAAAGAGCTACTGATTAGCATAACATCAATATCCGTTATAAAACCAGGAAAAGGTGGGCATGGATGGTGAACTGATTTGGTGGTGCAATGGGCCACTTGACTGGTTTTGCCCCCCAGGCCTAAGGCTGCCAGCCCTCCCCTGCATGGCAGTATGGTTTGTAGAAATTGTACACATAATTTATTCAAAATGAGCATAACCTTAACAGCTGCTGATTCTTAAAAAACTGCAGAGAAAAAAAGGAATGATATTCCGCCAGGTGAACCCTGACATTTAAACAAAACTCCTTCAATTTACAGAATACCAGATCTGTGATAGTTCAGTACTTTCTATGCGTTAAGCTAATATCATAAATGATCTAATTTAAAACTCAGAATTTAAAATGATTTGCCTAAATATATAAATTGTCGGCCTTAAAACTCTTTCACCAGTGTCATGCTGCAAGTTTTTATTATAAATAAAATAAATTGCTCTATCGTTTTGAGATGCATTAAAATAAGTGTCATTTTTATTACTATATAAAATGAAAGATATATTTAAGGAAATATATATTTTACTGCTTCTCCTGGTGGAAGCCATCTTTAAGTTCACTTAAGCAGAACCATTACTTGTTCGGCCAAAAACCACACCTTTAAAGGGACAGTGTAGGCACTGTAACTGCTTCATCTAACTGACATGGTTAAAGTGAGTGGAGTCCCCTGGGCATGCTGAATTTAAATTAGCAAATATTAGTCATGCTGCAGAGGTAGAAAAGGAAGCCAGATATGTATTGTATATAAATAAGTGTTAATCTGGTCCATACCACCTCTTCAAATGGAATGTTCTGCTTTCTAGCAATTCCATCTGCTTAAAGAAATTTGTGCTTTATAGAATATTTCAATAACAAAAAGTTAGCATTTAGTGATTATAAAAAAAATCAGAGTGAGGAAGATAGACAGATCTATACGATTAGGCAAAAAGAGGCTTCCAAATCACACACACAAGAGAAAATAGCACTGTCCGTAAAAAAAGGGGGACAAAACATGTTTTAGATACATAAATGAGAAAAGGAAAAATAAAACAAGGACTAGTTACCGTATATACTCGAGTATAAGTCGACCCGAATATAAGTCGAGACCCCTAATTTTACCCCCAAAAACTGGGAAAACGTATTGACTCGAGTATAAGACTAGGGTGGGAAATGCAGCAGCTACTGATAAATTTCTAAATAAAATTAGATCCCCAAAAAATTGCATTAATTGAATATTTATTTTGTGTATATAATGTATGCAGTGTGTGTGTGTATATAATGCAGAGTGTGTTTGTATGAATGCAGTGTGTTTAGTGTGTGTGTATATAATGCAGTGTGTGTGTGTATGAATGCAGTGTGTGTGTATATAATGCAGAGTGTGTGTGTGTATGAATGCAGTGTGTGTAGTGTGTGTGTATGAATACAGTGTGTGTGTATGATACAGAGTGTGTTTGTGTATGTGATGCAGAGTGTGTAACCTTGGTGGGGGGGTGGGCATTTTTATTATTTTTTAAAATTATTATTATTTTAATATTAAATTATTTTTTTAATATTCTTAATATTTTTATTTTATTTTAATATTATTACATTTTTTATTTTATTATATTATTTAAATTTTATTTATTTTTTGTCCCCCCTCCCTGCTTGATACATGGCCAGGGAGGGGGGCTATATTATTCCCTGGTGGTCCAGTGGCATGGGCTGTGCAGGAGGGGGCTGGCAGCGAGCTGTAACTTACCTTTCCTGTAGCTCCTGTCAGCTCCCTTCTCCTGCGTTCCGGTCAGCTCACACTGTAAGTCTCGCGGTCTGCGTGCCGCGTGGAGCGTTGCCACGGTTTCAGTGACGCTGCGGCTATCGCGAGACTTACAGTGTGATCTGACCGGAACGCAGGAGAAGGGACCTGACAGGAGCTGCTGTAAAGGTAAGTTACAGCTCGCCGCCAGCCCCCAACAGGACCGCCGGGCTCATTACTTGTAATGAGCCCGGCGGTCCTGGTCTGTATTATGGCAGTGTAAGTTGTCATAATACAGACATTGACTCAAGTATAACACGAATGGGGGGTTTTCAGCACAAAAAATGTGCAGAAAAACTCGTCTTATACTAAAGTATATACGGTAGATTAAAAACAAAAGAAGGAAGGTATGTAGAAGAGGATAAAGGTCTAGCTGACTGCCTCAATGAATATTTTTGTTTACCGATAAAAATGAAGGAAAGGGGCCTCAGTTAGGAAAAAGGACAAATGAGTCATTTGTTACATGTGAGTTTACAGAGGAAGAGGTTTTATTTCAACTGTCAAAAGTAAAGACAAATAAGTCAATGGGACCTGATGGAAAGTTATCAAAAGAGCTTAGTGGTGTACTAGCAAAACAATTAACAGATTTATTTTACCAATCATTGTTAACAGGAGTAGTCCCAGAAGATTGGAAGTTAGCAAATGTTGTGCCCATTCACAAGAAATGAAGTAGGGAGGAGTCTGACAACTATAGGCCAGTAAGCCTTACTTCAGTAGTGGGGAAAGTAATGGAAACCATGTTAAAGGATAGGATTGTTAAACATCTAAAATCACATGGATTTCAAGATCAGAGACAACATGGGTTTACTTCAGGGAGATCATGCCAAACTAATCATATTGATATTTTTGATTGGGTAACTAAAATAATAGATCAGGGTGGTGCAGTAGATATTGCTTACCTAGATTTCAGTAAGGCTTTTGACACTGTTGCACATAGAAGGCTTATCAATAAACTGCAATCTTTAAATTTGGATTGAAATATTGTTGAATGGGTAAGGCAGTGACTGAGTGACAGACAATAGAGGGTTGAAGTCAATGGAGTATATTCAAAGCATGGACTTGTCAGCAGTGGGGTACCTCAGGGATCTGGACCCATTCTCTTTAATATTTTTATTAGTGATATTGCAGAAGGTCTTGATGGTAAGGTATGTCTTTTTGCTGATTATCCTAAGATATGTAACAGGGTTGATGTTCCAGGAGGGATAAGCCAAATGACAAATGATTTAGGTAAACTAGAAAAATGGTCAGAGTTGTGCCAACTAACATTTAATGTGGATAAATGCATGATAATGCATTTTGGACCTAAAAACCCAAGGGCAGAGTACAGAATATTTGATAGAGTCCTAACCTCAACATCTGAGGAAAGGGATTTAGGGGTGATTAAAGGTAGGCAGAAAATGTAATAGAGCAGCAGGAAATGCTAGCAGAATGCTTGGTTGTATAGGGAGAGGTATTAGCAGTAGGAGGGAAGTGCTCATGCCATTGTACAGAACACTGGTGAGACCTCACTTGGAGTATTGTACGCAGTACTGGATACCGTATCTCCAGAAGGATATTGATACTTTAGAGAGGGTTCAGAGAAGGGCTACTAAACTGGTTCATGGATTGCAGGATAAAACTTACAAGGAAAGGTTAAAGGATCTTAACATGTATAGCTTGGAGGAAAGACGAGACGGAGGGATATGACAGAAACATTTAAATACATAAAGGGAATCAACACAGTAAAGGAGGAGACTATATTTAAAAGAAGAAAATCTACCACAACAAGAGATCATAGTCTTAAATTAGAGGGGCAAAGGTTTAAAAATAATATCAGGAAGTATTACTTTACTGAGAGGGTAGTGGATGCATGGAATAGCCTTCCATCTGAAGTGGTAGAGGTTAACACAGTAAAGGAGTTTACGCATGCGTGGGATAGGCATAAGGCAATCCTAGATGTAAGATAAGGCCAGGGACTAATGAAAGTATTTAGAAAATTAGGCAGACTAGATGGGCCGAATGGTTCTTATCTGCCGTCACATTCAATGTTTCAGCAAGTGAAGGGTTAAAACAAGATATCACATTTAAGATTATTTTCTTTCCCTTGCTTCTAGGAAAATTAGATCTGCATTGATCTACAAGGTGTGAAACTGCCATATTTCTTTCCCCAGCAGCATAATCCAGATAACAGAATAAGCTCACCAGAGGGCACTGATCACATAAACATGGGCCATTTACTCAGATTTCATGCAGTAATTGATTAACAATGGCAAGCCTTAGCTGGGTTTCTATATCAGTAAGTACATGTTAATATATTTCCTTTTCTTTAACAGCTCTTAATGGCCACAAACAAAATCCCAACAGCCTCAAGCTGACTCTAAGTTGGTAGTTGATTTTTTTTTTCTTTCCAATTCTCTTTTTATTGATATTGCAAAGAAAAACAAACAAATAAACAAGGTACAGTGCATGTTTTGTTAAGTGAACATCATTTACATACAATCGTATTAACAAGGATCTGTCTTAATAAGCTTAATTTCTACCCCTCCTAGATCACAACTCGTTGTAATATACCAGTTTAATGTTAACCATGTAATGTCAAGAAGTAATGAGTCAAGTAACCTTACATGTTGGTTGTCAATTGGTTTATCCTCTTTGCTCTCTGAGGTTACGTGACCTGTTTTGGCCAACTATGGAGAGTGAGTCTCTGTGAGAAAACAGGTTAGTTGTTTGTAGTTTATTAAGTCATGTTTTCTGTGCATTATGCACGTATACCTGAGTGGAATATGAAGAAATTTAAGAAGGAAAGGGAGGAAAAACTATGGGTGAAGGTGGAACAATAAAAGAAGGAAGGTGTTGTGTTTTCAGTCCCTGGGATCCACGGCCAATAGATGGTGTTGTCTCAATGTAAGAGAGGTTTTTATTCCTGCTATGTATCTGTATGCTCTATCCGTATGCCGACACATATGAGAGCGCACCCTCAGGCAGGTCAGTCACTCAGAGTAGATAGTTGGAAGATATCTGGCTTTTATGGATTGGAGCTTCTATACATGCCCTTTTAAAAGCTCTGAGTTTTGATGTGCCTCCTATTTTGTTGTTGGTGGTAACTAGGAAGCTGTTGATGTGTACTTTACTCATGCACGTCTGCCTAGCCATGAAATGGAAAGGTTTTGCCAGGATTGGAGGTAGTTTGGGGCTTTCTTCAATAAGGGGGTATAGTTCAGGGAGAAGGTTTGGGAAAGTGATGTTGACAGGTGGATACCTAAATATGGGATATGGGTATCTGTGAATTGAAAATAATATAGTGCATGTAATTGTTTGTGCATCTCGATTGAGCATGCAGGCTTCCGTCTTGTCTAAATTAAGCATGTAGCCTGACACCCTGGCGTAACATTCTAATAATGCTAATAAGGGAGGGATTGTGTGGATTGAATTTGTAATGGTTAATAGTAAAGTATCCGCATATGCGGAAACTTTGTATTCTTGGGATCGGACTGTGAAACCCATAAGTAGCTGCGTAGTACGGATTGCTTGTAAGAGCCATACTAAAAAGCGTGCAAAGAGAACGGGAGAGAACGGGTGTCCCTGTCTTGTACCATTGTACATATGAAAAGTGAGAGGATTTGTGTGCCGTCTCAAAAAGGCAAACAGCTGGTTTGGAGTATACTGACTCTTAATGCTTTGAGAAAGGTTTTGGGGAAATTAAATTGTTCTAGGGTTGCAAACAGAAACAGCCATAGCAATCTTAACAAAGGCATTTACAGCATTCAGTGATAGGAGGAGTGTTGGTATGTTTTTTTTGGTTAGCTACCTAAATCAGGTTCATGGTTCATCGTCTATTATTAATTGCCAACCTTGGTAAGTTGAATTTGGACATTTTTTTGTCAATATTCTCTTTCCCATATCCTTGAAGCAGCAGGCAGGCAGTCAGGATGACTACACACAGAGCAGAGGTTCGCAGTGTATCGGCTCACAAGCACGTTAAGTATCAGATTCCTGCATACATACCCTGACCCAGGGCAACCGCTGCATCTTTTTCTGGGAAAGGGTACCCTCCACATGCTACACAGGCTGCATTCCTGTCTCACTGGCAGGTGTTAACATAATCTTGGCTGAATGGCTATTGTAGATATTAATGTTTTTCACTATAATTTCTGCCTAATAAAACACATAGTATTGCTCCACAACTAAAATGTTATCAGTTCCTTTTCAGTCTTTACATTTATGTGACTGGCATTATAATAAAAAGGACCGTCATGGCAAGATGCGATGCAGTGCATTCATTCATGATACTAGAAGTAGTTTTCAATGATAACAAGTACACACATGCACTGACAAGAACTGGACTTAACCTTTACGTAAATATAAATTATAGCAAATATGTTAACAAGCCAATTTCTGTGAACAAAGTCTATAGATTTTATTTGTATATCTAAAGATACACGCTAAACAGGACTACTAGTAATCAGTTCCCTACAGTCCTCGCCAGCACTAGGACTGGCAAAGGGCTTAACCATTATACATACTATCAAATACAAAGGTCAGATATTCTTGGAACCTAGAACCTTGTGAAATTCTATGGTAGATACTAATGTAACCAAATAAAAAGAAGATACAAATAAAAAAAATAAACAATGTTACCCCTTGTAACAAACTATTTCCTATATGCCAAGTTACCCAATTAAATAGTAAAGATGTATTTTGATAAAGAAACAAGAACCAATGGAGAGACATATGCCATCTCTTTGCAACCCCATCACCCCAACATTAATGCGCCACGTTCAGCACCAGCACTAGAACTCTCCATCGTTTCTTGTCTCTTTATGAAAATAGGAATGAATCGCTGCTCTCCCACCCCCTATCCCTACCTTTAATAATACATTCAATTTAATAATAATAACATTAATCGTGATTTGGATTTTACCCTCCTAGTGAGTCCACAGCCCCATCGTGCTTATAACTGAGGAAAAATTTGATCAGGGACAGAGACTCACACCTTACGTGACTTTCGCTAAGATTGCGTGGCATACCGTATTTTACGGGGTATAAGACGACTTTTTAACCCTGGAAAATCTTCTCCAAAGTGGGGGGTTGTCTTATACGCCCAGTCGTCTTATACGCCGGAAAATACGGTATATTGTAGAGACAGAAAGTTTAATAGAAGGAAGAGCTGATCCCTCACTTTATCACTTCAGCCACCTCTTGAGGTGGGACTCTGGATCCCTCTCTCGTATTACTTTTCTGTACCCTATCCCCCTTTATTCTAACATGTTATTATATCAGTAGAAATTACCTTTTCAATTTCCCTCTATTACCTGGGAAATGTCCAGAAACTAATATCCTGGGTTAGACAGATGGATTTGTTTGGAGGCAAATATGTATTCCTGGATTCAAAGTGTTTACATGGTTTCATCCTAGGTTATGTAGGTTGCACATTCCTGGTTACTGAGGTGTTGTGTTATGTGATAAAGGTAGTATTGCCATTTTAGCAAAAAAGAAGAAAGGATGAGAACTCTGAGAACGGACAAAGGCTTAGAGAGACTCAATAGCTTGCCCTTCGGTACATCCCCGCTCTGGTCTCAAAATAGTTTTTGCTCACTTGTGCCGTTATGGGTAGTCCAGATCAGAAATGCCAGCAAGTTCCCTCTGCACGAGAGATACAGCAAAGCCAGACGATCATTTGGGACTTGTCAGTGAGGTGTAGCTGATATCCCTCTAGGCACAGTGAGCACGGGGTCCACGTCTGGATTACCCTTTTAACTTGGGGTGAGCCAAGTTAATGCATTAAAGCAAAAAAAAGAAGAAATTGCAATTTTGGGGTAAGATAGGTCCCAGGTGCTACCCTGCTAGTGACTAAGGTACCTACTAGGTACCTACTTCTAAACAGTTATCTTGATGTGGACCTAAGTAGGACCCAGATTTTATCACTCTGGTGACTGAGGTATGGTCTTTAGGGTAGTTTGGGTTTCACACCTCTCCCTGGTGACTGAGATACTTGGTGTATTTCCTCTAGTCACATACAGACCTGATTCATTGATCTTTATATAGGATTAAATAGGAGATGCAGCATTTGCCATATACTAGCCCGACTGTTAATTATATTGGTATTAGACATTAATTGTAGGATACCAATTTCTCTATATTTAGAAAAGAGCAGGGTCAGGTGATAAGATAGGGATTTTTTTCTGCACTTATACTCGTGAAGCCTATATTACCTTTATATACGCGATCACAAAGGATGGTCTTCAATTGGTACTATACACTAATAAAGCCATAACAGAGACAATATCTGTCTTTACTATTTAATTAGGTAACTAGGCACACAGGATATAGTTTGTTGTAAAAGGGTCACATTGTAAATACCTTTGCTTTATTTATTTTTTTTAACATTTTCTCTATATTTGGTTACATTATTATCTATCAAAACAAATTTCACTAGATTTTCAGATTCTAAGAATATATAAAATTTATTTTTTATTTTAATTTCTATATTTATCTAAAACAGACATTGTCATTTAAATGGTTACTATATGACATGCCATTTTAGAAGAAAATGCATGCACACAGACAATAACCCAGTAATCAGTCACCGGGGAGAGTGTGTTTAACCTTAGAAATAATTGGGGTTCTTTGCATCGTTACATTCAAAGAAAAAGATAAAATAAAGAGGGTTTGTATAATCACACATAACAGTACACTAAATGATGTCACAAGAACAGCAACTGCCAGGGGAGAGAGAAGGATCCATGGCTAATTAAAGAGAGGAATGCCTACTATTATGCAGGCCTAGCAGAACGTTTTCCTATTGATTCTCAGAATCCCCCCAAAGCCAGCAAGAAGCATTAGTTACATTAGGGAATCTTTCATGGGAAAAAAGGCCTAAAATATTGTATTAATAATTTATTGCAGGGAATAGCGAAGATTTTTTTTTCTCTCATCTGTTGTAAGTCAAGTCTTTGAATAGCTTGCATTGAATTACAATGGGATTTGAAGTGTAGAATGCATCATTTATATTTTCAGCACCATGGATAGGGTCTGGCAGATTGACATCCAGTACTGTAGCGCTATGTACCATGTCCTGCACTTCAAACCTTCTGACTTACATGCATTTAAACAACTACTCCTACAAGCAAGCTATCATGGTATTGTTGAACCTGATGCCAGGCTGTTCCGTTACATATAAAAGAAGATTGTTTGCACAAGTATGCCTCGCATGTCTTGCTGATACTACTTGTTTAATAGTCCACCTGTTATACAGTGCTGCAGAATTTGTTTGCATTTGGTCTGCATGTCAATTAGGTTTTCATTTACTATATTTCCATGCTATTTTATTTACCTTTCTGTGTTACTTCATTACTTGTTCCTGTTGCTATATTTCATATGATCTCCACATTATAGTTATATTATATAGCACTAATATATTCCACTGAGCTTTACACATTGCCCTGCCCTGCATCATCCTACTATTAATCTCTCCAGCATGCGGATATACATTTGTGCTCAAAACTTTGCATACCTGGGCAGAAATTGTGAAATGTTGGTATTGATTTTGAAAATATGACTGATCGTGCAAAATAAATGTATTTTATTGAAGGATAGTGATCATATGAAGCCATTTATTATCACATAGTTGTTTGGCTCCTTTTTAAATAAATTAAATATTTCTATTAAAAAAACTCCATCTGTACCCAGCAACCTCAGGCTATAATTAGGCCACACTACAATTGTAAAGTCACCATTTTATGCAATTTAGTATTTTGGGGGCCAGTTGGATACAGCATATTTTAGGGGGCTGGTGTATTAAATCCGCTTGTGGTTTCTCATCTATTCTGCGGGAGGGATGGGGAGAGTTCACTGCATGTAGGTGGTGAATCAAGAGACTGTACTTGTGGGGGAGGTGTTTGTGTGTGTGGGTGTCAGTTTTCCCATTCATGTTTCAATATAGGGGGGAGCCTCTACATTTTATGTGCTAAAGCTGTCATCTAGTGATTCCTCTATTTTTTAAACAGCCCTTTGGTGTGTTCCCTGAATTATTTATGATGTTGCAGATTCTGTTCTGCACATTCTATAAAGTTACCCGGTTTACTTTAAGTCTTAAGTTTCACAGATAAATGCATGATGTTGCTATGTCACCCTTTGTTTTTTTCACCCTGAGTTTGGTATTGCTGTGTCATAAAAATGCACAGTTTTTTTTTTTTTAATTCCTTATTTTTTTTTTTATGAAGTATTTACAAAGAAATAGAAGATTGCAATAGAAGGTAGAACCATCGCAGGTAGGTAGGATAAAGACTTGATATTCATTAACTAACACAATCGTGTACAAAACAAGGTCGCTATGTCATTCGTATTCCTGATAATAGGAACAGTGGTCCGTACATTAGCCAAGGCTCCTTTAGGGGCATGGAACCTGGCCTTGGCCATAGACTTTGTATTGTGAGAATCATACAGACTGTTGTATTGTGTTTCTGTAGCATGTAGTAATAGTCAGTGATGATGTTGATCTATTATTATGTAATAGCAAAACCGGTGGAGGTAGGTCACTATAGTGCAAGGAAAACAGCTTTGTTTTCCTAGCAATATAGTTTTTCTTTAAGTCGTTTTAATACCTGTTTGACTTGACACTTTGGAATTGCACCAGAGGAATATTTATCAGATTTATTGTAAAAGTGTTTTGTTTGTTACACTTTGCAGCTAACAAACTATTGGTCTTTACAGAATCTAGCTACACGAACACGGGTGTGAGGATGTCTAGGTGCCAAGGTTGGTTAAGTATGTTGGGTATCATATAAAGGCTTTCTTAATAGTTTAGGTATGGGTTTGCTACTCTTAATTCAGAGTATTGGTGATTTGACCATGATTTACTATTACATAGGGTATCTGTACACTGATTGTTGTTCAGTTACAAGTTCAAACAATATGTCACTAGCACTACAGTTAGTTTTGGAGACTGCTGTGATTCGTACCTGGCCAGGGAACTGGCCATCAGCTTTGGTCCTTATTTTATCTCAAATGTCACAAACTCATTCAGTTCAGAACTTCAGTAATGATTAATGTTTTCATTCCCTGGAAATGAAGCCATCCACGCAGGTGGATACAGGGTCTGTCAGGAGATCACACATAGTTTGGTCTGGCTTTAGGGTACTCTTAGTTGCCCACAATTAGTGTTTTGGCTTCTTGTGCCATTAGATAAGGGACCTGCAAGGTCCACTCCCATGCGCATTCATGAAGGTTTTCGGCCCATGGCCCAAACACCATAGTTAGCCCTTCCCTGTACAGCCACTCTCAGCTCAATAGTCAGGTCATCACGTCATGGCCTGTTTTGAACCTTATAATTGTCACCAAGAGGTCAACTCCTCACCACAACAACGGTGGCATACTGCCCCAAGAACCAACTTCATAGGTAGAGACTCTCAATGCTGCTTGGCAACTAGTTAGGTCTTACAAACCACCAATGCTAGCTTAATTGATTCGATACTCAGATTGGATTAGGTCATCCAATACCCAAGAAAATCTTTATTCATACAGATAAACTTTTAATGAGGAATAATATTTTCATTTTACTATAAGTGTAGGAGCCATTGTATGCATTTTCCTTCTCTGTTTTAGGATAGTTGCAGATTGTCAAGACTTCCAAAGGGGGAGGAGGGGGAATGGGGCGTTAGCGTGACTATTCACACAGAGGTTGCCACACTGCATTTGTATTTTTGCATATTCTCTCATTTTTTCTGACTCTTTGGTATTAAGTTTAGATTTGCGGTTGTTTTGCCCTCCTTTCTTTTTATCTTTTCAACCTAGCATTCCTGTAATATAATGTCTTTCAAAATTCTCTTCCAAATACAGGAGTTTCCTTTTTCTCAAGTTGTACCTACGCAAGTGTAGTTCCGTTCATCTGAGTCTGTCCAAAAAAGATCTACCTGCCCTAACCCAGCCAGAAACAGAGTTGGCATAGTCTTCAGTTGCATCCTCCCTGTATAACTACAGTTATTCTAAGTGGTTAAGATCGAGTCAATTCCCACTACGTAACTACTACAAATGCTGTTATTATCAGGAGTTATTTTAGCTTCATACATTTCAAACTCTGGCACTCCTGTTCTGTCACATTTTACCTCTTAGCAGGTACTTGCCTAGGTAAGAATTCTATGTCTGGGGGAACTGTATATTTCTTTTTGCCCTTTTCTTACAGGCTCAACCATACGCCTCAACAAATGTTAATCAAAAGACTGCAAAAATACCAAGACAGTCAGAGAGAAATACAATTCAAATACACAGTGATAAAAGAAAAACAAAAATTAAAGGAACACTAGGCATCTCGATGAAGTGGTGTGGCTTTAGTGGTCCAGTCATTTTAATCCTGTAATGTAAAACATTGTAGTTTTGTAGAAATTGCAATGTTTACATTGCAGGGTTAAACACTCCTCTGGAAATAGCCAATAGGAACACATTAGCTCTAAAACTTGATAGATTCACATGAGTTTAAAGCTCACTTGAAAGCATTGAATTCAATGGTTTCCTATGTGAAGAATTTACTCTATGAACTGCATTGGATTGGCCACTGGTTCGAGAGCTAAATGACATAGTGGGAATCCAAATGGTTGGCGGTGCCAAGGATGTCTCGGCATTGGAATAACGATGAGTAAACAAAACTTTTTTTTCCAGTTTTTTTTTAATGCTATAGTGTTCCTTTAAGAAAGTCAACCCTAAAATATATACACTGATGATTACTAATCAGTACAATAACCAGACCAGTGAAAACAGTGTGAACAGACACCGAATTCAGATGTCATAAAAAGGGTACATCTTGAACGAAAACATTTGAACGAAAACAAATGAACATTTGCCTTGTTGTACAGGCTAATCAATATTGATTACCTGGTTTCCAAGTGTTCACACTAAACAAGGGAGCGTGTCAATGTATATTAAATATGCCACTGATACTGTTTGCTGTATACATCAACTCTCTAAACTAGTTGAGTTCTTGGTGGTAAAGCATTGTGCGTCTGCGTGAAATGCTTCTCCAAAAAATGCTTATGCTGCCTTGGGGAAAGATAAACCACCAAAAAGTAGATCTGTAATATGGGTGTCATCACGGCTTTATTTAATAGAGTAAAAATGCTTTTGTCATTTTTATCAAAGCATACAAGTGGATTGGTAATTAAGGATATTTGAGGACACATAGAGACATTATACATTCCAATGTCCAAGAAGTGCTAAAGTGTTATCTTGCTCTGTGCTTGGTGAACATTATAAATATATATTTTTTTTTTGACAATCGTTGTTTTTATTGTGGTGTAGATTATACAATACATGCAATAGAACCTATGTGACATTTTCATTATTGATCATGACATGACAGTGCGAGAGAAAAGACATATATATACGTAGTTAAGGTCACTGAATATACAACCACTTTTATATGAAGGTACAATAGGTTAATGTGCCTGTAGCAGCTAGCTAAGTATGGGAACAACCTTTCCATTTGCATATTATGAATGCTGCAAAACAGGCTGAGTAATCAGAGTGAAATAGCGCTAGACTGCCACGTTTTTATAATAGTTGAACATATTCACTCAAGCTAGACTTAACTGCAGTGTACTATTAGTGAAAGATTACTCAAACTGCTCTTGTCTTAAAGCAAATATGGGCAATAAAACAGGTTAAGTGTTTAGAGGTTTCACATATAATTATTAAAATTCCTTTCACATAATCCATATCCCATTCTTATACCACCATTCAAAATAACATCTATATGATCAGTCCCTAAGAAACCCCTTTATGCACTTAAAACTCATTGTATATTTAAATGGACACTATAGTCACCTGAGCAACTTTAGCTTAATGAAGCAATTTTGGTGTATAGAACATGCCCCTGCAGCCTCACTGCTCAATCCTCTGCCATTTAGGAATTAAATCCTTTTGTTTATGAACCCTAGTCACACCTCCCTGCATGTGACTTGCACAGCCTTCCATAAACACTTCCTGTAAAGAAAGCCCTGTTTAGGCTTTCTTTATTGCAAGTTCTATTTAATTAAGATTTTCTTATCACCTGCTATGTTAATAGCTTGCTAGACCCTGCAAGAGCCTCCTGTATGTGATTAAAGTTCAATTTAGAGATTGAGATACAATTATTTAAGGTAAATTACATCTGTTTGAAAGTGAAACCAGTTTTTTTTTTTTTTATGCAGGCTCTGTCAGGCTCTGCCAGGGGAGGTGTGGCTGGGTGTGCATAAACAGAAACAAAGTGATTTAACTCCTAAATGACAGTGAATTGAGCAGTGAAATTGCAGGGGAATGATCTATACCAGCGATGGCAAACCTGTGGCACGCCGTGACTTCTCTGTCGGCACGCGGCCATAGGTTCGCCATCAATGCAGAGTAGGCACCTGCCTGCCCGAAACGGCAGGCGTCTACTTTGCTTCCGTGTCGGGAGGCAGGGATCTGTGAAGCACCTCCCCTGTCCTCCGCAAGCAAGCTGTGTGGAGCGTTGCCGCACGTTACCATGGCAACGCTCCACACAGCATCGCGCGGGAGGACAGGGGAGCTGCTCCCTATAGAACTTACCACCACCGGACCACCAGGGATGGCTGTGCCCTACCCCCTCCTTCATTAAAGGTAAGAAGGAGGGAGGGGGGGATACTGATGTAGCATACTTTTAAAAAAAAAAACACCTTTACCCCCCACACAGTACCTCTAACCCTCACACAGTACCCTTAACCCCCACACAGCACCCCTAACCCTCACACAGCACCCCTAACCCTCACACAGTACTCCTAACCCCCAGTATACAGGTTTAATTGCTGTGTTGGCAATTTGAGGGGAAAAAAGTTGGCATGTATCACTGATCTATACACTAAAACTGCTTTATTTAGCTAAAGTAATTTAGGTGACTATAGTGACCCTTTAATGTCTGCCACATTGATCACATAGCTCATAGCCTCTCCAAGCTAGGATGTAGCCAATTCTGCTCCGAAGAGAATAATGATAAAAACTGGATTTTGCTGTTCTGTAAGATAGGGTTGAGAAGTGCTGAACGATCACAAATCAAATCATGAAACCAACTATAATGTAAAGTGTAACACGCGCTGTGTGCTAATTGTATTGTTTGAAGTGGAAATCCCATATGTTACTAGGAAACCTAATTAAATAAATTCCTAGTAGGATTTACATTCAGCAATATGACATGACGATCAGTAAAGAATAGCTGTCCTGGAATTTAAAAGGAGATCCCACTCATAATAAACTCAGAAATAAATGTAGTAACTGTAAAACACAGTCATCTGTTAGACTGGGATTAGTACATATACAATCAGAGATAACAGCAATTCCAGGCTTCAAGAATGTTGTGTTTTTTGTTGTGTTTTTTTGGGGAAGATTCAAATGATTTTATGGTGGACAGAGTTCCCTGTAACATCATATTTCGGCTCTATATGCTGAATCCTTTGGACTACACCACAGAGTGTCTGCTACGATGTGACCATTTATCATTAACAAAGCATGCTTTCTACCGACTTTTGGAGCTACTTCCACAAAGTTCTGCTTTCATCTGTTAATAACTACTAATTATGTTGTGCCATTTCCTCCATACGCCTTTAAGGACAAGGGGTTAGGTAAATCTCATTACAACAGTTCTAAGATGTTGATGGGTAAAGGGAACTAAAAATGCATTAGCATACACTCTGACTTTCTGAATCAGTAGCTAATTGACATACAGTATTACACTTACTTAGCTTAATGGCACACATCTTATCAACCTTGGAAGGATGAAAATATGCATTGACCTGAAAACCAGAAAGTATACAAATCTGAGCTGTCCCTAGTAATTGTACTGATTAGTTTACATTTTTCTTAAAGGCAGACTCCAAACCAAAAGTACTTCAGCCTGCTGAAATACTTTAGGGGTTAACTGCATGCTTTTTTGAACTGTTTCTAAAGAGTTTGAACTGTTTCTAAACATGGCGCTTAAACTATAGAGTCTATCAGTCAACTGAGTCATGTCATAACTTAATATTGTCCCCCTTTCTGAGTTGTACTGAATGCCAGTGAAAGTGCAGAGTAAAGTTTACACCATCAAACATGGTAGGTGCATAAATATAATAAATGATGAGGGAATTCTTAAAGGGACACTAGAGTCACCCAGACGACTTATTCTCAATGAAGTGATTTGGGTGCCACATTTACGTCCCGTTTTAACCCTGCTGTGGAAAACTCTGCCAAATCTGGCATACTACCCTCCTAATACTACGGATTGGCTGAGATCATTGATCTTGAAGGTCTCAGCCAAGGAGGTAGGATGGTGGTTCAGAGACCTGTGCTGAAATGACATAAAGGTAAGTAAAATACCTTTTTTTTTTTTTACTCCCTACAGATGGGGCCCGGTAACCTAAACAGAAATTAGGCACTATAGTGCTACATTTGGTACAGATGGTGTGGAGTGTAGGGACTCTAGTGAAAAATGCTGGAGAAGAATAAATGCTTGGACAAACTGAAGCATAGGAGTATTTGTATTCCTTACGCTATAGTGTACAATAGCTTATAAGCAATCTACTAAAACATCCGGGGTGTTTTTCTCTAGGTTTGTAACATAGCCTTGATGGAAGGGCAGTGATAGGTTCCAGAAAAACTGGGACTAGAGTCCAAATGAAACCTTCAATTACCCCTACACTAACAGAGAGGTGGTGTTATATAATGTCCCTCCTCTCCACCCATGAACATTGCTGCTGATGCTTGCAAGAATCTCAATGAAAGCACAAGCTGCAATGCCAAGTGATCAATGTAATCTCATCCACACTACCTAACTAATATGGAGGTGTGCAGCAAAGGTCTCTTCCCCAGCACCGATTCCCGACTACCTCCTCCCTCTAAGTACTTTGCTGGCATACTATATTAGTGATCTTTATTTTAATAATAGTCGGCTGCCTCCACAAACTGTAGAGATTTGGTCCAAAGAGCAACCAACTTTCCGCAAGTCAGCCTCCAAAGCCCAACCACACTATAATTGGCTACGCTAGATAGGATGTCATAGGTGCTACAGAGACTTAAAATTTAGCTTGTTAATATTAGCAATGAAGCAATATTTGCATTCTTTGCTACTGTTTGCTAATTGTTTCTTTAGTTAGAAAAAGCAATACAATATAGCAAGTTAGCGGGTTACAAAACAATGGAAATACACTGACTGTCTCTCCTGCTATCTACTGCATCTTAATGTTTCCTACTATGCAAGTCAAAAACAATCTAGCTAAAATGGTCCGGAACTTGTGATCCAACACACTACTGTGACATTATAACAAACAAAAAAATAATGATATATGGCACATACATTATCCTTAAACCACATTGTCATACTGTTTTTACAGAAACTCTCACTGACTGCACGTAAATGCTATCTAGAGCTGTTCAAGGGACGGGTATCATTGATTCACATCCAAGAGGCTCCAAGTATGTCACTTAATAAAAGAATGAAACATCAGCAATGTCGCAGCCTAGTGTTTTATCACACTTTACATGTTTACACACACAAAATCATGAATACATTACAAAACATATTGAAGGGAGGATTCTTGACAGATGGATAGGAACCTGCCCCCACCCCATTTAAAATCCCATACATTTCCACCTAGTATGGGCTAATGTTCTGTGATTCTGAAATGAGACAGTATGTTAACATGTTTGGATTACTGTACCTGCATACTTCTTTTTAACTCCAGACCATCTTTCAGACATCCAGGCAATGAACGACCAAAACTGCCTTTTGCTTAATATCCACAAATAGTGATGTCCGCTATCACTGTAGAGGAAGCAGAAAAGTCAAAATTGATCATTTCCTTCTCTATGAAACCCTCCTGGGAGAATGATTCACATATCATTCACCTTCAGATAAGAGAAGCAGAGAAAACGTTTCTATTAGGCTGTCTCTTAATGTACCCCTACTGAAAGTCTAACCACAACGGCACACGGGTACTTCAAAGCCTTGGCAACCAAGACCTCTTCCCATGTGATTTCCATAACAAAGGCAGGACCTTTCACAGAATACAAGGCTATCGTGTCACAGACTCTAACTTAGCTCTTTAATTGTTAATGAATCACACAATGGAGAAAGGATGCATAACAGTCATTTCTCAGCTACGTGTGCACTGCGTGAATAGATGCGTCCGATGCAATACTTGTCTTTTAATTGTGAATAAAATAACTAACTCTCAAGTGACACAGACTATTTTAGATACATTTGGGTTTGCAGAGTAACAGCCGTCCCTAATCAAGCTCATCTATTTTTATTTCTGCTAGCCACATGAATGATGCGACTTTTGAGCATAATCACATAATCGCACTAATTTGTATGTGTTCCCTGTTAAACCTTAAAGGAAAAATTGTATAAGAGCACCCACACAGTCTATAATGCAATAAAAAGTATTTTAGGTTTTCTGCCTGCATCTCCCTCCCGCAGAGGCTAGGTGGTCTCAGAGGTCACAAAGATTCAATATAACATGTCCAGCCTGATCACAGCAGCGAGAGACTAACTAGTTAAAATATTGTGCAGGAAAGACCCCAGCTATCTAATTGCCACTAATGAAATGAGAAAGCATACAAATTGAATCCCCAGGGCAAGCTCTTTAAGAAATAGCAGAGAAATGTCCAGTGCACCTATTATGACCCCTGCCCAGCAGGTTTATTTGATCAATCTTAATGATTCTCAGAATTGATAATGGGATCAAAAAAGCCTTACAGTTAATAACTCTGTAAGGAAATCTAATATTTCTGCAGAATGAATGTCGTATATTTCCCAGCAGGAAATCAACCAATCAGGAGAGAAACACTGGGTGATGCAGTAAGTTATAATGAGGGGATTGGGGTCTCAGCATAACAGATTTATTATCCACAAGTATAGTAGCATGTTAAAATTCAGCCCTTGTGAGAGATAAAACAGTTCCATGTAAAGGCTTATTTGCAATATGAATGTATTTTGATATTAAGCTCTCTGTGTGACTGTGTTTGCAATTGATATATCCATAGCTCACTGTAACAACGCTTATCAGATTATATAACTATGTCAGACACAGACTAGGAGATGCTGTGAAAGCCAACAACTCACAGGATTGGGAATGGAAGTTCTATTAATCTATGCACATGAAAAAAACAACTTTAACTGCCCAATATAACCATAGAGGGAAGCACTACGTGAAGTAATCCAAAATTCAAAGATCAAAATAGAAGGAATATCATTTACAAATACAACGGAAAAAGTTAGAAGCCAGATGGCCATGTAGGACTTGGGTTTTGGGGGTCTTTTTGTAGTCAACAAAGCCATGCATAGAATTCTAAACCAGTAAAGACAACATGATTCATATAACTATAATGAATGAAGCCTGGCTCCTATGTTTGTCAATCCCTGACTTACAGTGCTTCTAATAACTTTATTATTACCTAACAATTAACTACAGGGTCAGCACCGACTGAGTGCTCTGACACCGACCTGAATTGACTCTGTGCTTCCCCTCAAATACTGGAAACTGGTCCAAAAGCATAGTTTTCCTCCTGGCTTCTAAATTTACCATAGGGTCTGAGACACTGGCAAACATGGTGATACAAAAAAAGGTTATAAACAAATGAAAGCCTTCTAAATAGATCTGGTCATTTCTTTTCATCTGATAAGATGGCCCAAGGAACAGAGATGCCCCTAGACTGAAAATAAATATGTTTCCTAGATTTTATAAAAAGACAAAAATAAACTATAACCCATCTAGTTCTCCACTGGAAAAAATAATCTCATGCAGAAATGCTTGTATAGTGGAAAAAACTTTCCCCTGTCACTTTGTATCAGTTTAGAAATATCTTGAAACCACAGATCGCACCGCTGTTCTGAACACAGGGGCTCAGCATGAACAAACAACAAATACTACTCACAATCTGTATATTTAGGAGCCTTGCCCAGATACTTGCCAATTGCCAGCACACTGTATTTTATCACTGCAGGGGATCCCTAAATCGTATTGCAAGAGGAGAGAACACAGAGCGGCTTATTGACTTAAAATATTTCAACACCTTGGGCACCTGGTAATATATAAATCTTCTCAACAGCCAAATGTCACATTTAAGATGAAGCAACGTAATTCTGTATAAATTGCCCACGAAAAATTCTACGTTAATAACATTTCTCTGCTTTGGCTGTAAGGGGCACGGTTATAATAATGTGAATAAATACCATAATATTATTACTTATATAGCTTCGACATGTTCTGTAGCTGGGTAGAATAACACATATCTAAAAACATAATAATATAAAAGACGTCACAAAGAGGTGGGACTATCCTTTGCCTCTAGAAATCTTCAAGCCTGCACAGCTGTGTGTAGTGGGATAGTGTGTACTATTTGTCACTACATTTTGAAGGGTTCGTGGAGGAGGAAACCTAATTCACATTCTGTACTTCAGGCCTTTACACAAAGGTTCAATGACATTTAGATCTGGTGATTGAGTGCTGATTGGGTAGTCTACTGAAGGGGTTTGACTTTATCCTGTGCTCACAAAGCCATTAGAGTTTCTTTTGCAGTGTGCACTGGGTAGCATTGCACAATCTGAGTTATACCTACATGCACTATCTCACGACCCCACTTTCTACTCAGATTTATTACTGACTGGCGTACCTTAAAGGGACTCTCCAGTGCCAGGAAAACAAACCGCTTTCCTGGCACTGCAGGTCCCCTCTCCCTCCCACCCCACCATCCCAAGTTGCTGAAGGGGTTAAAACCCCTTCAGTGACTTACCTGTATCCAGCGCCGATGTCCCTCAGCGCTGGGTCAGGGTCCGCCCATGCTCCTCCCCTGCTGACGGGGGAGACCTATTGATCATGCGCGTCCGCCGTCGGGGGGAGACCTAATGCGCATTCGTGGCAATGCCGCGCACGCACATTAGACCTCCCCATAGGAAAGCATTGAAAAATGCTTTCAATGTTTTCCTATGGGGATTTCAGCGACGCTGGCGGTCCTCACATGGCATGATGACGTCCAGCGACGTTATAGCACACTTTTCATGTGCTATAAACACAGGAGTGCCCTCTAGTGGCTGTCTAGAAGACAGCCACTAGAGGAGGAGTTAACCCTGCAAGGCAATTATTGCAGTTTACAAAAACTGCAATAATTACACTTGCAGGATTAAGGGTAGTTTCTCCATTCGTTGTATGATGCAATTCGGGACTGTGTTTGGATCGAAATGTCATTCAAATGAATGAAATTCCGATCTATGGTTGGATTTCAAATCAACCAATCAGAGTGCTGTGACAGGTAAATGTAGAGACTTACCTCCTTTACCTGTCAGATCACTTTGATTGGTTGGCTTGGAATCAACCAGAGTGCTCTGTGTCATTTTACACAGCATGGGAAAATTCCATATAATTTGACTCATAACTCTGTGATTGGTTGCTTTTCAAATTGAAAGTTCCCAAAAACTTCCCATGCTGTTTTTTTTTTGTTTTTTTTGCACACAGGTTTTTTTTGTTTTGTTTTTTAACAGTTGCGATGGGTATTATGGATTTTTATTTGGCCTTTTTTGGGGCCGAAAAAAAGATTTTAGAAAAAAGAAGACATCAAATGGTAAGTTATTTTTTATTTACAGGTATTTAGTTTGCTTGTTCACCTCTAACATTTTTTACGGTGAGGGTAGGTAGGTCTTTATTACATTTTAATTAGACTCCTCGGGGCAAAAATTTAACTAGGTGCAATGCGGCTGTCAAGTTCGGATAATCAAATGCAGGTCAGATTTCAGACTCCACGGTGGAGAAATGATAACTAGGTGCTGGTCAGCTGTGTGGCTCCTCATTGAGAAATACTAACTAGAAGGAGGTCAACAGTCTTGCTCCTTAGAGCAAAAATAATTTGTTACTGGTTGGGCCTGGCTCCTTAGATTGGCTCATATATGGAAAATTATATTTTGAATACTATACCATGAATGGGTCAATGCACTGCAAACATAACTCAATTCATAACTCTTCATTTATAAAGCAATAATAAAAAAAATAAAAACCAATACTGGCATTTTAGTCATTCTTTCATCTTTCATGGAGAGACTCTTTAGGGCATACATTGGAGGCAATAGCAGCTATAAGATGGAGAAAAACAACTGAAAACACTTGGGCATTGTGGCGAAAGGGACCTTGCCACTGGTTTTTGGAGAGGCCTGCTTGCCAGCCTCTTTCCTTGTGACTATGGCCCCTGGGAAGTACTGCCATTTAAAAAGTCTGTTTGGGCTTATTGGATTGTGGGACACTTTTTCCACCCCTTTGAATCCATGGGAAGGTGTGCCTCTTTCCCGCCCCCGTTTCCTGTCCCATTGTTCTCCAGCAGGGCGTTTTTCCAGGGACACTGCCAGACCAGTTGGAACTGGCTGCTTTGTCCCTCCTCGGTCTCTCATCATCCCTTGCTATTGTTTAACCACATGGCGATTTGACTGTGTTTGTGGGATCTCAGCGCTGTTCGGCTATATTTAGCGCTCAGATCCAAGCTATCTGGGCATTGGTGGGGGTTCAGTTCTATAGAATTTTAGTTATGTATTTTAATGTGTTTTGTTGCAGTTGTGACTTAGTGATATTTTCTGTACCTGGAGATAATTGAGTTTACTACAGTTACTTTTAACTCCTCCTCTAGTTACAGTTAAGCCAATTATCTCCAGGATAGAGGAGAAAATTGACCGGCTGCACAGCCTAAATCTGTGGAACTGTTTTGGGCAGGAAAGCCATTCTTGCAGTCAGTCAAATAGGACTTCCACCTAACTTTTAAACCACTGGAGGGAATTGTCTGATTTTTTTTAGTATGTTTGTATTTGGAGTATGCTGGTTTAGAATATGTGCTTTTTATGGAGATTGCATGTATAGTTTAGGAGTTATGAATATTGTATCAAACTGTATGTTTTCCTGCCTGTGATAATTAAGTTAACCCATTGTGTACAGTAATTATATCACAGGCAGAGGGGAGGGTTTGTGTGTCCTAACTGGGAGTGTTTAACTGTATTATAATGTATTTAATTGGCTGTGCCACAAAATCATGTGGGTGGTAACATTGTGTAAAAACCTGTATAAAAGAAGCAATAAAACCACAGCTCTGTCTGTTCCTGCTTACACTCCAAACTGTCGTCCAGTTATTAGAGGGAAGAATATTTGCTCCTGTATCTGCTGTTCCAGCTTGCAGGAGATTCAACGGGGAAAGTCCTTGTAAAGACTAGAGCTAATTCCCCATTCGATTCCAGAGTTCCCAGGACTGAGTGGCGTCCAGTGCCTGGAGGTGTCTGCTAGACTGCTTGGAGCCCTCAGGAAGCGCAAGGAGCATTCTTCAACGGAGGTACCCAGTCGGGGTGCCAGGTGATCAGTTACAGGTATTGTCCAAGGCAGGATCAGTGCCCAAACTCTGCCACCAGCATGCCAATTTACATCCAGCCACCAAAATATCTAGGTCCAAAACACTAGCACAACAATATACCAGGATACATACAATAACACTAGCACATACCTATTTTATGCACAGGCACAAGCATAGAGAATCTGTGCAGAGATTGCTCTGTTTTATTAATTATATAAATCCATAAATAGTTTGATTCCATAGATAGCCTGATTCCATAGTTGCTACCTCCTGCTCTCAAACATAAACATACATACGCACAAATGCAGCATCCCTCAGCATAGCACACACTAATTAAAAAGCATAAATGTGCACACCTGTGACATCACACTTTTAACGGGGAGATTTCGGACACAGAGGGAGCAAGAATGCGTTTAATAGAATATCATGTAGAAATTTTTGCATCGGTAACCCACACATCACACAAATCAGTTGCATCATAATTTTGCCCTTTTGTTCTCAAGATGAAATGACAAGTTAGACGGTTCTTGCTTATGAACTTGTGGCTGTCCAGCAATGGTATGGTAACTCCTTACAATCTGAGGAGTTGCCATGGTACTCCAGCACCATAAACACCACAGCACACTGTATTGGATCTGGAGCTTGTAGTGTTTTATTAAGACTTGGTCTAGTCAACCAAGTAGTAGGACATAGCTTCCTGAAAAACAGGGACACTTGGCAACTACTGTAATGCACATTATAAAGAGACAAGCCCTCCAAATGATGCATTTAAAATAAAACATACATTCCAATAATTTTATCATTGTTTATAAACCCCAACAACAAGTATCCTTCAAATTGACAAAACTATAGCCATAATAGATGGCCTTCCTAGAATAATTGTGGGCTATTTTACCTTCATCTTAAGAGAGGCCAACAAAGGTTCAAACACTAGGGAATATGTACAGCAGTAACATTCCACCGGTTTACACGGTAATTGCTCCACATTTAGAACGTTGTCCTAGACCTCATCTTTATACAAGACATAACCCCTATTGAGCTTTATTCTACTAGGAATGCTTATTCATGTTACTTGCAAAGTACTACAATCTCCAAAGAACAGACAGGTTTTCAGGCCCATGCAGCTATTTAACTAGATCAGGTATCATGTAGGACTAGGGCATAAATTATGCATTCAGGACACAGATAGATTTCATGGAGACTAGAAGACTGGTTGAGAACAAGAGATGTTTGACAGAGTATAATGCAAATAGATAGAACAAAAACTGCAGGATATAGCGGACATGTCTCAATAGCCAGGTGCTAATCATTTAACCAGAATATATTGGGTTAATTTCCCCCCAACCCCACTTTAAATTTAGGAACATAGCAACTAAGGTCTGCAATGGATTGTAAATAAAAAATAGAAATAGCATAACACGTGCTCATCACTATGTTCATGGCACTAGGACCCTGCAGAGACAACTAAAACAGTGCTTCCTGCAGCGTCTGCCCTGAATAATGGACAGGCAGCCTTGCATGAATGTATCGGACAAACCTTTCTAGTGAACCGGCCTCCTCTTTACACCCCTCCTGCCGGCATCCCAAATTATGGCCTATAAATAGGTTAGGGGTGCATTGGAAGAACTGTGGACTATAAATGATGGGTCTGGGGGAAGGGATATACGGCCAGACAATTTCTGTAAGACTAAAAATGTTCACACATTTTACATATATCTACTTTAATATAAAATAAATCCATTATAATAGGTTATTGGTGGCAGAAGGGGTGTGTGTTAGTATGCGAATATATTCTCTAAAGTAGAATGTATTCTTGCGGAAAGATAACTTGTTCACTCTACCTTATTAATCATATATTACTCTCTTATAGCTCATATCCATTTCCTTGTCTTTGTAAACCCTTTATTACTAAGACTGTTCAAGAGAAAAGCGAAGCATAACGTTGACATAAAGGTTAACCTATAATTTCTCTGGAAATTAAACCATTGAATAAAACAAATGTTAAATATATAGCTACTGACTTCACAATCCAATTCAATACAGTCTAGGCACAGCCAGGGCGCACAATGCATTGGAGGAGAAACACAAATATCATGAGTAGATTTATTAAGAAATCGTTTTCTGTAGTGGTGCAAATATATCAATGGGGAGGAGTCACTGCTGCTTCCAAGAGAACTCCCCATTTTTAGTACATAGCACCTGCTCCTCTTTCCCAATGCGGACTGTCAGATGTAAGGAGAGAGAGCTTTTAACAATAACTGACATGGAGCCAAGATAGAGGCACTTGGTTTGAAAATAGAGCTACAGCAGTGTGGATTTCTACATCCAATTTCCTACAAATACATATATGTTAAATTTAGGCATAAACAAACATAAATGTACAAGTATTACTCTCACAAGGGAGCAAAAAAAAAAAAAAGGTCCCTGACAAATTAAATGTAATTCAATGAAAGAAAATTAAACATTTATTTTAGCTTGTGATGGACCGTCTGGCACCCCGATTGGGTGCCTGCGCCAATCGTGGCTTCCTAGTGGTTACCGAGTACTCCATGCACTCGACCAAACACCATCAGCACTGTAGTCCCCACTTCCAGCGTTACAGCTTGGCTGCGGTCTCGATGTCCTCCATCCACCCTGGACCCAAGACCAGGATCCAACTTCAAGTGGGTAGACCTCTCCTCCAAGAGAGTGTAGCAATATGCTCTTAAAAGAGCAAGTGATTATAATCTATGGGGAGTATAGTGATATAACAATCCCCAGAGTGATACAGCTGTGCTCCCCCACACATGAGATGAGACTATTTTGAGGGTAAGCAAGGAATTCATTTATTGGTAGCCACAACTGGTCTTATATGCAGGTCCCCATGCAAGGGGCACTCTCCCCGGACCTGAGAGTAGACTACAGTAAAAACATACACACAATTACATTGGCTCTCAGGTCCAGGACACTCCCATACAAAATAGGTTAATCCCTCCTCTGTGCCTGGGAGATAATTAAGTCAGCCACTGTATTAAACTCAACTATCTCCAGGCACAGAAAACATAAATGATTACAAAACCCCCAAAATCCTTTTAAACACACAAAACCCCCACAAAAGTTACATCCCCTGATAGGTCTGGGTGACCAACATATCCAAAAATCACCCAGATCGGTTCAGGAATTTCCTGGAAGTCATAATTTTGACCGACCGTGCACATGGTCCTATGCCCAAAGCAGTTCCGGGGAATCAGGGCTAACGGTCAGTCTCTTTTTCTGGAGTACAAAAGTACATAAAACATATGAACAGAGCCTTTTAAAGTGCATTAGGCAAGGCATATTGCAGGGTCCATAGTCCTGAGGCAGGAGGCTGGCAAGCAGGCCCCTCCAAGAGCTTGTGACAAGGTTCAGTTCGTCACATAGCACAAACCAAAAAAGGGGGGGAAAAAAGCATAAGAAACCCTCATTAAGTGTGGACTGGATGGAACTAGGTGAGTTGTTACTTGCTATTTTTGTTCAGTATGACATTTCCCGTGTTTAGGGAATTATATGAAAATAAAGATAATCAATTAGAACTCTTGAGAACACAGATAGGGTTTCCGGTTCCCTAGAGCAAAAATATAATCATTATATATCAATTTTAGGCAAGGAGGTATTGTAGGATAAGAACGGAGAGGAAAAAGGACATCCAAATAATCAATATTTAGGCTAACTGCCCCTTTTGGTCCATTTAGCCGTAACCTCCAACAGGCTGCAAACCAAATGAAAAGTGTTTTATAAGCTCGTATTGGTATTCAAACTAATGTTTAGCCTACTGATTCCTTAAAATAACTTAACAACCTCGTTAATTTGTTTTGTCTAGACAGGAAAATAGCTTCCCTAAATTGACAACATTAACTTGTTCCGCTTGGACAGGACAGTGCCTGACTCACAGGATAAGAGTCATAACATACATGTAAGATAGTTCAATTTAGACAGTGCATCAGGTGGTATCTCAGCCGAGTAGAGAGAAAGGCAATTCTAGCTCAAGTAAATAGCAAATTAAGGGCATTTTGCTTAGTTTGTTAAGTTTTAAATTCACATTTGTGGGAGATATGGGAATTATGTGTGGGCAGTTGTTGCTATATAGTTGTTAAATATTGCATCCTATAACAAATATGAGCATAGCAATAGGGATTGCAAAAGAACAATTAATTGGGCCAAACTTGGAAATGAAAAGATAGCCAAAGAGAGAGAGACCAACCCCAAAAAGTTTTTTAACTACGTTAAGGTCAAAAAGGTTGTGTGAAAGTGATGGTCCATTGGAAAATTAAATGGATGAGTTAATCAAGGAGGTTTAGGATAGGGGAGAAACTCTAAATAATTATTTGTCTTTCTTGTACAGGGAAGAAGGATCTATGACTGTAGATTTACTAATCCCTGTTACAAAAGCCTTACAGCAAACACGCGATTGGTTAACACGGAAATTAAGTAAATTTAATGTTAAAAAAAGCCCCAGGACCAAATTGTATTCATCCACATGTTCCTAGGGAGATTAGTGTAGAAAAAGCACAACAAACACGCGGCCCACAATGAATATTTTTGTGGCCCACAATGAATATATTTGCGGCCCACAAGTTTCCCATGATTACTAAGGCAGAGTAGGGACCTGCTTTCCTTACATTGCAGGTTTCTACTCTGCTCAAACACACACACTCTGACAGACACACATACACTCTGACAGACAGACACACACATTTCCACATTCTTGCACACACTAACATCATTTGATTTTATTGCTCCCTACCTTTGGAAGCTGGTGTGGGGTCTCTTCTCTCAGCTCCTGCTCCTCACTGCTCCCTCGCGGGCACTCTGTAGGGTGACGGAATATGACATCATATGCCGGCAGCCGGCATCACTAAACTGCGCGCGTGAGGGAGCAGTAAGGAGCAGGAAGACTGAGCTCCAGAGAGAAGAGGCCCCACACCGGCTCCCAAAGGTAGGGAGCAATAAAATCAAATGATGTTGGTGTGTGCAAGAATGTGAAAATGTGTGTGTGTGTCTATCAGTGTGTGTGTGTCTGTCAGAGAGTGTGTGTGTTTGTCTGTCAGAGAGAGTGTGCGTGTGTTTGTCTGTCACAGAATGTGTGTGTGTGTCTGTCAGAGAGTGAGTGTGTATCTGTCAGTGTGTGTGTGTGTGTGTCTAACAGTGCCACGTCACATTCCGACGTGACGTCAATATACTCCACCTTCACAGGTTTTCAAGGAGTAGCGGGAGGATCCGCTTTGGCACTGGGTGTGGACAGCGCCATTGGCGGTATACCAGAGGCTGGACTCCAAGAGCAAGGGCTTGGGATTAGTAGAGGGGGGTGCTGCGATTTAGTAGACAGGAGGGGACTGGGATTTAGTACGGGGCGGACTGGGTTTGACGTGTAGAAATACCCATACCACTGTTTTTAATTTTTCAGGATTCTTTTCTTCCTGGAATTGTAGCAGAGGATTAGAGAAAATTTTTGTTTAAAAAAAAAAAAAAAGAAAAGGTCCAAGAACTCAACATGGAAACTACAGACTCGTGAGCTTAACATCTATGGTTGAAAAATGATTTGAAGGGCTATAAAGGGATAATATTTCAGAATTAATTTTGAACAAACATATAACTTCAGTCCAAGCTGCACAGAGGGAATATTTAGGTGGGAAATCTTGTTTAGCATTAAAGATCAAAAATGTTGTAATACTGAATGGGACTCCAAACACTATAAGCACTTCAAATCAAATGAGGCAGTTATGGAGCCTACAGTGTCCCTTTAATTTGCTAGCAGTCATCACAATCACATATCTAAAACCAGTCTGTGCATCATGGTAAATATACATTTTGAACATTTGCCAACATCTGACAATGCAGGTACTTTACCATCTTTAAAGTCTGAATGAGCATCATTTTTTAACAGACAGATTTAGCAAATATCCCCAAAGTATACAAACCTAAGAAGGACAGTCCTGTGAGGACAAAACCCACCCACATTATTCTGTCATAATATATGTAACACCTTTATTGGAGCTGAAATTGCTGGTGTGTAGGAAAGTATATAAGAGTTTCACAACAATAAACTTGTTATAATCTATTTGAAACTACCATGAATGTGTTAAGTTAGAAATTACAGTGATAAAAAAGCAGGTGGCGCCAAATGTTGGTGTAGAGATGTTAAACAACACTAATAATAAAAAGTAGTAAATTAGTATTTACAAAATAGTCCCAATTTTGATTGAAAGCAGAATTATTGATAGGGGAGGTGAGGTACAGCAGGTATTGTAGTGTGTTCACTAGCTTATGCGGATTTTGTGACGTAAGATGACAAGGATGGCAAAATAGTGTAATATTGTATATGACAGAGGTGAGGAATAAGGTAACAGAAAATGCACTCACAAACAGGGAGCTATAGATTAGCTCTTATGTATCAGCGTCTGACAATACAATCCTTGACCCAGGATATGTAGTAGGTAATCACTCAGCATCTTTTCAAGAACACTGGTATGTATAGTGACAACTTCACAACATACACGACTCACGTGAAATATCAAAGTAGAGAGAAATCCAATAAAACAGCTAAAGAGTAAATTAAAAGAACCTAAAAATACACTCACAAACAAAGAGCTTCCAATTCAGCTCTTTGTCAAAGCATGAAGCGGTATAATTTCCGCTCACAGATATTTCTTTTGGTGAGTGTTCTTCCGTATTTATTCAATATATATGAAGTGGTCACTTGACAAAGCAAAAAAGGCGAAACACATTGTGATTTGAGATTGTAAAGCATAAGCTGGTGAACACACTACAATACCTGTTGTACGTCACCTCCTCTATCAAGAATTCTGCTATCAATCAAGTTTGGGACTATTTTGTACATACTATTTTACTACTTTTTATTATTAGTGTTGTTTAACATCTCTACAATAACATTTGGCCCAACCTGATTTATATCTCTACCTTTACTATACTTTCTTGTATTGTAAATTTCAGTGTTTTCTGCATATTGTAACTAAAGCTGTATCAACATTTTTTTTTGCATGAGCCTGACAGGGTTATTTTCTGTGCATTTTTTAAAAATCACCAGGGAATAGAAAATATTTTGGAAAAAAATAACTTTTTTTATTATTTTAGCAATTTTTAATTTTTCTTTGCAAAAGAAAACAAACAGGCTTGTGAGGTCACAACAGGGACAACAAGCTTTTCATTGATAGACATTAGGGATCAACTGATATTTATTTTTTAGAGCCGATACCGATAATCTGTGAACTTTTAGGCCGATAGCCGATAACTTACCAATACCGATATTCTGTATCTTTTTTTTTTTTTTATGAAGTGATAAATGCAAAAAAATATACATGCCAGTCAGATTTTTTCTTGTTTTTAGGAATATATAGTGTTCCTCTCCATTCCCTGTCCCTTAGTGTACCTCTCCCCTCCCTTCCCTGTCCCTTAGTGTACCTCTCCCCTGCCTTACCTGTCCTCTCTCTTCTCCCCTCTCTCCCTCCCTGTCCTTTAGTGGTCCACTCGCCTCCATGGTGTGCCTCATTATCTCTCTTGTAGCATGGCCGAGCGCAGCGGTTCGCGGTGCAGGAGCTTCAGTTTCCTGTACCCAGCCAGACTGACTGGAAGTGCTCTTTCAGTAAGCACTTCCTGTCAGTCCAGCCAGGTACAGGAAACTGAAGCTCCTGTACTGCAGTCTGCTCTGCTCAACTACGCTACACTGAGTGATTGGTAGGGGGGGAGCAGTGTGTGCTTCCAGCCTGCCCGTCACTCGATTCCTGTGCCCCCAGAGCCGGTGCGCCCTAAGATGGCCGCCTGTGCAGCCTTATGGACACGCCAGCCCTGAGTGCGCTGGGCCACTGCCGCCTCTCACTTAATTGGCTATATCGTTAACAATAGTGGCCGATACCGATATTTGTCAAAATGTGCAATATCGCCAATAACCAATTATCGGTCTATTACTAATAGACATATCATTGTGACATCAAAAGTACTGGCACATTTTTAAAAATAAGTGGTAACATTTAAGAGTTAGAAAATATTTTGCAAAGATGTATGTTACCGCTCGCTCCTACATAACATTCTGGGTGGGTCTGGTGAACTAGTTGGAGTGAGCAGCCATAGACGCCTTTGTGACTATAACAGGTATGGAGAAGTGTAGAAGTTTATAGAGGCTAGAGCACCCACATTGCTAGGGTATCAGGTAAACTAAGAAACATCAGGTGGGTGGGTGGGGGGCTGGGAGATTATAAAGGGGGAGTAACCTATTAAAGTCGGCAGGAATAAGTGTATTAAGGCACTAAACAGGGCATCTGGGAACACAGTGTGTCACATAAAAAACAAAATGAACAGAAGAACTGAACACGTGAACCAAAAAGCATTATTTATTATAAGCTCAGCTGGTAAATTCCCTGACTACAAAGCCTGTTCAAAATGCAAGGTCACAGGTTAAAATCCCAGCAGGGTCTTACTTCCGAGGTCGATAAAATGAGTACCATTAATTGGGTAATAATAACATATATTACTACTCAGCTGCCAAGTTAATTCCGAGAGCATGCGCTGAAAAGTGCTTTGAGTCCCACTGGGAGAAAGGCGCCAAATAAATATTAGTTATTGTTATAAACACAGACTGATAAGAAATAACAGAGTGAGACAACAGCTGGCAGGCCAGTCACAGTATTGAGGCAGATGAAAGATCCCCTCTCAGGATCCCAGTTCGTCGGTCTAGTTGCAGGCAAGGTCAGCTCACTGAGCCTTGACGTTGATCAAGTACATTTCATGTAAGCAACAAGCAATGTGGTAATGCCCATTTGTATTGTATCTTATTAGCTGCTAGTTCCTTATTAAGTGGCCGTAATGACCTCCGTCAGTCTAGGGTGGCTCTGGACAAGTCAGCATAAAAGACCAGGGAGTGTTCAAAGCACAGAGGAGACTTGCTGCTGATTGCCGCCATGAACGCCAAAATGTCTTGGGTCTTCTTGTCCCAGGGTCGCTGGAGTCTGGTTTTGGTATCCTGTACCACCCATCAAGAGGCATTAGCTTGGCTTGCTTGGCAGAAAAAAAAGTAAGTAATCTGCTAAAGAAGAATCACCTCCTGTTTTCCATGGTAGCTATGCACTCTTGAGTCAAAGCCTGGGAGCCGTGTAGGGTCTGCAGCCCCTGCTCCAGCTTCTCAATCAGTTTCTCATGAGCAGCAGTATTCACCTCTGCGTTGGTGAGGGGAGCTTAGACACCATTGATCTTGTCTCTGAACTGACCGATGTCAGCTGCAATATTTCTGCGGAGCTCATCCAAGCGACTCCTCTGTGATTGGGCGTTTCACTACAGGCTGGAGCTGTGTGGTGTGGTCTTTGCCAGCTTGTGTCCCCATTAAAAAGTTAAAAAAGCAAAACAAAAATAAAAAAATCAATAAAGCACCAGGCCCTGATATGTTCCCAAATATTTTTTATAGTATATTTCAAGAAAATCTAATTACTCATTTAACTGAATTATTCAATGAAAGTATAAGAAAAAAATAAATGCAGAGTGAAAGGCCAATATCGCCCCAATTTTAAAACCCCAAAAAGATAAAACAAATAAAGAACTACAGACCAATCTCCTTAATAAATATGGACACAGACAGGCTAAAACAAGTTATCCACAAATTAATTCATGAGGATAAATCAGGATTCATTCAAGGGAGAACTGCAGGGGAGAATATTAGGAAAAATTCAAATATAATGTCAATATCTAAAGCAAGCAATCCATTCTGGCCCTGTCACTTGATGCCGAAAAGGCTTTTGACAGGGTCAGGTGGAGCTTCCTCAAAGAAACTCTGGAAAACGTTGGTATAAAGGGATTTTTCTTAGAAGCAATATGGGCTTTATTTAAGAATCCTTCAGCTAAAATTTTGGGATCAGGAATAAAATCACCTTGGTTTGAGGTCTATAATGGCACAAGACAGGGTTGCCCACTGGCCCCCATGCTATATATTCTCTCTACAGAACTCAGCTAAAATAAATCAGACAAAATAAAGAAAATAGAGGGTATATCTATTGATGAGAAAATGTATAAAATCTCCCTCTTTGTGGATGATATTCTGTTAACATTAAGAAATCCAAAATCATAATTGAAAGAATTACTAAATGAAATTCAGGAATTCTCATCAATATCACAATACAAACTAAATATAGAAAAATGTCAGACGCTGGTCTCAAACTAAGGTGATATTGATCTTAACGAGCTACAGAAAACATTTAAATTCCAATGGGCGGAAGAAACACTGAAATATCTGGGTGTAAAAATATAATTTGACTTAAAGACAGTTATAGAAAAAAAACTATTTACCAATTCTAAACTCTTTTAAAAATAAATTAAATGAATGGAACAAAATCCAATTGTCTTGAATCGGGAGGATAAATGTTATTAAATTACTTGCTTTCAAAGTTTCAAAAACTATTTAATAAATATATTTGGGGAAACCGAAAATTGAGAGTTATATTTAGTTTAACCTCAAGTAAAAGGAAAAAAGGAGGAATGGGAATTCCAAATATTTAAATCGTGCACGACTCTCACATGCTTACTCACATAATCAAATGGTTTTCAAGCAATAATTTAAAATAACAATGGTGCCATATAGAGAAGAATAACATTAAAATGGAAAGAATTAGCTCTATTTTATGGCTGGAGAGGAAAAACTAGAATAAATAATACTAGAGTCCAAAATATGACCAATATGTGGAAAGAAAATATATCTCAAAGTATGACTTCTCACTAGACACTCCTATTGAAATAGTGGAGACAAGGATAGAAAACATCAATCTAAATCATTGGAGGGAAAATGGTATATATTCAATTGAACAAATTATCTCAAACTGCAGGATTATTCCCTTCCCAGATTTAAAATCTAAATTTAACCTTCCTTCAAATGAAATATAAATTTACTTTAGAGTAAAACATTTCATAGAAAAAGATATATTGAGAAACGTAGAAAAAGGAGAACAAAATCTAAAGATAGAAGAAATTATTACATTAAATGGAAAACAAGATTAAGCGTTAAAGCATTTGATCTAATTAAAAAATCCAACTCTTTTAACTCACTTTCCCCAATAAAAAAATGGGTAAAATAATGCAATTTAAATATTGAAGAAAATTAATGGCTTTCCACTATAAATCTTACAATTTATATTTTTACAGTCCATAATACAAATCTATGGGAAGTATACTATAAACTTTTATACAGATGGTATTGGACTCCAGAGAGATCAAATAAGTTATTTCATCAACAGGATGCCAGTTGTTGGAGATGTAAAGGGGAAGAGGGATCTTATCACCATATTTGGTGGAACTGTAGAAGAGTTGGGGACTCTTGGAAGATTATATTTTCACTGATTTCATTTTTTTCTGAAATAACAGGCCAAACAGATATGGTTTTTGCACTCCTACATGGGTTAAAAGAAATTCTTACTAATTGTAGAAATCTGGTCATAAATATTTTACTAGCGTTCAAATTATTGATAGTCAGAACCTGGGAAAAAAATAATGAAATCAATTTAAAAAATTGATTTATTCAATTGGAATACCAAATGATCATGGAAAAAGGCTTCTATTTGAATAATGATACAAATCTAGCAAAATATGAAAAACAATGGTCCAAGTGGAATAAATACAAAGGACAAGTCTGGATCTCTATAGATAAATACAACTGTATATATTCTAAGATAAAATTAAATATTTAACAATAATTAATTTATTAATATCCTCTTCAGTATGGTGTGAAAGAATGGAATGAATGAGATTAATATCTGTGTGTCATGGTATTGCAATATTGGGGTACAAAACTTGTATTTGAATCTAAAAAAAAGTAAAACATTTTGATTAGATACCATTGCAAACATATATATGTGTATTTACATGTGAAAATAAACAAAAAAACAAACAAAAATATATATATATATATATATATATATATATATATTTTATAAAATATTTTACCAGGAAAGATACATTGAGATTTCTCTCGTTTTCAAATATGTCCTTATGTAATATATACAATTCAGGGGAAAAAAAGAACCTGTATATTGTACCTTTTGTTGTAAAAAAAAAAAAAAAGAAAGAAAAAGAAGAAAAATGTTGATAAATAAAGAATAAAAAAAAGAAAAGATGCAAGAGTTTTCAACTGTGAGTAGAACAGGCATAGAAAGCTGTTGCCATGATGGAGCCTGTGCAAGTTCAGTAAAACAAATAGTCCCGTAGACTTTGTAAAGTAAACGTGCAAACCAGCTCATTTGCATATCAGGAAATGGTCATGCAACAAAGTAGGGATTTCCATATAACGTCTTTCTCCTTTACAGCTATACAATATATTTCCATGCAATTCAGTGAGAGCCAAGTAAAGCACACATACCAACTTTACGATTGCTGTGATTGCATTACCGGCACATGAGCATCAAAACAAAGGTTTTTCAAGTCTAGAACTTTCAAAACAAAAAACAAAATCTGCTTTCATACCATATCAAGTAACCCACAGGAGGCACATTAAGATGGGAAACACAATATATCAATGAGTCTAAGAGAGCTTTACTATGCACGACTCTTAAAATAAATGGTGCAGAAAAAAGGAAATTACAGCAATTGGATTTAAGATAGACTTTGACAAGACAACGAGAATTGTAATAACAAAAAAAAGAAAGGAATACCGCACACTTATTACAATTATGGTGCAACCAGACCTGGGGTTGGCTACCCCTCCTGTGATAGTTGAACAAAAATTGTAGTCCAGGCACTCAAGAATCAATTCAGCAGGTTTATTGGAATAAAGTGCAACGTTTCGATCCCACAAGGGATCTTTCTCAAGCTTGAATGGTCACCTAAACAGATACTCTAGTACTATAGAAAGGAATACATGTTGGTTTTCCAAAAATGTAGTGTTCCTTTAACCCATTCTAATAACATCTTAAAAAGGAATATAATTATGTATTTGCAGTCACAGAATGGGATGGTAATGGTTTATCTGCTGCTTATCAAAGTTACAATTGATTTACCTTAATTTACAGTAACAGCAATATCCCATAAACAGAGGATGAACTGGGTCTAAGTAGGGGTTACCATTGAAACAAAGTGAAGGCATTGGCTAGGTGTTAGCTATGGGCAAAGCCCTGTTTTTCTCTAAGAATATTTTTTTGTTTCCTGCTGAGCCTAGCGTGATTCTAGTTTATTTAACGGTAAATGTTCTAAAACTCAATTCTGAAGTCAACATCTGAAATCTTATTTGACGTCCAGCTCCTTTCTTGTTTGAAAGACAGCAAGTCACTTGGAAGCAACAAGGATTACAGTGTCCGTAAGAGTGTTAAGGGTGTGTAACATGTCATCTTCTAAAGCAGAAACCCCACTTATGTAATGGGCCCACTCTTCTAAAACGTACCTGCAATGTTCTTTAATTCTCAAGAGAATCCATGGCTAGATAAAAGGGCATTTTAGAGACACAATCTTTATCTAAATGTCAAAGTAAATTCCAATCATCATAACCATTACTGCCCTCTAAAGTGGTTATGATACCAGGCAAATCCTGGACTGGTTCTATAGTAATGACTCAAACCATTTAGCAACGTTTTGCAAAGTTACGTGGTTCTCCGTGAGGCACCGGTGCTCCTTGGTAGTCTGGTGAAATCCTTCCAGCTTGTGCAGAGCTGCAGCTGGAACTATTCTGAAATAATAATGTAATTTTGTTTGACTTAGTCTGGATCAAGGATCATGTGAACAAGTGTAGAATTAAGTTGTATTAAGTAACTGAAGAATGACTGGGATGACCATGTAAAGAGGAAAAAATTAGTAACATTGGCCCAAGATTATGCACGTTGTTCATAACAGCGGGAAAAATGTATGTTTCTATAGGTTTCTTTGGATATGGCCTGTGTCTTCTACTTAACCTTACTAACTACAGAGTTAGAACATAACACAATCAGAATTCAGAACGGATCTATTGAAATGACCCTGACCTTGAGAACAACACAAGCATTTCTTTCTTAATATAGGCAATATTTCAAAAGGATTATGACGTACTTTGACTCTGAGTCATGACAAACCACGTACACTAAACATGTGACTATTATTCTACAGTTTTCATATAATCACAGTATTCTTTATTTTATACGATTATAAAAAAAAAATAGCTTGTTTTCTGTATTATCAAATGTAATTATCTTTACAAAGCAATCTTCCACTATGGACTACATGTTAGGGTTGGAATAAAAATAAATAAATACTGGGTGGGAAAAAGAAAAAAGACAGATGGATGGGTTTACTGGTACTGTGGAGTGTTAGGTTCACACAAATTACCCAAAATTACATCTAACAAACGAAAGAACATTGCTCCCATCAACTGTTAGCTAGTAATACAATTTGGTCTCCAGATTCTAACATTTGGCAGGAAAGGTGCTTTTTCGAGAGTCTGGGAATCAAGTTCAAACTCCTGAGTCATATTTTCTAGTGATATTGAGCAATTTACACTCACTCTCTGATCTAGAATTCAAAAAGGTCAATATAAAAATACACATTGACATTTAGAGGCAATTTATGTATTCTGTCATGAATTCTACATCTGAATCATGATCCAAGCAATATAAAGGTACAGATGAAAGATCATCAGGGTTTCAAATGTAAAGTCTACTCAAAGCAAGATTTACAACTCAGTACACTCAGCACTCTGCTCAGAGATCACTGGCAGTCTCCCCCCTAATCTCTCTCTGTAGCAGGATTATATTTCAGTGTCTCCCATAAAACACTAAATGGATTCTATAGTGTATGGAATACAAAGCTGGCCCCTGCCTCCAATACTGCAAGAGTTAATAAACCCCTTCTGTACTCACCTGACTCCAGCCAAATGTGTCAATGTCCCTCGGTGCATGCGCTGCAAGTCCCTATTGTGGGCCCAAATCCCTTAGTCCCTCTTTTCTATTCTAATCTCGCTCTTTTCTAGGAGCTCCTGTTGGTGTGTCTGAGTGTATGACAGAGCTCCACATCAATAATACTCCCAGTAATGTGTCTTTAAAGGGACACTATAGTCACCAGAACAACTATAGCTTATTGAATTTGTTCTGGTGAGTAGAATCATCACCTTCAGGCTTTTTGCTGTAAACACTCTCTTTTCAGAGAAAATGCAGTGTTTACATTACAGCCTAGTGATAACTTCACTGGCCACTCCTCAGATGGCTGCTAGAGATCCTTCCTGGGTCATGGCTGCCTAAAATGCATCCAAACATTCAGTGTCACCTCCCTCTCCATGCAGACACTGACCTTTCCTCATAGAGATTCATTGATTCAATTCATCTCTATGAGGAGATGCTGATTGGCCAGGGCTGTGTTTGAATCATGCTCGCTCTGCCCCTGATCTGTCCATCTCAGTCTCAGCCAATCCTATGGGTAAGCACTGTGATTGGATCAGGCTACCACTTCTGATGATGTCAGCAGACTGCTTGCTTTTCTGAGTCAAACAGCATGCAGAGTTACAGCTTCAGGCTTGAATACAGTAAGATTTTGCTATATTTACAGAGGCATGGGGGGGCAGGGGGGCTATATGGTGTTTTTAACACTATAGGGTCAGGAATACATGTTTGTGTTCCAGACCCTATAGTGATCATTTAAACTACAATAAATGTGTTTAGAAATCAGTCTATGCCAATAAGATACATTGTTCTTGTTCTAAATTACATTTTAGATGCATAAATTGTAATGAGCAAGTCACATATAAACCCCCACTCACACACCTAAAATTAAATTGTCCCTCTTTGTGTTTTGTTCTCCCTTGCTATTTTTCTCGAGATAAACCATAACTTGCTATTTCAACCAGAGTGACACCTTTCAATGTACTTTGAATTTTTTTCTTATTTGAAACTGCCATTTACGTGAACACATACCAAATCAAAGAAACAGCAAGCTCTTTGAATTTAAATGTAATGGATCACACATCATTCCACTACCAAGGAAGCTTACAGTTAGTCAGTGTTAGCAGAAACAGTATAAATGCATTATAAAGATAAAATTAAAATGCAACTTGCTTTAAAGAATTATCTTCCCTATAACAGTAACCTACCAGGAAACTACATTTCGTCATTGTCTTCAAATCACTGTCAGCTTGAATGGGAAAAAGGAAAAATTATAACCTGACATTCTCTTTCGATATGGTTATACTAATAACATCTAAATTAATGTTTAATGGAACAGAAAATGAGGTTCTGAGAGACATGCATACACAGTTTTATATATGGTCTTATGCATTGCAAATATTTAGAAGATTATAGGTGTTAACGGTCTGTCAGAAACTGTTTGAACATTGTGTATACATCAAGGCCTCGGCTGAGCAGACCACCCTGCTATATAGACCACCTTAATGTGGCCTCATATAATATTTCACACAGGCTCCATTAATAATATCAGAGTCTGTATAATTTGATGGCTCCACTATTACAGACGGTGGCGACTTAATAAGGAATTTGAATTTAGTTTGTTACGTTCTGTCGAGTCAGCCTGTATAAACAGTTTGCCGAAAGGACTCAGCACAACTATCCGTTATGATAAAGCAGTCTGAGATGGGTTCTTTTTTCCTTAACGTCAATGTACCACTACATTTTTGTTGAGTTTATCCTGTCTGTAGCTAAATAAACAGACAATGTGTATTGTTAGATATAGGGACTAGCATATGTCTTTCCTCTGTGTTTGTCAAAAAGCTGTCTCTGCCACTTAGTGAAAGGCCAGAGCACAGCAGGAGCTCCCCTAGCTTTAAGTTTCAAGATTACAGCACTTTTGTATCAGATTCTATGGTCTCATCCTCTTTTGGAAATAAAAGTGATCAGCCATAGAAATAAAAGACCTTACTGAGGCAGGGTCACACTGAGCAAACATAACAATATCTTGGGAGCCAGTCTTCGTGAAGTTCACTGCTTTGCTTGAACAAGTAAGAAGGGCACAGAATTGCTACTGACCTTGCTGCCACTTATTTTTGTCTTTTAAGTTTACCCCTTGGCATATTTTAATACACAGAAGGCAAAATACTAATATAAAATGTTATACATCTGAATGAATATATATATATATACACAAACAGGGCTGCCATCAGAAATTTTTGGGCCCCTGACACAGTTCAAAGTGTGGGCCCCCTGGGCCCGCCCCCAAGTCTGCCCCCAGGGGCCCATTCTGAGTCCACCCACAAGGATGGCCTGTGTGGTGTGTAAAATGGATACAGATTGCACATTTGTATAATGAATGTAGTTTTGTGCGTTTTAGATAAAGTGTGTGTTTGTGTAGTGAATGCAGAGTGTTTGTGTTGTGGTTTAGTGTGTGTATGGTGAATGCTTTGTGTATTTGTGTTGTGGTTTAAGTGTGTGTATGGTGAATGCAGTGTGTGTTTTAGTGTGTATGGTGAATGCAGTGTTTGTTTTTGTTGTGGCTTTAGTGTGTGTAAGGTGAATGCAGTGTGTGTATGGGTTGTGGTTTTAGTGTGCATATGGTGAATGCAGAGTGTGTGTGTATAGTGAATGCAGTGTATGCTTGTATTGTAGTTTTAGTGTGCGTATGGTGAATGCAGTGTGTGTTTGTGTTGTGGTTTTAGTGTGTGTTTAGTGAATGCAGTGCGTGTTTGTGTTGTGGTTTTAGTGTGTGTATGCAGTGTGTGTTTGTGTTGTGGTTTTAGTGTGTGTATGTAGTGTGTTTGTGTTGTGGTTTTAGTGTGTGTATGCAGTGTGTGTTTGTGTTGTGGTTTTAGTGTGTGTTTGTGTTGTGGTTTTAGTGTGTGTATGCAGTGTGTGTGTGTGTGTTGTGGTTTTAGTGTATGTAAATGTGGGGGCTGTATGTAAAATAGGGGGCTGCTTTGGGGGGTGGGAGGGGAACCTTTTTGGTGGCATTTACATTTTATTCCCCCCTCCCTGCTTCTTACCTGGCCAGGGAGGGGGGAGATCGCATCCCCGGTGGTCCGGTGAAGGGTGCTAGCCGCTGTAGAATGTAGACGGGGACCAGCCAGCACATCTTAACTTTCCAGCAGCTCCTGCTTGTAAGTCTCGCGAGCTGTGCCTGTTTGCCGCGGGGAGCGTTGCCATGGTAACCCGTGGCACCGCTCTGCCGGCCGCGGAACTCGCTAGACTTACAGGCAGGAGCAGCCGGAGCGTTAAGATGTGCTGGCTGGTCCCCGTCTACATTCTACAGGTACTTGGGCCTGCAGGTGAACATATAGATAGCGATAATCGCTATCTATATGTGCACAAATGGAATGTTGGGCCTGGGACTCCCAGAGCAGTCCGGGCCTCCCAGGACCGCTGGGCCCATGACAACCGTTATGGTTGTCATGCCCTGATGGCGGCCCTATATATATATATATATATATGTATATATATATATATATATATATTTATATATATATACACACACACACCTAATAACTATATTTAACTAATAAAATATAAGTTAACAAAGTATAATGTAATTATAATGTAATATAATGCAGGAAGACTCACTAAGCAGTGTTCTAAGCAACGCATCTAAAGGTAGTTTTAAACAAAGTATATTTTATTCTAGTTTAGTTTTGCACTATATGTTGTTTACATGCTTCATGTGTGAAGAGTGTGTCCTCTTTCATTTTACAAAAAGTACAGATTTCAATAGAAATTGGCACTTTTACAAATTAACTTTGAAACACCCCCTGGTTGTCAATCAGACAACAGGTCCTGTTACTTCCTGGTTTGCTTAGTGCAATGGAGCTAAACTGAAAGGCAGCAATTGCAGAGAAACCCTGCCTTGCAAAGACTTCTCATTTAGCTACATTGGGACATTTGTGATTGAACAGCCACAGAAAGTCTGGGCGGGGTTAAAAGGTGAGGACTTGCAAAGGCTGCAGAAAAGACATCTGCAGCTTTTGCAAACTGCTTTTGATATACCCTCAATAAAAAATGCATAATTAAATGTTTTCACTGAGGGTATATCTACTAATTGGTGATTTTAAAAAATAAATATTAATTGGTCTGTGTAGTGTCCCTTTAATGCACTCGATATTTCTTTCTTTTTTTTTTTATTTTTTTTAAATAATGGGGATTTAGTTACAGTACACGATCATATATTGCATAAGCCTGCCACAATGCTGATCATCAATCCTTAAGATCTCAGCCAATCAAATGCTTCCCTATGTAGTCAACGCTGCCAGATATTAAAGGACCACTCTAGGCACCCAGACCACTTCAGCTTAATGAAGTGGTCTGGGTGCCAGGTCCCTCTAGGATTAACCCTTTTTTTTATAAACATAGCAGTTTCAGAGAAACTATGTTTATAAATGGGTTAATCCAGCCTCTAAAGCCTCTAGTGGCTGTCTCATTGACAGCCGCTAGAGGCGTTTGCGTGCTTCTCACTGTGAAAATCACAGTGAGAAGACGCCAGCTTCCATAGGAAAGCATTATGAATGCACATTCAGCCGAAGAGGCGGATCGGAGGCGGAGAGAGCCCCGCCCGGCGCTGGAAAAAAGGTAAGTTTAACCCCTTTCCTTGCCATCCAGCCCGGCGGGCAGGGCACTATAGTGCCAGGAAAACAAGTATGTTTTCCTGGCACTATAGTGGTCCTTTAATGGGGGTAAAAGTCACACAGTTGTTTTTATTAATTGAACTTGTGAATGAAATTATTACAAATTTGGAGCATTTTATATATTTAGTTATTTTTCTATTTATTGGTGATGTCCTGCTGCAGAGATTTGGCAATTGTAGATATATGGAAGATTCTCCAACATCCTGGTCCTGGAATTTACCCAACCCAGGTTGGATGTATCTGTTTTTAAGACGTTGTTGATATTGTGGGAAGCATAAACGCGTGACAGGTGATGCTGGCTCATGGCACATACGGGCTGTGTAAGCCACCACTGGGAATAATCATAGGAACAATCCTGGATATATTTACTAAATATTTCTAAAATATAGCCAGTCAGCAACATGATTTTAGGGGGATTTATCAGAACTCAATATACTAAGTCAATTGAATGAAGTTGTAATGAGAAAAGTTCTAGAATATTAAAACCGTAAATCACGGACTGTACAGCTTTTGAATGTATAGTATAGGACACAGTTTATCGTCTCTTCATGAACATTACTGTTTCCCAGTGAAATACTAAGCCATGAATAATAGATGGGAGCATTATAAGCTGTATAGTCAGTGAGTAAAGGATAATAAAATGCTTCTTTCGATAGATCTTATCAAGCAGAGAAAATATTTATGAAAACGCATCTGCCAAATGTCTTTTGTTTGGAAAAAAAGACTTCTAGACAATGTATGGTGATTCTGTATGAGAATGAGCTGATGTGATCCATCACGTTGTTGAAATGAATGCCTTGAAACCCATATTACTCCTTAGAGACCAGGATGAACAACAAGTCATCCTTTTCCTGTCTCAGTCTCCAAAACCGTCCATTCCAGACTTTACAGAAGAGAAATGTGTTTACAGTTGGGAGTTACAAAGTTATTCATCGAGTGCGCAGTTTGTCACTGCTTGCAAGATTCTTTGGTTTGAATTAGGAATCAATAATTTTGTCAACAAGGAAATTAAAGTAGACCCCATGGGGTGCTTTGAGTGGGGAGCATTCCCAGGCCAGTTTCACATATGGAGGACATGCATATAGGCAAGGCTTGCTTCACGCAGAGATAAAACTAACAAGTTCCCCAATATTCTAAACTGTTTGCTGCTCAACAACAGCTCTCCTTTATATCACCGGGCATGAATTAATTATAAACACTCATTCTGAACTATTTCTAGCTTTGGAGAAATCGCAAAGGCGCAATGCGTTTATTGCAAAGCTATTAAAAGAAGCAAATGGATGGGCAAGGGAAACATTTGCTCAGTTAGGATTGTGTTCCTGCATCAGAAGAATATTAGGTCTAATAAAGTAAAATGAACATGGATTCCGCTAACAGAACTTGCAAGCATATCCGACAGTACTGATTATTGAGTTCATATCCAAGAAGGAGAACAACTCAACTCATAATCATTGGGAAGAGGCGGGTGGAAGGAGTAAGGCATTTTTATTTATCTAGATTGGCCAAGGTACACCTGTGGTAGTTGCATTACATAGCAATTATGCTAAGGTCTTAGGCAAGCTAACCTATAATGGATTTAGTTACAAGTTACTCTGGATCTTGTAACATGCCTTGTAAATCTGATATACAATATGTCACATCATATGCATAAGAGCTAAATTTCACATCTAGTCCAGCCTAGCGTCACAGTAGGAACTGTGTATTGCAACATGCCCAATTCATCAGACTTCCCATGCTTATCACAAGACATAAACGGAAATTGAATAAACAGATGGAGTACTTGCGCTGATCGTTTTTTCAACGTGCAGGTCAGGATTGTAAAAAACAATAGTGCATAATGAGCAACTGCACATTAGTCTCTGTAATGATCAGAATGAACGCAGAATGTCTACCGGGATCACAAATGACCAAGTATAAAAGAGGTTAGTGGGAGTTAACCCCTTAAAGCGGCACTATCACGCCAAACATACCTTTCTCCTATTGTTTCCTCTTCTCTTCCTCTCTCAGAATGTGTTATTATTTTCTTCCTCTCTGATCTAGTTTTCTTTAAAACATAAGACAAAGTAGGGACTACCTTGTCTTATGTATTTCTCCTATGCTTCACCTTCTTTGACCAAAGGAGGAGCTTAAGTCCGCTCCAATTCCTGTGGTCAAAGAAATTTTCCCACAATACTCACCTCTCCTTCGTGTTCTCGCGATGCATCCTTTCACTATTCCCGAATGTCCTGTCATGTAGACAGGGCATGGGTGAATTCACCTTGAGTACAGTTTGTCCATTTGTGTTCCGATGTTTGAAATTCTGATTCGTGTTGCAGCTGCATCTGGCAGCTACTTTTTCTAATTCCCAGGGAGCAATCTACTAAAAAGCTGAAAGATTAAAATTGGTCTTTCACCCAACTTTACTAACACTAAGTAAAAATGAATTCGTATTAGGAAATAAGTTTCCTGCCCTTACTTGCTATGCCGTGAGCAAAGGCATGTCTACGAAACAGTGAGCAGCCATAGACCAAAGGGCAAAAAAAACAAAACAAAAGACCACGCACAATCTAATAAAGTGCCCTAAAGTGGACCTATTCAAATAAGTGTTGTCGTCCCCCGTGCCCTGTAAGTGCTGTTATTAAACTAAATGGGGGACCTAGTATCCCCCTATGGCCAAAGGGCCCCCTATGCCCTAAGTGACAAATGGGAGTGTGGACCAACTGCCACCACCCATATGCAGTGGGTGAGGGCCCTAAGTGACAAGAGGGGGGGGACCTTCAGCCACCCCCCCCACCCATGAGCCGGGGGTTGAGGCCCTTCGTGACAAAAGGGGGGAGGAGGGGGTGTGGGACCTATTGTCTCCACCAGCGGACACCACAATTAGCGTAGGGTGGGGACCATAAATGACCGGGGGGGGGCACTACTGCCTCCCTCTGGCCCTCACCCATTGGCGACGGGTGGGGGCTAAATGTAAAAATGCGAAATACCCCTCCTCATAGGTGGCTACTGGTCCCCAAGTCTCTAGTCCCCCTCCCCCCGAGTGGCCAGGGGTCGCAAAGCCTCTAGTCGCCCTCCCAATAAAATAAAACCCTAAATCCTAAAAATCCTAAACATAGTGGGGGGAAGAAACTAAATGCCTGTAAATAACATTTAAAAAAAAAAAATCATACTTACCATTAGATGTCTTCTTTTTTTCTAAAACTTTATTTTTTCTCAAAAAAGGCCAAATAAAAATCCATAAATCCTGTCGAACTAATAAAATTAAATAGACCCGAGCGTCAAAATAACAACCAGAAAATAAAAAATTATGACACTAAAAACCAATCCATCCAGACAGAACTCCGTAGGGCGGGGAAAGGCTTATAAAGGCTTCCCATGCCCTGCAATTTGACTCCGCTTGTTATTATTGGTTGGCTTAAGCCAATTTTTTAGATTGCTCTGACAGGTAAATCTTGAGTCTTGCAGGCAAGTTCCACACTGCAGGCTTAGCTCACATCGAGCCTCTTACTATAGAGGAGGCTACAGTGAGCCATTCCAAAGCAGTTTGACTACTTAGATTGGAGGATCCAGGGTACTCATGGTACCATAACCACTACAGCAGGCAACAATCTCTGGTAAAAAGAAACATGCCTTAAAGATGCCATAAGATTAAAAGGAACGCAAACTCATTAAATATATATATATTAATGGTTATGTATCTAGTAGTATATGGTGTATCTAGCAGTAATAGTGTATTTTGTAACCGGAGTTTATCATGTGTTCTAGACAACAAGACCCCTGATTCCTAATTTTGTAATACACATAATGTCATAAGGACACTTTTAGGGCAAGTATAAATTGAAATTGCTCATAATCTGACATGCCAGTTAATCATTGCGGCACTTACACTGATCTTCAATTAACTGCTTAGAAAGAGAAGGGAAAAATATGAAAAAAACAAAACAAATTTGCTTCTGACCAAGGCGCCATTTATTAAAACAGTCAATGCTACACAAAAAAACAGGAAAGCACTCCACAAAATTCTGGTAGTCGATATGGCCACAATACAAGTATTTAAAAAAAAAAAAAATTAAGTCTGTTCACTTAAAAGAGAATCATCATTTTTGAGGATTTGTAATAGCCTATACTTAAAAAATGAATATGTGTTTAAGAAGCCTAAAAATAATTATAAAAAATTGAAAGCCACACAGCTGTATTTAGGATAAATAGGATTTTTGTTGCTTTTTATGCCTAGCAATTTGTGCCGAATTAACCGGATTGTGATATAATTTGCTAAATCATTAATAAACTTTTAAAATAAAACTGAGCATCACACACAGAAAAATGTTAATACAAGCTAAAATTCAATTTATAGTGTTGTTTTCAGAGAAGATACTCTTTATTAAGCCGGAATGCTTTCTGTTCTGAAAATATTCACAACGTTACTTTCCTAAACAATATTTCAAGGATTGCTACGATGTACAATTACGGCTATTCACAACATGCTACAAATTTTGCCTTTGTTTCTGCAGACTGCATTATAAAATCAGCTTTAAGCTGGCACCATGAGGAAAAGATTGATTACGTGGCTCCTAATTTTTTGTTTTTATAGATATATATATATATATTTTATTTAAAGTCTAGGATTTCAGTCTGGAGTGTGTGAGAGAGTGTGGGGGCCAGGGTGGGATCCTACCACTGCTTTCAAACAATATCTACGATGTACAATGATCACAACATACATTGCGCATAATGGTTTTATTAAAATGATGGAGTATTTCTTTATTTGCCGTGAAAGGTTAGTCCCGCAGTACTAATGGGAATCAGATGCAAAGGCTTCGTGTATAAATGGGATAATAGACAAAACCAGCAGGGCATCGAGTTTGACTGTAACTTCACTATCACTGGTATGTAAAAAAAAAAGAAGACACAAAACTATAATATTTCACTCACTAAAAAAGGACCAATTTATTTACCCACAAAACAATTGAAAGTTCAGATGAGGAGCTCTTAATGTAAAAGAGGATAAGGTGATTATTAGAAGGAAGGGTTACGCATATGACAGTAAAGTTAACTATTAAAATGTATTGAAGTACAGAAACAAAGCCTGCCTAAACCCTACAGTACAGGAAAAAGGTTGTACAGCAAATGCTGATGCCAATCGTTGATTATGGGGATGTAGTACATGCACCTGCACTGCAAACCCACCTTAATAAACTTAATACATTGTATAACTCGTTCTGCCGATTTGTGCTACAATGTAATTACAGGACCCACCATCGTGACATGCTAAAAGAACTAAACTGGCTGTCGCTGGAATCCAGACGCACCATTCATCTTTCCAGCCTTGTGTTTAAGAGCTTCTCTGAGAAGCTCCCACCTTACCTAAACAGAATGCTCTCCCCAGGTGTCCCCACCTCCTATAACCTCCGATCCAGTACCAGCACTTTATTTAGTCTACCTCAATACAAAAAGAAAGCGGTCGATCCTCCTTTTCCTATAGAGCTCCACAATTATGGAACGACCTCCTGCACACTTTTAAATCTTCCCCTGGTCTAAAATCCTTTAAGAGATCCCTCTCTACATAGCTCAAAACAGAATGCACCTGTCATGGTTGATTATATATTTCCTATCTGTTCTATGTTAAATTTTGTATATATTGTGTATTAATATTGTTTTTGTATTTTATTGTACCCTGTTTTATCGATGCAATGTTTTGAGGACCCAGGACATACTTGAAAACGAGAGAAATCTCAATGTATCCTTCCTGGTAAAATATTTTATAAATAAATACATTGAAGTATTAGAAGTTTATGAAGTTAATGTCCATATTATCTTTATTAAAAAAACATACCTGTCCCACTAGCGGTTTCTGCAGATATTTACAAATAAAGTATATAATGAAGGGAAGTTAACATTGTCCCAAATCACATTATACAGGTAGAGCCTGGATTAGGCTTTTCTATTGGTTCAAAGCACGGTTAACTGAGTGATAGTACATAAAAAGGTGTACATCTGCTAGAAACGTAATGAACGGTTACATTATCGCTCACTGTGTGAAGACACACATTAGTTTGAAGTATGTGTAGGGATACCTTTAAAAATAGGGAGGTAGGTAAAGTTAGCCAGATGTGAATTTATTCCAGGCTCATGGAAAATCATGTTGGCCAGCCCACTAAGGGTGGACCATGCAGAGAGCACTTACCATGGCACTCCTGAAGTCTCACGGAATCCTCTATACACCTCAGTGTTCTACCTTGTACTGCAACTCACAGCACCCAGACCCTAACCGGAGATGCCATGTTTCAGAAAGTGACAGTTCCACTTTGACTTTAATAGCAGTCGTAGAATCCAAAAGAATTTATCAAAGCATGTATTTAAAAAGAGTAGATCTGTCGGGGTATTTAACTATTAGTATTTTGATCACCAACTTTGCTGGGTATATTTAATAATTTTAGTAATTTTCTCAAATGTGCCAATTTTAGGGTTATTTTCACGGACCATGTATGTCCCACTAATGACCCCTGATTTGTATTCTGATACTACCGCCGATTACAGCAAATACCACACATGAATATCTTTGCCATGTTTTTGGGCAATTTATAGGGTCACATTAGAGGCTTGTCCTACTTTTGGCATGTCTGTTTACTCGCTTCTCAGATAAGCTATTCGGTGGTGACATTATCTGTGTCACCATACTTACTAGCGTCAAAATTTGACACTATTTTTAACCCTCCTTAACTGTAACTGCGACTCTAACCCTAAATGTAACCATAATGCCAAGCAGAGCTATGCAAATCAGTACATTGACCCCCAGGTTGACTGATCACCCTAGGAGTCACAGTAATAAAATACCTTAACTGACAATTAACATTCCTCTTATTGTTTTTCAGGGTGATTGGTTAACCTGGGGGCAAATCAGGGACTACTGTAAGACTGTCTCATTGTGAGGAAGCCAAGCAGTAGCCAATTTACAGCTGATCCCAGCGTAGACTGCAGCAGCCAGTCATAAGCTGTCAATCATGCTACATTAAAAGCTGTGGCAACCTGTCACAGCGGTACAGCAGCTGGGACAGCGTCTTGAGGGCATTACTGGTCAACCTCAGGAGTGATACTGTCCAGTAACATGTGAACGCAGTAATCACCAAGGTATGTACAACTTGTAATACAGGCCCCACTGCTGCCTGAGATGAATGGTGGTCGCAGGGACAACTGTTGCTATAGCTATTTGTGTGGTACCCCACTAGAGAGGCATCCAGAAATAGCAATATTTCCACAAAAAGAGCAATTTTATATTTAAACTAAGTCTTTATATGGAATGGAGCACATCTGGATGTAAATAAGCTTGTATACTGACTCAATCGGGAAAGCACTAAGGAGGCATAATCCTCATATGTACCAGCTTAAAGGGACACTATAGTGTCAGGAAAACCGCTTGGTTTTCCTGACACTATAGTACCCTGAGGGTGCCCCCACCCTCAGGGTCCCCCTCCCGCGGCGCTGAAGGGGTTAAAGCCCCTTCAGCTACTCACCCTTTTCTCTGCCGGGCTCCCTTACCTCTTCTCCCCCGCCGTCAACATCATTGTCTGACGTCACCGGCGCCGAATGCGCGGCACTGCCACGCGCGCATTCAAAGTGTTGAAAAATGCTTTCCTACGGACGCTCTGCGTGATTGAGGCATAATCAGATCCCAGGCCCTTTGAAGGCCAAATATATGTGCATTAAATAAATGTTAAATATAACTCATAATACAGCATTTCTTTGGATGTGTATATTGTGAAGACCTGTGTATCAATGTATGTTTGTATTTGAGTCTGTGTGAATGCACTTGTGCACGTCTGGTTGACTACATATGCTTTTTTGTATATAGTGTCTGTGTGAATGCATATGTGACAGGTGACAGAGTGTGTGAGGGAGAAGGTGACACATGGAAGAGTGTGGGAGGTTGTGACAGGTGGCAGAGTGAGGGGGTACCTGGTGGCAGAGTGAGGGAGGGAGGGGTTGAGTGGTGGCAGAGTGAGGGGGATACACAGTGAGTGGGAGTGACTGGTGACAGAGTGAGGGAGTGGGTGACTAGTGACAGAGTGAGGGAGTGGGTGACTAGTGGCAGAGTGAGGGAGGGAAGAGATGACTAGTGGCAAAGTGAGGGAGGGAAGAGGTGACTAGTGACAGAGTTAGGGGATGACTGGTGACAGAGTGAGGGGATGACTGGTGACTGAGTGAGGGGATGACTGGTGACTGAGTGAGGGGATGACTAGTGACAGAGTGAGGGAGTGACTAATGACAGAGGGAGGGAGTGACTAGTGACAGAGAGAGGGAGTGACTAGTGACCGAGTGAAGGAGGGGGTGACTGTCACTAGTCACCCCATCCCTCTCTCTGTCACTAGTCACTCCCTCCCTAACTCTGTCACTGTGTCGCCCGCTCCCTCACTCTGTCACTAGTCACCCCCTCACTCTGTCACCCCCTCCCTCCCTCTGTCCCTAGTCACCCCCTTCTTCACTCTGTCACTAGTCACCCCATCCCTCTCTCTGTCACTAGTCACCCCATCCCTCTCTCTGTCACTAGTCACTCCCTCCCTAACTCTGTCACTGTGAAGGAAGGAAGGAGTGACCGGTGACAGAGTGAGGGGATGACTGGTGACAGAGTGAGGGAAGGGATGACTAGTGGCAGAGTGAGGGAAGGAAGGGATGACTGGTGACAGAGTGAGGGAATGACTGGTGACAGAGTGAGAGAGGGGGTGACTAGTGACAGAGTGAGTGACTAGTGACAGAGTGAGGGAGGGAGTGGGTGACTAGTGACAGAGTGAGGAAGGGGGTGACACAGTGACAGAGTGAGGGAGGGGGTGACTAGTAACAGAGTGAAGGAGGTGGTGACTGTCACTAGTCACCCCATCCCTCCCTCTGTCACTAATCACCACCTCCCTCACTCTGTCACTAGTCACCCCTTCCCTCCCTCACTCGGTCACTAGTCACCCCTTCCCTCCCTCACTCTGTCACTAGTCACCCCCTCCCTCAGTCACTAGTCACACCCTCCCTCTCTCTTTCACTAGTCACACCCTCCCTCACTCTGTCACTAAGTAAGGGGGTGACTAGTGACAGAGTGAGGGAAGGAAGGGGTTACTAGTGACAGAGTGAGGGGATGACTGGTGACAGAGTGAGGGACGGAGTGGGTGACTAGTGACAGAGTGAGGGGGTGACTAGTGGCAGAGTGAGGGAAGGAAGGGGTGACTAGTGACAGAGTGAGGGAGGTGGTGACTGTCACTACTCCCCCCCACCTTCTGTCACTAGTCACCCCCTCCGTCCCTTACTCTGTCACTAGTCACCCCCTCACTCTAGTGACAGAGTGAGGGAGGGTGTGACTAGTGACAGAGAGAGGGAGGGAGTGACCAGTGACAGAGTGAGAGAGGGGGTGACTAGTGACAGAGTGAGGGAGGGAGTGGGTGACTAGTAACCGATTGAGGAAGGGGGTGACACAATGACAGAGTGAGGGAGGGGGTGACTAGTGACAGTAAGGAAGGGGATGACTAGTGACAGAGTGAGAGAGGGGGTGACTAGTGACAGAGTGAGAGAGGGGGTGACTAGTGACAGAGTGAGGGAGGGAGTGGGTGACTAGTAACCGATTGAGGAAGGGGGTGACACAATGACAGAGTGAGGGAGGGGGTGACTAGTGACAAAGTGAAGGAGGTGGTGATCACTAGTCACTCCCATTCTCCTCTGTCACTAATCACAATCTCACTCTGTCACTAGTCACTGGTACCCCCTTCCTCTCTGTCACAGACAGCACTAGTGAGTGAGGGAGGGTGTGACTAGTGACAGTGAGGAAGGGGGTGACTAGTGACAGAGTGAGGGGATGACTGGTGACAGAGAGAGGGAGGTGGTGACTAGTGGCAGAGTGAGGGGATGACTGGTGACAGAGAGAGGGAGGTGGTGACTAGTGGCAGAGTGAGGGAGGGTGTGACTAGTGACAGTGAGGAAGGGGGTGACTAGTGACAGAGTGAGGGGATGACTGGTGACAGAGAGAGGGAGGTGGTGACTAGTGGCAGAGTGAGGGGATGACTGGTGACAGAGAGAGGGAGGTGGTGACTAGTGGCAGAGTGAGGGGATGACTGGTGACAGAGTGAGGGAGGTGGTGACTGTCACTAGTTTTTTTTTTTTTTTATGAGAGTAGTCTTTGGCCCCCTAATTTGTTTATTAGGACTTCAAACTGTATCACTGATTTCTGGCCAATCATAAAATGCAACACGGAAAGTGAATTAAATCTAAAGAGGAATGTCAGAATAAAAGCCTAAAGTCTTTTTTTTTTTAACTGTCACGTCAAGATCACAGACAATCCGAGCCATAATAAGTATCAAGAAAACAATATAAAGAGACAGTCTGGGGAGATAAATTGTAAACTCCTTTCATAATTCAAGATTAAAAGCATAACATCTATTAATAACAAAAAGACTTATTCAGGGTAATAAATCTATTACACAAGAGTTGCGAAGAGAATGTATTTTGTTTGGGCCACTACAGGGACAAACAGCATAATTCTGTACCCAGAAATGCAGTGTACAATGTGAGAATGCAAATTGGCAATTATGAAAAATCAATAATTATAAGATAATGGGCGAAATGTGTGCTTCAATTAGAAAATATAAGAACAGGCGTGGTTTGATTACAACTCTCAGAGACTAGTGGAAACTTCCATCTTGACCAAAGTATATTTAAAAAAAAAAAAATTTAAATAATAAAGATTTAAAAAATACAAATCACACACCGGTACGCATTTCAAGATCCTTCCTAAGAGATTAAACAAGGGAATGGCAATACGTGTTTTAAAAGTAAGAGATTCAGGATGCAATGTTCCATTAAACTTTCACATTTAGTTGTGGTGCTGGTCTGCTTCTTCTTGATCCACATTAGCTTTAATATTATCTACAAATTACTAGTAACAAATAATTTTTTAATTACATGATTTTAGCGCCATCTTCTTTTTACTTGTTTTCTGGTAATAGAACATTATCTAAAATAGCAAACAGCACCACCATGTAACTACTAGGCCATGACGTGAACAGCAACCGGAGTCTCTCAGCTGTAACAACTTATGAATGAGGCTTCTCCCAGTAATGGGATTTCCCATGGTAAATGCAGCCAGAAATGCACCACAAAATATATATTTTCTTCCATAATTAGTGATATTTCCCCTTTAAAGTTGGCAGGCTAAATGCTGATCTATTGGCACCTAAACCCAGACCAAAAGGGATCATCAGCCTCTTAAGTGGTCATAGTGGTGAGAGATCAAGTTACCCTTCAAATATTTAAACGTGGGTCTCTGGGGCTTCAATGCTGCTTCACTAATCCGTCTCCAACCTATTCCCAGCTTTTAATCAACTGCTTTATTGTGCAGCATGAAACTTGCACTGTGCCTGACCTTTCACCTAGAAACCCAAAACAAAATACCGAGTTTGGAAAGAAAACCAATTACTTCTTCAGACGATGTCAGATCCTAATGTTTCCTTTATTTTAAGGAGTAAGATTACTTACTGTATACCTATATGATTGAGGCCGACGTTGGCTAATGTTTTTTTCTGTGTGATGTTTACCAAGAGTTCTGTGGTTATACTATAAAGAGAGTGTGTGTTTCTGGAGGAACGCGGAGGCCACGCCACTGCACATACTACACCGCCAGCATCACTACGACGGAAAAATTATTGTGGATCCAAAATTAAAAAGAAAAGGCAGAAAATAAATTAGTGGTAATGGGGAAAAAAAATTCTCCCAAATTCCAGTATAATTCTGCAATAACTATGAACTGGGAAATTAAAAAAAATTCACTTTTTCTAGCGATATAGTGTCACCTGCTTGGGCTCATATATACATACACACACATATATATAAAGTAATGGAGACTCGCTCTCTAGTCTCCAGTTGTAGAATAAGATCCAGACGTAAGGTTCTGATCCGATCATCGGGAAAAGGTCCTGCCCAATTAGCAAGATCTGACTGTTCAGGGAGCAACAAATGGACATCAATATCCCTCTGACCATAACATGTTTCTATCCTATACACTTCTCTCATTTTTTTTGTCTTCTTTCCGGATCGTTTTCCCATTCATCTTCTTTCCATCTCCTCATAGTGCTATTTCCTATTCAAACTAGTATACAAGACACGTTAAGTGTTGACTTGTAAGATTTAATCACTCCATGAGTTTAACTTGACACGGATCACTGAAAGTTCTGAGTTCTATGTTGATCTACAAATCCCTATTATCTAGTATAAGAGTCTATGTAACTGTTTAACCCTAAAAATGGCCATCTTGACACTACTTTTTCTGTTCCACATTTTCTCGGCGTTATTGCCACTCTGAGATCTGGTAATATGCATTTCTGTCCTCGTTTTCCTGACCTTTACCCTCTAATTTGGGTGGGTTGGTTAGTATTGTCACAATACCTAGACAAAATAATTTAAAAAATCTACGAGTTTCTGCCTCTCCAGATATATCAAACTTTATTCCTATATACATTCTCTATAAATGTGTGAATGTGCTTGTGTGTGAGGTTCTTCTCATATGACTGCTTGCAATCATCAAATATTTTTACTCCAATTACTAATGAATGACTACAAACGTATTCCTTTCAAATACACCATTTATTCACTTCATTTATTGGGTTATGCTTCACAAACTGCACGTGTTTACATGTAGATTATTTTTACACCTGATGGCCCTGCTCTCTCTTATAACTTTGATACACTGTCTTTCCATGTAATTTCTACACTAATAGGAGGTACTATCCAGCCAATCTCAGATGTAGCGCTATTTAAATGGAACTCTGTAAAACCACTACTTAGTACACCCGTGCAGAAACTGGTAGGCAAGATTAGTGCAGATACCAGAATGTCTATTTCAAGACACTGGAATTATACTGTTCTTCAACTCTGGCTGACAATCTGTATTACGTTTTACTTATTTAAAAGAAGACTCTTTATGTTCCTATCATACAACACTTGGTCTTTCCTTTGCCTGGATAACGAACAATCTCAAAATACGTTGACACAGTGTATTGCCTGTTGGTTATGGTACCTAAGTAATTGATGGAATTGTTTTTCTTTAAGCAATACGTTTGCTTTATAGTGGACCTCTTGTGATATAAAAGCAATAACTTAATAAATAAATCTTCATTCATAATCTGTCTGTTGTTTTTTGAGGGGGGGAAATGTCTCATTTTAAAATTGATGTGTATGGATAGGAATTATTTAATAGAATGGGCTTCACTTTGCAGTTGCAACGTTGGAATGTTAAAGTCTACTCTTTAACTTGATTAATGGCCGAGGTCAAGACATGTAATGAGTATTTCGGAAAAATGCTCACTCACTGGGAGTAAGTAATAAGTAATATTCTAGCAGGCTTTTAGATAGCTCTCAGAAATAAGGGCCATAAGGTTAAGTAGTCCCTTTATTTATAACAGTATCAAAATAGAATATAAAAAACACAACATATATATTGAGAATTATAAAGAACTTAATTACGTAAAATACAGAAAATATTAAAGATCCAATTCAAGTAAAGGTATTGCTCAACTCATGAGTGGGAGCCACTGTAGATCTCTGTTATTGAAGTGAACGAAGCAAAATCTCTTGAATTAATATATCTATATTTTATAAATTATCATCTCTACAGCATCCCAAATACAGCATAGTCAGAATTTATTTGGATTCATCAAAAGATAAACTTTCAAAAAGAAACAGTGGTAGTGGTGGTGGTAGTGGAGGGGTGGGTGGGGGGGATAGAGTTATAAAATGAATAAAATAAATCTCTCTATAAATCTTGGCTTTTATCTTTGGATTACTCTCAAACAGGATGTGAAAGGTTTGAGCGCTGATAGAAAACAGTGAGAAGAAAGAATTTAGAGAAGAATGTGTGGTTTGTGATCAATATACCAGATGGCCATTCTGCAGTGTCATAAATGAAACGTGATTATAGTTTGAGGACATACAAACAGTAACTTAATTACCAAACATCATACTAAAAGCTGGAAAGTAATTATCATCAGAATAAATAGCAAAGCAATTGGGCTCAAGCAGAAGGCCCCTGTAATGGAGAGGGAATAGAGTTGCTACTTCTGAATTAATCACATGCACTTTGAAGCATCAGCATCTTCTAATGAGCACATATAACAGACAATAGGCTCACCCTCCTTTGTCTTTTACCATCTGCAAACCAGAAAGTAGAAACAAATAAGTGGTGAAGTTAAACTTTTGTATGGGCAGTGGGGACAGAGGGTGATGGTACATATAAAGCAGCACTGCCCTGTGATCTTCCCTTGCTCTCTCATCCACTATGTGAACGGAAGGTAAGCTATTCGTACCTTTGTTTACTGTACCTTCCGAAGTATCATCTCCCTGCTTTTTTATCCATTTATTTTTTGGAGCAACATCAAAAGCTCCAAAAAATCTCTGGATAATCAAGGGGCACTCATAGGCCAAAATTAACACCGGTTTCTCAATAGTTAGCCGCCTCTGAATTTAGCAAAACATCTCCCAAACGGAAATGAATGTTGAACAGATTTTAGCTGAAACAGATCCTATATACTATAAGTCAGAACTGAACAGAATCCAGCAACAAACTTGCAGTTGGTCAATTCATATGTTAATAAAGTAGAATCGGGGGGGCGGGGCCTAACAGCCAACAGAGATGGAGGCATTTGGCTGGAGCTCCTCAGCAATATAATCTATTTAAGCCTAATCCTTCACACATTCTTCTTGTTTCTGCTGAAAATTCTGATGATTATTCTTGTGGAGTACCCTGCCAAGTGACTGGCCAATGAGTGCCAGAATCAAGCAGGCACAACCAGTGTTATACCTCTCTGGGGCCTGCAGAAATACTCAAGGCGGGGGAGGCGGCCGATCCCCTGTCCTGGTTTGTAGCTGGCCGGCTTCTGGGTCCTGATCCCCCCCCCCCCCCTTCTGGGTCCTGATCCCCCTTTGGACTGGCGGGGGTTATCCCAGTCCCCACTGAAGTCCCCACACGGTCACCCTGCCGAACTACCCAGCTCACCAGAGTTCAAGAGCAGAGGCCTAGCAGACAACATGCACACTTCATTGAGACCTGCAAACATGGACGTCTCCCAGCAAGAATCCACACTAGTGGAACCACTCCTACAGGCGTTCGACCGGATTTGTGCATCGTTTTGGGCAATGCTTTCTGCACGAGAGTTTACCCACACTCCAGCTCCCCGGAGTCTTTCTGCTGACCGGAGACGAAAGCCGAAGCATCTCCCACATGTCTCCAGAGTAGCAGGGCGGAGGAGATGTCGCAAGAAGCCGCCACGGCGGACGGCGGTACTCCATTCTGCGCACTAGCACACTCGCTCCCCCAAGTCCCGACTATGTGGAACCAAGCTCCCTAGCTATAACCAGACGGATCTGAAAGCTTCCCTCTTAGGCAGCCTGATGCATATGACAGTGGGACCGCGGATACTACAGTCCTGCTTACTGCGGCATCGAGTGAGGAGACCACCGGGAGAGGAGACCGGGCCCGGCAATGAACTGCCCTATCTAGCCTGGACTATATGTGGCATAGGCTGACCGACCAGAGTAGAACTCTCACTAGATCAGGACACTGTCCTTGACACAATAGTGACCGTCGCTAGATTATCTAAGTTACCCATACCCAGTGGCTTTAAAGCATTGTTATCATAATACACATGCTTTCCAACTTATCTTTGTATAACCACGTTCATGTCTAGTTAAAACACGTGGCTTACACTCTTGGCTTTTTTCTAAATAATCTAGACATGCTGAGTCCTCTGTTTTGATTTTGCACTTAAACACATGCTCACACATTATAATTATTATGCAAATTACTGCCATGCTATTAGAATATAGCTCTCACGTGTCACCTGTATGTTTTACTTACATTAAAGGACCACTATAGTGCCAGGAAAACACTAGTTTTCCTGGCACTATAGTGCCCTGAGGGTGCCCACAGAGAGGCTCTGGAGAGAGGAAGGGGTTAAAATCTTACCTTTCTCCAGCGCCGGGCGGGGAGATTTCCTCCTCCTCTCCATCTTTCTAGCGCCGCGCGCATTCAGCCAGTTCATAGGAAATCATTTACAATGCTTTCCTATGGACGCTGGCATCTTCTCACTGTGATTTTCACAGTGAGAAGCACGCAAGTGCCTCTAGCGGCTGTCAATGAGACAGCCACTAGAGGCTCTAGAGGCTGGATTAACCCTCAGTGTAAACATAGCAGTTTCTCTGGGTGCCTACAGTGGTCCTTTAACTCGCTATTGTAATGTACGCATGTCTTGCTAATAACCCGGACCTCAGACTAGTTAAAAATCTTCCTATAACACAAAAATGTGCACATTTTTCATGCCGCTGTTTAGCCTAAGTATTTACATTTCTGTATAAGTGTACGCTGTTGTGGTGTTTGATTTTGCCTTGTACTCACCTGCACAACAAAAATAAAAAATTAAAATAAATAAATAAAGTAGAAGCAATCAATAACAAAAAAAGACCATCACCTGACAATAATTAACATAAATGAAGTATATAGCCAATCAGGGTTCAAATAGAGTGCTGCCAATCCATCTATTAATCCTTAAAAGGAACCACTTCTGCAGGTCCCTCTTACTTACTTTGATTTCACACGGTGGGCAGAAAAGGCACCTGACTACAGACTACTAAGGACACCTGTTTTCGGCACTTACAATGTGCCTTTTTGAGCTTATATAAAAGATAAGTGCCAAGTGCCTTTGCTTTATAGCAGAGCTACAGGAACAGTTATAGAGGGTGTAACACTCAGTGCTGCCCCAGCTCTTCCAGTGTCTGTGTGTGAGGCTGGGCTGGAAGTGGAAGGGATCACTTCCCATCTGCCCACTAACGGCCTCTGACACAGGAGGGAGAAGTAGTCTCTATTTCAGGGTTCTGTTCCTCTGTCCTAGACTTGGATTGCTATCGTCCCACTTTTTGTTCCCAGAGAGCAAACTGCAAGCGCATCATTACACATGATCACAGTACATTAAGGGAATTACGGCCAGGAAGAGAGAGCTGAAACAGAAATAAGCTTTTGTTTGGATTAAAAGTAACACAATTTGTGTCATTAGTCGGCTCCCTTTTAACCCCATCCACCAGCCTTCCGCTTTAGAGCATGCCGATTTTAAAGCATATGTAAACCAGAATTGTACCAAAATAGATTAGCACATTTGGTGAAAATCACTGAATTTCCATAGATTTGTCTTTAGTAAACATACAAACTGTAAAATGCGAGGTAAATTGTATAATTTTTACTTGTCAATACAGAGTGCATTCAGACATTAATCCATAACTCCCTTTGATCTTTTATTAAACCAGTAGGACACAAGCGGAATCTTCTGCTTAGTCTGCTGGCTGGTGTTTCTCAAGTATCCAAACATTCTTCACCAGATGTTAATCAAAAGTTAACAACACGCAGGTCACCCAATGTTTGTGGTAGTTGAAAATGGTGAAATACTACAATCTAATCACAGGTCAGGAACCAAAGAACTGAAACACTTGTTTCCTATGTTTTCATCGGTTGGTGTCAGATCTTCACAAACATATATTAGTTCATCTGAGGCCCGATCGGTATGTTAATAAAGACCTCTTACTTCCTGAAAACCTGCATCCATCTCTCTGAGTCTGGCTTCTGCAAGTTTACTCAGTTACACTATTCATGCATCCACTACCTTCTCAGTAAAGTAATACTTCCTGATATTGTTTTTAAAACCTTTGCCCCTCTAATTTAAGATTATATCCTCTTGTTGTGGTAGTTTTTCTTCTATTAAATATACCGTATATACTCGAGTATAAGCCGAGTTTTTCAGCACATTTTTTGTGCTGAAAAACCCCCACTCGGCTTATACTTGAGTCAGTCTGTATTATGGCAACTTACATTGCCATAATACAGACCCGGACCGCCGGGCTCATTACAAGCCCAGCGGTCCTGTTGGGGGCTGTCAGTGAACTGTTACTTACCTTCCTGCAGCTCCTGTCAGCTCCCTTCTCCTCCGTGAAGCTCCCCTGTCAGCTCCGTTCTGCTTACAGTGTAAGTCTTGCGAGACACACTGTAAACAGAACGGAGCTGACAGAGGAGCTGCACGGAGGAGAAGGGAGCTGAAGGAAGGTAAGTAACAGCTCACTGCCAGCCGCCCCCCCCACTGAGCAGCCAATGCCACTGGACCACCAGGGATTCAATATTATTATTTTAATATTATTTTATTAATAATATTATTAAAATAATATAATATTAAAATAATAATATTATTTTATTATTATATTATTATTTTTTTAATATTTGCATTATTTATTTTTTTACTTTTTTTTTGTCCCCCCTCCCTGCTTGTTGCCTGGCCAGGGAGGGGGGAACAAAAAAACATTTTAAAAAAATAATGAAAATATTAAAATAATAATACAGTAATATTATTATTTTAATATTATATTATTTTAATAATAATATTGTATTATTATATTATTATTATTTTAATATTTGCATTATTTTTTTTTAAATCTTTTTTTGTCCCCCCTTCCTGGCCAGGCAACAAGCAGGGAGGGGGGGACAAAAAACCATTTAAAAAAAATAATGCAAATATTAAAATAATAATAATATAATAATAAAATAATATTATTAAAATAATATAATAAAATAATATAATATTAAAATTAAAAAATTTAAATTAAAATGCCCTCCCCTCACCCAGTTTACACACACTGCACAAACACACACACTGCATTATATACACACTGCATTCATTATATACACACACAAACGCACACACTGCATTCATTATATATACACACACACTCTGCATTCATTATATACACACACAAACACACACTCTGCATTCATTATATACACACACAACACACAAACACACACTCTGCATTCATTATATACACACACAACACACAAACACACACTGCATTCATTCTATACACACACAAACACACACTCTGCATTCATTCTATACACACACTGTAAATAAATATTCAATTAATGTAATTTTATTGGGATCTAATTTTATTTAGAAATTTACCAGTAGCTGCTGCATTTCCCACCCTAGGCTTATACTAGAGTCAATAAGTTTTCCCAGTTTTTTGTGGTAAAATTAGGAGCCTCAGCTTATATTCGGGTCGGCTTATCCTCGAGTATATACGGGTAGTCTCCTCCTTTACTGTGTTGATTCCCTTTATGTATTTAAATGTTTCTATCATATCCCCCCTGTCTCGTCTTTCGTCTAGCTATACATGTTAAGATCCTTTAATCTTTCCTTGGAGGTTTTATCCTGCAATCCATGAACCAGTTTATTAGTCCTTCTCTGAACTCTCTCTAAAGTATCAATATCCTTCTGGAGACACGGACAACCAAGCATTCTGCTAGCATTTCCTGCTGCTCTATTACATTGTCTGCCTACCTTTAAGTCATCAGAAATAATTACCCCTAAATCCCTTTCCTCAGATGTTGATGTTAGGACTCTATCAAATATTATGTACTCTGCCCTTGGGTTTTTACGTCCAAGATGCATTATCTTGCACTTATCCACATTAAATGTCAGTTGCCACAACTCTGACCATTTTTCTAGTTTACCTAACTCATTTGACATTTGGCTTATCCCATACCTTACCATGAAGACCTTCTGCAATATCTTTAATAAAAATATTAAAGAGAATGGGTCCAAGTACAGATCCCTGAGGTACACCACTGGTGACAAGCCCATGCTTTGAATATACTCCATTGACTACAAGCCTCTGTAGCCTGTCACTCAGCCACTGCTTTACACATTAAACAATATTGGAATCCAAACTTAAAGATTGCAGTTTATTGATAAGCCTTCTATGTGCAACAGTGTCAAAATCCTTACTGAAATCTGGAAAAGAAATGTCTACTGCATCACCCTGATCTATTACTTTAGTTACCCAATCAAAAAAATCAATACGATTAGTTTGGCATGATCTTCCTGAAGTAAACCCATGTTGTCTCTGATCTTGAAATCCATGTGTTTTTAGATGTTTAACAATCCTATCCTTTAACATTGTTTCCATTACTTTCCCCACTACTGAGTTTTAAGTGGTGTTGGACAGTCCCTCTAATTAAATATTGGCTGCATCTTTGGTGTAGGTTCTAAATCCTCTGGTATGGCATAACAGGCCTATAGTTGCCCGACTCCTCCCTACTACCTTTCTTGTGAATGGACACAACATTCGCTAACTTCCAATCTTCTGGGACTTCTCCTGTTAACAATGATTGGTAAAATAAATCTGTTAATGGTTTTGCTAGTACACCACTAAGCTCTTTTAATAACTTTGGGTGTATTCCATTAGGTCCCATTGACTTATTTGTCTTTACGTTTGACAGTTGAAATAGAACCTCTTCCTCTATAAACTCACATGTAACAAATGACTCAGTTGTCCTTTTTCCTAACTGAGGCCCCTTTCCTTCATTTTCATCTGTAAATACTGAACAAAAATATTCATTGAGGCAGTCAGCTTATCCTCTTCTACATTCCTTCCTTCTTTTGTTTTTAATCTAACTAATCCTTGTTTTACCATCAAAGGTAGAGTTCACATAAACATGAACAGGAAATGCAATTGTTGTTACTGAAAATAACAGCACAGCATTTACCGAGCACAGACTGGCGTCTCGTGAATAGTCATGTATGTTTCTCATAGACTATAAATGGAAAATTGTTATGAAATTCTGAATAGTGTTTGCTTCAAAAATGCAATACTATATCTGATAAACTAAACCCTAGAAGCGGGGTTGATATCTCACCAGAGATTGTCTGCAAACCAGCTGGTTATGATAGAAGCACAATTAACTGAACTAGGTATTATATTTTCATCATAAAAACAAGCTGTCACTTCCCATGATATTTTATTATATTCAACGAAAGGGAGTCTGAGAGTTTTGAAGAATAAAAAAAAATGTATAAATTCACCCTGCAGTATGTACCTTCACCCTAGAACAGAACATTGCCATTTTGCCTTGCTGTCAATCATTGTAAAAAGCTCTGCCCTTTTCAGTCACTCAACAGAATATGTGGTGGGAGTGAAAATTTATGTTTCCGTCTCTTCTTCTCCAATGCATGGTGTGCCCTCAATTGGTCACGACTGAACGGGATGGCGTTGTCATTTGCTAGCTCTTTAATATTTAAAAGGAAACAAAACAGTACATGTTTAACTAAGGACACATGACATGTGTGACATGTCATGATTCCCTTTTATTCCAGAAGTTTGGTCCTTAAGGGGTTAAAAGCAAATAAATAACACAAATGAATGGTGATTTTAAAATATTATATTCCATGGAGGATTTATAGCAAACTATGCATCGTGTTTCAAACTGAATGCCTGAACAGTTAGTGCCTGAAAGGGTAAAAGCGCAGTGGCTGGGAATGAAGATCAGGAGATTCCATTTGGGAACAGATAGACAAACTGGACGCGCTCTTGTTGAATATTTGTGACAAAATATAAACACAGAAGAATTTTTATATAGATCTCATCTGTTTATGAGTAAATGTTTCTAATGAAATAAACTGGAATTTCCATTTATTTATGTGCTAATTCTCTTGGTAGTAGCCTCATGAGTTACACGAATATGGAAGAAATAAGCACGGATGAAAATTAATAACATTCTAATAGACATTTTTATGATCTAGCAAGACTATTACATTCCTGAAATTGCCTGATAACCAAGGCAGTCCACCGGCAGTCAATCCAGCTCATCCTCGACATGTGATCAGTATAACAACACCATCACATGACTTAGATCGACGTGACAGGTTGCCTGCAGGGGAACCCCAAGCTTATAATTAGTAATCATCTTATTTATTTTAAAAAAATAAACACACTCTGTGTATTTTGATAGTGATATAAAATCCATAATTCCTGTTGAACTTATAAAATAAAAAACCTGAGCACAAAAAATAAATAAAATCCTGACACTAAATAAAAAAAAATCCATCTTCACTTAGCGAGGGCCCTGCGCAGACTAAGCTCCGCAGAACGGGGAAAGGCTCACCACACCCTGCAATTTGATTCAGAGCGCTCTGATTGGTTGGCTTAAGCTAAGTGTTTGTGGGGAAGTTTGGATAACCAGCCAGCTAATCTACTCCAAAATGGAACATGGACACAGCGTAAAACTTCAAAGTTAGAAGAAAACTGAATGGCTGCGTCTCAGATGTGCCCCGTCAATGTCTACATATACCTGGCAAAGGTACATATGGGAGTATTGCTGTACTCAGCCGACATAGCTGAGCAACTTATGAAGTATTATACAGTCATAGCACACATAAGGTTTGCAAAATATACTGTGCAAACTCACTTTGTGTTTTAAAAGGCAGAAAAAATGCTTATTACCACTACACTTAGTACAAGCTAGCGGAAAAATTATCCCATGCTAAGGTTCAAAATATGCCTTTTTAAATACCCTGAGATGTCTTCTTTAAGAAATTTCATGCCTTTATGGGGTAGTTGGATTATATAGCCTAGTAAAATACTCTAAAATGGGACATGAACACAGTGTAAAAATTCAAAGTTTGAAAATAAAACTGGAATGACTGTGTCTTCAAATGTGCCCCTTCAATGTCTACATATACCTGGCAGAGGTACATATGGGAGTATTGCTGTACTCAGCCGACATAGCTGAGCAACTTATGAAGTATTATACAGTCTTGGCACACATTACAAAAACCTTGTTATATGTGTAAATGCCAAAATAGAGAAAAAAAAACACAATTTTACTCCAATATTTAGTAGAGATTGGCGATGAAATGGTTACGTAAAAAGTGTTAAACTAACCTTAGGTAAATAGCCTGTGATGTCTTCTTTGTATAAATATATACTTTTGTGTGGCAATTTTGTTTTCTGTGGTGGCTACTAAACCTACAAGACAACCATACCAACTTCTAAAATGGTTTCACATTGAAATTTTATTTTAGTTCTTGTATTTTGTGACCAGTAGCTTTCAAAATAAGCTGAAATCCTATACATATTATGTACTCTATAAATCAAGACACATAAATGAATTTATTTTGAATTACTTTTTCTAAGCTAGACATATTATGCACACGCTATTATTGCCAAAACTGTGAAAAAAATGTTGTTTTTTTTGTTTTTCCCCCCATTTTTTTTATAAGTAATAAGAATGTATCTATGTATGTGTGACATAAAATTAAATCCCTGTTTGCCCTCTGAAAAACGGTATATATATATATATATATATATATATATATATATATATATATATAATAGGTGTTGGTGCAATAAATGACAGAGATGCAAATTGCGTTTTAACAAAAAATGCAAAAATGCAAAAATGGCTTGTGTCCTTAACCCCTTAAACCTCTGGAATAAAAGGGAATCATGACATGTCACACATGTCATGTGTCCTTAAGGGGTTAAGGGTAAGACAAGCTTTTGAAGCTGTGTCCTTAAGGGGTTAAGAAAAGGTTCCCTGGTTCAACTGAATGTTTTTTGTCATTGTATCAGAGGAAGGGAGGCATGTGCAGGGCATCTCCAAAAACTGCACCTTTTGTTCACTAAGTAATAATAAAATTATTGCCCTAAACTTGTCACTAAACATTCTCCACTTATGTCCTTGGAGGAAAATTTAATGACATTTTTCTGAGGGGGTTGATTACATTTGCAGTAATACCTTGCCTGCGGTGCGTGTCACTTAAGAATCTATTGTTTCACGGCTGTGCCAGAACTGTCTAACACGCCTAATCCTTTCAAAACTAAAAGGCATTCCTGTAATTACAATGGAATTACGTAGAATTGATGAAGGGAAGCGCAGTGAGGATAGCTCTGATTCTTTGTTTTTACACAATCCATACATCTAATCAATTAAATTGTCTCCTGGTATTTCCTGTCCACATCTACTGAGCTCATAAGCCGCAGCACACAGAGTGTTTGATCTTTATTATACTTTATATTTCCAAATCCCTCTTTAATATTTTGTAATATACAAGGTTTGATGTTGTACAGTCATTCGTATGTTTCCACACCCACAACATTTTTTAAACAATGGAAATATTCCTCTTTAAAATGCATATGAAAAAATACTATTTAACCCTTAATAAGCGTATGCAACTAGTAATTTGGCTCATTTGCTCCTATGTACATTTCTGGGTCAGAAGATGCTAATCCACACATGTAACAAACAATATCCTCTAATGGCATATAACAGCAACCATACTACTAACCTACCTTGCTCATGGTATATAATCTATTTTCACTTCTCCAGTCACTTCCCATTAAATAGAATGCTAGACTTATGAACAAACCTCACGTATCCTAGGTATATGGCACTTGTTCTCCATCCCCTACACGCACTATCCATTAGCAAAACCAATAACCAACACGTCACACGTATGACATACAACTGCCATTCATTGAACTTTCATTAAAATTCCATACTGCAAAATCAGGTCTTTCTAGCAATACGCAGGCAATGAGTAAGCAACGGGTACAATTAAAACAATTTTTATATTTTGGGAAATGCAACGTTGCACTCCAGAAAATGGAGAAAAAAAAATAGTGTTATATTTAAATGACAGTTCAGAGCTAAAGTGTTAAATGTGGAGCAGTAACCATGGAACCTAACAGATTGTACCTGTGACTGTTCTTCGTTTGACCCTGAATCGATATTTACACCGTCTTTGAGTGTGATAATCTCGCAAAATGATTAAATGGGTTCTCCAACCACCATGACTACTTCAGTTATTTGAAGTGGTCATGGTAGCAGGAGTCAGTATCGCAGTGTTTGAGCTTGAAACATTGCGATACTGAGATATTTGTAATTGTGTGCTGGGGCTAGTTGTACCCCCAGCACACGTGACCGCTAATGTTAATTCTGTGCATAAAATATTTCTCATCAGTGCACACTGCATGCTATTAACATATGTGATAATCTTTTACTTACAGGCAGTGTTCCCTCCATCTACCCTTCCTGTTGATGCTCCCTCCTACCTCCTTCCGTTGCAGTTATTTTTTTTATTTTACTTTTTAAACCCTCCTCCATTCCACTCCCTCCCCTCGCCAGCTCAAAGTGCACGCATGAACCGGCGAAACTGACCAATCAGCACCGGGACTTTTGCCCGGCGCTGGAATCCAGGTCAGTAAAAGTTTTCTTTTGCAGGTTTTACTGAGAGAAGACACTTAGAAAATAAACAATATCTCAATCCTGATGAAACCGAGAACAAACAGAGATACTTATTAAAGTGAGAATTAAAAGTGAATTTTAAATTTAATGCTAAAGTATTCAAACCGAAAGCAAAGCTGAAATTTTCCATTCTGGCTATTTTGAGCTTAAATTTGAAACTCACCCAGAATTCCCTTTCAATTCTCACTTTAGTGAATAACCCTGCAAATGTTTATTCTGGTAGCATGGAATAATCCTATTTATCATTGTTTGCTCATGGCTACAGTATAACTGAGAATTCACCTGGTCTGTAACAATTCTGCTCTCTCATGTATAACAGTATGTAACACAGTAATACTCCATATGGTATCATATTAATTACACAAAAAATTTCACTTATGAACATGCATGATTAGGTAAGACAAGAAGATAATTCAAACATTCACTTACATTTCTTGGAGGTTTTCAAAGAACAAAAAAACGGCAGGAAAAAAATATATAATACAAAAATATTTATTTTCACGAGAAAACAAAAATGTTTGAAAAAAATAAAAATTACACTGGAGGGTCAAAATAAGAATTATTAATACAGCTCTGTCAATGCTCTGCTTGCAAATATTCTTAAGAAAGGCAAAATACTGGGAGTTTAAATTGGTCGGCTGAGGTACTTGCTTGTAGTATTCGAAGAAAGTATAATATTTTACATTTTTGAAGCTTTTACAGAAATGTATGTCCTTCAGTAGCACAAAGGTTGCCACGGAAACAAACTATAAAGCCGGCTGTGGCACACAAAACAATTAGAAAGAAACTGTTGCTCCTTCAGCTATGACTACACTACAGGAACAAAGTCCTGCTCCACGGTTCAAAGATTCCTGCACAAAATACATTAAACGCAAGAATTCTCAAGCACTTTTTATTCTTACTGCCAATATTATTATTATTATTATTATTAATAGTATATTAATATTTTTCAAAATTGTTTATTTGGGTAAAAAGATTACAACTTATTTAAGCAGCAAGATGTCTATGACGGGTGACATGAGAGGAAACGCTCTGTGTAGAAATGTGTCTATTTTAATTACTCCATCCTGCAAAAATCCAATTTGTTCCAAATTGTGGTCGCTATTGATTAATATTATCCACCTTAACCCCTTAAGGACTGGACTGTTTTTGCGATGTTGTACATTTGCGACCAGGAATATTTTTACACTTTTGTGGTGTTTGTGTTTGGCTGTAATTTTCAGCTTTCTCATTTACTGTTCCCATACAAATTATATATTGTTTTTTTCAGGACAAAAGGGGCTTTCTTTACATACCATTATTTATATAATCTCATGTATTTTAATTTAAAAAAAATAAAAAAATCTGATGAAAAATTGAAAAAAATACATGTTTTTTGACTTTTACTTGAAAAATCTTTTACTCATCTACAAAAGCGAATGAAAAAACTGCTAAATAGATTCAAAATTTTGTCCTGAGTTTAAAAATACCTAGTGTTTACGTGCTTTTTTGCTTTTTTTTGCATGTTATAGGGCTATAGGTACAAGTAGGATATTGCGGTTTAAAAACATACATTTTTAAAATTTATCAATAGTGACATTGTAACACTATTATCTGTCATAAATCTCTGAATAACACCCCACATGTACATATTTTTTTTAAAGTAGACAACCCAGGGTATTCAATATGGGGTATGTCCAGTCTTTTTTAGTAGCCACTTAGTCGAAAACACTGGCCAAAGTAAGCATTCATATTTGTTTGTGTGTGAAAAAAGTAAAAAAACTAAATTGAACGCTAATTTTGGCCAGTGTTTGTGACCAAGTGGTTACTAAAAAAGACTGGACATACCCCATTTGCAATACCTTGGGTTGTCTTCTTTTGCAAATGGTATGCCATCATGGGGGTAATTCTCATTCCTGGGCTACCATACGCTCTCAAAGGCAACGTAACCAACCTGGCCATTTTCAATGTAAAAATATTTGACCCATATATTTGACCTTGTAACTTTCAAAAATGCTATAAAACCTGTACATGGGGGGTACTGTTTTACTCGGGAGACATCGCTGAACACAAATATTAGTGTTTAAAAACTGGAAAACGTATCACAACAATTATATCATCAGTAAAAGTGCTGTTTGTGTGTGAAAAATGCAAAAAAAGTAACTTTCACTGACAATATCATCGCTGTGATATGTTTTACTGTTTTGAATCACTAATATTTGTGTTCAGCGAAGTCTCCCGAGTAAAACAGTACCCCCCATGTACAGGTTTTAGGGTGTCGTAGAACGTTACAGGGTAAAATACAGTGCTAGCAAATTAAATTCTCTGGAATTTCGGCCTGGGTTGGCAGGCAGGTCCCTCAAATTGCAATCAATAAAATTACTGAATTATGTAAAAATATTACATAAATACGCACGTAGAATTTAAATATATATGCATATTTATATATTTGAAGTCTACGTGTATATTTATATAATTATTTATGTAATTTTGTATATGGACGTATGTATATTTCTTATTATTTTTATTTATTTTTATATACATAGATATATATACAAATTCATTCTAAGTGTATTTTGATATAAATATATATATATTAATTTTAAAATACAGTTAGAATAAAATTTCATATAGCTATATAATTTTTTTAAAATTTTTTATTATTATTTTTAAAATTTTTTATTTAATTTAAATTACTTATTATTTATATTTTATAATAATATATATATACAATATATATAGTTATTATATATATTATATATATACGTGTGTAATTTAATTATAAGTGTATTTTTATATTAATATAAGTACATATTAATATAAAAATACACTTAGTATAACATTATATATATATGATATATAGACATATATTATATAGATATAATATATGTCTATATATCATATATACACATATATAATTATTATTATTTTTTTTATTACCATTAACTTTATTTTATTTTATGATTTTACACTAGCAGGGAGACTGCCTGTCAGCACAGACAGTCCCCCTGCAGGCAGCACTATGGACACCTATTGTGACCATGTGATCGCTGTGTTAAGCGATCACATGGCCACAGGGGTCCTAATCTGCCGTGGGGAGACTGTCTGGGCTGCAGGCAGTCTCCCCACAACCGGAGGAACACTGATCGCCGCCGGGGGAACGACGGCGATCAGGTAAGTACCCCCAGACCGTTAGGACGGTTCAGGACCGTCATCGGTCGGCAAGGCAAAAATGCCGATGACGGTCCTGAACCGTCCTCGGTCCTTAAGGGGTTAATAATAATCATCATGGCACAGCAATCGCAAATTAACAACTTCCCGACATTAGAGCATGCTATACCGTCCTTAGGTCATGTTATACTGTACCTCGCTTCGACTGGGATACTTACCCTGCGCTCCAATCGCAATTGAGGAATTGTCCCCCTGCAGCCAATCCAGGCAATTAGAGTCATGTGATCGCGGCGACACCATGATCACATGACTCGGATCGGCAACAAGGGGACTGTTTGGGTTATCAAACAGGTCACCAATATATAATTTAAAATCGTACATATACATAATACATGTTTAGAATTAACTTAGATTCCGCGGCGGATCCAGAGTGCTTGTGAAGAGTTCCAGGAGGACCAATATGGAGCCTGCTGTAAGAGAGCCGGATGTAAAAGAGCACCATCGTGACGCACACAGGGACCTGCACCTGGCACAAATTTTGGAGCCATTCTGGGGCTTTAAAATGGAAACGGTACAACATGGCTTATACATTTGAGAAAGGTATTGTTGACAGTACGCATTGTTCGTGGACTTGATTCAAGGACTAATTATTTAAAGCACCTTACTTATTGTAATGTAAGAGTTTTATATGTAATACATCCAGATATTATTTTATTATGGTGCTTTCTTGTTTTCATCTTTTCCTGGGAGGATCCATCTGCTACATTTTCACTTCAGGATTCATCCCACTAAAGCTTATTTACTGGAAACAATTATATAAAAGCTCCAAAATCTGTGAGTGGGATGTTATATGAAGTCTCTTGTATTTATTGAACAAGTTGCCCTGTACATACTGTATTGTTGTCACATCATGCCATGTTCTGCGGAGATGTCTGGCTTTGGCTTCTGGTATCCAGTACTCTTTTTACAATTCTTGTTTAGTTTTTGCTTGGTTTTTCTGGTTTTCTTTATGCTGGGTTTTTCTGGGTTCATTCCTGTAATCCGTCCCTGGAATTCCCAGTCTCCAGGTTTCCTTTAAATTATTATTATTTATTATTATTATGATATTTATAGAGCGCCGTCAAATTCCGCAGCGCTTTACAATAGGTGGACGAACAGACATGTAGTTGTAACCAGACAAGTTGGACACAGGAACAGAGGGGTTGAGGGCCCTGCTCAATGAGCTAAATGTTTGTTTTATGTTGCCACACCTGTTTGTTTTCCATCATTCCATTTGTTTCAGTGTCCTGCAGGCAGCTGCTCAAGGCTTCTGCCCTTTCTTGCAGGTAAGTGCTATATATGTGTTTCTTATGGTTCTTTTAGCATATATTAGGCAGAGTAGGACCTGCCAGATTTGGGGTACATTGGCGTTGTTGGCAGGCTTATGCAATGTATGATCATATAATGTGACTAAATCCCCATGATTTTCATATATATTACTTAGTTATTTCTCCTCTTGTTTTGCCTATCATATCTTGTCTTGTTTTAGTTTGTATTCCCAGTCCATGTACAGTCCTGTACTGCCCCTGTTTAGTTAATGTTCCCTTATGTATTGTGTACATGTTCTGGGTTTAGCTTCCTATCCTTCTCTGGTTTTGGGTTCTACTAGTTCTGTCTTGTTTTTATGTTTGGCGCCTGTTCTAGTCTTGCCTTGTTTCTAGTACTGGATACATCTCAGCATATGTCTGCTCTGGCTTCCACTAAGCTGCTACAGGGTCTTGGTTTGTGGCCGCGCAAACGCTGGTGCTCAACACCAGAGGGCATGTGGTTACCCTGCTAATCCATTTCCACACTGAGACTCCCATCAACATCAGGCACTCAGGGGTCCCGGTTTCTGTACCGTCACCCGTGACAGATGGCCGTAGGCACTTGGAGTTTGTGGAGTGGACCTTGCAGCTTTCCTGTCCTGCTTTTGTTCCTGTCGGCATGCAAGAGATCCTGTATCTGGACCAGTCTGCTGGAGATGGCTTCCTTATTTTTTGTCATGGAGGAGGTCGATCTGCTAAGCGGTACGGTGGTCGCTTCAGGTGTTCTCTTGTGATGCTTGGTTCCTGTTGGTTATTCGGCATGCTAGAGTTCCTGTATCTGGACCAGTCTGCTGGAGATGGCTTCCTTACTTTTTTTCGTGGAGGAGGTCGATCTGCTAAGCTTTCCACCTTCTTTTATGTATATTTGATCTTTTTGTTGGTGAAATTGTGCAACTGATTTCATGGTGGGACTTAGCAGCACTAGATTTTGTGTGTTGATAGTGCCTTAATATCATGCAATTTTTTGGCTATATTTATGTATGTGTGTCAGTGTTTCCATCTGTGTGTCTGTATCTGCATGTGTGGCAGTGTTTGTATATGTGGGTTGGTACATCTGTATGTGTATCTGTATATGCCAGTATGTGTATATGTGTGTCTTATCTGCATGTATGTATCAGTGTGTCTGTACAACTGCATGTGTATTTCTGTCTGTGCATGTATGTAGGTGTGTGTATCTGTATGTGTGTCAGTGTTTGTATCTGTATGTCTGTAAAACTGTATGTGTGTCAGTGTTCGTTTTCATGTCACTGTTTGTATTGTTGTGCCTGGGGCAGAGGGGTATTGGGTGAGCCACGGGCACAGGAGAAGCCTGGGACAGAGGAGAAGCAGGGAAAGCCTGGGGCAGAGGAGAAGCAGGGAAAGCCTGGGGCAGAGGAGAAGCAGGGAGCACTGTGCAGAGAAAAGGGGATGGTGGGGAAGAAAACACATATACATTTGAAATAATATCAACTATATAAAATTACAAACATTTCACTAACATGCGTGGTACAATATATGGAAATATGTTGCCAAGGGGTGCACAAGTGAAAAAAGGTTGGGAACCACTGCCCTAGATGATTCAAGTAAGGCCTGTATGGGCTGCTGCCAGGGAAGCCTGATAAGCCTGATATGTATACAACCAAATTGGCTCCTGCCTAAGTCTTCAGGCAAATGTGTGGCCCCACCATATGCGATAGCCACTTATAACTAGCTGAAGTGGTAGAGGTTAACACAGTAAAGGAGTTTAAGCATGCGTGGGATAGGCATAAGGCTATCCTAACTATAAGATAAGGCTAGGGACTAATGAAAGTATTTAGAAAATTGGGCAGACTAGATGGGTTCTTATCTGCCGTCACATTCTATGTTTCTATGTTTCTAACTTAACAACCAAAACGTTACATCAGAAATTCCTTGTTGGTAACATTAATTATACTGTGAACAGCATTATTTCCATTTTCCCAAATTGCACAAGCATTTTATCATCACTGCAAAATGATTAAACAATCGTCAGTGCTGTATACTGGTAAAAGGGGGATTGTTTATTAGCTAAAGATAACTGCTGAAAAGTATAATTACTGGAAAATGAGTATAAGCATCACATGTGTCTACCTCCATCGGTATTAGACAGTTTAAGAACAGAAGAAGGACTCTCTCTCTCTTATTACCCAGAGTCCTTCACATCAGCACAAACACAATTATTGCCGCTGGTAAAACAGTCAGATTATGTTTCAAAGGCTTGAAAACCCTGGATTAGTATGTAACACATTTGCTATCAACACTGGTAATATGATTGTTTAGCTCTGTGGCCAGCAATAGTCTGAGTCCTAGCAATGTTGGAATTAAATGGATTTCCTCGAAAAGACAGCTGAAATGTTCAGAGTTTTTGTGATGAATGATTCTTGTACAGTGCTGTCAAACATATACTGTCTAACATTAAACATTAATAGAAGTAATATATCAACTGCCTGTCTTTCCTCTGGAAAACACGAGCAGAGGAAGAGATGATTTAACGGGATACTAGCATTTAACTGCAAGCATGGGGCCTTGATCAGGTCGTTGGGACGCGTGCATTCCCCTGGTTTTTGTTAGTGTTCTCATAAACGAAGGGGCTCTGTAGATTGAATCACTTGGTCACTGATAGTGTGCATGATCCCTCCTCAAATGCAAAAAAAAAAAACATATATAACAATTGCACTGAAATACTGTACTTGTGATAGTTGTGTTGAGTCTGAATCAACATTTTGGTTGCAAAACCAATAGGACCATGGCATTTTGGCACTTTTGCCATGTGACTATTCTACCAGAATGTCCACAATAATCCCATTTCTGTTTTAAGTGCACCCATACATAGTGTGTGAGTGTGTGAGTGTGTGTGTATATATATATATATATATATATATATATATATTCTATTAAAAGAGACATACAGCTTTCTTTTGATACCCTATATACATAACACAATATTAAATGCTTATAGGTCTGTTGTCAGTCTGCGGCAACTAAATATGTCTTTCGATACATGGGGTGTCCGCTTTTTTTTTAAATTAAGGAGACTAGAAGAAGTGTTAGAACTACCATGGCTGAGTAGGACTGCTGAGCTGCGATATTTAAAGGGCAATGTGTAGCTGTTGTAACTGTTGTCCCAGATGACAGAGGGATCGCCAAGTTAAGTGGGGTCACCCAGGTCTCGAAACATACCTGGGGCACCTTGGTACCAGCTGGGATTTAACCCCTGCTGGTACCTTTGCTGCATGACTGTCTATGCCGTCACTAGATGTAAAAGCCCTGCACTGCATGCTGGCATAGACCATCATTTAGTCCTTAAAGGGACACTATACGTATCCAGAACAGTTCATCTCATTGAAGTAGACTGGGTGCAGTGTTCCTGTCCCCTTAACCCTGCAAAGTTTCAGAGAAACTGCAATGTTTATATTGTAGTGCTAAGACTGCATCTAGTGGTTCACAGAGTTTACCTCCGTAAAACAACGTTGGGCGTCCTCACCCTTTACATGAGGATGTCAAGTGCCTTCAAATCCCTCATAGGAAAGCATTGATTTAATGGTTTCTTATGGGGAAGGCCTAATGGTGATATTTATCCTTTCAAGATCTAGACAAATTCGGAGTTGTTGGGTTTTTTTTTTTTTTTTTATAAGATTGTAACTTTAGACTTATTTCCTATCTTTGATTTGATATTATAAAAGTATACTAGTATTGCTACATTAAAAAAAAGTGATGGGCAACTTACAAATCTTCAGTCTCAAAAGCCATCATTGGCAAATATCTTTACTTGAAAGAAAAATTAATTAAAAGAAAAGAAAATCGTGCTTCACTGTACGCTTTGATTTCTATCTGAGTTTGTTTGAATTAGTTTGAATTTTACTTGGGGAAAATTATCCATATACTAATTCCACCTTTAAGGGATAATCTAAGCACCAAATAACTTTACCTAATGCAGTTTTAGTGCATAGTATATATCAGGATTGCAGACTCACCGCTCAATTCTCTGCAAGTTAAATCTCTTTGGTTTCTGTTTATGCAGCCATAGCCACTATGACTTACTCAACTGATGTGACAGCAGTGTGTATTTATCTCATGCTCAGTTAAATTAACTATAATCACACAAATGAGGCTTTTGCAGGGTCTAGCAAGCAATAAAGAGAGCAGGAGATAATAAATTCTAGCTTAAACATACTGTGCAATAAAGGAAGATTAAAAATTAGATGTCTCTTTACAACGTGATTAGGAGCCTGTATAGATCACATGCAGGGTAGGAGTAACTACGGCTGCATAAACAAAGTGATTTAACTCCTGAATAGCAGAGAATTAAGCAGGGAGACTGCACGGGCATGATCTATACACAAAAACTGCTGCATTAAGCTAAAGTTGTTTTGTTGCTTATAGTGCTCCTTTAACATTTGCTAATCACTTGTATACACAACAGGTGGAGATATAGTGCTCTGCATTTTGATGTGCCAGTGAGAGACAGGGCGCGAGGAGGAGATAGAAGAGGGAAAGAGTTGTGCCCACATCAAATTAGTTGTTAGAACCATTGGAGCCCAGGGGAGCTAGTTTGAGGCACCTTAAAGATATGGAAACAGCAGGGTGGATACAAAAATATGTATTATATCTATTTGCATTTGTATATTTACACATGAGTCAGTGTGTATCTGCGTGTGAATATCTTTGTATGGCTCTGTGTAGTTGTGCATAAATCCCTGCATTCAAATACGAATACACCATTGCAACTGCAAATATAATCTCTATACAAAAACACAACTACATTAAAACACTGCAAACAACACATCCATGCATTCAAATGTCAACACCACACACAAACACCCTTTAGCATTCAAATCAATACAAAAAAAATACACCACTGCATGTCAATTGCAACACTACACAAACATACACTGATCCATTACAAAACATGCATAGAATCAAGCAAACACTTCATACAATTACACCTCTGTAAGCAAGGGTACATGGTAACAAAGCAATGTGGGGGTGGGGGGAAGGTTAGCACCTCTGCTCTGTAGGGGCCCAATTTCCTACACCAGGGTCCTCCATTAGTTCAGACATCCATCCTTATCACGAGGAAGTAATAATAAAATAACCATTTTCAGGAGGAGGCAACGACAACTCAACCATGTAAACAGTCTACCAAATATAGCAACTGATGCTGAAAATTGTACATATTTCAGCAAATACATGGCACACAAGGGTGGGATTCACTGTGTATTAATCCTGTAGCGAGGATGAACTCTGTGTAGAGGCATCTGGACAGAACTGCTTGTAGGAAATGGTAATAATTATTGCTTTGGTGCATGTTACACTGAAACCGCAAATAAATGTGACATACAAAGACTGGCTTCCAAAACAGTAGTGGATGACTCACCTTCACAAATTCTGATTAAAGGCTGAAAGTCTCGGTCCTCTAGAATCATAAAGTATTGTGGTGCCAAAAGTGATTTAGCTTCCCCTGTGATAGAGCACAACAGGGGAGATTTAATACAGAGGTGAAAAGGTGAAGAAATTAAATCACCAGAAAAAATATGTTTGACGAATATCATTTTTATGTAGATGAACAGGCTACATAGGCTAACAAAGCATATTTCATCCAATGTCACTTCTTTAACTTTGTTCTAAGATGGGCTTGCAAGAATTTAAAGTGAGTGCCAGGAGATGCTCTATTGAGAAAACAAACAAAAGAAACAAACAAAGAAAGTAGTTGATAAACTACTGGCAGTATATCAATCATGTATCCATTTTTTCCCATTTATATATTAATATATTACTTTTACTATTGATGTGTCTTTCTTTTTGTTTTACATCATTTCGGGAGTTTGATATTGTCTCAGATTACCGTCAGTCTACTTTAACTTGAGTGAAAGCTGTCAATCACAGTATATGATGAATCTGACAGCTGATCTAGATTCAGAACAGGTTAGACTGCCATTTGATCTGCTCACTTTTAAGACGACTCTTACCAGCTTCACACCAGGACGTTTCCCTTTGCTCGTACAAAATAAGTTCAATGAGATCTGTACAGCAATGCCCCATCAATTTCATATGTTTGATCAATTTACCTTACACAGACTGGTTTATTCACTATGCCTTTTTGTGAAGGAAAAGAGAGAGAACATCCTCCACAATTTTTGGTTGTGCTTTCCTTAATCTACTTTATCTTGGCACTGGCAGTGTGAGGAAGAGAGATCATATATATCTTATCTTACACATCCTATCAATAGCCGCCAGCAGGAAAGACAGATGATCTATCTTTGGAATATAAAAAACAAAAACAAAGCTTTGGGCTATAAACGCCTAAGTGTTTTTCGATTTGTGCAGATAAGACAGCAATAAATAATTTTGCTCGCAGATCCATTTTTTTATTTTCTCTAGTTTCTTTATGAAATGTGTATTGGGATCAGCTGCTGGTGTTATCATTGTATGCCACAATTAGACATGTTTCTGCATTAATTAAGACTAATGATTATGTCCGATGTCATTTAGGTATCAGTAATTTTATGTAAACAGGTAAAATCCTGTGGCAATATTGATGGAATGATATGGTAAGACACAGCAGTGGTGGTGTAAAATATACAACAGACACTTACACAAGGGCCAATTACAGGAAGTAATCGTCTGATAGAATGCTAAAAGGGAGAAACCTTAAAGTAAAGCTTCACTGTAAAAGCTCTCATTTTCACTTGAATGCTCAAGACAAGCGAATCGAGGAAGCCCTCCTGAGGGGCAGCTTGACTGCCAAGGGAAAGTGTTTCCAAATTAATAAAAAAAAAAAAAGTGAAAGCAGAATTTTTATGAATTGGCATAAGGGGGACATGCTATTATACCCTTAAAGAACTCCTGCAAGCAGAAGTGTTTAGGGGTCTGAAGTGTTCCTGTATGGCAAACTATAGTCATATTCAGGGCATCTTCTGGCTTAGTCTTGTTATTTGGGAGAGCTACTAAACCTTCCGCTGATAGAATGTCAGTTTAACTAACATTAAAAAGCCCATACAAGTAAGTTACCGTGTCATTTAACAGTGCACCCAGGGAACAGAGGAAGTGCAAAGAGTCGACATGCAGAGAGAACATTTACAGCATTAAATCATACAAATATATACAGGACGGTCTCCAACTCAAGAAGGAAAGGATTATATTAGACATTAATCTTCAAACGGCAGCCACAAAATATTTGGACAAAATATGGATCGTCCCAACTGGATAGAAAGAGACTTTACAAATTGCAACACGGGTATAAACTAGTACATTGGACCTGGGGAAATTGCTGAACGAAGTATAAATCACAACCTAATTCACGAAAATGTCAACTTCCCCCTTAACACAGCAAAAACGTTTTAAGGTGACCAGATGTCCTATTTAAGTAACATACTGATAGAAAGTGTACACTAAATGCATCTTTTAACCCATGTAGCATATGGTCATTATTAATAAAGGTTCAAGTTCACATCTGCTGAGGTCCTAGTTAATTGCACACTTTTGATATTTGCAAGAAGGAAGTGTTTAAATATGCACATATAGAATTCTCACAGCAATTGCTAAACTTGTCATCCAACTTTATCGCAAACTATCGCAAACTACTTAGAAAACAGCCTGAGAAAAATTAGGGCTCTTAGAGAAACATAAAGACTTCCCCATTTATCGCAGTGAAAATGCAGAATTTAAGGAACACTATTGGGTCATGAACACAAACAAGTATTCCTGACGCTATAGTGTTAAAACCACCATCTAGCCCCCCTGGCTACCCCTTGCCTCCCTAAATATAGATAAATCGTACTTCTATTCCAGTCTGGAGCTGCTGCCTCTGCTTCTGAACTGCATCTGACCTCTGACATCATCAGAAGTGGTGGTCTGAGCCAATTACAATGCTTCCCCATAGGATTGGCTGAGACTGCCAAGGAGGAAGATCAGGGTCAGAGCAAGCACAAGTCAAACACAGCCCTGGCCAATCAACATATCCTCAGACAGGAATTGAATCAATGCATCTCTATGAGGGAAATTCAGTGTCGGCATGCAGAGGGTGGAGAAACTGAAAGCTGTGATGCATACTAGGCATAATTGCGCAAGAAAGCACCTCTAGCAGCCATCTGAGGAGTGGTCAGTGAAGTTATCACTAGGCTGTAATGTAAACACGGCATTGAGGAGGGTGTAGTCTCTGAAAGCCATGGAGAGCCCAGTTTTAGTCAAACCACTCCTAAACAGTTTGACTTAGAACCAGGCCTTGAGATGGCTGCAGATACAGGACTAAGGATTGCTGGGTGGAAAATTGGGATATAAGCAGGGCTGTATTTCCTATTAAGCAATGCTTTTTCAACATTTGTAATGAGCATTGTTGGAGTTTCCATGGGCTGATGGAGAAAGAGAAGTACCAGGAGCCTTGGCCAGTGTCCTCTGTAGTCTGGTAAGCCACCTCTGCTTGATAGCAGAGCTGCAGGAACAGTTAAAGACGGTGTAAAAATCAGTGCTGCACCAGCTCCTCCAGTGTCTGTGTGAGGCTGGACAGGAAGTTGAAGGGATCATTTCCCATCTGTCACTAACAGCCATTAATACAGGAAATGGCTTGCAAGAAGAGCAAGGACACCAATGAGTGACACACAATGTATAACAGCTTAACAATCAATCATACAAGGCTCACTAGACAACAGAAGACTTTGCACATAACTCCTCAGGCTACACATACCCTCAAACTTTAAGAAGGAGCATTTTCTTAGTCCCACATTTAGGCACTCAAAGCCTAAGAAAACTGACCAAGCTGAAGACAAGGACAGGATAAGTGTATCCTTTCATAACATATTATATTTGTATTAGCACAAGTAACAGCTCACAAACTGATCATTAAAGGGACACAAAAGTCAACCAGATTACTTGATCTCAATTAACTAGTTTGGGTACAGTGGTCATGTTCTTTTAACCCCATGTTTACATTGTAGGGTTAAATCCACCTCTAGTGGCAGTCAAAGAGGCGCTTCCGCAGCATCGACAGAGTAAAACTCAGTCACCTGACATGAAATCTCATAGGAAAGCAATCAATACAATGCTTTCTTATTGGGAAGCTTGGATGTGCATGCAGGACTCACCGTGCATGTGCATCAGGTCTATGAGGAGCATTGAATTGGACCATAGTGAAAATGTTGCAGGTTGCGGAGAGGCAAGCAACACAGAGGGAGTGTTGGCCCATGAAATAAGGTTTTAAAACTATTATTTTATCTTTTTACCAACTGGGGGCTAAAAATGTATAGAACCAGGTACAGTTTCATCTCCAAAGGGCTTGCACTCCAGATATAATCAAGAACTTAATGCCCGGGTGGTGGTCTAACAAAAGTACAATGTCCAAGGTAATGACCGCACTCAAGGACTTCAAGGTAGCAAGATTATAGTAAAATAATACTTAACTTTTATTGATACATGTTAAAAAATAGGTCGACCAAGGGGACTTGCATCAGGACGGAATATATATATATTTTTTACATTTTATTTTAAACCCTCCTCCTGAGGAGCGCACGCTAAGCTGGCAAAACAGACCAATCACAGGCTTCTCTATGAAAAGGCTGTGATTGGACTGCAAAAAGATCTGTGTGACATCCAAGGTGGCGCATAAGTAATAATAATTTATTTGCAGGTTATACTGCAAATGTAGGGGAGGGGACCTTTTCCATAGTGCCCAATAGAGCATATTACACAGAAAAGTCCCACTATCTCAAAAGGGTTGGAATAAATCTTTATAATTTTCAGTATTTCCTTGTTCATTGATATATCTTGGGATCTCCTTTCCTACAATGAAAACCCTTTCTTTGTTTCTATGTTTTCCACTTTTGCCAGGAAATCATCATAAATCATACGAGTGTTCCCTCTGCGCACTAATAACAAGCTGATGAAATCTATTTTTCAATTCTTTTGAGCACTTTATTAGATTGAAGTCTAAAGAGCAGACTGCCCCTGGCAGAGAGTTCACTTGGTAAGATCAGATATCGAATCCCAAATGCCCAACCTCACAATTAAATAATTCATTCCTATTCTATTATGATCCATTCCTATAAACCTGTTTGATTTCCTGGGATACCCATGATACTTTGCACCTGTTGGCTTTATTTAAACACTGAAACTCATATTTACTGTATTGTACATTGCAGTGCAGCACAGGAAATGTGGCTAACAGTGAATTTTTCTGTATTCATTTATAAATTAGCCAATCTGTCACTATTATTGAATTGGAGAATATTTCCGAAATCAACTATTTCAGTAACAATCATGTAAAACACATTAGCAATTTTTTTTCTCAGTGGAGACAATTCATTAGGGAAGAAAATGACACCCAAATTTAAAGGAACACTGTAGTGTCAGGATACTATAAAACATGTCTGCCTGACACTATAGTGCCTGTGTGGCTGTTTATGTCACCGACCCCCTCTGTCAGAGCAGTGAAATGTGATTTTACATTTTCACCACACTGCGCTAGTCTTGCAGCGGTTGGCTCATCCTCCAAGATCATCAATTCTGATTACCTCGGCCAATCCAATGCTTTTCCATAGGAAAGCATTGGAAGGCTATTGAGCATGCAATCAATGCATCTCTATGGGGAACATTTAGTGTCTCTATACTCTGTATAGAGACACTGTGCAGCACTGACCCTGGAAGCACCTCTAGTGGCTGTCTGAGTGATTGCCACTAGAGGTATTACTAGGCACCAATGTAAGCGCTGCCTTTTCTCTGAACACCTGCAGGGACATGATGCTGTAGCTGTTATGGTGACTATAGTGTCCCTTTAAGGCTCTCCGAATGAAAAGTCAAATAAACACAAATAACTGTGCAGTGTGTCAGCACAATTCCAAATGATGTATACAGATGAGAAAACATGCACAAATCACAAATGTTTTGCAGAATTAGTGCTGCTCTACACCTTTCTTGCCAAGATTCATCCATCCAGTGCATTGACCATAGAATTTATAAAAACATAGGGTTATAACCTCACATCAACATAATCTGGCCACAGGAGTCCAATTAGGACTAGTCGTGACAAGTGCATGTGAAATATTTTGGCCTCTTATTTATCCTGTATTTGTTTTGTTTTTTTGTTTTTTTTTTAAATCAACTTTCTACAGTAGATATGCCTCCACTTTTCTTAAAACAAAACTTCCTTATTAGACATACTGAGTACGTACTCAGTTGTTGCCTCCGCCCCATATCGAACCACTGTCCTCTATAGGGCAGAGTCAGATCAGCAGCTTAGCTCACACTCCAAGAAGCTTTGTGAAAAGGGGTGGCATTGCTAAGGGGGTAAAGTTATGCTGCAGAAAGCTGTAAAACTTTTTTTCTGGGCAAACCTAAACACAACTGAACAGGGAGAAAACATCTGAATGAATAGGAGGTCAAAACTCAGCAGATGTACCTAAAGGAACACTATAGGGTCAGTAATACAAACGTGTATTCCTGATTATAGTATTACATTTTTTGTATTTTTTTTTTAAAACATGTTAGGTGGCCGGCCCCCCATTGCCCCACCTAAATAAGTATAAAACGTATCTTTATTTCAGAGCTACACGGGTTGGCTGGTGCTGGCTCTACCCCCACTCCGCCTCCTTGGCTGAGATCATCAGAATTGACAATTCCAGTCAATTCAATGCTTTTCCATTGGCTGAGATTGTCAATTTTGATAATTTTAGCCAGGAAGGCAGCGCAGAGGCATCTCCTCATAGAGATGCATTGAATCACTTCATCTCTATAAAGGAAAGTTCTGTGCCTCCATTCTCTGAAAAGACAGTGTTTACATGAAAATGGCTTCAGGGACAGACTATAGATACCAGAACAACTACATTAAAAGCTATAGTTGTTCTGGTGACTATAGTGTCCCTTTAAGTTGTGTGGGTGCCCAGAGTTTTCCTTTAAAGGACCACTATAGTGCCAGGAAAACATATTCGTTTTCCTGGCACTATAGTGCCCTGAGGGTGCCCCCACCCTCAGGGTCCCCCTCCCGCCCGGCTCTGGAAAGGGGAAAGGGTTAAAAACTTACCTTTTTCCAGCACTGGGCGGGGAGCTCTCTGCTTCCTCTCCTCCTCTTCTCCTCCTCCTGGACTGAATGCGCACGCGCGGCAAGAGCTGCGCGCGCATTCAGCCCGTCGCATAGGAAAGCATTTACAATGCTTTCCTATGGACGCTTGCGTGCTCTCACTGTGAAAATCACAGTGAGAAGCACGCAAGCGCCTCTAGTGGCTGTCAATGAGACAGCCACTAGAGGATTAGGGGGAAGGCTTAACCCATTCATAAACATAGCAGTTTCTCTGAAACTGCTATGTTTATGAAAAAATGGGTTAAACCTAGCTGGACCTGGCACCCAGACCACTTCATTAAGCTGAAGTGGTCTGGGTGCCTAGAGTGGTCCTTTAAAGGCAAAAGGAATAATTTTGGATCTATTTCCTCTAAGTTCTATAAGTGTGTTGAATTCTGCAAGTAAGCAGAACACAGATTTTCTAGCTACAATCAGCATGCAGGTATCTCAGGGCAGGGTAGAGAAATATATATGCTGAATAGGACGCCCTGTGTGGTCTCATTTATCCCGTCCTCATTTGTATATAAAGCAGGAAGTCTTCATTTGCAGTCACTAAAAAAAAAACTTTGTTCAACTAAAAAAATTTTCTCTCAACAGCAGAATTTAATTTAGACAGCCTGCAAAACCCTTCTGTGAATGCTAATAAAATCTGTGGGCTCGGGTTTCCAAATTAGCTTCATTACTCGGCACAATCATTCCTTCCCCCGTAATTACTTTTATTTAACTTTGTTAGCATTAATAACCTTCACCTTCCCACTGAAGTTATGAGAATTGACAGTTGCATGCAATTACCTAATGTGTGCTACAATTAACACTTTCACACCCTCACAAGAGCAGGGTCTTCAAAACCATTCCACATCAGGGCCCACTGCATGAAACATCCCAGATGCTCGAATGTACTAAACTGTTACAGCTGGCTTGATGTTTTTATCAGATTCCTTGTGCCCAAGCAATAATAGCTGGCTCTTATAACTCACTTTCTTACCTATGTGTCTGTCCCTGCTACTATGTTTATATGTTCGCTCCTAATAGGTTTAGCTGTGACGTAAATGGAACGGTTTTATTTTACAACAATGCGTATAATGATTTAGATTGGAACCAACAGGATTAGGCATAATTTTTGTATATGAACATTCTTCTCCAAACGTTATATACATTTTACATTGTATTCTATCCCCCTTATCTAATGTACACTATTTCCATGTGTTTGTTTTTGTCAAAACCTAGTGACTACACATGGAAGATTTTGCTTAAAGTGACACTAAAGGTAACCAACAAAAACTTTAGCTTAACAAAGCTGTTTTAGTGTATGGATCATGCCTACTTTAAAAGTTACCTCCTTCTCTGTAAATTGAACTTTAATCACACACAGGAGCCTCCTGCAAGGTCTAGCAGGCTATTAACAGAGCAGGACATACATTCTAAATTAAACAAAATTTACTATAAAGCAAGTGTAAACATTAGATGACTGTTAACAGGAAGTGTTTAGGAAGGCTGTGTCAGTCACATGCAGGGAGGTGTGAGTAGGGATGCATAAACAAAGTGATGTAACTCCTAAATGGCAGAGAATTGAGCAGGGAGACTGCAGAGACATGGTCTATACACCAAAACTGCTTCATTAAGCGAAAACTGTTTTGGTGACTAAAGTGTCCCTTTTAGGAAAAGTAAGAAGCGAGATGTTAAAGAAACATTCTAAAGTTAAAAATAAAAACTTAAACATTAGAGCGTCCCTAGTATTAATTAGACTGCCCCTGCACATTCCTATAAAGTAAAAGTAAAAACAAATGCCATAAAACTTATTTTCATTTCAGTGCTGGGTCAGTCTCTGCAGGGAAGCTGCTCCTCCTTCTGTGGAACAATCAGTTATGACGACTTTTGATCAATCCAATACTTCTGATAGAGATGCATTCAATCCACTGACATTAACCCCTTGACGACCGTCATCGGAAACATCCCCGTGAGGACCGATGACGGTCCTGAACCGTCATAACGGTCTGGGGGTACTTACCTGATCGCCGTCGGTCCCCCGGCGGCGATCAGCATGTTACCAAGCCTGTCTGCCCAGGCAGTCTCCCCACGGCAGATCAGGACCCCGCGGCCACGTGATTGCTCGATCACATGACCGCAGTAGGTGCCTGTGTATCTGCCTGCAGGGGGACTGTCTGTGCTGACAGGCAGTCTCCCTGCAAGTGTAAAATCATAAAATAAAGTTAAAAAAATAGCAATCAGTGTAAAAAAAAAAGTGTGTTTGTGTGTGTGTGTGTATATAATGTCATACTAAGTGTATTTTTATATTTATATATATGTATATTAATATAAAAATATACTTATGATTAAATTACACATGTGTGTGTATATATACACACACACAATATATATATGATAACTATATATATATATATATATATATATATATAGTATATATATTATAAATTATAAATGTTAATAAAAATAAATTAAAATTAAAATTTTTAATAATTTAGAAAAATTATATATATGTAATTTTATTCTAACAGTTTTTATATTAATATATATATTTATATCAAAATACACTTAGAATGTAATGATATATGTATGTATGTATGTATGTATGTATGTATAAATAAAAATAATACGAAATATACATATGTCCATTTACATAATTACATAAATAATTTCATAAATATACACGTAGACGTCAAATATATAAATATGTATATATATTAAAATTCTACATGCATATTATTATAGTTATTTTTAATGATTGCAATTTGAGGGACATGCCTGACAAACCAGGCCGAAAGTCCAGAGAACTTAATTTGCTAGCACTGTGTTTAACTCTGTAACTTTCTATGACACCCTAAAACCTGTACATGGGGGGTACTGTTTTACTTGGGAAACTTCGCGGAACACAAATATTAGTGTTTCAACAGTAAAACATATCACAGCGATGATATTGTCAGTGAAAGTGACGTTTTTTGCATTTTTCACACACAAACGGCACTTTCACTGATGATATTATTGCTGTGATACATTTTACTGTTCTGATACACTAATATTTGTGTTCAGTGAAGTCTCCTGAGTATAACAGTACCCCACATGTAGAAGTTTTATAGTGTTTGTGAAAGTTACAGGGTCAAATATAAGGCGTGGTTTTACTTTTTTTTTTTTTTTATTGAAATTTGTCAGATTGGTTAGGTTCCCTTTGAAAAATATGTACATGTGAGGTGTGATTCGGGGATTTATGACAGATAACGGTTACAATATCACTATTGATAAATTTAATATATTTGAAGGCTTGGCCTGGAGTTGTGGGAGGGGCTTGGTTCACCTTTAAAAGGGCTGCCAATCCACTCCCACCTTACCGTTGCTGGTCTGGCGAGTCTGAAACGTTACTTCCGGTTCAGACTGCCATCTTGGATTTTTCCTTACCTGTTCCCTCGTGGTCTCCTCTTCCGGGCTTCCCTGGGTCTCCTTACCGTTGCCGGCGTCCACACAGCTCGCTCGTTACCTCTTCTTCACGAAACCGTAAGTCAGGCCCGCCATAAAGCAACCGCTGCAATTCCCCTGCTTCACACGGCGGAGCCCCGTTTGGTTCAAATCTGCATTCGGTTCGTTTTATTTTATCATTATGGCATTCGTCTTAATAATTCCCTCAGCTATTCGCATGTTCACCGTTCAAACTAACGACCGATATCATTCAGTTAAATATGCATAACATCAATCAGTTGGTTTTTTCGAATGGAAATTATGGTGTATCTATTCGTTTGTTGCTACACTCTACATAGTTCTTTCGGCAACTACACTAACTCACGTATTATGCACGAATTCAGCCGGTACTCCATGGGGATTTCTCCCCTACTGGTTACAAACGTTATTGAAGTCACTTGTAAAATCTATTTATTAAATAGGAATGTTGTAACAAGGATGATGGGTCCTGATTTCCTGAATTTGTTTCCCCCACAGAGTCATCCCAGTGGTTCCTTCTGGGAATTGTGAATTCTGTCACTGGTATCAATTTTCTTATAGGTTGGTTGATGTTTAAATTATGTTTTTATGAAGTCCAATGATACACATTACATTAGTTAAGCATGTATTTTACTCTTTTAGGTTATTTTCCATAGAACTGTAGCTTTTACAAGCACGAAAACCGTCATCATTGTCGTTAAATCTACCCTCTGCAGTGTCGGGTAGGTTCCTTGTTTTTAGGGCCCACGATCTGGCCATACCACAACGTTTGATCACATGTTCACATATCAAATCTCATGTCCAACAGGTAATCATCATGAGACTCTTACAGTCACTGGTTACTTCTACCTCGACAGCGCAACCTGACTCATATATCAGGTACTACGCCAGATCCCATTTTTCTTCTCTACCATGTTCTGAGGGGTACTGGTCCTAGGTTATATCACCCAACTAGGTAAAAGTTTCTGGTATTAATCCATAGGCTAGTGGTCCCGCGAGACCAACACCCCCCTCCTCATACTCGGAGGAATACGCCCCTCGGGCCAAATCATAGCTAGCCGTCTCGCATTGTCGCATAGAGAGGGCCTCACCTGTCACTCCCAATCTATCTTATGCTTTAACTGCCCCCGAGAGACCAACACCCCGCCACAACGTTCGGTGGCCTCATACGTTCCCCTCGGGCCCACGCATAGGTAGCGCCTCTCAAGCTACTTGGCAATTAGTAGGGACTCATCTGTCACCAGCAACAAGTATAATTGTTTCGCCGCTTGGCATTTAGCTAGCCTTACCAGTACCCACCCAAATCAAACATTACAGAGTGACTGATTAAAGCTACCTTATATTTTTCAGTAATGTCTAATAATCCTGATATCCCCGAGGAACTCTCCCTACCCTGCACTCCTGCTAGGCATGGTACCCCTGTTCATGGAATAGACGTTGCTAGTCCTGCTTCTCTCAGATCATGGACCATCCCACGTCTCACGGCAGAACTTAAAAGACGCTGCATCCCTTTCCCAGCTACTGCTAGGAAGGCCGAATTGTTCAGACTTTTGAATATGGCCACTGACAACTCTGATGCAGGGGAAGGCCCTAGTGGCACACAATTGCCAACATTTCATGCCATGATGACTTCACTCATGTCATCCATCAGCACAATTAATGACAGGCTGGATAAATTGGAAGCAAGTGGTACTAAACAGACCGCTACGAACCCAATTGCTGCCAGTCACCCTCTGGCTGACATGACTGGTAATTCATTGGAATCAGGGTCACTTAGCGAAGATATTAATCCTTCACACATGGTCCCATCTCGCCTTAAAAAGGACATTCTGGAAGGCAAGGATGTCAACCTGGTGTCATTGCTTATAGCCTCCCAGGATGTCCTAGAGAATAGGACTTTTGCATATGGGGATATATCTGTCGTACTAAGGTCTAGAGACCCGTGACTGAACAGAAAACTGTCAATCCCTGAATTTGTACTGGGTTTTGGGATTTATAGGGATGTTTACTGCTCGGTATACCCAGGGAAAAGAGCAGAGCTGGATACATACATGCACAAGATGGTGGACCTGGGGCACAAATACGGTGGTACTGCTTTTTACGATTACCACCGTTCCTTTTCTGCAAAGGTGGCTGCAGCTCTGGCTCAGTTCAATTTAAGCATTAATTTGAGCAAATTGGACACTGAGTTATTCTGCAGGCATTTTGCAGGCCTCAGGCCTCCGGCTTGTGCAGTATGCGCATCTACAGCACATCACACAAATCTCTACCCAAACACAGCTGAGATCGAACAAAACCAATCTACCCCTAATTTTCCTAAAGCTACCAAGGGATTAAAAGACAAGCTGGGGAGGTACATTGTATTCTTGGGTAAATCCCAGGTATGCAATAACTTCAATGCGGGCAATTGTGGTTTCAGTTCCTGTAGGCTGATGCATGTATGTTCACACTGTTTTAGAGCCCATGCCAAAACTATGTGCCCAAATAAAGCGTTCCCCAAACCGTATCACACGTGTGAACGTCACTTTATTGACATCACTTTTACAGCCACATCCTTCACGTCATTTCACTGACTATATTATTTTGGGCATGACTGAGGGATTTCACACCGGGTTGGTCCATTTAACCTCCGGTACACTGGAATGCGACAACCTACAGTCCACATTAGACGATCCACAGTTGGTAAATACTCTTATCTCAACTGAGTTGGAACAAGGGTTTCTGTTGGGACCATTCTTTTCCCCACCCTTCACGTCTTGGAGAACCAACCCTATAGGGGTGGTCACAGGGAAGACCTCACTCAAACCCAGACTGATAATTGATTTATCAGCACCACACTCCTCCACTGTCCCCAGCTTAAACTCTCTAATACCTTCTGAAGAATTTTCACTACACCATGCCACTATTGACCATGCCATAGGGGTCATTCTACAAGCAGGTACTGGAGCATGGCTGAGTAAAACCGACGTGGTAAACGCCTTTAAGCTACTACCCATACATCCTTCCCTGTGGCATCTACTCGGCATTAAATGGCAAGGGAGGTATTATTTTTTCACCCAACTAACTTTTGGCTCCAAAAGCAGTCCACGTATATTTGACACGTTTGCAGAGGCTCTATGTTGGCTGTTACTAAATGTGTGCAAGTACCCTTTGGTTATCCACTATCTGGATGATTTCCTCTTGATTCAGAATAACACTCTTCCACCTAGTGGTTTGAACCACTTATTGGCACTGTTTGAATCTCTTAACATTCCTATCTCTCCTCACAAAACTTTGGGTCCAGATACCTATATGCAATTTTTGGGCATACAACTGGACACGATAAACATGCAGGCCAGTCTACCTCAGGACAAGATTGAGCATACCCTGGCAAGTATTGAACATTACCTGTTACAAGGTCATTGTAATCGGAAAGAACTCCAATCACTGCTTGGATCGCTCAATTTTGCCATGAGGATCATACCCCAAGATAGATCTTTTATATCCCACTTGTTATCCTTGTTTCCACTGTTTTCTTTGGACACTTCACATATCACATTAGATGTACACACAACTTCTGATTTACGCATGTGGCGGGTTTTTATCACCTCTTGGAACGGGCGAACCATGTTTATACCACCTCCCTCCGACACATCACCTACATTATGGACAGATGCCGCAGCTAACACAGGCTTTGCCGCCATCTGGGGTGATCAATGGCTTTGGGGCCCTTGGCCGACCAAAGTCGATTCACTACCCAAATTTTCTGACACCTCGGCTTTATTTGAGTTGTACCCAATCGTAGCGGAAGCCATTGCTTGGGGACCATATTGGTCTGGCCACACGGTCAGGTGCTACTCGGATAACCTGGCTACATGCCACATTGTCAATAAAGGTCGTTCGGCATCACTGGTCATTATGAGACTGCTAAGGCGTCTCACATGGGTAGCAGCCACTTGTCAATTTTTTTATAACATGCATACACATCCTGGGGTACACAAACACCTCTGCTGATCACTTGTCTCGGTTTCGTTTCCAGGCTTTCCTCTCGTCACTACCCAACGCTTCCAGACGAGCGACACCTGCACCTCTATTACAAGACATGATAATGGATTAAAGACCTTGTTAGATCACGCACGTCACATTTCTCATATGGCACTCTCAGTAAACACTAGGGACACTTATGATAGGGCTTTTCACATATTCAAAAACTTTATCACAGAGTTACACATTCACGACATATTTTTGCATTAGAGTCGATTTGGGGTTTTACCTCTTTTTGCCACATTAACCTTAAACTATCCTTAAATACTATTAAACTGTACCTTACCGGCATCCAACACCATATACTCATCCTACAACCTAATACTACTGGTTTTCTAACCTCATACCAAATTAAAACATTACTTAAAGGCATTAAAAAATTAGATACACATGTTCCCTCACAAAGACTACCCATAGACAACAACATCTTCCACTCTCTATCCAACCTATTATATTCATCTCCTTTCGAACCCATGACAAATAGCACTATCAAAACAGCACTATATCTCGCCTTTTACGGGTTCCTCCGGCCTAGCGAATTCACAACCACAACCATCACCGCATCTGACTACCTTAGAACCAATGATCTACAGAAACCTCTCTCTAAGACAATCCAAAACCAGCACCGATGGACACTTTATTCAAATACCACTGTACCCTACTCACAATATATGGTGCCCAGTTAAAGTGTTGGACACTTATTCACTTTCAGTCCAAAAACAACCTGAATAGCCTTTGTTTGAACTGCATGGACACACTCTGACCACAGCTAAATTCATGCTGTACATAAGACTTCTGTTGACCAGGCTCTGCCTAAACCCCAAATCAATTTTCAGGTCACTCTTTCCATATAGGAGCAGCATCTTCCGCATCAGCTAACCACGTCCCCGCTCATATTATCAAGGCCATGGGACGCTGTAAATCCTCCACTTACACACTCTACATACCCAATCCTGTTAAAGAATTAAGACAAGCTTTTTGTGACTTATCTCAATAAACGAAGTTGGTTCCCGAATTATGTTTTCTGGTTAATTTTCTTTTTGCCCACTTTTATTACTGGCCTACTGCTTTGTCGGTTCCGGCACACCACAACCGACTGGTGCATACTCATGGATGTTATGATTGTATTATGCTAAGATTTCTCTGTTCGGCCATATTGCCCCGACTACAAATATATATATATATATATATATATATATATATAAACAGCAAAAAACATGTTTGTTTGTTTTTTTCAATTTTTCACCTTATTTTTTTTTTTTTTTTAAATATATATGACATGATACAAATAATGATATGTAAAAAAAGCCCTTCTTGTCCTGAAAAAACCCCAATATATAACTTGTATGGGAACCGTAACTGAGAGAGAGGAAAATTACAGCTAAACACAAACACCACAAAAGTGTCAAAACTGCTCTGGTCCTTAACGTACAACATCGCAAAAACAGGCCGGTCCTTAAGGGGTTAACACTGTTCGGCGTCATCTGGCTATGTATAACAAACAAAGAGATTTGATTCTGAAGGTGTTAAAGAGGAAGTAAGTACCTTCAGAATATGTTGGTTTGATTGACTTAGAGGCAAGTGGTATGTTTAATAATAGCTGTTTCTCAAAAACAGCAAAGTTTTACATTGTCATAGAAAAGGTAAAGTTTCTATGCACCAAACCCTCTTCATGAAGATTAAGTGATTTTAGTGCTTATCGTGGTTTTCTTTGTTGGTTGATTTTTTTTTTTTTAGATATGTCACTTCTTCGGAAGTGACCGTCCTTGATTCCCTCGGCCCAAATACATGGTTGTGAATTATTTACACGTGTGAATAATATAAAAACACTACTGCAGTTACACATTCAGAATACACCATGATGCCTTGGACATGATCATCCCATGTGCTGTATGAGCACATGGGATGCACGTTTTATAAACAGCACAATTGACTGTATTACATTTATGTAGAGATAGGCTTGTGCAAAAATCTCACTAGTGACAGGTCCTCTTTAAAGGGGAAATCCAACATGCTGAAGTGTTTTATGTGTTATATTTGAATAATGTGTGCTTTCTCAATGTATAAAAGTGCCACTTTTAGTAAAGGAAGATATTTGCCAAGAGCACCTTGCCTTGCAGAGACTTCTCAATGAGCCGTAATATAGCTCACTGAGAGGTCTGTGAGTTGACAGCTATAGAAAGCTTAGCTTGGGGAAGAATGTAAGGACTTTGACAAGCCAGGATTTCATTCACACAAATAATAAATTACTTATTTTCTTTGGGGTCTACCTATTTAAATTTTTTTGTAGGGGGAACAAGGAGGGGTGGGGGGGAAGGTTGTGTTTGTTTTGTTTAATGGAGAGTTAATTTAAAACAGACACCGAGCCCTCAAAGCATCTTCATATCAATAAAGTCTATATGGGGCTTGAGAACCTTCTACCCCTATGGGGTTAAAGCGTTTTAAAATGGTTACTCACTATGGGCAGTTAGGTATGGGCTGAGAATCACTGGCACCCAAGCCAAACCTTCCTAATTAGTGCCATAGCTGGTAGGAAGCCTACGTTGGCGCACAAATCACAAATTGTTCTGCGATTTAAAGCATACAGATACATGCAGATTGCTTGCTCTATGGCAATTTCTAAAAGCAGAAGAGGTCATGGAGGTTGGTGTAACACTTAAAATATAGTACAAAAACTTGAGTAATCTCTGCAGCAGAACAGCATGTCCTACTGCTATTTTTATTGTCCGTTTTAAAGAATAAAGGTTTAATTGAAAACACGAAACTCGTCAGAAAAGTACACCAAACGAGAACAATGCAACTGTGAAATGTTGTAAATGCACAGTCATATTAAATAAATCAATCTCCAATAGACTCTTAATTACCCTCTATCTCATTGAATGTTCATTTTCAAACAAGTATGAAGAAAACGCCAGATGTTAATAAATGAGATGCTAATTTAAGATTTAACACATCGTAAATTGCTGTTTCTCTTAGACGTGCATAATGTGGATCCCTACGGGAGAGTTAATTACGCAGAATATAAGTGAGAGGTGATTGGAAATACTTTGTTAGGTTCACACAAGAGATTTTCAAAGGGTTCAAACTGGACACGTTTTGTGTCGTGCCTGCTTTAACACAGGTGTGCCAGTATAGAGCTAACAGATGAAACAGGAAGTACTATCCAATGGACTGGTATACACAGGACCCCAGAGCATGTTATAAATTTCTTCTGCATCATCCCTTGAGATTTTCACTTCATTACTCAGAGGTAAACTATGTTTGCTCGTTCAGAGGACACAGAAACAGGAACTTTAAGGGATGTTTGGAGACCAACCATGACATTGGCACTGTGATGTATTCACAACCAATAACTTCTAGTTTTAATATAACACTCCGTACCACTGAAGTAAGGAACTAGTTCTGATGTACCAAAAAGAACATAGTCATTGCTGGACAGCAACAAGGCTCCACTGACCTGAAACTTTCTCCTTCTACACAAATGTTGTTAGATACTCCAGCTGAAGAACAGCTCAGCTAGCAGGTATGAATAAAGGAACACTACAGTGTTAGGTATACAAACCTGTATTCCTAATGCTACATTGTACCTGTCCCTAGCTTTATATAGATATACCGTCGTTGCCACCGTAATTCTCACACATGTAAGTACCACTGTGTTGGGCATCAATAGCATATTTATCAGTTGAAAATTTAGATGAAAACAGGATCCAGAATTATCATTTTTTCTGGTTACCCATATAAAATTATACATAATCGAGTTTGTGGCAACCATGGAATCAGGATCACAGAATGAGATATGAAAATGATGTTCCTTCTTTAGAATAAGTGACTTTTTGTCTCCCTTTGTAGTTTGTTGCATAGCATTGTCAAAGAATTAAGGAAATTAAAAAGCAGGTTCCTGAACTTCTGCCGTGTGGCTACTTACTTCCTGTTCTCAGATTGATGAGCCGGCGGCCAACATTTAATGACCCAAGTAAAACAGCCATTTGTACTGGTTTTATAGTGCTATGGTGTGTGCATGAATTCTACTGTGAATCATACTTAGGATTAGAGAACCCATCTTCTCAAATGTTGGAGATGTGCATTCTCAGCACCAATGAGGGTAAAAAGAACTTGGTATGTAAAAAGTTACTTGCAAGCACTTCCTACACAACACATTATCTGGGCTAACCACAATTTGTATAGTAACTGATATAGTTTAAAATGTTATAGTCAATTATATAGTAACATTTAAGTACCATAACTACTACAGCATGTTGTGCGGTTACCCGACTAGCCACTAGAGCAGAGGTAGGCAACCTACGGCACTAGTGCCATGCACGGCACTCAAGGTGTCTTTGCATGGCACTCAAGGCTGCTAGAGCCAAACAGGCTCTGGTCCCAGTGAAACTTCAGATATCTGCTAATACGAAAAGGTGGTGAAGGACAATCCTCAATTTATGCATTGCAGCACGTAGAGGAAGTGATCTCAGATCACTTCCTCCCAGCACTTGTGAATGGGAATTCACACTTTAGTAGAGCAGCCTGCAGCTGCTTTTGCACCTCCTGTACCTGGCCAACCTGAAACCCAGGGAAGCCACCCACTCTGCTAGATATACACAGAAATGCACAATAACCCTCCCCTCATACAAATAATACAAACAGCCGACAAACATACATACATACAATCCGCACAAACGTAACCTGCTAACAATCCACATACATGCACACAACCCCACATGCAGCCTCTCACATGCAATTCCCCAAACAGGCCCCACACATACACACACTACTAAACACACAATGTGACATATCCATCCACACACACACACACACACACAATTCCACAAGCAGCCTGCATACACAGCCCACATTCATATGTATCATACACGATACCACAAACTACTCCTGAACATATACAATAAAATGGCTCATATCCGCACAAATACAATGATACAAAGCAATTACAGTATAAATAACACAAGCAGAATACGGCAGCATACACACCTCAATTTAAAAAAAATAGGACCGGCACAATACGGAACATCACAATCCTATATTGGCACATTGCTGCTAAAAGGTTGCCTACCCCTGCACTAGAGGGACTTCCAGATGATTAGGCGACTTTTGGTCACCTAATTGACGCTGGACGTCCTCACGCTTTGCATGAGGACATCCAGCATCACCCAAAACCCCACAGGAAAGCATTATACAATGCTTTCCTATGGGGGAAGTCCTAATGCGAGCGTGGCACTTGCCGCGCATGTGCATTACGTCCTCCCCACCGGCTGACGGCGGCGGTGGAGGAGCAGACGCGCTGGAATCAGGTAAATAACAAAGGTTTTTTTTTTTAACCCTTTAAGTGCTGGGGGGCAACTACATGGGGCTATAGTGCTCAAAAAACTATTTATTTTTCCTAGCACTATAGTTTCCCTTTAACTTTATGCCATCAGCATGAAGTAAATAACAAATCAAACAGCTAAATCTAAACTTTAAAACCGTCCCCACTAACAACAGTTATGTAATACCACAATAATCATCTGGGGGCAAGAAGATGTGGGCATAATCATTCTTATCCATTGTAGGTAGAAGCAAGATTCATATAGTTATATCTCCTATAAAATATCTGTTAATCATCATGCAGTCAAATTTAACCTCAATATTTGTCAGGGGAAAAAAAATACTTTCACTATTAATAATAAAATAAAAAAGGAATAAAATACATTTGCAATTGCCTGAGTAAGAACTTCTTAAATACAATATTTTCTTTCCCACAAAACCTCTGGCAACTTTTTTTTTTTTGCAAATAAGTAGAGTAAGTAAAATAAAATTAAATAAATACAAATGCATATCTTGGAAGTAAGCCATTAATCATCTGTTAAACAGCATGTCAAGGAACTGAACAGAGGTTCCTAATAAAATAACAGACAGCGAACTAATTGATTCCTATAAATAATGTCACATTTTGAAGAAATGAAAGGTAGTGTAACCGCATACATTAATCTCCACTTCTTGTACACCAGGCATACCTTTAAAGCCATCTATGCCTTGCTCCAACATGAAAAATATACAGTAGACCGAGAGTAGCAATTAAACAAGGCTCCCTTGCTAATGCTGTGTAGTGTTGACACCGCACTGCGGAGTGCAGAGGCTCTGATTACACGCCGGCGTGTTTATGACATATTAATTATTTAACCATATTCCCCGTTACCATCTGTCCTGTGGCAGCATGCAGGAAGAGTCCTGCATCTCTGCTTTTTTTCACAAAAGGCTTGAATATAATTAAACTCAATCATTTATAAGTGTGTAATAAGCGGTGTTCGTATGCGAGTAAGTTACAATAATGATTTCCTGTAGTTTATAGACACAGTTTCTTAATATTAAATGTATTTCCTTGTACAAAGTGGGAAACATAATGCATGGTATCCAAAGCCTGTACTACTCTGCAATTTGGGCAAATTCCATTGCTTGCCAAAAGGAAACATTTTGAGAAAATCTAACTGCATATTCAATAGTTATTGATAGGTTAACAGCTGCCCATGAGTTGTTAAAATAGGTAAATGTGATCACAAGTCTGTGATACTTTCACGTTTACCAACATCGAAACTGTGAAAATGTGCATTTAATCTTAAAAGGGACACTATAGTCACCAAAACAACTTTAGCTTAATGAAGCAGTTTTGGTGTATAGATCATGTCCCTGCAGTCTCACTGATCAATTATCTGCCATTTAGGAGTTAAATCACTTTGTTTATGAATCCTGGTCACACCTCCCTGCATATGGCTTGCACAGCCTTCCTAAACACTTCCTGTAAAGAGTCATCTAAAGTTTATCTTTCCCTTATTGTAAGTTCTGTTTAACTTAGATTTTCTTATCCCCTGCTATGTTAATAGCTTGCTAGACCCTGCAAGAGCCTCTGGTATGTGAGTAAAGTTCAATTTTATTACATGACAGGAGGCTTCGTATTTTGCATAACTCTCTTTACTAAACTCCATAGCAGTAAAGAAAAGGATAGTAAGAACCAATCAAAAAACAGTAGGAGGTATGGTATTCCCAGTGAACAGGCTCCTCCTCTTTCTTTACTGCTCCATCAGCAGACAGGTCATAATATTCAGCTCCTCATATTTATTCAATGTTTACATATTTATTATACTTATATTGCTTGTAATTTATTGCCTTTTCTGTGTACCTGTCAGGAAAGTGACAGGGATCCAATACGCAGAGTGCGCACAGAATGAGGTACGTATACCGGACCTTAGAATGGCCGGACTAACGTAAGGACAAAGCAAGAATAGTCAAAAGGTAAGCCGAGGTCAAGGGAGCCGGAGGACAGGTAAGCGAGATACAAGCCGAGTCAAAGGAGAGGAGAAGACAACAGGACAAAAGACAAGCAAGGGTCAAAACCGGAAACACAAGATAAAGAACGCGCTGAGTGACTAGCAAGCTAGAACCACGACAGGGCAATGAGCAGTAGTAAAGGTTTCCTTTAAATACCCTGTACCTAAATAGAGACCACGCCCCCAAAAGGTCCGGAATAGCGGTTCCCGGCACTTTATGCAAATGCCGACGTCATGACGTCGACGCTAGCCGTCGCGTCATAAAAGGGGGAGGAGCTAGCGCGGCCGGCGCGAAAACGGCCGGAATATGCCGAAATGCTAGGGGCAGGGAGGCCCTAAGCAGAGAGGATGTCCTCCCTGGATACATCACCAACAGGTACCCTGACAGTACCCCCCCTTCTAGAAACGCCCACCGGGCGGATGGGACCGGGCTTAGAGGGAAAACGAACGTGGAAGGCCCGAAGAAGACGAGGAGCATGCACGTCTATACCAGGAACCCAAGACCTCTCTTCCGGACCATAACCTTTCCAGTCTATGAGGTATTGCAGCTTCCCCCTAGAAATACGAGAATCAAGGATGGACTTGATGATATATTCCTCCTGACCATCCACACGGACCGAGGATGGAGGAGCAGAGCGGGAGGAAAATCTGTTACAAACAAGAGGTTTCAATAACGACACATGAAAAGAGTTAGGGATGCGTAGAGTAGGAGGTAGATCCAGCAAATAAGAAACCGGGTTGATCCTCCTCAGTACCCTGTAAGGACCAATGTAACGAGGAGCAAACTTCAAGGAAGGAACTTTCAGGCGAATGTGTCTGGTACACAACCAGACCCTATCCCCCGGAGAAAAAATAGGAGCAGGACGTCTACGCCTATCAGCATGTGACTTAAACACCGCGGAACTACGTTCAAGAATTTGTCGAGTCTGATCCCACAACTTTCTCAGGTTGGCTACATGAATATCAACCGACGGTATACCCTGGGAAGGAGACACCGACGGAAGAACAGTAGGGTTAAAGCCATAGTTCAAGAAAAAGGGGCTATTACGAGTGGAACCACAAACAAGGTTGTTGTGAGCAAACTCCGCCCAAGGAATCAGACCGACCCAGTCATCCTGGTGTTCAGAAACAAAACAACGTAGATATTGCTCAATTTTTTGGTTAGTGCGTTCGGCTGCTCCGTTAGATTGAGGATGATAGGCCGAAGAAAAATTCAGTTTGATGCCCAACTGTGAACAGAAGGATCTCCAAAAACGGGAAATAAATTGGGAACCCCTGTCTGACACAATCTCATTGGGAATACCATGTAAACGGAAAATTTCTCTAGCAAATATCACGGCCAGTTCGGGGGAGGACGGAAGTTTAGGCAAGGGAACGAAATGAGCCATTTTAGTAAACCTGTCAAGGACCGTGAGGATAACTGTATGCCTATTGGAAGCTGGTAGATCAACAATAAAATCCATAGCCAAACAAGCCCAAGGTTTGTCGGGAACGACTAAGGGCTGCAATAACCCACAAGGGAGATCCCGCGGAAGTTTATTCCTGACACAAACATTGCAAGCCTTGACAAAGTCTTCCACATCCCTACGTAAACCGGGCCACCAAAAGTCTTTGGAGATCAGGCAGTAAGTTTTGTGGATGCCGGGGTGACCAGCGAACTTGCTATCGTGGAAACAGCGAATAATGTCCACTTGGAATTTGGGGGACACGAACAAGCGGCCCACAGGAGTACGTTCGGGAGCAAGAGATTGTTCGTTCATAATATCAGCGAGCAATGGAGAGTGTATTTTGACATTGGTGTTGGCGATAATATTGACTCCAGGAATAATAGGGAACAAAGTATCCTCTGTAGAGGTGGTAGGTTCGTGCTGACGTGACAAAGCGTCTGCCTTAGTGTTCTTAGAACCAGGCCTGTAAGTAAGCACATAATTAAAGTGTGTAAGGAACATAGACCAACGTGCCTGCCTGGCAGATAATCTTTTGGCCTCCCCCATATACGATAAATTTTTGTGGTCAGTCAAGATAGTAACTGGGAGGACGGTGCCCTCTAACAAATGTCTCCATTCCTTTAATGCCATAATGATAGCTAAAAGTTCTCTATCACCAATGTCATATCTCCTTTCAGTGTGTGATAGTTTCTTGGAAAAAAAACCGCAAGGGTGCAGCGGCTTATCTAAACTTTGTCTTTGGGACAACACTGCGCCTATCCCTGTTTCAGACGCATCAACTTCAAGTAAAAAGGGTAGAGAGGTATCAGGATGAACTAATACAGGTGCTGAGGCAAAAGACTGTTTGAGCGTTTCGAAAGCAGATAAAGCCTCAGTAGACCAGGTTTTGGTATCGGCTCCTTGTTTGGTCATATTAGTGATAGGAGCGATAACAGAGGAGTACCCTTTAATAAAACGTCTGTAATAATTAGAAAATCCAAGAAATCTTTGTATGGCTTTGAGTCCCTTAGGTAAAGGCCAATCTAAAATCGATTTTAGTTTGGTCGGGTCCATCATAAACCCGTCTTTGGAAATTACGTAACCTAAGAAAGTTACCTGAGACTGGTCAAAGCTACATTTTTCCAATTTACAATACAATCCATGTTGTAAAAGTTTCTGTAATACCTTTCTGACTTGTCTATGATGTGAATTAATGTCCCTAGAATGGATTAGTATATCATCCAAATATACAATTACACATTCATGTTGGAATTCTCTAAGAACTTCATTGATCAAGTCTTGGAAGACGGCCGGGGCGTTACAAAGCCCAAACGGCATTACGGTATACTCATAATGCCCGTAACGGGTATTAAATGCTGTCATCCATTCATCTCCTTGTTTAATTCGCACTAAGTTATATGCTCCTCTTAAATCAAGTTTGGTAAAAATACTTGAGCCCCTTAGTCTGTCAAAGAGTTCAGTAATTAAAGGAATAGGGTAAGCATTTCTGATAGTAATTTTGTTCAATCCCCGATAGTCTATACAAGGACGTAAGGTACCGTCTTTCTTTTCTACAAAAAAGAAACCCGCCCCCGCCGGAGAAGAAGACTTTCTAATAAATCCTTTGTCTAAATTCTCCTTGATATATTCCTCTAAAACTAAGTTTTCCTTGGTGGATAGAGGGTATACCGTACCCCTGGGAGGCATAGTACCAGGGAAAAGTTTAATAGAACAGTCATAAGACCGGTGGGGAGGTAAAGTATCCGCCTTACCCTTGTCAAATACAGATTTGAGGTCTAGATATTGTAATGGTATCTGAATGTCTGTGGATTGAGAAGTGTTAACATAAGAGTTTACGGGGCAAACAGAAGTAACTCTCTGCAGACATTCTTTCCTACAACCCATACCCCAAGAAACGATTTCTCCACCCTCCCAGTCAATCTGAGGGTTGTGTCTCTTGAGCCAAGAATATCCTAGTACCACTGGGACTGCCGGGGAGGAAATTAACAGAAGGGAAATCAACTCCTCGTGGAAAATACCAACAGTAAGCTTAACGGGTTCGGTCTCATGGAATATTACTGGTTCAGATAAAGGTCTACCATCTATGGCCTCAACGGCCAAGGGTGTATCTCTCAATTGGAATGGGATACAATGCTTATTAGCGAAAGTTTGGTCTATAAAGCTTTCTGCTGCTCCAGAATCTAATAATGCCATTGTAGCAATAAACCCCTTTTCCCAAGCTAGAGAGACAGGAATCAGAAGCCTATGGTCTTTTTTATTATGCATAGAGGACAGTAATGAAACACCCAAGGCCCGTCCTCTAAGGGAACTTAGGTGCGAGCGTTTCCCGGACGATTAGGGCAACTAAGACGTAGGTGACCTCTCCGCCCGCAGTATAAACAGAGACCCTCCCTTCTTCTGTACTGTCTCTCAGCCTCAGATAAGCGAGTATTACCTATTTGCATAGGTTCTGGTGGAGTAGGATTATAGGAGTCAGGGTTCTGAAATGAGGGAGCGAGTCTTACAGGAAGTCTAGTAACTCTTTCCCGAGTGTTCTGCCTCTGTCTCATGCGTTCATCTATTCTGGAAATGAAGGATACTAAATCCTCTAAATTTTCCGGAAGTTCTCTTGTGGCAATTTCATCTAGAATTTCATCAGACAACCCATTCAAGAAAACATCCATAAAAGCTTGTTCGTTCCATTTCACTTCTGCTGCCAATGATCTAAACTCTAGAGCATATTCTACAAGGGTCCTATCTTGTTGTTTAAGGCGTAACAGGGATCTGGCCGCATTAATCTTCCTCCCTGGGGGGTCAAAGGTTCTTCTAAAAGCCGTGACAAACGCAGTGTAGTTGTAGACTAAAGGATTGTCATTCTCCCAAAGGGGATTGGCCCATCTAAGTGCTTTATCTATTAGCAGGGTTATAATAAAGCCTACCTTAGCCCTGTCAGTGGGGTAAGCCCGGGGTTGTAGTTCGAAATGTATGCTTATCTGGTTTAAAAAACCACGACAAGCATCAGGCGAACCCCCATATCGTAAAGGTGACGTGACATGGGAAGATGCGCCTACAGTGGCTACTTCCAAACCAGTACTTAGCGAGTGGCTAGCAGTGGAACGTATTTCTTCAGACTGGGTACTGGAGCGTGTTAACAAGGTTTGTAATGCTAAAGCCATTTGGTCCATTCTATGGTCCATGGCCTCAAATCTGGGGTCAGGAGGGCTAGCACCTGCAGGATCCATCATGGCCCTGTCGTAATGTCAGGAAAGTGACAGGGATCCAATACGCAGAGTGCGCACAGAAGGAGGTACGTATACCGGACCTTAGAATGGCCGGACTAACGTAAGGACAAAGCAAGAATAGTCAAAAGGTAAGCCGAGGTCAAGGGAGCCGGAGGACAGGTAAGCGAGATACAAGCCGAGTCAAAGGAGAGGAGAAGACAACAGGACAAAAGACAAGCAAGGGTCAAAACCGGAAACACAAGATAAAGAACGCGCTGAGTGACTAGCAAGCTAGAACCACGACAGGGCAATGAGCAGTAGTAAAGGTTTCCTTTAAATACCCTGTACCTAAATAGAGACCACGCCCCCAAAAGGTCCGGAATAGCGGTTCCCGGCACTTTATGCAAATGCCGACGTCATGACGTCGACGCTAGCCGTCGCATCATAAAAGGGGGAGGAGCTAGCGCGGCCGGCGCGAAAACGGCCGGAATATGCCGAAATGCTAGGGGCAGGGAGGCCCTAAGCAGAGAGGATGTCCTCCCTGGATACATCACCAACAGGTACCCTGACAGTACCTTTATTTAACTGTTATTCCTTTATGCCTGGTTAACTTTCTACTCAGGAATTTTTCCTGAGGACCCCTCACATATACCTATATGTGTTCTGGGCACTCTGCTCCCCCCCCCCCCCCGATCTACTTTCCCACACTTTCAGTGTGGCAGCGGCCATCTTGGATCCATTTTGGAGCTTCACCCACTCGGTCTGACACCTGCTTGGTCTTTTAAGGTAAGCATTGTTTTATTCTAACACCTTGTTTGCATATTCTTACTTCAATCCATCTGTGCCACAACTCAATTGGTCACTCATATCCCCTTACTGTTTCAGATTCCACAATCAACTCACACTACTCTCATCCAGGCAGGGGTCCCCACAGAAAGTCTGTTACTCCTGTGGTATATGTGCACTATAGGGCTCAATACCCTGTGCACTCTGGGGTGAGGCCCCATTAAGGTGCTGCCTATCAGAGCTCTGCTGTTGCAATCTCTGCACACTGGGTGCTGCCCAGACACAAAACCCAATACACCCTGTTGGGGTGATATATTCAGTACTGCTGGTACTTACTGTTCCTGAGCTATCCTACCCTACTGGGGCCCTAGTACTACTAGTACTATTCTGGAACATTATCCTGCTGGGGTTAAATCCGGTACTGCTGGTACCATAACTACCGTAGGATCCTCTCCTACTGCTGACCCCTGCCTCAAATGCCCTTCTACAAGTGCCAAGTCCTTACTAATATGGAAGACTCACAGTCTACTCCAGTGGACGTTCAGTCCATGGTAAATGCAGCGGTGGCCGCTTCTATGGAAAAGGCCCTATCCCATATGATGGCCATTCAACCAGAACGCTCCACGCCGCACACGCCCAGACACAGAGTCTGAAGACTCTGAAACCCAGTCTAAGGACGACACCCGGGCTAGTAAGCGCAATTGGAAAGGGGAGAAGGACCCCAAACCGAGCCCATTAAGGGCAAACAGCCCATTAAGAAAAGCAAAATGGCAACCGCCGTTACCCCTGCTCCCACCCAGGCGCTATCCTCAGAGGAAGAGGAAGACATTGATGACACTATGGCCATATTGGATGAATGGCAGGCTAATGCCTCCCAATCCGATGACGATGCCTGGGGCTCAGAATCTAAACCATTTCACACAGGGGATTCAGACTCATTCGCTGCCAAATGGCAAGGGACAGGGGACACCACCCTGCCACAGGACAAAGCTATTCTGGACCCCATGGGCCAGACGCTCTTTGATCCACGAAACATCAGGCAACCTGCTCCACAGACTGGACGCCTCCGGAACACCTCGCAAAGATTATGCACCTATGGATGCACAAACCGATGGACAAGATAGTCCGCAATCGACTGAAGTCAGAATGCCCCCGCCCTTCCCTATCAGACCAAGTGGCCATGACACCGGAATTTGACCAGGTAATCACTACTTTCATGAGCAGAGGTGGTTACAACCCCCGCCGCGGTGTGGAGAGAGGATTCAAAGGAGTCCAAGACAAACTTCTTGATACCTCCGGACCCCTCTCTCACATAATGTACCTGGCAGACGATACCTTCCAACGTGCAGACCAATTTGATGCCGACATGGTCAGGGAATGGGCTCACGATATCCGCGAATGGGCTCCGTGTTTTTTTTCCTTGGAAACGCAAATGTGGCCCTCTCTTCGGAAAGGCGTAGGGCAGCACTTCTCCGCATAGACGGGAAGTTGGTGGAGTTGGGTACCAAAGAACTCGGACCTCTGGCACAGGGCAAATTATTTGGAGACCCCTTTCTAAAGGAGTTGAACCGTCACGTCAACGTCTTTACCTCATTGAGTAAAGCTCAAACCTCAATGAGGAGGGTCTTCAGACAATACCCGTCAACCTTTCCCCTACTCAAGAGGTTCGGACAGAGGACGCAGTACCCGTGGTCGTGGCAGATCCCGCTTCGCACCAGGTAAGCTATCATCTACCTTCGATCACCTTGAATGCAGGTCGTCTCTCCCTTTTCTTTCCGAACTGGACGACCATCTCGTCAGACGCATGGATACTTCAGACGGTACGGGGATACATCATAGATTTCGTCAGCACACCTTATCAATAGGTCCCACCACGACCGCTCAACAGTTCGGCAGAGGACTCCAAACTCATCCAAGCCGAACTTCAGGAACTCCGCAACAAGGGTGCGATAGAACCCACCCCGGACTCAGGAGGATTCTTCAGCAACATCTTCTTAGTAAAGAAGAAAACAGGAGACCTCCGACCAGTCATAAACCTCCGTTCTCTCAACGCCCACGTGGTCTACCGCCACTTCAAAATGGAGGGAATCCACCTCTTACGAGATCTCCTGCAAGACGGCGATTGGTTCACAAGATTGGACCTCAAAGACGCCTACCTATCAGTACCGATTCACACCGACAGAAGACGTTTCCTCCACTTCACGTGGAACGACCGACCATGGCAGTTCACTTGCCTCCCTTTCGGCCTCAGTTCGGCCCCATGGTATTTCACCAAACTGCTGAAGCTGGTGGTTACTCATCTGCGCGCAAGAGGAATACGCTGCATTATATACCTGGACGACCTTCTAATCTTCTGCTCCGTCAAGTCACGACTCAGACTACACACACACATTTTGCCATGGATCTCCTAGAATCCCTAGGGTTTACGATAAACCAACTGAAATCAGCAACAACACCGTCCCAAACCATAAAATTCCTGGGATTTGAAATTGACTCAGTCTCCAGCACGCTCCGACTGCCAACAGCCAAGATCGCGGCTATTCGGAAGGAAATCTGCAAGACGATCAGATGTCAATCGGTTCCCCTACGCAACCTAGCATGGATCGTGGGTCTCCTATTGGCATCCATCCAAGCCATCTTCCCGGGTCCACTCCATTACAGGGCGATGCAACGCCTCAAGGCATCCTTCCTCCGCCGAAATCCCACCTACGACCAACCAGTACCGATTACGGCAGAGGTCAAGGAGGAACTACAGTGGTGGCTGGACAGCATGCAGGCCTGGAATGGCCGTGCGATATTCGGCAAAACCCCAGATTTCGTACTGGAATCGGACGCCAGCCTTTGGGGCTGGGGCACCACGAGCAAGGGAGTATCAACAGGAGGAGCCTGAACTTCACACAGGAACTCAACCTGCATATCAACTGTCTCGAACTACTGGCGGGCTTCTTCGCCATACACAGCCTGGCAAGGGACAAATCAGATTGTTGCATTCTCCTCAGGATGGACAACATCTTGGTCGTCCGATATATCAACTGCCTAGGCGGAGCTCGCTCACGACTCCTATCCGAACTCACGAAAGAGGTGTTTGCTTTCTGCCTTCCATGCAACATCTCCCTCAAGGCGGAATATCTCCCAGGGGAGTCGAACCTCACAGCCGACTGGTTCTCTCTCCATTGGAGAGACGGCAGTGATTGGATGCTGGACCGAGAGACATTCAATGCCCTCACGCAAATGAGAGGACCCTTCCATCTGGACCTCTTTGCATCCCGCAACAACAGACAAACACCAGACTTCTTCAGCTGGCTCCCAGATCCAGAATGCAAAGCAGTGGATGCTTTCCTACAGGCCTGGAAGCCCTTCGGTGCCTACGCATTTCCCCCATTCGCTATGATAGTGAAGACTCTCCACTATCTGAAGGTACACCAGATTTCTCTGCTTCTGATTACCCCCCTATGGCAGAGTCAACCGTGGTTCCTGGACCTTCTAGCACTGTCTTACGCAGACCCGCTCTTACTGCCGTCCCAACCGGCACTCCTTACGGATCCGAAGGGGAACCCTCACCGGCTAATACTGGAAGAGAGACTCTCCCTGGTGGCTTGGACTCTTTCCGGGGCACCTGGCAAGTCAGCGAACTATCGCAGACTGCTAGGGACCTCTTATGGGATTCATGGGCACCGGGGACGAGATTATGCTAACTCTCTGCTTGGACATCCTGGTCCGCTTGGTGCCTGGAATGGGACCTCGATCCTCTTACGGCACCTATTCCCACCATCCTCAATTTCCTGTCGTCACTGTTCGCAACAGGAAAATCTTATAGAACTATTAACATAGTTCGTTCAGCGATATCAGCAGCACATACACCTATCCAAGGGATTCCGGCGGGTAAGGATCCTATGGTATGTCGACTACTGAGCGGCATGCGACTAAAACGGCCTCCGGCCCCCAAATACACCCACCTATGGGATGTGGACCTCGTCCTCACCCTCTTAAGAGAATGGCCGCCTAACAACAGACTCTCGCTTCGCCAACTTTCTGCAAAAATGACAATGTTACTTTGCTTAGTTTCCTTTCGTCGGGTATCCGACGTTAAGGCCTTGGAAGTCAACGCCTTTTTGATAGATCCTGAAGGTGTCACCTTCCATGTCTCCCGACGGACCAAATCGAACTCCACCGCCATTTTATACCCCTTCTTCGTCGCCCAACTCCCTCCGGTCAACTACAGATTTCCCACGTCAAACCCTACAATCCAGTTTCCTCTACCACTCTTGCTAGATGGGTACGCTGGATCTTGTCACTGGCGGGCGTGGATGCCACTTTCGGGGCTCATTCAGTGAGAGGCGCGGCTGCTTCTTTGGCCTACGCAGCCGGAGCATCACTATCAGATGTTCTACGCACGGCCGACTGGTCACGTGAATCCACTTTTTGAACCTTCTACTTTAGACCGAACTCCTGCGCTGCGTTTTCTTTGTTAAATCGGCGTTAAAAATGCAAAATACGAAGCCTCCTGTCATGTAATAAAATTGAAGATTATGCTAGCTTTCGTGTACTAATAATCTTAATTTTAATAAAGACAGGAGGCAAGTATTTTCCCACCCATACCCACCCTTTCGGTCTTCTGGTATCTCTATACTGTCCCTTCTTCTAATTCCTCTATCCTTCTATAGGAAACTAGTCTCTACTCTACCCTCACCATTCCGACTATCCTACGTATATGGTGTATATCTCACATGTCAGGATTATTATACCTTGTTGTACTTTAGAGAGAGTGGTTCCTATTACTAATGTATTGTCACTATAATACTATAGTCTTACGAATATATGCTCTTCAGATGATTCCCATGTTTTCATGGTCTTACGACTAGTACCTAACCTATTCCACATTCTCGTTTCAGCGTAACTCAACATGGAACTTTGGTTATATCTATGTGGATCATCCCAAGTTTATCCTAAATCGTTTGGATTGAATCTCCTGTTATAACGGATTACCTAAATTTACCCTTCACTCCACATGGATTATTCCGATTCGCTTGGATTGACTCTACAGTTACAGACCCAAGACTGGTTTCGTTTCTTTATTGTTTGAACTTTTTCCGTCTGCGATGTCGCTAGTAGAAAGAGGGGGAGGAGCCTGTTCACTGGGAATACCATACCTCCTACTGTTTTTTGATTGGTTCTTACTATCCTTTTCTTTACTGCTATGGAGTTTAGTAAAGAGAGTTATGCAAAATACTCGCCTCCTGTCTTTATTAAAATTAAGATTATTAGTACACTAAACCTAGCATACTCTTCAATTTACAGAGCAAGAGATAAAAAATTTTTAAAAAAATAAGGTAAATTACATCTAATTGAAAGTGAAACCAGTTTTTTTTTCATGCAGGCTGTGTCAATCGGAGTCAGGGAAGGTGTGACAAAGGCTGCATAAACAGAAACAAAGTGATTTAACTCCTAAATGGCAGTGAATTGAGCAGTGAAACCTGACAAGCATGATCTACACACAAAAACTGCTTCATTAAGCTAAAGTTGTATAGGTGACTATAGTTTTCCTTTAAGTCAACCACACAAGGTTTGGCAAACACAATCTTACTGAAGAGATGTTGTCAACTGATAAGAGCGGCATGAAAGTAGTTTGAGGAGCAACCTCTTATTATGCACATACACACAGTACGCCAGATTCTTACCAGATTATTCAAATTTTAGTTTTGTTTAGTCTTCAGTATAACAAAAGTTAAATTATTCAGCCATGAACACTGGACATGTTTCCAGCTGAAACAGCACTTTATTAACAATTGAGCCGACCCATTTCAAGTCCTGTATTTTTTAAACTGGCCATGAAACCACTCTTCAAAGCTTGTCCCACGAGAAAACACTTGCCAAGTGCCTTCCGTCCATTAGTCCCTTTACATGGGTGTAATATGAATGATAGTTCAGTGAGGGAGCAGAGGTCAATGTAGCAGTCGGCACAGTTCCTATTGTAACTGAATATATGACAGGATAAGGTTATAACTGTCCACGTAGGTAACCTGGCACAAACAGCAAGGCAGTCTGTGGAACACCGAGGCATTTGCTTGTAGCAACTTATTTAGCACTTTGCCAAGCACCAGCCTTACTAGAAAAAATAAAAAAATAAAAAAGAGGAACTAAAATCTCCATTATTTCACATCCAAATGCATTTATAACCATAAAGATACTAGATAACTTTGTACATCTACATGGATCTTATATCTGCTTTTCATGTATTACTATCATTAGGAAGAAGTGAAGTACCAGCAGTAGTACTCTTATCATGACCTTTAGAGTGAATTGCGATTTAAACTAGTTAAGTGCACAATATCGGTCAAGCTGCCAATGGGTTGTCATCCTTTTTTTCTAAATGGAATGAATATATAAGTAAAGAAGCTGCCAACAAGCGCTCAATAGCACTTTAAATCTATAATAGACATGTAAAATCTATCGTTTGAACTTCTGGGGGAAAAAATAATATATTGAATTCAAATATTAAATTACATTTAATAAAAGGAAATAGTAATTGTTCTTAATTGCACTTGACAATGATCAGGCAGGTCTTATTCGAATATTAAATACGTGCAATTAGGTCTTATTCGAATATTAAATATGTGCAATTATTTTTTATGGAAAAAAGATGCATAATTACATTTTGTCATTTAACCGTTTTAAACCCTGAGTTTGAATGGCACGATGAAGCACACATTGTGAAGCATGAGTGACTAATCCGTACATTGTTTCATGATGAATTATATAATAAGGATGAGACTCATGCAAGCTGGTACACAGGTATCAAATAAAAAGCACACACAATGCGGATAAATAAACCTAAGACAGAGTTGAATTGTTTATACAGGCTCTTAAATATAAATTTTATCATCTCGAATTTCAAGGCCTTAATCAGATGGCTTTAAAATAGATAGATAACATACAGGTACATATTTAAACACACACACACACTGAGAAGAGTGTAGAGCTAGGAACAGCTAATTTATCAATTTGAAAATTATCGATTATGAAAATGATGAATTAGTTGCTGCAATCTAGCTGTATCTCTCAGTCTCTCCTCTTACTTTACGTGCTCTGGGTGATGAGACTAGGATTAACCAACCATTTGGTTAGGAATAGGATTAACGGACCACTATAGTGCCAGGAAAACAAACTCGTTTTCCTGGCACTATGGTGTTAATAGGTTCCCCCCCACCCTCATGGCCCCTCTCCCGCCGGGCTCTAGGGGGAGGAAGGGGTTAAAGGCTTACCTTTCTCCAGCGCCAGGCTCCCTCGGCGCTGGGGACTCTCCTCCCTCTTCCGAGGAATGCCCGCGTGCTGATCTTCAGTCAGTCCATAGGAAAGCATTTCTTAATGCTTTCCTATGGACCAAAGCATCTTCTCATTGTGAAAATCACAGTGAGAAGCACGGAAGCGCCTGTAGCGGCTGTCAATGAGACAGCCACTAGAGGCTGGATTAACCCTAGTGTAAACATAGCAGTTTCTCCGAAACTGCTATGTTTACAGCTGCAGGGTTAACACTAGATGGACCTGGCATCCAGACCACTTCATTGAGCTGAAGTGGTCTGGGTGCCTATAGTGGTCCTTTAAACAGTATTGCAAAAGGAAATCTTTTTATCCAGTCCATGTTAGGGGAAATACAATAGATTTCCAACTCTTGGCTGAACATCATCTCACTAATCTGTATGAGCAAGAGTGTGGTAAACAACTAGTAATTAGTCTGAGAATGAAGAAATTCCTTTCTCTTAGGAATAACAAGTCCCTTACAATTAGACAGGCTGTTAAGGGAGGAAGTATTACAGTTATATATACCACTATGTTTGTAAAGGAAGCCTCAAGGCAATTAGGTCACAAAACTTCTTATGTGGATGTATCATACAACGGCACTGTGACATTTAAGAAAGTTATGAATGAAATTTTGACTTTTGTATGTTTAGATGGGGTTATTGACAATGACCTTATGGAAGGTTTGTTCGTAAAATAACGTATTGTTCCTATTTTCACCACTTGCCTAAAGTCCACAAGGGGTTTGACAATGTGGTGGGTTGACGGATTGTTGCAGGGATCAGTTCACTGAAGGAACATGTAGCCAAACTAACTGATTTGTATCTACTTCTATCCTATTTTAAAGTTACAATGCATCTTTTGAGTTTGTAGAAATCTCAAGTTTGGAATACAGAATGGTTTTGTGTGACTCTGGCTGTTTGTTTACTGTATTCTGTAATTCTTAATGACAAGGGCTTGTTGGCAATTAAATACCATCTTGACCATTATAGTGACTATCATGAAAATTAAAAAAAAAAAAAGCTAAATTTTCAGAGCTACGGAATACTTCCTCACTCAATTTTTTGACTTTTATTTGATTGATGGGACTTCAATGAGCGCAAAATTTGCACCAACCTATATAAGGGTAGATGGAAGGAGTCCTACATTTATTTAGAGCATGGGTCGTCAACCTGGTCCCTACCACCCACTAGTGGGCGTTTCAGGATTCCAGGTGGGCGCCAGGGATTTCAGAGATTGGGTAGGCGGGAGGGAGGGTGCGAGCCACCATTTTCGTCCCCGGCCCGCGTGGCAAACCGCCGGGGCCGCCACCCAAGGGGTCCATCGGGTGGCCCATGCTGTCAGGGCCACCCGATGGATGTGGATTGAGAGGGGGCCCGGTCAGTGCTGGGCACTTTAACAGCGCGACCGGGCCCCCTATTATTACATCACACGCTGGGAGGAAGTGACTGCACGTCACTCCTCCCAGCTAAAACTGAGAGCCGCGCGGGAGGAAGACCAGGGAGTGGGAACTCTGACTCCCATGCACCTGAGCCACCACTGGACCCCAGGGAAAGTCACCCTCCTGCACCTAAAAGGTAGGAAACAGGAGGGTGACAAAAATATTTTGTGTGTGTTTGTTTGTGTGTATGTGTCTTTGTATGTATGTCTTGTGTGTGTCTATGTATGTATGTCTTGTGTATGTCTTGTGTGTGTCTATGTATGTATGTCTTGTGTGTGTCTATCTGTATATATGTGTGTCGTGTTTTTGTATGTATGTGTCTTTGTATGTATGTGTCTTGTGTCTGTCTGTATGTGTGTATGTGTACCTGTCTGTTTGTATTTATGTGTGTGTCTGTATGTATGTGTACCTGTCTGTTTGTATGGATGTGTGTGTCTGTATGTATGTGTGCGTGTGTGTGTGTGTCTGTATGTGTGCCTGTCTGTTTGTATGTATGTGTCTTTTTATGTGTGTGTGTGTGTGTGTGTGTGTATGTATGTGTGCCTGTCTGTTATAGTGGGCTATAGTAAGTGGGCTACCGAGCTAAGCCTTCCTACTGGGCATTGCTATAAGGAAGGTTAAAAAATAGAAAAAAGGGATAAAAAAGGTGGGGAGGGGAATTGAGGAGGGAGATGAGATGAGCTGACGCACAGATGAGAAATCATATTATGCGCAAACAGAGAAGTCGTCTGAATATCACCGAAAGAGGAGACCTTCGTTTGTTCCTTACGAAAATCGAACCAGATATCAAATATTTAGTCTTGCAGCATCAGCCTCAAGGATCTCATTAATCACTAGTAAAGGTAATTTCAATTTACTTTATTGTTTTCCAATTAAAATTTATAAAGTTAAAAACATTATAAACATGCATTATGTAGAAATAAAAAGATAAATGTATGTACATTTATTTATTTTTTAAAACACCCTACTTTCTAAAAAATATTCCTCACTTGCGCGAAAACTGGTGTGCGGTAAGGAAATTTTTTCATCAAGAAAGATGCATTAGTGGGCGGTAGGTAGAAAAAGGTTGACTACCACTGATTTAGAGAGAGCCTGAACTTTGATTTGTCATGTAATATCTCTTTTTATAAACATTTTATATAGACAACCTGCTTATTATTTGAAAAGGTTGAGCCCCCACCACAATTATTGGAATTTGAGCTCAATGCAAATTATTTTAATTTAAAGTTTACTATGAATTTTATGTTTAACTGGGTAGGGTTTCAATATAGTCACTAGTACTAATTGAGAGCCTTGTGCTAGTAATACCTTGCTACATGCTACATCCAATTATCTTAAGCACTTAATAAGAGGTATCACTGCAGGACAGATCCTTTGTTTAACCCCTTCAGGACGGAGTCAATAGTACACGTTCTGATAAAAACAAAATGTAAACAAAAACTGGAATTTGCGCTATATGTCTGTTCAACCATAATTCACCTCTTTCGTATTATGTGCACCCACACTTATTATCATTTTGTTCAGGAGAAACTGGGCTTTAATTTCTCATGAACTGTTCATATTTGAAATATAATTTATTCTGAATAAAATGTAAAAAACTGTGAGAAATTGGGGGGCGTGGCCAGACACCGTGCGAGATGGAAGCACACTAAACGAGCTCCGCTACCACGGGCTCCATAACACGGCTAAAACCAAGCATCTTCGGTGTAACCTCCGACCCAAACAACAGGAGCGATGTCCCAACACCAGGCAAAGAAAACTGCGGAGGCAAAAGACAAAACAGCCTTCTTTGCGGCCAGAACGCCTCAGCATAAACTCGCCGATCCCCAGGCCCAAGATGGCGCCGACCCAGATGAAGATGCTGAACGCGACTACACAGTGAGTAAACAGGAAGATAGCCCACTAACACAAGGCTTCCTGTAAATCATGCTAGACGCAGCGGTTACCAAGATGCAAACCGCTGTTACAGAAGCAAAAAATGACCTAAAAAAGGGCCTCACTGACCTGGAAGCAAGGGCCTCCCACCTTGAGGGCAACATAGAAAGCCTTACAGGGGCTCAAATTGAGACAGAAAAGCGCCTCAGCAAACTGGAAGAACAACTTTACAACCACGAGACTAAAATTGCTGATGCAGAAGACAGATCACGCCGCAACAATTTACGCCTGAGGCATGTACCAGAAGATGTAGGAGCACAAGACCTAACGGCCTATTCGGTAGATGTTCCGAGCGTTACTGCCTGATATCCTAATGGACATGTTTCTCCTAGATCGCATTCACAGGCTCCCCAGACCGCAACACCTGCCACCCACCACTCCAAGGGATGTCCTCATGAGACTCCATTATTATCACGTCAAAGACCAAATACTACGGGCACATAGAACCAAAAAGAACCTACCTACTCAGTTCAAAGACATTCTCATGTTTATGGACTTATCCGCAGAAACATTACGTCGGAGGAGATCTTTTAAGATTATAGCGGACGCACTGAGTTCCCACAATGTCCCATATCGTTGGGGCTACCCGGCCAAACTCCTTATCTCAAAAGGAGGGAAGCTCACAGTTGCAGCTACACCAACAGAGGGAATGGACCTCCTGCGACAATGGGGTATGTCTCGGAACCTGCAGCCACCCCCACGGGACCCCAGAAAATCCTGACCTGAAGAATGGCGCCCCCAGAAAATAAGACGCACATCCCCGAGAGAAGACTGATGATGCTCGAGATACAGCAAGTTCTAAACAAGTTCAATTTAATATTTACCAGTTATGCATTGGGTTAAAATGTAATGATAATACAGATAAACTATATACTTATCTTGCGCCCCTGTGACCTACCCTCTTTAGAAGAGGCGGGGCAGTTAATTTGTAACCCCAAAGAGCCCTACCAAAAACCCTTCATTAATTAAAACAGAGCACTGCCTGCCGACTTCCGACCTTTATGGTCATGGCCTCTACCGCTACAACGCGGGCATCCTATTACCCTTAGAGGTGTTAGTTGCTCCAACCACTAAATATTAATTACCAAAAAATGGTCGGAGGAAACCAGATTCACGTTGAGCCCGAGGTGACCTCCACTCGACCCGACCCGGCCACATTACCCCTACTTAGGAAGCGCCAAGCTTACGCACATACCTCTTAAAGTCAACATTGTAAGATACTTTCTTTAATTATTGTTTGAATGTTTAACTGTTTAATTTGTTTTACTTTGCTCCACAATTTGTATTGTACACTTGGTACCAATCACTAGGCACCAAGACACTGCTACCCACTGACCGTACTAAACTGACGAACAGACCAGACATACCGGCAGGCCCAACACTCCAACAGAACTGAGACCGCCTCCCCCCACTACACTGAGAAATAACCGTACCACATAACAAGAACATATCACGACACACACCCCACGCACATCACCCACGGAACATAAAAAAATAATTACCCATAATGTTCGCGGCTTGAACTCGCCCAATAAAAAACACAATCTCCTTAAAGAACTCAATAACACACAAACGGACATCGTCTGCTTACAGGAGACACATTTCAAACAAAACTCTAACCCCATTCTGGGACTCAAACACTTCCCTCATCAGTTCCACGCTACCTCCCCAACCAAAAGTAGAGGAGTGTCGATCTTACTGAGCCACACTCTGGCCTTCGACCTAATCTCAATGGAACCCGACCCACAAGGTAGATTTATCATCCTAATATGCACATACAACTCCACATACATGATAGTGAACTCTTACTCGCCAAACGTCAATCAGAAAACCTATCTGGCCTCCCTCTTGGACAAAATAGAAAAGCTCCAAACAGGCACCACAATCATCTGTGGGGACTTTAACCACATTCTGAACCCTAATGCAGACTCTACAGCCCAACACTCAACGAAACGCAAAAAAACCCTACACAAATATTGCAACTCCATGAACAAACTACTGGCATCGCACGGTCTCTATGATGTCTGGAGAACCCTACACCCTAACGACAAAGCATATACCCACTATTCCCAAGTCCACAATACATACTCCTACATAGATGGATTCCTCATACACAACACCCATCTGCAACAGGTCAGAACGTGCGAAAAAGGAACATCCACAATATCTGACCATAACCCCGTGTCGTTAATACTCGCAGACTCATACCAATTCAAAAATCGTAGCCCTTGGAGAATGAACGAACACCTCCTCAACGATCCTTCCTTCAAGGAAAAGACACAGAGAGAAGTGAACCATTATTTCACGTCCAATGCCCCTAATGACCCAACCCCAGCCACTCTATGGCTGGCACACAAGGCAGTTATTCGGGGAACCCTGATAAGTAGAGCAGCATATCTCAAAAAGATTAACCACAACACACTACTCACACTCCTCAAAAAAGTTCAAGACCTCCACAGAGCAAACCAAGCAAATCCCACAAAGATACTCCAACAAATACAAAGTGCACAAAACGAAATAAACGAAATCCACCTACGCAAAGCAAACGCAGCGTTAAAGAAACTTAAAGCCACTTCCTATTCACTGGGAAACAATGCTTCGAAACTGCTAGCCCTAAGACTGCGAAACAAACTAGCACAAACGAGAACACAATTCCTAAACACACAATCCGGGCAAAAAGTAATACAACTCACACAAATATGCAACGAATTTGCTAACTACTACAGTACCCTATACAATCTGAAAGACCCCCCAAACTCGCCCTAACCCGCCCCAGAGGCCATAAGAGCCTACCTCAACAAACTCTCACTCCCCATTATCCATCCACAGCAAGCAGCAAAGCTCATCACCCCCATCACCATAGAGGAGGTGCTACACCAGATAGATGCAATGCCCAGAGGTAAAGCACCAGGCCCCGATGGGTACACAAACACGTATTACAAAACGTTCAAACACGAACTAGCCGCTCCTCTTACCCAATTATATAATGACGCAACTAAAAAAAGCTCTCTCCCCACTGAGTTCCTATCAGCGCATGTCATCACCATCCCTAAACCAGGGAAACCCACAACCACATGCCAAAACTTTAGGCCAATATCACTGCTCAACGCGGATGCCAAGCTATACGCAAAAATCCATGCTGACCGCCTCAAAAAGATACTACCTTCCCTAATACACACATCAGGTGGGATTTGTAGCGGGCAGACAGGGTCTGGAGAACACCAGAAAAGTACTTAATATATACCACCTCTTGAAACATACTAAACAAGAGAGCATCATGCTCTCGCTAGATGCCGAAAAGGCGTTCGATCGCCTAAACTGGCACTTCCTACACGAAGCCCTAGTACTCTACGGCTTTCCACCGCCCTTCCTGTCTGCAGTTAGAGCCCTGTACAGTAACCCCACGGCCACAGTTCTAACCTCGGGATTCTGTTCAAATCCATTCCCGATCACCAATGGCACCCATCAAGGATGCCCATTATCTCCCCTTCTATACGTCCTGGCCCTAGAGCCCCTAGCAATAGCCATTTGCAAGAACGTCACCATACATGGAGTGTCAATTGGCCAACAGGAGTACAAACTCAACCTCTTCGCAGATGACATACTACTCACGCTCACCCAACCACTCATCTCACTCCCATCACTACACAAAGAATTACACGCATATAGTCAACAGTCCTACTACAAACTCAATATCACCAAAATACAAGCGATGTGTCTCAATGTACCTAGAACCACTGAAGACATCCTAAAAGCGGCCCACGAATATGACTGGAGAGTTGACCACCTAACATTCCTAGGCATCATAATAACTAGCAAAACCAACTAACTATTCACAGCAAACTACACAAAACTGCTACGGGAAATAGAAAAACAGCTACAAGGTTGGAAAAATCTATTCCTATCCTGGGTTGGGAAAATAGCAGCGATCAAAATGACAATACTCCCCAAAATCCTGTACCTTTTCCGGTCCCTACAAATTAAGATTCCACAAAACTATCTGGCAAGCCTACAAGCAATCCTACTACGCTTCAGCTGGAACAGAAAACACCCAAGACTCCCAAAAGCCCTGCTCTTCAGACACACAAAACAAGGAGGGATGGGATTCCCGAACCTAAAAGCATACTACCACTCAGCCCTCCTCACGAATGTCATCAGCGCACACTCAACGGAACACCCCCCCCCCAGTGGGTGGTGATAGAAAGCCAATTTTGCACCAATAGAGACCTATCTTCCATGCTGTGGACCCCCCAACACATGAGACCACGAACCACGGACATGCTACCCACCACCAAACTTCTACTATCAACATGGGACGGCTGCAGAGAAATATTATGCTCGGCTCATCCCTGGGCGCTGGCTGCCCCCATTAGGACACCACTGTAACGGCACATTCCCACACCAAAAATGGGATGAAAGAGGTATCACACACATGTACCACCTCTACATACCTGACGGTCTGAAACCCTTCCCAGACTTACAAACTGAGTTTACACTCCCTTCGAACTTCACATTCGCTTACCTCCAAATGAAAGCACTTCTGAAAAAGAACTCGATTCACACAAGAAAACAGACACTTCAAACCACAGCAACGAAGTTCGAATTACAATGCATGACAATGCTACCCCCGAAGAAAGCGCTCTCCAATTGCTATTATAACCTCGCAAACCCCAACACAGACGAAGTGTGGAAATTCATGAAGGACTGGCAAGAAGATCTCCAAGAGCCTGTCACTCCGCAAGAATGGACAAAAATCTTCACAGCTCACGAAGGACTGACCACCTGCGCAGCCCATTATGAGACATTGCGCAAAATACTATATAGGTGGTACATGGTACCCTCTCGGCTACACTCCATATATCCCGAAACGACAGACATATGCTGGCACTGCAAAGCGCACAAAGGCACCATGCTGCACATATGGTGGTCCTGCAACACCGTGAACGAACTCTGGAAAATAACAGAACGATTGGTTCAAGAAATCAGACTGCACCCTACCACACGAAAGAAAAACAATACTCTTAAGATCGCTGCCAGATAGCATCCCCAAACCAGCAAAGAAAATCATATATCTCATATTGAGCTCAGTATCCACTCTAATAGCGAGAAACTGGAAGACCCCGACTCTCCCTTCAATCCGAGAAATTATAACCCTAATGTCGACAACTGTGGACTACGAACTCCTCCTGTGGAACCAAATGAAAATAGGGAAACTAAGTCCAGCCGCAGATGAGATGTGGTGCACCTACCTACTAAAGCAGTAGACACCTACACACACACCCGTAGCCTAATACGACGAAAGGCTAACATGAGCCAGAACTCAGACGATAACTGCCACAAGGACCGCAGGACTCTACCCAACCCACACACGATACACCAACACACCACAAACCAACACGTTACCCTAGACAGAAACCTCACCTCTCAGCTGACCCCTGCCAGGACAGACAGACCACACCAGGTACCAAAGATACCACTCCCCCCTCTTTTTCCCTTTCCTACTTACCCTACCTACCCCTCACCCATCCCAACCCCCTTCCCCAACCCTCACACCTCATTGACGAACCGTGAAGTAGAATACGGTAAAAATCCCCACATAACGCCATAAACAAAGATGCTACAACTGAGCTACCTTACACAGACATCAGCTACGGCTCAGGTTGTATAAACAAAGTAACATCACAAGCCCCATTGGGCCCGGAATAAGAGACCACACTAAGAAATTCGAGCTGACAGATCATTACAATAGAACCATAGACAAGAGTAAGAAACAAATCAACACCTAACATGAGCATTTAGCAATATCTTAAACACCACGCTCCCAAGAGCAAAATGTCGAAAGTCAAGGGCTTAATCTGTTGGTCGAGCCTACCACATACGGCCCATACTGTTAATACAAGCACCATATTTTAGCGTGTACTGTGATAGAATCCTCGCTGTAAGCACTATGCACTAGCTGTGTCAAACTGTACAATACCTTTGGATTCCCAACCCCGCTTTCCTTCTGTATCCCCATACTATTTGAAAACAATAAAAAATAGGTTATTTAAAAAAAACAAAAAAACAGAGAAATTAAGATTTAAAAAAAAAAAAAATCTAGACATTTTAGCTGTAAATGTCATAATACCATTGGCTTTAACTGCAAAGAAAACACATATTTGGATTCAGCAAAGTCTCACAAGTACAACAGTACCCACCATTAACAGTTTTTACGGTGTTTTGGAAAGTTAAAGGGTCAAATATAGCACATTCCATTTTTCAGTTTTTTCAAATTGAAATTCACCAGGTTGGTTATGTTGCCTTTGAGACAGTGTGGTAGCCCAGGAATGAGGTTTAACCCCATGATGGCATACAATTTGCAAAGGAAGACAACCCAAGGTATTGCAAGTGGGGGTTGTCCAGTCTTTTATAGTAGCCACTTAGTCACAAACACTGGCCAAAGTTAGAGTTCATATTTGTTTTTGTGTGAAAAAAGCAAAAAAACTAATATTTGGCCAGTGTTTGTGACTAAGTGGCTATGAAAAATGATTTGACCTACCCCATTTGCAATACCTTGGGTTGTCTACTTTTTCAAATGGTATGCCATCATGGGGATAATTCTCATTCCTGTGCAAATGCAACGTAACCAATCTGGCAAATTTCAATGTGAAAAAATGCCTGGGTTGTCAGGCACGTCAATCAAATTTTTATTAATTAAATCACATAATTATGTTCAAATATTACTTAACCATACAGGTAGAATATATATATATATATATATATATATAAATAAATTCTACGTGTATACTTATGTAGTTATTTATGTAATTATATATATTTATATATATAAATATTTGCAGTTATTTGTATTTTATATATAGATAGATATATATATATAGAATATCATTTTAAGTGTATTTTGTTAGAATGAGATTACATATGTATATATAATTTATTTAATTTTCTAAAATATTTAAAAAACATTATTTATTTACTATTGTAATTATACGTGTGTATATATATAAATATAAAATATATAGATATATTATATATACAATATATATCTTATATGTGTAACTTCATTCTAAGTGTATTTTAAGATTAATATATGTACTTATATTAACATACATTACATCTAATAATAATTTTATTATTCTTCCCACCAGCAGGGAGACTGTCTGAGAGCTCAAACAGTCCTCCTGCTAGCAGATCCACAGCAAGCTAAAGGGAGCCATGTGATCGCTCTTTGAGAGCGATCACATGGCCCCCGGGGCCTCATTTGCAGGGGGAGGGCTGCCGGGGCTGTCAGGCAGTCCTCCCAAAGAGGAGCGCGGCGGAGGTGAGTAAATCTCACCTCCTGGGGCTGCAAGCCGTTACAGCGTTCTATGCCGTCGCAACGGCTTTAAAGCCCATTTAATGCGGGACGGCATAGAACGCCGTAACGGCATTAAGGGGTTAAGGAGGAACTGTTTCCATTTAAAAAAAAACAAAAAACAAATCTTTATTTTTCTCATTCCATATATATTTAGAGCGAATACAGTAATGAACTTTTGCAATTTTAATCAGTTCGTCCACGGATCATGTGAACTGCGTGACCGCCTTTAAAGTCGAGGTTAACCTTTCTGAACACTTAGACACGTTTTTTTTTTTTTTTGTCTCACGAGAATTTGATTAGCAATGATTCCAATTATAGAAAGCTTAAAAAAGATGGGTGTTTTAACGACCTTTATCACCATCTATAGTCCTCAGTTTGATGATAATAAGACTTTAATAAAAACAAAAAAAAAAACTACATTTACCAGCTTGGACTAATAATCCTAGGTTGGAAAATTTATGAGAAAATTTGGATAGTTGCAGTTTTGGAGCAAGGAAATCCAATACATTGGGATCTAATTTGTCTCCGAGTTTGTATATAAGTTATGTGGCTAGAAGTGACACTTGGTTCTCGATGAAGGGGATGTATAAATGTGGCAGTAGAACATGTTTGTCCTGTGACTTTGTTGATGTGTCTAAAACCTTGATGGTTACAAGTAAAACATACAGGGAGTGCAGAATTATTAGGCAAGTTGTATTTTTGAGGATTAATTTTATTATTGAACAACAACCATGTTCTCAATGAACCCAAAAAACTCATTAATATCAAAGCTGAATATTTTTGGAAGTAGTTTTTAGTTTGTTTTTAGTTATAGCTATGTTAGGGGGATATCTGTGTGTGCAGGTGACTATTACTGTGCATAATTATTAGGCAACTTAACAAAAAACAAATATATACCCATTTCAATTATTTATTATTACCAGTGAAACCAATATAACATCTCAACATTCACAAATATACATTTCTGACATTCAAAAACAAAACAAAAACAAATCAGTGACCAATATAGCCACCTTTCTTTGCAAGGACACTCAAAAGCCTGCCATCCATGGATTCTGTCAGTGTTTTGATCTGTTCACCATCAACATTGCGTGCAGCAGCAACCACAGCCTCCCAGACACTGTTCAGAGAGGTGTACTGTTTTCCCTCCTTGTAAATCTCACATTTGATGATGGACCACAGGTTCTCAATGGGGTTCAGATCAGGTGAACAAGGAGGCCATGTCATTAGATTTTCTTCTTTTATACCCTTTCTTGCCAGCCACGCTGTGGAGTACTTGGACGCGTGTGATGGAGCATTGTCCTGCATGAAAATCATGTTTTTCTTGAAGGATGCAGACTTCTTCCTGTACCACTGCTTGAAGAAGGTGTCTTCCAGGAACTGGCAGTAGGACTGGGAGTTGAGCTTGACTCCATCCTCAACCTGAAAAGGCCCCACAAGCTCATCTTTGATGATACCAGCCCAAACCAGTACTCCACCTCCACCTTGCTGGCGTCTGAGTCGGACTGGAGCTCTCTGCCCTTTACCAATCCAGCCACGGGCCCATCCATCTGGCCCATCAAGACTCACTCTCATTTCATCAGTCCATAAAACCTTAGAAAAATCAGTCTTGAGATATTTCTTGACCCAGTCTTGACGTTTCAGCTTGTGTGTCTTGTTCAGTGGTGGTCGTCTTTCAGCCTTTCTTACCTTGGCCATGTCTCTGAGTATTGCACACCTTGTGCTTTTGGGCACTCCAGTGATGTTGCAGCTCTGAAATATGGCCAAACTGGTGGCAAGTGGCATCGTGGCAGCTGCACGCTTGACTTTTCTCAGTTCATGGGCAGTTATTTTGCGCCTTGGTTTTTCCACACGCTTCTTGCGACCCTGTTGACTATTTTGAATGAAACGCTTGATTGTTTGATGATCACGCTTCAGAAGCTTTGCAATTTTAAGAGTGCTGCATCCCTCTGCAAGATATCTCACTATTTTTGACTTTTCTGAGCCTGTCAAGTCCTTCTTTTGACCCATTTTGCCAAAGGAAAGGAAGTTGCCTAATAATTATGCACACCTGATATAGGGTGTTGATGTCATTAGACCACACCCCTTCTCATTACAGAGATGCACATCACCTAATATGCTTAATTGGTAGTAGGCTTTCGAGCCTATACAGCTTGGAGTAAGACAACATGCATAAAGAGGATGATGTGGTCAAAATACTAATTTGCCTAATAATTCTGCACTCCCTGTATGATATAAAAAAAACCATCAATTGCTATTCTCTATATGTGGTCTATCTACTAACTTGTCTAAAATGTAAAATTCAGTATGTTGGAAAGAAAACAAGAACTCAAATTTAGAATTAGAGGTGATCTTTGTGATATTCAGGCCATTGATTTTTAAAAAAAAACACACATTTTTTTCTCTTGTTGTGGTAGTGACTAAGACATGTTTCCCCTCCACGAGGATTTAATATGTGCAGCATCTTAGATTACTAGGGAGTAAAGTGGATTTTTCTCATGAAACGACAGAAACCATTTGGTATTAATTCCAAATTTGAAGTCTGTTATTTTGAAAAGTAGTATAGCACCAGCGATTGGTGTTTGATTTATGGAATATGATTGTTTCTTTTTGTCAGGTAATCACCTTTCTGCGTGCCAACATGTAAACGTTTCAGAGGGACTTTGGCATATTTGGCTCCCTGGTGGTGCCCCGAATCTTGGAGTGTCTCTACAGCCAGTGCCTCACACTTCATTTCGAGCATCGTTTGCCAGCAAAGGGGTGAGTCCCTGTACTCCTTAGTCAGTGCATGCGCTGCACACCCATTCCCTATGGAAAAGAGGGCAGAGCAGCTCAGGGAGTCACACTACGAATGGGGGCATGGCATAAGGAGATGATTCCTCCCCATCACTACGTAATACTCTCTACAGCTCACTGGCTACCTGTTGAGCCATTGTCTTATTCTGACTCTCTGGTATTTGACCTCTTGCCTGCTTAATCACCTAAGAATCTACACAGCCTGGACTGACCTAACCTTCTGCCTGACTTGTCTTTGGATTCTCCCTTCCTGTACCTCGCCATTGGTGTCACTTTTGCATAATAGATTCCTTCCGGTCCAAAACCCCTGACACTTTTTATATTTGTGTCTATTATGGGGTTATTATTGTTTATCAATTACACTCATTTATAGGTTTGTCTTACAATGCTGCAATTGTCTGAGACATATTCCTAGATTGGAAATGTGTACCCCTTTGCTGAATCATCTAAGAAAAGTAGAGATGGTCTTAGTTTGTTAATTTAGTTTGTTGTTAGTTTGTTAATATGTTGCTTTATGGATGGGGATAACAATTTTAGCTGAAATTTAGCTGAAAATCATCTATTAAAGAATTTATCTATGTGTTACGGCAGTGGTAGTCAACCTTTTTCTTCTTACTGCCCACTAATGCGTCTTTCTTGATGGAAACATTTCCTTACTGCCCACCAGTTTTCGCGCTATGCAGAATATTTTTTAGAAAGGAGGGCGTTTTAAAAATAAATAAATGTACGTACATTTATCTTTTTATTTCTACCTAATGCATGATTATAATGTTTTTAACTTTATAAAGTTTAATGAGAAAACAATAAAGTAAATTGAAATTACCTTTACTAGTGATTAATGAGATCCTTGAGGTTGATGCTGCGAGATATATATATAATAATATATAATATTTGATATCTGGTTTGATTTTCGTAAGGAACAAACGAAGGTCTCCTCTTTCGGTGATATTCAGACGACTTCTCTGTTTGCGCATAATATGATTTCTCATCTGTGCGTCAGCTCCCCTCCTCAATTCCCCTCCCCACCTTTTTTTTTTTCTTCCTTTTTTCTATTTTTTTACTTTACTTATAGCAATGCCCACTAGGAAGGCTGAGCTAGGTAGCCCACTATAACAGACAGGCACACATACATACAGACACACACGCACACACAAGACACACATACTCATACACACGACACATACATACAAACATATAGACACACATACAGACACACACATAAGACATACATACAAAGACACACACAGACACAAGACACATATACATACAAAGACACATACATACAAAGACAAAACACATACACACATACAGACACACACAAGACATGCAAAGACACACACACAAACAAACACACACATTATATTTAAGTCACCCTCCTGTTTCCTACCTTTAAGGTGCAGGAGGGTGACTTTCCCTGAGGTCCAGTGGTAGCTCAGGTGGATGGGAGTCAGAGTTCCCACTCTGACTCCCTGTTCTTCCTCCCGCACGGCTTAGCTGGGAGGAGTGACGTGCAGTCACTTCCTCCCAGCTCTGTGATGCAATCACAGGCGGCCCGGTCACGCTGTTAAAGCGCCCAGCACTGACGGGCCCCCTCACAATCCACATCCATCGGGTGGCCCTGACAGCATGGGCCACCCGATGGACCCCTTGGACGGCGGCCCCGGCGGTTTACCGCCTGGGCCAGGGCCGCAAATGGTGATGGCAGTACCCGGTCGCAGGGGTACCGCCGGCTCGCACCCGCCCGCCCAATCTCTCAAAATGAGGAAATCCCTACCGCCCACCTGGAATCCTGAAACGCCCACTAGTGGGCGGTAGGGACCAGGTTGACGACCCATGTGTTACGGGGTAAATAATATGTGTGCTGTGTGAATATAAAATGTCTCTTTAAGGATGTTTATTAGCAAATTTCTGCTGATCTATTAAATAATGTATCTATGTGTTGTGGGGTAAATCAGATGTGTGCTGTGTGAATGTCTCTTCAAGGATGTTTATTAGCATAAGATGTGCCTTTTGTGATTTAAGTTTAATTACCTTTATTATAGTTTTGAAATGTTTTGTGCAGGAATTTGAATTTACTATATTGCAAGGTAGAGTCTGTGCCACCTTAATGGAACACTTTAATGTTAGCAACACAAAGATGCATTCCTAACACTAATGTGTTCCTCTGCCCCGCATCCCCAGGAGCACTGATGTCCCTCAGCACACACACATAATAATAAGTTCTGTGAACCCTCACAGTCTATGCAAAGGTTGGGTAGTATATAACCCTTCCGCCAGTATCAGCCTGCAGTCACTGTATTGTATGTTGTATTGTAGCATCCAATAAAATGCAAGATGCATCTCCATTCTTAGTGTAGAACATAATCCGTGAGTGGTAAAAGCAAATAGTGCAATCTATGCATTTTATCCTCTCAATTAGGACTTTATCAAGACCCACACAATAGACAGATAAGATAAATTGTTAAATATAATTGATACAAAAAATATAATGGGGATTTTGTTACAGCGTCTAATACATTGCATGAGTCTGCCAGAACAATAATGTACCCCATTATGCAATATATGATCACATACTGTAACTAACCCATATTATTTTTGCCAAAGTCAGATGCTTTAAAAAAAAAAAAAAAAAAATGTTTTTAAATGAACCATTACATTTCGTGAGCTTTAAAGTTGCTGTATGTATGTTTATATATTCTATCTATATATCCCTACATTGACGCTTTATAAATAATAATAGACATTTTAAAATATAATCATTATCTCATATAGAGAGGGAAAGCAGACTCTTTCTTACACCGACAATGCACTAAAATCACTACTGCTTTTGACTATATTCTGATGTCACAATTTAACCTAGTGATTTTATCATACGTCTACACGTGGTCTTAAGAAGAAAACCATATTTATAGGGTTATTCGCTAGAGTCTGAAATGTTGGGAATTCAAAGTAAATTTAAAGCAAAATAGCTATTTTAGCATTTTGCTATTTTGTCCTAAAATTTGAGATTCACTTTAAATTCCCAACAATTTATTCAACGTACAAGTCAATTTAACTAATATGATCTCCACAGATTTGAAGTATTTTTGAAAAATCATTGCAGCTGAGAACAATTTACATTCTGTTATTTTTCTAATATGTTAACAGAAAGAGCCTTTCGAGGTTAACCAAAACACAATACAGTCTTCTTCGCATCATCTGGCAAAATCACAGAAATGATAATCTAAACTGGGAGTGTGACTCCTTTGTCCTTGTTAAGTAGTGCCATGCTGCCATATCCCCTAATGTATCACATAGCTCTTAGGGAACAGAAAGTTCTGCATGGAAGCATATGTTACCTTGATATGTTACATACTATTCAGTAAAGTATAAACACGATCTATTTGAGGTTCTCTGCTGTTTAAACCGTCCCAGTAAGGATCTCAGTTAATAACGGTAATTTCTTGTGGGAGTGTACTCGATAGGTTCTTGATTGTATGCTGTATACAGGGCCAGTGCAAGCATTTTTGGCGCCCTAGGCGAAAACAAATTTGCCACCCCATTTGCTTCTCCCAATCAAGAAGAATAACGTACTGACCATGCAAACTGACACACACGCACTAACCCATGTAGACTGACGCACACAGACTAATATACACACACTGACCCATGCAGACACACACACACACTGACCCATACAAACACACAGAGTGACCCATGCAGACACATACACTGACCCATACAGACACACACACAAACTGCCCCATACACACTGACATATATAAACATACTGACTGAAACAGACTTAACACACATTCTCTGACATACCTAACCGTCATTGCAGTTCATTCCCTGTGCCTGGCTGCTCTTTCTCTGCACATTTCCTCCTTTCTCTACACATTAGGCTCCCGCCCACTTCTCCCCACGTACAGGGAGCGAGGAATTGAAGCGCCTGCGCACTGCCTCAATGCATGCCTGGGAGGAGGGGCCTGGCTGAGCAGACTGATCTGTTTGCCACCGGACCTGTGTTCTACCGGGCGCTAGTGAGCAACAATGTAAGTGCTTCCGAGTGCCTGGTAAAATGACCGGCGGCATACTCACAATAATCTAACTTGTCAGAGCTGGCGCCCCCCCTTAAGCAGCACCCTAGACGGCTGCCTAGTTTGCTTATAGGGAGCGCCGGCCCTGGCTGTATCATTATAAAGTATTCCTTATTCTGTAGAAAATGTTTAGCTAGAACATGAGGAGAAACCCTGAAGTTGAATGGGTGGAGATACTGTGGTGACACTAAGAAACAACCACGAAAACCAGCAGACGGTTTAACTTTTTCTGAAAATAAGTAGTCTAATTTTCCAAAGTTGGATTGCTATAGACAGACTAGGATGCTTGAAGCAAAGCATATGTGGCTCTTTTCATTGATGATGTGGGATGGAAGGCAAATTACACTCGTTTAGCATTTCTGTAAATCTTACAGACTGCTGCCTCTCTTCATAGATAGAAAAGTTAAAATCCAAAAGGCTTTGATTTTGTTATTTACAGAGCAGCCAGTTCAGATCGGCATGCCGTATTGCGCCGTGCGAACAGCGGTAAAATGAAATTAATGACATGTGAATGGTTTATTGTGCACCAGTCTGCGGACCAAAAAGTGCATTATTGTGCTTTTGCTATACTTCATCGCCAAATGCAAATATTCCTCGTAAAATTATACGTGGTCTTAAATCTTCTGCTGCAAATCTTTTCTGCTCACAAATTTTGCAGTGTAAATAGGCAAGATATGATTATAAATGTATTGCAGAATATACCCGAAGGCTTTTTGTTAAAGGGCAGATGAAATGCAATGAAAAGAAGACATAGTTAACAAAACGCTAAATGGATGTTCAGTCATCATGTGTTAAATGCAGTTTAACATTCCAAGTTATTTCTACTTAAAAAAAAAAAAAAAGTGTGTGTGTGTGTGGGGGGGAGGCTTTTTCATATGATGACAGCTATCAAACACAGTACAAGATTGTAATACAGTAACAACGCACAGCATACCACCCTCCACATTCCGTATTTTGGGACAGTGTCCGGGAGAAATCTTGTTTACCAGTGCAAAACAGACATTTTTAAAACACAATCATATTACCTATCTTCTAAATTATTTGATTTTATTACTATATCAAATAAAATTTAAGTTGACAGTTCTGGCTCTGTATTATTTGTGTCTCATACAGTGAAATACCCACAACACCTTATGACTTCAATGCAATTATCTCCGTTCCAGCATAATTCCTCCCCCTGCCCAATGTTTTGTTGAACAAATTGCAACATGAGAGAGATTTAATAATAGGAAATTGCCCTTCAAAGCCATCCATGTAGGGCCTAAATAATGCGCTCATTCAGTAATAAGGTTTCAATTTTTGCAATCAAGGACAGACTTATACGTCAACTGCAGCCTTACAAATTTAAAGCCCACTGCGAATCAAAATATACAAACTGTAATCGTATATAATTTTTCAACGGCTTTTGCCGATAGAAAAAAAAAGAAGCAATTTCTTTTCCACAGAAAAAACATTTGCTGGTTATTTTTAGGTTTTCTCCAAATCCTTGTAAACAATTAGTTAAGAAGAGGTAAAAGTCAGACTGTAACTATGCCTGACCACAGACATTGTGATGCCTGTAAACAAGATACATGTGAATGCACACCATAATATGCAGAGTAATCCAAGCTCGGCTCGGGCCCTTTTCTTGCAAATTGGACATTATTTTTGGAACAGCGGTTTGTGGAACTCTGAAAGGGTGCAAAGGGATTTTCTAAAGGTGCTTACCAAATGCTCTGTTACAATGAGCAGATAGGATAGGGAATTCTATCTTGACTAAAAAGGAATTTTACAGAAAAACAGGCTAAAGATGAGAACAGAAGAAACCAATTTAAACATTTTACACATAGCGGATTTTTTATTTCTCAGTTCTGCAGGTTACCTGAATAAGATCGCATCTAAAAGCTATTATGTGTCATAAAAGGTTTGGGTGCCCAGGTGAACGTTGCAGCCATCAGTCAAACACATAACCATTTACACAGGGGTGGTCAGCACATGTTTCTCCAGCTATTGTCTAAATACAACCTCTATGGCGCTTTGTCAGCCCGCCAGCTAGGTCTACAGTACCCCAAGTACTATCTGAAGACAACCACTTCACTAAGCAACTATTTTCTCTGTGAGGCTTTTTTTCCATTGGAAGCTACAATGCCTCTCCAATAGTTTGGAATTAAAAAAAACAGAAATACCTAGAGGTTCATAAGCCATTTACTGCTTCTGTCTGAGAGGCTGCCCATGTTTGTAAGCTTCACAAGAAGAGAGCCGTGCAGATTGCATAAAAAGAATCTGAGCCTCATCACTATGAAAAATGTACTCTCACCTTATTAATACAGGATCTAAGGCACAGATAAACGTGATAACACTGCGTTGGCAAACATTTAGGCACCAACTATGCCCTTAAAGTATGGCATTTATGAAACAATGCTTAACTGTAACTTGTAAAATTGAAAACATTGCACTCCTGGATGCACTTATGTTGTATGCCCGATTTGAAGAGGCTGTAAGAATGGTCCTCATAAAAAAAAAAAAAAGCATCAATTTAAATGTGACTGTAGGAAGATAAACATATATGGTGGTGTACACAAATTTATACAGTGATATACATGTACTAGTATGGAGTTATGCATGTGTCTGTACAGAGGTATACACAAATCAATATTTAAGGAGGTAGACACATATTAGTACTGTTGTATGCACGTATTTTCAGATGTAAACACAAAATAGTATGGGGAAGTGCAGAAGTATACATACACATACTTGTATGGAGGTATATATATTCTAGTATGCACATATTTGTACAAAGGTACACGCAAAAAAGTATGGAACTTAATGTAGATGTTCTGGTGTCTATTGCCTGTCATTGCAGGCATTTTAGCCCCTTAAGGACCGATGACGGTTCAGGACCATCACCGGAAACATCCCCTTGAGGACCGGTGATGGTCCTGAACTGTCATAACGGTATTAGCTACTTCCCTGATCGGCGTTACTCCCGGTCCGGAGGAACTGCCTGTCTGCCCAGACAGTCTACACGTGGCAAATTTAAACCCACGTCACATGGCCATAATAGCTGTCCATGTATCTGCCTGCAGAAGTCTGCCTGTGCAGACAGGCAGTCTCCCTGCAAGTGTAAAATAAAAAATAAAAAAAGCAATTTTATTGATTGCAATTTGAGGGACATGCCTGACAACCCAGGCCGAAAATCCAGAGAATTTAATTTGCTAGCACTGTGTTTAAAACTGTAACTTTCTATGACACCCTAAAACCTGTACATGGTGGGTACTGTTTCACTCGAGAGACTTTGCTGAACACAAATATTAGTGTTTCAACAGTAAAACCTATCACAGCGATGATATTGTCAGTGAAAGTGACGTTTTGTTGCATTTTTCACACACAAACAGCACTTTCACTGATGATATTGTTGTGATACGTTTTACTGTTCTGAAACACTAATATTTGTGTTCAGCAAAGTCTACCGAGTATAACAGTATCCACCATGTAGAGGTTTTATGGTGTTTTTTTGAAAGTTACAGGGTCAAATATAAGGCTTGGTTTTCCTTCTTTTTTTTTTTTTTTTATTGAAACTTGTCAGGTTGGTTAGGTTGCCTTTGAGAGCGTATGGTAGCCCAGGAATGAGAATTATCCCCATGATGGCATACCATTTGCAAAAGAAGACAACCCAAGGTATTGCAAATGGGGTATGTTCAGCCTTTTTTAGTAGCCACTTAGTCACAAACACTGGCCAAAGTTAGCATTTTTAACACAAACAAATATAAATGCTAACTTTGGCTACTAGAAAACACTGGACATACCCCATATTGAATACCCTGGGTTGTCTACTTTCAAAGAATATGTACATGTGAGGTGTGATTCGGGGATTTATGACAGATAACAGTGTTACAATGTCACTATTGATACATTTAAAAAATATATATTTTGAAACAGCAATTTCCTACTTGTACTTATAGCCTTATAACTTGCAAAGGAAAGCAAAAAACTTTTTTTTAAATGTTTTTTTAAACTCAGGACAAAATTTTGAATCTATTTAGCAGTTTTTTTCACTAGCTTTTGTAGACAATTAATTGTTTTAGTTTTTTTCAATTTTTCACCATAATTTTTTTTTTTTTTTTTTAAATAAAATATATGACATGATACAAATAATGGTATGTAAAGAGAGCCCTTCCGGTCCTGAAAAAAAAAAAACAATATATAATTTGTATGGGAACCGTAAATGAAAGAGCGGGAAATTACAGCTAAACACAAACCCCACAAAAGCGTTAAAACAGCTTTGGTCCTTAACGTACAACATGGCCAAAACAGCCCGGTCCTGAAGGGGTTAATGTAAACACAGAGAAAAGGCAGTGTTTACATTGATGCCTTTGGACACCTCCAGTGGCTATGACTCAACCGGCCACTAGAGGTGCTTCCTGGGTTAGTGCTGCACAGTGAAAATTCCTCATATAGATGCATTAATTCATTTACTCCGATGAGGACATGCGGATTGGCACAGAGTTGCATTTTGCCGCGCGTGCACATTGGCCTCCCAATTCTTTCCAATGGGAAAGCAATGGATTGGCTGAGATCCCTAATCTGTGAGTCTTGTTTAGAGTGGCCCTGTCATGCCTCCCTCCAAAATGAGAATTTCATTTAGATAAACTATTTATGAAATACTCACCTTGACTGTGTTGGAAATAAAATGCACATAATAAACACATACACTGTCAAAGCTTTTTAGCTACTAGAACGGACTGTGGTTATGATGCTTAGAGTAACCCTTTAAGTACAAGACAAGGAAACTAAATATGTGTTCTTATATAGGAGAAATATTGTGGACTGTATAAATATTAGATCTAGCGTCAAATCTATTTATACCTATAATTTACTTTTTTTTTCCCCGCCAGCTAATTAATCTTTCCTCCTTGTGACTAAAATCCAAAATCATTTAAGTTGCATACATAAAAACCTTAATTAAGCAGGTTTATCATTCTATGATGAGCAAAAACACAGGCTTTTTGTGCATTAAACCTACTAAATAGGAGAAACTAGAATATATAACCAGTTAGTTATTTCTGCAAAGTAACCATTGAAAGCTTTGTCCTAGTAATAATGAAGTAATATACTGTATGAAGCAATTTTCACTTCTCCGAGTACATTGAGACCTACCGAGAGCAATAAGCTAGTACTGTTTGGATTCAACGTCATAGCCGAAATATTAAAAACAAACAAGAAGGAGGTTAAGGAGTTGTAGAACCCCAGAGAGTTTTCCAAATTGGAGACTTTTCTTTTTTTTTTTTCTTCAGACTGTGTGTGGCTGGATAGAGATCCCTAATCCCTAAATTAATTTTAAGTGTGTGCGTGCGTGCTTGTGTGAAAGGGGGAGTCACAGAGAGTAGATGGGTAGAAACAGAGAGAGACTATTTAACTGAATGGCGACTTCACCAAGAATGTCAGATCACAGTTCCTATAAGGACAGCATTCCATGGTGTGAGTGTATATATATTGATTAACGAAGAAGAGCACACTCACAGGTCTTTGCTGCACACGTGTATAGACACACACACACAAGCATGTTTAATACTATTACGTGTAATTCACTAGAAATGTGAATGGTTGGGAGTTTATAGTAAATTTTTACCTAAAATTAAAATGTTGTATTCATGTTAAATTCCCAACAACACACATTCCCAACACCACACTCATTAACCCCTGCATGTACCACAAAGCATAAAATCATCTGCTGTTCAGCGTGAATTGAAACTGAGTTTTACATTTATCTTCAATTTTATAAAATTAGAAAATGCACTCCTTCCAAACAATTCATGCTTTAGTGACTCACCCTGCTATAAAAAAAATGCAAATTAGTCAAATACAAATATGCCTTTGCATCATTCAGGAGCCATAGGAATCATGAATATTGTATTTAAAAACTAGACATTACTGTGAAAATTGTTGGAATGTCCAGGTTTACTATGCTTATCGAAAGGACTGGCAACCTTCTTCACATGTAAAAACATGGTTAAATATCTTGGCAATCTGTAAATGAACATGTTTATCAATGCCAAACTTTCAATATGATTGCCATCTTTCCGTGCTTCGAGTGAGTATTTAACTTCATGCACTGGATTCCTGCGACAGAAAAATAGCGTTCTGAATTTAGGATTGCAGAGATTAATGAGAAAACATGACTGTTATAAAATAGAAATATTTTTATATATTGTTCAATACTTGTTGTCTACGATGTAACCGCAGTCCGCAGACCAAAATAAAAATGTTTATCTCAAACAGCAGTAACTAATGTCACCTTTGAAAATGACTTGTGTGAGTATTCGTGAAAGAGAATGAGAGAATATACAGTTGTTTCTAATGGGAATTGTAAAGTGCTATTTAGAGAAATAAATGTGAGAGCACATTCCATATAAACAGGTATCATGTAATTCTGCTCATGTATTGAGAACACTGAAACTGCTCAACTCGTTCGGACATGAGTCACAGAATCCAGGAATTAATAAACAAGCCATGTGTGGTTTACATATTAAATAGAAGATTACACCTTCATAATATGAAACTGCTACAAGTAAAGCATGTCAAATACACTGGGGAAACAGTTGCATATAATTCTGATCCTTTTTTTTTTTCGCAGTGCAATTTATTAAACTAAATTTTTTTTCTGTTCCTTCTTTTGAGCCCAAATTGTAAATTTAATTTTTTACCATTTTTCCAGTGACATGACATATTTCAACAGTGACACAACAATCTTCATGTTCCTATCTGAGTTAGAAAATGTTTTGCTTTATGTCTTTTTTTCCCACCACTCTAAATTTGTCTGTAATTTATAAAATGGATACAGTGAAAATTGGTGAAGTTTAGCCAGGGAAAAGCCAACACTTTTTCTAGATCAATTTAAAAAGATATAAACAGGTTAAAGTCCAAAAATGAAGAACACTTAAATCTCCCAATTGTTTTCCCACACTACACCGGGTTAATAAGTTATATTTATAGGTTAGGTATAAGAAGCAGATAATTTCTCTATTCTGTCTGAAGAGCATGTTCACAGTGTCCAAGTATATTAGGCAGCAAGTGAAGAGTCAGTTCTTGAATTGCACATGTTGGAAGCAAGAAAAATGGGCAAACGAAAAGATCTGAATGATTTTGACAAGGGCCAAAAAGTGATGGCTAGATGATTGCGCCAGAGTATCTACAAAATGGCAAGTCCTGTGGGTTGTTCCCAAAAGTGGTGCAAGGAAGATCAACCAGTGAAGGTCATAAGTGTTCTAGGATTTTTTAAAACTTATTTATTATATTGATCATAAAATATACAAATAAAGACAAGCATCACACATTTCCATCCATTTAAAGAAAATAGTTAAACGAAAAATACCAGTACAATAATCCAATCACTAAATCTCACGTACTCACTTTGCAATGCCATGTGGCCGTCCCAAAGTTCACGATTCAGTAAAATCTTAGCTTATTTGCAAATCCAAGGCTTAATTTAGTATCAATATAAGGGACATTTTTGTTACTAAAGAATATTTCCTGTACTTATTCATTACCTAAAAATATCCTTTTTCCATCACTGCTTAATGAGTAATATGATTTTTTTTTTTTGTACTTTATCCCATTTTTATTTCCTATTTATAGAATACTATATTTTATTACGTTTACTCAATGCATCCATGATATAAAGAGATTTTTCCACTCACCGACTTTCTTATTTAGATCTTTCAACGCCTTGCTTTCACTTCTGCAAAGTCGTCAAAAATGGTTAAAATGTTGTCTTCTCAACATTCAAGTACTATGAGACAAGGTATTTCTGTATCATATATTTTTATTTTATTGGTGAATGTATTGTGTGTTTTGATATTTCTGTTTCCTTGATATGAGCATCTTTACAGCAACGATAGACAGTTGCTGTAAAGGTTTTCATTTTTTATAAGCAAATATAGTTTTGTTTGTTTGTGATGGTATACGGCAATAAGCATGTTCCTTGTAGCACAATGTTATATAGTCATATCTACTGGTATAAATGCGCATCACATTTGCCAACAAAATTTGTTTTAGCTTCAAGGTTTCAATAATTGAGGTGAGCATTATATCCGATGGCACATTAGATTTGAGTGAATACAGTGTATATATACACACCGGGTGACAGATCCCCCTTAAGAAAGATACACAGTGATATTTATATTGATCGAGTCTTCAGCAAAGACAGTTAAATTAGTTGTACATGTATTACTGTTGGTTAGATTCCCCCCCCCAATTCATTTCACCTTAATCACCTAATAAATATTTAAACCGCTTCATTTGCTGTAACTGGAAGAGAGCCGTGTAAACGTGTTGTCATGCAAACACATAAGCCACAGCATAGTCAATGAATTTCAAGTCACTTAATATTGCAACCGCAAGCTACGTTCTACCTGCCAGTAACTGTCTGCCAGGAAGCTGTTGCAGGGCCAGAGCTAGCCTCGACAAACTGGGACACGGACCTTACTATGAATACCTGCATTGCTTGTCTAATTAGGCCGGGGAGAGCCTTAACAACTAAGCTACAGTTTGGCTGCTGTCAGATATAAAAATAAAGCCTTGTTCAAATTAGCAATGTGAAGTGAGAAGCACCAACTGTCTGACCAGGAGTTTTAAAAAAAACAAAAAACAAATTTGTAAAAATCTATTTTTTTTTATTTATTTTTTTAAGATTTAAATGAAAAAAGAAATCTTTAAAATAAAAAAAAAGTCTTCATCTGTAGTGAGGTTATTTTGGTGAATAAAACTCTCCTATGTTAACTGCAGGAGGTGGCCAGTAAAATGAATTATAGTAAGCTGTATGTGATAATTAACCGTGCATTAGCAAATATTGCTGAACAGGGAGGCTCTGTTTTCTCTGTATTTTCACTAATAAAAGCATGAATTTGTTCAACAAATGATCATTTAGGCCATGGAATGCTTTGCATACTGGAAAACACTGGGCAATAGAATATTGTAAGCGAACGAACCGTTTCCTTACACAAACACACTGTTTAATAGGCTGGCAACACACTGCCATGTTATTCATGCTCCTGAAAACCACAGCTTTTAAAAAACAGATACAATATATACTTACATAATGTCAACCTTGTGTTGCTTATTTTCCTGAACATGCAACCATAAACAGATGATATATTATATATATATATATATATATATATATATATATATATATACACGCAGAAAAATCTACTTTATTATAATAATCTACTTTATTATAAATATGTACATACAATACTTTTCTGAACTTTGAAAGTAAATGGATATATACAGACACATACAATACATTTTTTTTTTTTTTTTAGAAAATACTTTTGGCCAGACCAAGTGTTTTGCTTTTTTCATGGGCAGGTATGTAATGAATGGTGAAAAATGACACCAAATGTCCGCTTTGTTAGTCCAGACTTGTTGACTTGTTGTTGATGTTGATTAACACGGACTGGCAGGGAAGGGGTTGGTTGACAGGGACCGGCAAGGAAGGGGTTAACAGTGGGTATGGTGCTTGGCTGACAGAGGCTGGATGAGATCTTGCATTACAGGGAGGAGGGAGAGGAGCACATACGGGCTCTAACCTTGTCTTTGCGGCATAGTGTGTGCTGTGAGCATTCCTTACACTACAGAACACATGCCTTACAGAGGCTGAAAAATTTGTTTTTTTTCAGAGACTAGGAATCAGGAACATGTTTAAATTTGAGAGCGGGTGGCTAAGGAGGCTGGGTTACACTGCTGAAACCAGCAAAACATTTTACAATACTGCAGGAAAACTACACAGATTTGAAAGAAAATAAACTAACCACACGTATTTGAGTTTATTAGCTTTAATTTAAGCTTAACTTGTTTAGTTGCCAGTAGAGTCCCTTTATTAAAGCAGTTTTGGTGTATAGACTGCCCATGCAGTCTCACTGCTCAATTCTCTGTCATTTAGACGTTAAATTGCTTTGTTTATGCAGCCCTAGTCACACCTTCCTGCGTGTAATGTGCACAGCCTTCATAAACACTTCCTGTGAAGTGAGATCTAATGTTTGCACTTCCTTTATTGCACAGGCTTCTTAATCTATAATTGCTTATCTCCTGCACTGTTAATATATTGCTATACCTAGCATGAGCAGGAGATAGACTTCTAAAGTAGGTTAACATCTGATTGAAAATGCAGGCTATGTAAGTCACAGCCAGGGAAGATGTGGCTAAGGCTGTATAAACAGAAACAAGCCCACGATCCATCCTCTTAGGCTGACATCATCAGAATTGATAGGTAATGTATTGGTTTGACTGAGATCGTCAAGGAGGTTGGGTGGGGGGCGAGGCCAAGCGCCACCTTGGTCAATCAGCATCTCCTCATAGACATGCATTAAATGAATGCATCTGTATTGGGAAAGTTCAGCGTCGCCATGCAGAATGTGCAGTATCTTTAGTGGCTGTCTGAAGAGTGGCCACTTGAAGTGTCCCTAGGCTTTAAGGTAAACACTGCCTTTTCTCTGAAAAGGCAGTGCATACATCAAAAAGCTTGCAGGGATTGACTATACTCACCAGAAGAACTGCAATAAGCTGTAGTTATTCTGGTGACTATAGTGTCCCTTTAAAATAAGGTTAAATGGCACAAATAAGTCTTGTGAGTGCGAGAGGTTTGGACACTGTGAGAGAGGCTGAATGGGGAGCTAGAGGGCTGGTTTGAATAATTGACTCTTTTCAATAATTATTTTGTTTTGAGCATTATACATGTCAAATTGGTAATGGGTGGTATTACATAACGCAATGTTATTATGTAACACAATGTACTGTGCAGATTTGTCTGTAAAAAGTCCTATATGACAAGTAAACACAAAGAGACTTGGGAATATTGTGAAGTGTAACAAGTCAGACTCCAATTATTGTTATGATTTTATGGTTATGTTAAACTCTTACTGTTATTATTTTAAAGGAACACTATAGTCACCTAAATTACTTTAGCTAAATAAAGCAGTTTTAGTGTATAGATCATTCCCCTGCAATTTCACTGCTCAATTCACTGTCATTTAGGAGTTAAATCACTTTGTTTCTGTTTATGCAGCCCTAGCCACACCTCCCCTGGCTATGATTGACAGAGCCTGCATGAAAAAAAAAACTGGTTTCACTTTCAAACAGATGTAATTTACCTTAAATAATTGTATTTCAATCTCTAAATTGAACTTTAATCACATACAGGAGGCTCTTGCAGGGTCTAGCAAGCTATTAACATAGCAGGGGATAAGTAAATCTTAATTAAACAGAACTTGCAATAAAGAAAGCCTAAATAGGGTTCTCTTTACAGGAAGTGTTTATGGAAGGCTTTGCAGGTCACATGCAGGGAGGTGTGACTAGGGTTCATAAACAAAGTGATTTAACTCCTAAATGGCAGAGGATTGAGTGAGGCTGCAGGGGCATGTTCTATACACCAAAACTGCTTCATTAAGCTAAAGTTGTTCAGGTGACTATATTATCCCTTTAATATTATGTTAAACATAGTCTCAGAGAGAGAAAAAGAGACTTGTGTTCTTCGGCAGGAGTGCTGGGTACCTGCAAGACCCGGAAATGTTTGTGTCAGAGTTCTAACTGTCCCAGCTGTGGTTCTCTCTCTGAAGTTACTATGCTGTCTCTCTATGGTTGTCAGCTAATCGATAATATCCAAATAATTCAGAACATTTATAGTACAAAAACAGTGGTTGGTGTTTAGAAAAATTGACATCTAATATCCAGTAGCTTTGACAACAATAGAAAGTGAAGGAGAGTCATGAGAAGCTGCCTGCATCTGCCAAAGAGTACTTTAAAAAGATACTCTACTGTTAACTCACTTCCCTTATTTTTAAGTGTTTTGTGTGTGAAGAGTGTCCTCTTATTTCATTTCACAAAATGTAAACATATCAGTACAAATTGGCACTTTTTTACATGCACCTTATCACCTCATCAACCACTACCGGCCTTCAAGCAGACCACAGGTCCTGTTATTTCCTGGTTCCGTTAGCTCATGTAAGGCAGCAATAACTAAAAGCACCTGCCTTGCAAAGACTTCTCATTGAGCTGCATTGGGAAGTCTGTTATTGGACAGTCACAGAAAGTCTGGGCGGGGTTAGAAGGGGAGGGTTTGCAAAGGCTGCAGATTAGAGATTTGTTTTTAGATACACTGAGTGGTGAGATTCAGCCAGATCTTACCGGTTACTAAAATCGAACACGTTCGCCGAACCAATGATTAAAATGGCCGACTGAGGTGTCAGTCCTCTGTCCATGACCGAGGCCTAACACAAGTAGGGGGCCTGGCGGCTTGTCCTGTATGCTGCCGATTACGGGGTCCCTCTGTGTAGTCTGCTGGAGGCTCCCTGTTTGCAGCTCTGCCGGATGCAAAGCTGCAGACTATGGAGTAGAGATCTTGCGATCTCCGGCAAAACAAGCAAGGTCTCTACTCCATAGTCTGCAGCTCTGCACACGGCGGAGCTGCAGACAGGGAGCCTCTGGCAGACTGGCTTCCTACCCCAGTGGACCACCAGGGAGAAGGAGGAAACCACTGGGCCACCAGGGAATGAATAACAGAAAAAAGGTATTTCACTAAGTCACAGCCTACCCACATGCTACCAGCCCTCCCCCACTCACTATAACACACCCCTCCCCCCGCCTGTTACCATCCCCACACACTACTACCCCCCCAGCTGTCACCATCCCTCACACTACTACTAAGCTAATTATCTTCCAGGAACAGAGAGGCAAACACAAAATATAAAACCATAAAATAACCCCACAAATAATACATCCCCATCTTCATTTAAGCACCCAAGTTCTCCAAATAGCACTCAGATCCACGCAGTGTAGGGGAGACACCACCAACTTTCGGGGGCTCTAGCATCCGAAATATAGGATGCTTCAGCTGGCTCTTAGGTAGCGTTTGTGCCCCTTAGTCTCAGGGACCTTCCCTCCAAAGAGGTTGCAAAGTCTTTTAAAACCCCGGACCAGGTTGTCTGGGAGACGAAAACCGTTCCATAACATTCGCGGCTAAGTCCCGCTGAGGTGACCGGGAACCCACGAAGTCCTCATGCCGAATTAGTTCCATAACGATAGCGGCTAAGTACCACTGAGGAGGAAACCACTGGGCCACCAGGAAGGAGGAGGAAACCATTTAGTCACCAGGGAGGAGGACCACCAGGGAATGAATAACAGCAAAAAAGGTATTTCACTAAGTCACAGCCTCCCCACATGCTACCAGCCCTTCCCCACACACTACAATCTCCCTACTGTCACCATACCCACAAACTACCACCCCCAAGCTGTCACCACCCTCACATTATTACCCCCAAACTGTCACAATCCCTCACACTACCACCCCACCCACTGTCACCACCACTTCCACCATTCCCTAACACTACCACTGTCACCAATTCCCACACTGTCACCACTTCCAAAACACTTTCACCACTCTACATTGTCTTCATCTCTACACTGTCACCCTCCCACACTATCACAATCCCATACTGTCCCCTTCCAACACTATCACCCCACACATTATCACCATCTTCTTACACTGTCACAATCCCCCCACACTGCCACCATTCACACTGTGATGGACCGCCTGGTACCCCGACTGGGTACTTTCGCCAAGCACGTTCCCCTAAGCCACCGCAGTTTGGCCGGGGTCTCACCGTCACTTCCCACAGTGGAACAGGGTGATTTAAGCTCTCCTGCAGAGTATACAGCTATGTAGTTGGTACACCCAAACACTAGTCGAGACTGAGTGAAGGAACTGGTTGATTATGGCCAAGTTGCCTGCTTTTATACACCGCACCCTGCATGGGGTCTCCATTCAATGCAAGACAAGCCCCTGCCATAAATCTCTGTGCATGGGAGATAATTGCGTTAAAGACTGGTAAGCTAATTATCAACCAGGAACTAAGAGGCACACACAAAATATAAAAACATAAAAATTCCCCAAAACATAATAAAAACATAAAATAACCACACAAATAATACATCCCCAAATAGTCCTGATCTGAGCGCCCAAGTTCTCCAAATAGTGCTCAGATCCATGCAGTGTAGGGGAAACACCACCGTGTTAAAATTCTGACCGACGAAACACGTGGTCCTATGCCCAAAACAGTTCCAGGTAGTTTGGTGCTTTGGCCGGTCAACTTTCGGGAGCTCCTGCGTTCGAAATATAGGATGCTCCGGCTGGCTCTTAGGTAGCGTTTCTGCCCCTCAGTCTCAGGCACCTTCCCTCCAAAAAACGCGCACCTGGCAGGTTGCAAAGTCTCTTAAAACCCCGGACAAAGTTGTCCGGAAGTTGGACGGTCACCTCATGCTGAAAACGGTTCCATAACATTCGCAGCCAAGTCCTGCTGAGGTGACCAGGAACCCACGAAGTCCTCATGCCGAATTTAGTTCCATAACGACCGCAGCTATGAAGTCTTGGGCCGGCCCTGTGGAGTTGGAAACATATGAAGACTCGGAACTGGTTACTAAAAAATTTTAATCCCACTACTGGATATACCCCCATTGGAATAAAAATGCATGCATGTTTTCATTGGGGTTGCTATATCTATGCTATGTTTAATTTTTATTTTAAATCAATTTGCTGTAAAATAATTTGAAAAAGTCAAAATGTCTGATTTTTACAGGAATTCATTGTATGTGCAACCAATAAATGTAACCACTAATTTAATCAAATATTTCACAATCAGTAGCCCATCTCTGTGGCGTAGAATTCTTCCGTGGCTAGATTCACGTAATTTTTCTTTTTGTTAATGAGAATTTGTCATTGAGTGACATGTACAGAGACACACTGCTCTAATGAGCAAATTAAAAATGAATAATCAATCGGGGGGCGCGAGCAGAATAATTTACTACAACATGCTCAATCTTCATATATATGTATACACCTGAAATTGACCGTATCTTAGTGTACTCCTTCTCTTCCCTGAGATGCAGTGTTCTCCTCCTTACACATCTCTGACCCTGATGCAGAAAGTGAGAAGGAGCCCAACGAAATTGTGTTTTTCAATATAGTGTCGGCTACATCTTCCCCTCCGCAGAGTAAGTAAGCAGTACATGTCCTCCCCATAGAACAAAGAACCATTTGTAAGTTTATTAACCTCTGCCAGAATCCATTTTGCGCCGATAACTACATTTAATTACAATGAGACTGTGTGTACATGTAATAGAGGATAGTGCCGGCTTTCCTTATGGAAGAAAACAGACATTGCTGACAATCATTTGTCTATTTGTTGACTGGACGGACAATACAGACAGTTTGTCACTGTGGCACCAGCTCTGATTCTCCTCCCATATTCCTAGTGCCAATGCAAACAGTCACGCTTTAGTGTGTCAGTGAGGAAAGAGATCTAATCACGGTTTGTGAGAAATGAGGGATTTTACAGACATGCTCAAACAGGTGCTTATGAAACAGTCTGAGGAGTATTAGAACTAGCAATTACCCTGGAAACTAAAAATATTGATAACGAGGGGAGGGTTTCAGTGGCACCTACTTTGTATCATGAATTGTGCTACTTATTGTACAAGGTTCTCACATGACCAGGTGACAGCTACCTCTGAACAGTAAGGGCGCTGGAGTTACTGTAAACAGAAGGGATGGGACAGAGCTACAATAGTATCTTATCTCAAAATCATGACTTACAGCCCCTAGATAAACAAGAATGAATAGGGCACAAAATGTGCACCTGAGTGTCTGATTAATTGCACTTGTGGGGTACTTGTAGTGAATTTCAAGACATTTAAGGAAGTAAAAGAGGGGGTTTTTTCTTTTTTTAAATACTGAGGTCAGTAGAGGGAAGTGGGAGCTTGCACACAGTGGGTAGAAGGCGGAAGCAATCTTTTCTCTTGCAGACACTCTACAAAGGAGAAGATTTCTACATCAATTGTTAGTGTGCAGTGAGCACTAACTGGCTTGAAAAATATGCACAGAATTGACATTAGCAATGTCATGTGTGCTGGGGGTTCAACAAGCTCCTAGCACACAATTACAAATATCTCAGTTAGGGCAGTGTTTCAAGCAGATACAATGCAAATACTCTACCATACATACATACGATACTACCACCATGACTACTTCAAATCACTGAAGTGGCAATGGTGGTTGGAGTAACCCGTTAATAAAAAAGGATTTTCTCTCGCCTAAAAAGGCAGAAACAAAATAATAATATATACCCTATTTCCTAAAACCCACAAATAAATTATTTCATTCACTCATGCTGCTAATATGAACTCTATCCAGGACTCATGACGTGTAAGGCAAGTAAGTCATGGACATCCATCCAATAAATACCAATGATGTACCTGGCACAAAATACCTAAAACACACTGCCGGCTGATTGCACCATTCACTAGACCATAGATGAGAGTCAACACCAAGTAATTTACTGAGCACAATAACAGGTGATTTAACCACAAATTGCATGCGATTAAATGATCATCTGACATATCCCAACGTTAAAGAGAATTCTGGCAGTGTCCTCAACTCTCATTCTCTGCAATCTTGAATAAGACAAATTTAGGTACCAGATACTGTTCCTAAACCTATTTTCCCCTTTATTTGGAGGGGAGAGGGTTCTTCTCTATTTAAAATATTTTAGCAACTTGATTTTTGTATTTTACAGTGATCATTCAAAAATAATTACAGTCTGAATAGTATTAAAACAAATATTGTATCATTTTTTTTTATTATTTGTATTCATGTCTAAGGAATTGAGTATCAGTGTGCTTTGAAGCAGGACTATGTTGCAGAGGTGTATATAAATGGACGGTCAGTGTTTAAAAGAACACTCCAACCTCCAAAACCATTTAAGCTCATTGAATTAGTGTCCGGGTGCCTTCTTACCTCCAGGGGTTAAAAACTGTTAACCTCAAAGATGGTGCTCCAGCTGCCCCCAGCTTCTTTTATCTCTGTGCTGCAATATGAGAAAGGTTTAGTCGGGTAACTGCTGATAGGTTGACAGAGTGAGCTGACTGCCAACTGAGAGAAACAGTACGCTCTAATTTAGCCACTTGAAGCTCTCAGCCAATGATCAGCCACCCGGCTAAACCTTCCTCACATTGCAGGACAGAGAAGACGACAGTCATTGGGCAGCTGTGTAAAGCACAACAGTTTAACCTTTGAAGAGCATCCAGATACTCATGCCCCCATAGCAGCTCTAATAGGCTGCAGGCTCAGCAATGTAAACCCAGAGAAAAGGTAGTGTTCACATTGCTGGCTAGTTACACCTCTAGTGGCAGTCACTCAATCACTAGAGGTGCTTCTTATGTGAGTGTTGCAGTGTGCTGCACCTACACTGAGAGTCTCCATGCTCTGCATGGAGGACATGAGGAGATACCGATTGGCACAGGACAGCATGAGTTAATGCACTGCATAAAATATGTAATACACACACAAACACATACACACCTACCTCTTTCTCACTTGAATGAACTGATTGAATGCATTTTCCTAGCTTAAAGGATCGCTATTATCACCAAAACAACTTTAGCTTAAGGAAGCAGTTTTGGTGTATAGATCAAGTCTCACTGCCATATATGAATTAAATCACTTTGTGTATGCATCACTAGCCACACCTCCCTGCATGTACTTACACAGCCTTCCTAAACATTTCCTGTAAACAGTCATCTACTGTTTATACTTCCTTTATTGCAAATTCTGTTTTATTCAGGTTTTCTCAACTCCTGCTCTGTTAATAGCTTTCTAGACCCTGCAGATGCCTTCTGTAATTAAAATTCAATTTACAGAGCAGGAGATAAAAACTTTTAAAGCAGGGTCAGCCTGTTCACTCCTCCTCCTATTTCAATACCCGCTTACCTTTCTGTGAGCCAGTGTACCGGGAGGCAGTGATCTGTCATTACTTTCTCCCAGAGCTGAGGCCGCTCAGAGAACTAGCAAGTTAGCAGGAAACCTGGTAAAATCGTCTCTGTTCAATGCCCGCCCACATTTCACAGACCCAATGCCCGACCCCATTTCACAGACCCGACCACCCACATTTCACCGACCCGACTGTCCGCACAATCGTTCCCTTGCGTGGCTTCAGCGCTGGGAGGAAATAATTGCAGATCCCTTCACTTCCTCCCGGCACACAGTGAGCTGCAAGTGATATGGAGACCGGTGGAAGTACGGCAGCCCACACCCATTAGCCGCAGCCAGCCCTGCCAATCCGTCTGCTGCTGTGCCCAGTCCCACTGCACCCCAGGGAAGCCAATCCCCTGCACCCAAAAGGTAGGAAACAGGAGAGTGGCTGAAAAAATTTATTAAACACTTTTTTTTCTGTGTGTATATCTGTCATGCATGTATGTCTGTGTGCATCTGTGCTTCTTTGTGTGTATCAAATAAATATCTTTTGAGTGTGTGAGAGGATGTGTGTGTCAGTGTGTGTGTGTGTGTCTGTCAGTGTGTGTGTGTATATGTTGTAACACGTGGCTGGTTCCCTTATTTACCACTATAATGTCTTAAAGCATAGAACTTAATAGGGCTAACCATACAGATATCTTAGCCAAAATTTCATATAGTTAGTGTAAGAGATCCTCTATTTAACATATATAAATAATTGACAATAAAATATAAAATAAGGATTGTCTTGGAAGCAATAAAATGTTGTCTTTTTGATATTTATTATATAAAAATACAAATATAGACATATAAAATCCATTATAGCAGAGTTTATAAGATTAAACTAAATGCTTGCAAATATCATTAATAGGTTAACATACCCTTCTGAACATGTCATCATGTCAGCCTCTCTGTTATTTTAAGATGGAGCAGCGTCTGTCTCCAAGTCTCTCCTTTGTGTCTTAACATTTAAAAGTACACCTATTTATACCTTAGGTGTCTCCATTTTAGGGTTACCGTAGTTCATATATGAAAAAGTAACACTTCTTTTACTTTATTCATTTTAGGACCTCCCTTAACTTGGTAAACATAGAAGGCCATAACTAAAGGGTGCATACGTCATGGAAATTTTCCTGACTTAGTTCAAGATGGCATCTTAAAGTCTGAACATCCTTATCTACTTAAGGTTACCACAGTATATTGTGTACTGAAAGAGTCGTAGCATAGCCTTGAAGCTTGTTTATGTATTATTGTTATTGTTTTTCGTCTGGGACAAAATGAAACAGTTATGATTAACAATATGTTCCATTTCTAACACCTTGTCAATTTGCACTAGCTCTTAAAGACAAAGTACACAGTTTAAGAAATACAACATTTCATTCTAAAACTTGTAATATTTGCATTTGCCCATAACAATGTCTGTTTTTACTCACCTGTTTTCCAACGCCGTGCTAGTCTCGCCGCAGCTGGCCTGAGATGATCAATTACCAATCAACATCTCCTCATAGTGAAGCATTAAAGCAATGCAACTATATGGGGAACGTTCAGCGCCACCTCCACGCTGAATGAAGGTGCTGCACATTGTGCAGCACTGAGACCGGAGACACTTAAGTCGCCGTTTGAGTGACTGCCACTAGAGGTGTTACTAGGTACCAAGGTAAACACTGCCTTTTCTCTGAAAAAGCAGATTTTAAATTGAAAAACAGGTTATAGACACCAGAGTCACTAAATTAAGCTGTAGTGTTTACTACTTCAGTCCCTTTAAGAATTGTATTTTTGAAGTTGAAAAGTCACAGCCAGTAGAGGTCTGGCTAGGGCTGCATGAACATAAATAAATGTTATTTTACTCCTAAATGGCAGTAAATTCAGCAGTGACACTTCAGAAGCATGATCTATAAACAAAAACTGCTTCATTAAGCTAAATTTGTATTGGTGACTATAGGGTCCCTTTAAACATTCTCACTGTAATTAAATGGTTACAAACTATCTACACTGACTTACCCCAGGGCTGTCCAACCATGGCCCTATAGTAGAACAACTGATATAACTCTTTGCCAGCAGACTAGCAGAGAATTGTTGCATCCAAAAAGTTAGAAGGTAGCACATTGACAGCCCTGTTTCATCACTTACTAAATAAACTGTCATTTTAGTGGCTACTGTGTCATGCAACTCATCACAGGACCAGCAACAGGTTAAATCGATGCCAGGAGTTTCCAGTTCAACTGGATAATATTACTTCTTTCAAAGTAAGTTTCATTCTATTTTTACATTTCAACATGCAGAAAGCAAAACAAGGGAATGGTAATCAGATTGAGTGTAAAAGCCAAATAAATGAAAATGAAATGTTGTATATGGCGTAATCTCTAAACACTTTATTGTTGTTCATTATATTGATTTCAAGAAAATCTGATAGCGAATTCTGTTTGGTGATCAGAAGAATTACCACTTTAAACTTGAGAGGAAAGCTTTAAATAGTTCATATATGAAAGTTCCATTCTATATACAGTAGATTATGCATTTATTAGATCTGACAATGGTATAAATCCACGTAGAAAACTTATAAATAACAGGACCTGGATGCTGCAGCTGGGCAGAGTGCCACAGTGCCCCCTTTTGGCCTTTTAACGCTGCACACTCAGAATGTGAGGTGTTAAGTCTGACTTAATCCCTATTCAAGATGTGCATTTTCGATGAGATTACGGATATTTTCATATTTCTAAGATCCACTATTCTACCTTCTCTGGCTCTGCATTCCTTCGTAAAGCAATAGACTGAGTGGAATGCAATGCCTTCGCCAGAGACCACAGAGCACAGAGAGCCTAAAAGTGAAGTTTAACACATGGGGCTTTTTTTTAAAGGAATGCAGCCATAAAATGGAAGCCTATAACTCAGGCGCTCTCTCTGCCGACATAACCGTACCGCGAAAACGAAAAAAATTGCTTTAAAGACAAAAGGTCTTTAATCCTATTATACTTCAAACTGGCATGCTCTCTTAAATATTCAAAGGATCTTAACTATTAAAATTCTTAGCATTCATATCCAAAGGCACATTTCTGTCCAAAATTAAATATAATATGAAAAACACACCTAGAACACATAATATGGGATTGAATTTTAAGATGGCAAATTTTTCCATGACTGCAATGGACCATAAGAATGTTTCCTCATTAAATATACATAGCTGGGTTAGAATAGCAATTCTAAAAAAGGCAGGCGCTACTGGAATTTGAGCATGTAGAATCAGAGGTATATACAAATTCATGACACAATAATTTTGTAATGCATATTTACTAAAGTCTTACGTTTTATTAAATTAATATTTATATGAAAATATTAAATAATATTCAGCATACCATGCACTCACTACAAGGGCATTATTTTGGCATCAATTTAATTTAAATAATGTTTTAATGAGATTTACCATTTAAAGGAACATTACAGTGACAGGAATACAAAATACCACGCTGCACTAATCAGCATCTCCTCGTAGAGATGCACTGAATTAATTAATTGTGAGGAGCTGTCAGCGCCTCCATGCAGAGCATGGAAACTCTACATGTCAGGTTGTGCAGCACTGACCCAGGAAGCACCTCAAGCGGTCGTCCGAGTGACGGCCACTAGAGGTGTCACTAGGCAGCAATGTAAACACTCCCTTTTCTGTGAAAAGGCAGTGTTTACATTAAGAGGACTGTAAGGACATACTATACACACCAGAACAACTACATTAAACTGTAGTTGTTCTGGTGACTATACTATCCCTTAATGGTTGGAGGCAATTGTACAAGTTCTGAATGAAAACAAAATTTAGAATTTGAGCTATATGTTTGTTCAACCATAATTTACCTCTTTAATATGAAGTGCACCCACACTTATTATAAATAATTTTGTTCAAGAGGAATGAGGATTTAATTTCACACAATTTTATTAATAAAATATTTTTAAAAACTGGGAGAAATTAAGAAATTTTATTTTCCAAGTTCTGCATTCCATTTTAACGGTGAATTTATTTTTTGCATTTTTTTTTTTTCTAACACAAAAACCTTTTAGTGATGATTGTCATTATACATTTTACTGCTCCAAAACATTCATATTTGTGTTCAGCATGTCTCACTGGTACAAAAGTACCCCCAGGTATAGGCTTTATGCAGTTTTGTAAAGTTACAGGATTAAAAATAGGGCTTGCAAACTAAATGTTCTGGAATTTCCACCTGGGTTGTCTATGTATAACTATTTTTTTTAATATAATTATGTAAATATATTGCATAAATATACAAGTAGACTGAAAAGATATATGCAGCCAATCTGTTAATCACGCCGCTCTGAGTCATGTGATCGCAGTGTCATCTGGATCATATGACTCAGATAAGACAGGTTGCAGACGGACTACCTGGGTTGTCAGGTAGTTCCGTCATTCGGATCTGGCGAGGAGGGTGAGTATTTGGGCTGAAGGAGGGAACCAATTGTTAGGGCGTGTTATGCCCTTTGAAGGACAGTATAGCACGACCGTAGTGGCCCCTCAGCCTTGGCTAACCCACAGAGATTGTCCTCCCCACCCAATGTTTCAGCACCAAAGTTCTAATGAATGTCTACTCTATGCCTATTCGAATGACAATTTCAATTGCCAAGTATTAAAAACTGTTGGGAGGAGATACACTATCTGGTGAAGCTGCTGCTTAATTAACAAGCCTTACTCAGAAGTGTAATGAAGAGGGAATTTTGCCCTTAAGTAGCTTTGCTGGTCCTCTATCCAGACTGCCAGTCTAGAAAATTAATCAACTACGTATTCCTTAGCTTAAATGTTTAATAATGAGAGTGCATACCCTCCAACATATGAAATGGACAAATGGAAACACTTCAAATTTAGATCTGCGAGCGTGGGTGTGTCCAGGGGCAGGGTTCTTCTGGGAAATATTTGGTGGCATACTAAAAACAAATGTGAGTACAATGTAAATTATGAGAATAATGTATCTTATTTACACATAGAGATTTCTAAACACATTTATTGTAGTTTAAAGAACCACTATAGGCACTCAGACCACTTCAGCTTAATGAGGTCCATCTAGGGTTAACCCTGCCTACTGTAAGCATAGCAGTTTCAGAGAAACTGCTAGGTTTACATTCGGGTTAATCCAGCCTCTAGTGGCTGTCTCATTGACAGCCGCTAGAGGCGCTTCCTCGCTTCTCACTGTGATTTTCAGTGAGAAGATGCCAGCGTCCATAGGAAAGCATTGAAAAATGCTTTCCTATGGACTGACTGAATACGCGCATGGCTCTCTCGGAGGAGAGACGCCAGTGCCAAGGGAGCCCGGCGCTGGAGAAAGGTAAGTGTTTAACCCCTTCCTACCCCTAGAGCCTGGCGGGAGTGGGACCCTGGGGGTGGGGGGGGACCTATTAACACTATAGTGCCAAGAAAACAAGTTTGTTTTCCTGGCACTATAGTGGTCCTTTAAAGACACATTACTGGGAGTATTATCGCTGTGGAGCACTGTTACACACTCAGACACACCAACAATATGGAGCTCCTTGAAAAGAGGGACAATAGGATGGAAAAAAAGGAACAGAGGTATTTGGGCTCAAAATGGCTAATGTTCCTCCTTAAAAGTGACATTTGGGATGTATGAAATTGGAAAAGCACATTTACACCGACTTTACCAAAATGGAAGTAATTGTTTCACTAAAGTTCCTCTCTAAATTGGATATATTAAACATTATAAACTGCTACTCTTTTCCTATGTAGGATGCCTTAAGGACATCACAACGCTCCACGTTGTGGCACAAGCACTGACTGACAATCACTAGATCTAGTAGAGAAAATATAGGCGTAGTGTGTTACCAATAATTTTCTTGGTGACTATGGTCCCAGCTGCCTCAGATCATTAACAGGATCCTCGCATGTAGTTCTGGGCTGATTCCTCACCGTTCTCATGATCATTGAAACTCCACGAGGTGAGATCTTGCATAGAGCACCAGACCAAGGGAGACTAACAGTTATTTTGAGGTTTCTTCCATTTGCGAATAATCGCACCAACTGTTGTCACCTTCTCACCAAGCTGCTTGGCAATGGTCTTGTAGCTAATTCCAACTTTGTGTAGGTCTACAATCTTGTCCCTGACATCCTTGGACAGATCTTTGGTCTTGGCCATGGTGGAGAGTTTGGAATCTGATTGATTGCTTCTGTGGACAGGTGTCCCTTTAGGAGAGTGCTCCTAATCTCATCTCGTTACCTGTATAAAGGACACTTGGGAGCCAGAAATCTCACTGATTGACAGGGAATAAAATACTTATTTCACTCATTGACATGCAATCAATTTATAACGTTTTTGACATTTGTTTTTCTGGATTTTTTTTTTGTTGTTGTTCTGTCTCTCACTGTTAAACTACACATACCATTAAAATAATAGACTGATAATTTTTTTGTCAATGCGCTAACATTCAAAATCAGCAGGGGATCAAATATTTTTTTCCCTCACTGTATTATATATGGTATTATATATGGTATGTTAATGTATTCTATATTTGGGATAATATTACCAAGCTCCTGACTATACAGAGAAGTCATAATCATCACCTTATCTCATTAGAGACCAATCCTTTGTCTGAAGAGAGTTTAACAAGATCTTGCATGTACACACCTATACATGCAGAGGCTTAACTAGAAAGCACAGGGCCCCGGTGCGAAGACTGCCCTGCCCTCCCACCTCCCCCCCAGGCACACATACATGTAGACACATACATACAGACACACACACACCCATACATACAGAGACACATATATAGACACTCAAACACACACGCAAAAGGGTTTCGGCTTCCCCTGTTTTGGGGAGTATAGGAAAGGCATCAACGAATGCTGCAGATGGTCCCCAGTACGTTCCCGCAGGTTTTGGAGCCGTATGAGTCTGGTAAGCAGAGGGATTATGCTGGATTTCAGTGCCTGGTCGAGAGCTACCACAAATGGCATCTCTCCTGTTTCGCGGTTAGGCTCCACCACTAAGAAAAAACTTTTTAATAATATTTATCGAAAATGGGTGGGAGGCCTAAAACAAACCAGCAAATAGAGCACTATAGCGTTAGGAATATACATCCAATATTCCAAACTTTCTAGTTAGGGTTTCTTTAAATAAGTTTGGAATTTACTGAAGTTGGAGAACTAGTCGGGAAACTGTTTAAATTCAAAAATCTTGGTCTAAATGGTCAGATGTATTTTTCATTCATGGTTTTGTGAATAAATCTCAGTACTTTTTGGAAGGTTAAATTAAAATCTGTCAAGACCAGTGGTTTTCTGATCGAGGTGATCGGTATATAAAGAGTGCAGGTAACCCCTACTTGTCCCTCCTTTAAACATAATCTGGTAATACGGTAATACACAACTAATAACTATATATTCCACTCAGAGATTGTGTTTATTTTACTACAAATTTTCTGCATCTGCAGGGGCCAGCCAGTGGCCAAAAGCCTACTTGTAGTTTTCATCCCGAAAAGGATTTTTTTGGATATGTAGATGTACAGTACATATGGAAATAGCCATTTCTGAATATGTAAAGCAGCATGGAAATCTAAGTAGAAATCCGTTTTGGTTGGAATCTTTATTTAAAATTTTTTTTAATAATAATAGCGTCAGTCCTATGGCCATGTGTAGCTATATGAAGGTATGTAGGGTGCAACGGTGCTGGCAGTGGGGATGTTCCAAGATGTTTGCTGGAAAAGTGTGAGTAGGGTTTGAAAAGTCCAGTCATTCAGTGCTACACTACATCCCTTAACCAAATATAGTACAGACCCCAACTCACCACCACCACCACAGTGTCTAGCTGTCCTGGGATGTAGGACAGAATTACAACCATGCATTGCTAACCCACAATACATCATTCTCACCTCCTTCCAAGCCCCTAGGGTCTCTCCTACCTCATTTCAGTTATTATACAAATTTTTCTTCACAGAGCTTTGCCTATTTGCCATGGGAGGTCACCCGACACACAGTTAACCCATCGCTCTGTTCTGAACGGTTTGCTTTTTCCAGTGTTCCAGGAACCATGTCAGAGTCAGACCTTAACCACATCCACTAGCTCAGCTAAACCCCTTCCCCTCCCCCAAATAATTGCAGACTAATTAATCGATAATGGGAATCATTTACAAAGATTTTCATTATTGATTATTATCGAGTTTATCATTTAGTGGTCACAGCTGTAATCATAATCCATACATCGTGTAGTTGTAGTTTAGGTGGGTCAATGCTGAAATCTGAAATGGTGTTGGGCGACAGCTCTATGGCCTTTTAGTGCTGGATCATGTGCATCAGTCATAAAATCTCCAAAAATCCTGTAACTGCTTTTGGAAAAGTGAAATGCAAGGGTTATTATGCTATGTTCAAATATAAGAGTAAAATCCCAGTGAGAGCTTTTTGTAATGTAACAAAGTAGACTGAAAAGAATGAGTGTCGTTAACATTATTACTAATAAGGCTGCACTTTGAGAGCAGCTAAACAGATGCTTTTAGCTAGAGGGGTATTTCATCCCCCGGTTTACCGAGCAGTGCACTATGCTTTTAGAAAATGAACAATTATAAGCTGCATTGTTAAAGAACTTCAATAGCACAACTTGAGCATAACTGTAGAGTTCATGTTCTCCATTTAAGGCATCATTTATTCTGTATGATTCTGCAATCTTCGAATTCATTTAATTTGCTTGTTCGTTTTGCAGTCTTTACAATAGACAATATGCTTTTCACCTGCAAAAAACAGACTCTCATTAGCGGCTGATTTTTCCTCAACTGATTGGTATTATTCAACTGACTGATGGCACTATCCTTAGAGAGTGGCTTTAGCTCCACAAACTGATCAGTTAAGCAGCAGCATTTTGAATGTGTTAAATGACACCTTCATGTCACAACTGGTACAAGCACCAACTAGAAAGGATGCTTGTCTGGATCTCGTTATAACAAACAATGTTGATATTTTGACCAACATTCAAGTAGGGGAGCATTTGGGAAATAGTGATCACAATATGGTAATTTTTTAAATAAACTCAAAAAGCAAAAGCACGTGGGGTATACTAAAATGCATAATTTTTAAAAAGCCAATTTCAATAAGATTAGGGCAGCTCTACAACATATCGACTGGCATAAACTCCTTAGTGATAAAAACACTGAGGATAAATGGAAACTATTCAAACAAATATTAGAAAGGTACATTACTCAGTATGTACCATTGGGTAATACATATAAAATAAACAAATTTAAACCAATGTGGCTTAGTAGAGAAGTAAAACAAGATATTAAAAATAAGAAAAGGGCATTTAAAGCATTTAAAATCGGACAAATCAGAGGCATCTTATATAAGATACAAGGAAGCCAATAATGCTTGCAAAAAGGCAATTAAAGTGGCTAAACTAGAAAGTGAGAAATTCATGGCCATAGAATGCAAAACCAACCCCAAAATTATTTTCAAGTACATCAATTCTAAAAAATAAAAAAATGAAAATGTAGGCACACTGGAAACAGAGATGGATCTGTTAGCTAACGAAGACCAGGAAAAGGCAGAAATTTAAAAATTTTCTTCAGTATATATTAATGAGGATCCTATGGCAAGAGATATGCAAATCATTGCTGCAAAAATCTTGCAGATAACTTGTGTTTGGATGACTCGAGACAAGGTACTACAGCAGTTAAAGAAAATTAATGTAATTAAAGTTCCTGGGCCTGATGGTATACACCCACGAGTACTTAAAGGACCACTATAGTGCCAGGAAAACACTCGTTTTCCTGGCACTATAGTGCCTTGAGGGTGCCCCCACCCTCAGGGTGCCCCCACCCTCAGGGTCCCCCTCCCGCCCGGCTCTGGAAGGGGGTTAAAACTTACCTTTTTCCAGTGCTGGGCGGGGAGCTCTCCGCCTCCGATCCTCCCCGTCGGCTGAATGCGCACACACGGCAAGAGCTGCGCGCGCATTCAGCCGGTCGCATAGGAAAGCATTTACAATGCTTTCCTTTGGACGCTTGCATGCTCTCACTGTGAAAATCACAGTGAGAATCACGCAAGCGCCTCTAGCAGCTGTCAATGAGACAGCCACTAGAGGATTTGGGGGAAGGCTTAACCCATTCATAAACATAGCAGTTTCTCTGAAACTGCTATGTTTATAAAAGAATGGGTTAAGCCTAGCTGGACCTGGCACCCAGACCACTTCATTAAGCTGAAGTGGTCTAGGTGCCTAGAGTGGTCCTTTAAGGAGCTAAGTGTGGAAATAAGTGAACCTCTGTATTTAATTTTTCAAGATTCTTTTGTTTCAGGTATTGTATCGGAGGATTAGAGGAAGGCAGATGTTGTTTCTATATTTTAAAAGGGTTCAAAATCCTTGCCTGGAAATTATAGACCTGTGAGCTTAACTTTTGTGACTGGGAAAATATTTGAAGGGCTATTAAGGGATAAAATTCAGGAATTCATTGGGAAAAACTTTGATATTAGCAAAAATCAACATGGTTTTATGAAACATAGGTCATGTCAAATTTAATTGCATTCTACGAAGAAGTAAGTAGAAGTATAGATCAGGGTGTTGTAGTGAATGTGATCTACTTGGATTTTGCCAAGGCATTTGATATGGTTCCTCACAATAGGTTAGTCTTCAAACTAAAAGAAATTGGTCTAGATGAATATTCTTGTTCTTGGGTAGAACATTGGCTTAAGGATAGAGTACAACAAGTTGTCATTAATGGTAAATTTTCAAGCTGGACAGAGGTGGCAAGTGGTGTCCCTCAAGGTTCTGTTCTGGGACCCCTTCTATTTAACATGTTTATAAATGATCACAAAATAGGCATTGAAAGCCATGTTTCAGTGTTTGCAGATGACAGAAAACTTTGTAAAGTAATAAAATGTGAGCAGGATATTGCTTTGCTGCAGAGGTATTTGGATAGATTGGGGGACTGGGCACTAGAAAGTTAATGTAGAGAAATGCAAAGTTATGCACTTCGGGGAGCAAGCAATCTACACCCTAAATAGTAGTGAATTAGGGATAACCACTCACGAGAAGGATTTGGGAATTGTTATAGACAACAAATTAGGCAGCAATATGCAATGTCAATCTGCAGTTGCTAAGGCCGGTAAGGTTTTGTCATGCATAAATAGGGGCATAAATTCTCGGGATGAAAATATAATTTGGCCGCTTTATAAATCGCTGGTAAGACCACACCTTGAATATGCTGTGCAATTTTGGGCACCTGTGAAGGATATCGTGGCACTAGAAAAAGTGCAGAGACGAGCTACAAGATTGATAAAAGGAATGGAGCTTTTTAGTTATGAAGACAGGTTAAAAATGTAAATTTCTTTAGTTTGAAAAAACAGCGCCTCACAGGGGATATGATAACATTATACAAATATATTCGGGGCCAGTACAAACCATTATCTGGAAATCTATTCATAACAGGGCTATACATAGGACACAAGGTCACGCATTTAGGCTGGAAGAAAGGAGATTTCATCTTAGGCAAAGAAAAGTTTGGGGTTTTTTTTACAGTAAGAGCAATAAGGATATGGAATTCTCTGCCTGAAGAGGTGGTTCTATCAAAGTCCATACAGATGTTTAAACTACAATTGGATAAATACTTGCAAAAACATAACATACAGAGATATACTTTCTAAATAGAGGGGTAATAGCTGCTTGATCCAAGGAGACATCGGACTGCTATTTTGGGGTCAAGAAGGAATTTTTTCCTAGTTTGTTGCAAAATTGGAAGCGCTTCAATGTAGGTTTTTTTGCCTTCTTTTGGATCAACAGCAAAAACATATGTGAGGAAGGCTGAACTTGATGGATGCAAGTCTCTTTTCAGATATGTAACTATGTAAAACTACAAGTTAAAATATTTCCAACGTACACCGTAGTAGCCCATGTGTAAGTTACTCATATATTATTTTTCAGCAAATTTTCTTTATTTTATTGACTAAAATAACAAAACACTTGCGAGGAGTCAATCAGGGACCTCAGTCCGTTTTTCTCCACATTTGAATTCACTATTAGATGGACACTGTAGGCACCCAGACCCCTTCAGCTAAAAGTATTCTGGGTGCTGTGACCCTTTTGCACCTAGTGCTGCAATGTTAAACATTCCAGTTCCAGAGAAACTGCAATGTTTACATTGCAGCTCTAAGTCTCCCCTCTGTGGCTGTCTAACAGACAGCCACTAGAGGGCTTCCGGAATCCGGAATCCAAACTGACTTTTGGTCCCTTATCTGACCTGAGGGACCTCCAGCGCCAGATTTTACCCACAGGAAAGCATTGAGTGCTTTTCTATGGGGAGGTCTAATACGCGCGCAGCCGACGTCGGCTGGGGAGGAGCACTGGATTCAGGTAAGTGGCTGAAGGGGTTTTATTTCCTTCAGTCCCGCAGGAGGGGGGTTTCGAGGGAGGGGGGCACTCCAGGAGTCTATAGTGCCAAGAAAACGGATTTGTTATCCTGGCACCATAGGATCCCTTTAACTATGGCAAACAATGTGCAGGAATCCCCCACCTCTAAAAAGTTATATATTGACTAAAAACCATGTAAAATTACCTGCAACAAGCTTCTTCAAAGATGTGCCCAATGGATAATACGTAATGTGTATATTTTTGCTAGCGGAAGGCTGCACTCTGGTTTTCCAATCTGAAAATACTCTCTAAGATCTTCACTTCATAAAGTGCTTTCAAGAGCAAAATGCCTCAACAGCAGACTTGATGAGTTTAACCTCTAAGGAATTCGGGACATGAGTCATAGCCGCATTTACAGAGATTATGAAGATATGTTGTGTGTTTACAGCAAATTAATAATGTACCCAACATATTGCAAGACTTCCTTTAAACTATAAAGAAGCCTCAAAGGGATCATTCATTTATCTTAGTTGGTGTTTAAATATTCCAGTACGCTTGGCTAAAATAACGATTTTAAAAATAACAAAACAAAATGTATTTGCTAGTAAAGTTCTGTCATTACAACAGATTCCATTATATCCAAAATGAAAATATGATATCTTATCACAATCATTTTGCAATAGGGATACACAATTTCCACTCTCATAATTATATCTTACACATTGGTTCCCCAGAAATTAAATTTTATTATTCAAAACCATTTTGTCTCCAAACAAATACATTTAAATTTCAACAATCTAAGCGTGATATAAATTTAGAGATTAATAAGTACTTTAAGGTTTTTGTTGTGGAGTTTATAGCAGACTACTAGAACAATTTTAGAGTCACTAATTAAATAAAAAAACTAAATAATGGTGTGCAAAAAACATATATGATACTTAAAATCCATTATTGTTTGAGATGTAAACTTAAAATATATAGTGCAATATCAGATTGTCTATATATAAAAACAGTTTCAATATGAAATAAGTTAAAAAAACGTATGTGTGTTAACGTGCTAGGAATAAGTGGAACATGTGCCACTCTCACTAAACCGCTCTAGAGGGATCAAGCTCCTTGCGGGGGTTGGATCCTTTGGCGACTGTCAAGGTCAGCTTCAAATCATGGACTGCTGGCCCAGTCTAATGACTGCAAACAAGGCTACACTAAAAGAAGGACGCAACACAACATGCCATATGGTGTATAGGAATGCTTTCGGACACTGTACAGCAAACTACCCCAATTTAATCATGAATAGGCTGTCCGCATATTCTGTTCTTAAAGTTTATGGAATAAAGCAATACTGTTATTCACGGAGCCAGAAGTCTGTGGTCTGAAGCTGATCTTGACATTAACGACAGGATCTTATAATTCATATTTAAACTATATATATATATATATATATATATATATATATATATATATATATATACACATATACATACATACATACATACATACATACATATACACACACACACACACACACACACACAGACTGTCTGCACTATATTTGTATTATTTCTTTTTTAAGGATACATCCCAAATTGGTCTCTGGAATACTGGATTTTAAGTATCATATTTACTTTCTGTGTACTATTATTTTGGTTTATGTCATTGAGGGACTATTCTGTAGGGATAATTGTAGTTTTAGACTATAGTTGTTGCATATTTGGTATTTTTCCACAAATTTGGCACTTCAATTTAGATTGTGAATTTTTCATGTTTTAACACAGCGTATGTATTGAAAAGGGGCACTGTGTGAGAAAACTGTTGTTATGACTGTATTTAATCAAATTAAAAAGATGTTCAAATGAACTATAAAAATACTATTTTCTAAGGGATAATGGAGCTTCACGTCTTTATAGCGCCCTCTATCAGTATGGACGTGGAACAGTAAACGTCTCCAGAGACCAGCCTGTCTTCTAGTATTCAGAGCGACTGCCAATGAGAGACAGATTTTAGGAATATTTGGCATACTACAAGTGTTCTATTCAGCTAGACAGGTATGTGAAGTTTGGCTGGCCAGCAGCTTACTGAGCCATAAGATATTTAGCAAGAGAGAACAGTCTAACGGACCACATTCCCCTGGCTTCACAGGGCCGCGTCAACGCAGAATCACAAGGTCTCGCAAATGTAGCAGTGTGCTCCCAATGTTGCAAGTGTTTGCATAGCAGGGAGAGAATATGAATGTGAACATTATAGGTGAACCCACATCGTGTTCACAAACATTCATCAACATGCAAACATGGACACAGTTAACATATTGGTATTGGAGCCTGATCTGTTTGCCTTAAGGTTGTTAAATGCAAGTGGTTAATCTGTGTGGCGCTGGGGGGCGGGGGGGGGCTGTTCTTTGTTTTCTACATAGACATGCTATTTGAAAAGAGCAATGAGGTTATGCGAAGTCATACAAGTGTTATTTCCACTAAATTCCTCTCAATGTTGTGAAACAGTTTCCGTAAAAGCAAATACTGGAAGATACGTTTGGATCACCATTGGCTTAAATTGTTAGACCTCAAAGAGTAATGATAGGCTGAATGATCAATTACTCTGTCACAACAAAACTAATATAAAAAAAAAAAAAAAAATTGGCTGCTCTAACAGTCTCTTCAGTGGTCACACATTGATCAATAATCTCTAGTATAGTGAACCTACTACATACAAAGAAAAAATATCTACTCCGCTTCTTGGATTCGATACCAAACATGTTAATTTATCTCAATATTATTGTGTTTAAGACATCCTAATTCAGTAATGACTATCAATTTCCCATGATGCTAAGCAGACAGCAGTCTTGCAAAGTGAGAACTATAGTTCACAAATCTCAGCTGCCAGGTGTAGGTATCATTGCTGTACACATGATTCCTGTAAGTATTATAAATCTGGAGCTGGTTGTTGGTGGGCCATGAAGAACCACTTCTCTAGAGATGTGTCAATGTGCGAAGAACCTGCCTAGCTAATGGAAAATGTACAGGCCTTTTGTATCATTTAGCACAGGCAGCTGCACCTCTAAATTGAAATGTGTAAACAGGATAATTACTAAAGTGAAATTCTGGGCCAATGTTCTATGACCTGAAGCAATTATTTCCTTGTTGACTGGTCCAATATATTTTATACAGTGTTCTTATGGCACAAAAACAATGTTGGTTGCTAGTAGCCCATCCAAGAGGAACTGTCACATCTTCAAGAAATTACAATATTAAAGAAAACCGTAAAACAAGTATAATTTGTTTTCTGTGTTTTGTTTCATTTTTCTATTTGATGCTTCATATTCTTTTTATTTATATCAAATGAATACTCCAGACATTATACCCAATAAATCCTGCTATTCTGACATCACCCATTGTAAGCAGGTATATCATTTCAGAACAGGGAATTCTTACCTAGAATCTGCTGGGCACCACTCCCCACCTCCACCAAGTCCAAAAGACCAGAAAGCTCCTGCTCAGGAGCTTCCATTAGCTCTCCTGGGCTAAACTCTGCAGTACCTGGCTAGCTCTTTGGTTGAGCGTGTCAGCTTTTAGCCAACAGGATGAGCCCTGTACCTCCAGATTTGGCTCAGACAGACAGCTTCTGTCCAGGCTGTGGTGAAGGTGGAGAGCAGTGACCAGCGGATCTCAGGTAAGGAGTCAAGCAACATTGCAGTGGGTATGGTTAGTGGAGTCTTCTTTTAAAGATTTAGCAAATTGCATCAGAATCCAGTGCAGTCCAGGTACAAAGATTGCAACATGTTTCATTTCTCCTCTTCCTTATATGCTTTCTCAATGCTGACTGCCAGATGCAAAGGACAGAATTATAACAAGGACTGATAGGGAGCCAAGGTGAAAGCAGTGAGTTGCATGATAAATAAGTGAGGATTTCTGTTTAATTTTACTTTTCAGACCTCGTAAACACATTTTTAAATGTGGGGAGTAAACAACATTATAAATCCTGCAAAGTGACAGTTCTCTTTTAAGTATATTTTGGTGCTATCTGCTCCCTATTAAATTGCCTGCATATTATTAATAATTACATTGAGACGTGAACATAGCCTTTTTTCTAAAACAGAACCAGCTGCCTCCTCCCCCAACATGTAGACCTGAAACTGGACACAGGTAAGAAACACAAGATAAAAAATAACACATCTATCCACCCTTCCATCCTCCAGGGGGTTTAACGTCAATACATGGACTAAGTGACTTACTTATTGTTATCAGGGAAAGGCTCTCATTACCATAGCACTGTGAAAAGATACAACGCTTTTTTGAAAATTTCCCATAAGGTCATGTGCAAGTTCTCCTTTAATGCTTTATGAAAAGAAAAAATATATATAAATATAATAAACATATATTTAAATAAATGTAAATTACATTATTTTTACACATATATATAAAATTATTTATTTATTTTACATAAAATTATTCAAGGAAAACTTTCACATAAACATTGTGTCTTTTCACATTGGTATCGTGATGAAAGCCATTCCCTGAACAGCAAGAAAGCCACTTAGTGGGGTAAAATATGCAAATATACAAGCTTACTTTGTGAATAACATTTTATAAATTCTTGCATTATAGAGCGATTTATCTGGACAAAAGACAACCCTCTGACTTTCATACAAACTAACATAGTCATTAGGCATAAGAACAATATTACCATCTTCTATTTTTACCGCCCATGCTATGGTAGTGACAGAAAGCGGTTTAGCCCAAAGGCCTACTGATATAGAAAGTTTATCTCCTTGCACAATTTCTTGGTTACATTTATGTTACCATCAGGTGTACTGATACAGATACCCCTTAAAATGAATACTCCACGTAGTATAAGCACTTCAGCCCACTGTAGTGTTTATGGTGCCAGGATTCCCCCGGTACCCTAACAGGACAAATAGTCAAATTGTTTGCAAACAGTTTAACAACTTACCTGGGGATGGCAAGGCACCGTTTACATGTAACCTATTGCTTCGCTACACTAAACCCTGCTGTGCAGGGCTGTTCATTGCCTGAGTGTGTCTGCTGCACCTAATGATCTAAACCCTGGCCCATGCAGCTAAAACAATCAGAGAACTTCAAGGTGCACAGAAAGCTGCAACTGGAGACAACCTGACCACATTGAAGTCAGGGGAGTAAAATTCCTATCGCTCGATGTCTGGGATGTGCACTTCACTCACTGAACGTCAGGTTCGCGAGGAAACAATTACTGTGTGCTGCACCTGACAATGGTATCGACCACAAGTTCCCCACTAGACCACCAAGTATTTTAAAACCCACTAGAACAGGGAACTGTAACCCTTCATAGACCACAAGGTATAATATTCACCCTACGGGAGGAGGCAAATCAAAGCACACACACACACACACACACACACACACACATCATACAATGCCAGCACAAACTACACATTACACATGCGCACACACTCCTTACATACAGGCCATAAACATCACATACATTACACACAGCTATCGCACACCACTTACATACATCCACCCACACTGCGCAAATTAAATCCACAAATCTGAACGGAGACAAAATTTGACTTAAAATATATATATATAAAGCCGTATTGCCCCGCTACAGTCTGTAATGAATGCTGCAGCTAGACTGATTTTCCTCTCTAGTCGGTCCTCTCACACCTCACCCCTCTGCCGGTCCTTACATTGGCTCCTTGTATGCTATAGTAGTCAATTCAAAGTGCTAACCAATACATTTAAAGCACTGAACAATTCTAGCCCCACTTATATCTCTTCACTAATCCATAGATATGCCCCTCCTCGTACCCTCCGCTCTGCCCGTGACCACCTCCTGACCGCTGCTCGCACCCGTACGGCCAACTCGCGCTTGCAGGACCTCTCGCGGGCGGCTCCTCTCCTATGGAATAGCTTGCCTACTGCCATCAGACTCTCCCCTAGTCTTCAATCATTTAAGAAGGGCCTTAAAACCCATCTCTTCAGGAAAGCTTATGGCCTCCCAGAGTACTCTCTACCTTACATACCTGTCTCCTGCTCTCTCCTATGGGATAGTGCTTTGCTCTCTCCTCCAGCTCTGCTTCACTCCTACTTGATATTCCATGTCCTAATGTTTCTAATACCCTACCTCCTATAGTCTGTAAGCTCGTTTGAGCAGGGTCCTCTTCAACCTATTGTTCCTGTAAGTTTTCTTGTAATCGTCCTATTTATTGTTACATCCCCTCAAAATATTAAGTAAAGCGCTACAGAATCTGTTGGCGCCATATAAATGGCAATAATAATAATAAATATATATATATATATATATATATATATATATATAAAATATTTTTTTATATTTTTTTATATTTTTGCCTAGCTACCCAGGCAGGGTGTCAGGGAACTCCTGGCACAATTTCCACTAGAAAAGGTTGGTAATGGTAAGGTGCTCTAAGGTAAATGTATAAAAATGCCCCACGGAGGGCATTGTCTGAAACAATGTCAGGTACAGCTTTTAATACACTTGCCTTAGGATCCTCTCTCATTAGTAGTCTATCTTGCTTTGTCTAAAATGGCTGCATATATCAAAAATGTGCATCCAAACAGGTCTCATCCCGCCAATATCAAAGAAGGGGCAAGGCATTTGCTCCATGTCTGCTGTACAATTACACAGTGCCTGTTCGATGTCATGAAAGATTAAAACGGGGCAATCAATTAACAGCTAACCTATGCATACGAGTGTGACAGACATCCAAAGGATAATGGCAATGCTGGACCAGAAGAAATTCTTAAAAATAAATGATACCAGGCTTTTTACTACAGACAAGGCACTTGGTTGATCATATTTTATGGCTTTCTGAATCTATCAGGATTTCCTTCAATCTAGTGCACAGTGTCTGTGCAGCTAGTGTTACACAATGCAGAAATGGGGGCACATTCTCATTTTGTTGCTGTGATATGTTAACAGAAAATTGACTCACTAACTTGCTTCCCACTTGCCCAAGAAACTAAAGTGGACATTTCACTGTAACATTTATTTAGGTTAGCACCGTTTAAAAGTGGCTCTATCGTGGCAACTATAACAAGAGATATTTAAACACATCCTTACAAGACAGAAAAATGTTCCCCTCCAAGGGTGGAAAATATCAGATTTGTTTAAAGCTTTTTCCTTTTATCTGTATTATTTACTGTAACTGGTTTCCTATAGTATTATGTGTGATAAAACAGAAAGGACAAGTGTTGTGAAACAATTTGTTCAAGCATTCTAACCCAGAAATGTAGGAACCATAGCTCATATGCCGCATGGCAACCAAACTGCAGGCATTACTAAGTCACCATATACCCGAGTTTCATAAAGGGGCACCACAGAATGGATTTAATCAAAAAAAATAACAACAAAAAGGGGTAAGGATTCTGTATTCACGGATGGATGCTCACCAATGCCCAGGTGTATCATTGAAAACTACCGCACTACACATGAATTGGAGCAGTCTCAACTTATTTGAATTGGAGCAGTCTCAACTTTATCACCACCCAGGTCATTTCTCTGATGTCCATTTTTCATTAAATAGGGCAGCAAGGTCATGTCACTAAATGCTCTTGTGTCTGTGCAAGCTTATTGCAGAGCACATCTGTCCATCCACAAGCAACACTTTGACAACAATATATTTGTAACAGCCATCCAGTCAGGACCTCTCCAATCCTGGGGATTATCTGTAAACACAATGATAGCAGGACACGGTATCCCGTTGAGGGGTCATGTAGGCACTGTGCCTAAAATAAAATAAGTTAAGAGATCTAAGCTAAGTAAATTATTTATATATATTAATACTGCCCAATAAACAGAGAAAAGACAAACTAGTAGCATTATTTGTACTATAATCTGGCATTTCATTTGTCTTTATGCACTACCCTTAAATCAGTGTGTAAAAAAAATAAACAACAAATTAGGTACATCACAAACCCTGTCAAAGCGTGTGGTTTTACATGACTAGCACAGTAAAATAGCCAATTGTGAGAAATAGTTGATGGTAAAGGACATCAATTTGCCTATCAAATTAATTAATTTATTTACAGTTATGTCTTCCTCAATGTGTTTTATTATCTGTATAAAGATTACCGCACCCCTAACATATTGTATACCATCCTTATGACATGAGAGCAGGAAGCTCATCCCGCTGTGACATGATCTGCCACAAAGTCCCAAGGCTTCGCAGCCATATTTCTGCACATTATAAAATATTTAAAGAGTTCTGTTTGATGGAGAAAAAGAAAAAAATGTTGTGAAGAAGCACACCTGGGTTAGGTAATTTACTATAACTTGCATAACAATTTGTGCAAACTACGTTCTTCAACTTTTCCCTATTTTAAAAACACAAAACCAAAAATGAAAAAAAAAAACACCACCAACCACCAACCCCCAACAACAAAAAACACATTCTAAACCTGACTTTTCTTCTCTACGGTGTGTGTTAAAAATGTCAGCAAACATACACTAGGGGGAGCACAATTAGCATAAATGATTTTGTGGTTTTTTTAATAGAGAAGTATATGCGGATACCATTATAAGTATCCCCTCCTTGTAGTGTGATAAAATAGTCAAAGGCATAATAAAACCATAAGACAATGCACCTAGTTGCATAGAAACATGGTTTAAAAAAGGTTTGTTACACATCTATCACATACAGATTGTTGGGTTTGTATGTCCACATCTTGCCCAATAAATAATGTTTGTACACAGTGCTTTTGCTCAATATACTCTTGACCACCTCAAGCAAACAGAGCACACATTTTTAGAAAACTAGTATGTTTTAAAATTTTCATCAAAACTAGCACCATTTATAGGGTAGGTAACTTACTCTATGCATGTTGCTAGCCATCTGGCACATAAAATATATTTAAACTAAAAGAGTAACAAATGTATTCCTCACCCTATATTGTTAAAATCGCTATCTAGCCCCTCCTCTCCGCCCCCCCACACCACCCCATGCTCCCCCTAAATATAGTAAAATCTTACCTATATTCCAGTCTGCTGGTGCTGGCTCTGCCCCTGCTGTGCCTCTTTGGCTGACATTATCAGAATTAATGATCTCAGCCAATCACAATGCTTTTCCATAGGAAATCATTGGATTGGCTGAGATTGTCAACTCTGATGATCTCAGTCAAAAAGGAGCCAGGGGGCGGAACATGGTATATGCTGCACACTGTGCAGCACTGTCCTAGGAAGCAACTGTAGTAGCCATCTGAAGAATGGCCACTGGAGGTATCCCTAGTAATGTAAACACTGGCTTTTCTCTGAAAAGGCAGTGTTAACTGCAAAAAGGCTGAAGGAACTGCCTATACTCGCCAGAACAACTACATTAAACCGTAGTTGTTCTGGTGACTATAGTGTCCCTTTAAGTTTCACATATTCTCACAAACGATCATCATACAGTTTTTAATGTCTCTGAGCTTTAAACAAATGTCACAGATGACCATCTCAAGGGCAAACTCTTACACCACTGTCCTAGAAGACAACTGTGCAGCTTTCAAGTTGCACACCCTGAACCTACAAAATAATGACACTGAACTCTGATTTCTCATGCCTGCCTTAGAATGTCACTGCACAGTCCTTCAGGCCCTCAAGCGTCATAATCTTGCACTACAATGTCACTGCCTCCCCCTCAATGCCCTCATGTTCCATACACTGGTCGTAGAAGACCACAGCAAACACCTCATATTTTCAATCTACCACCTAGAGGACCACTGTACAGTATGAGTTCAAAAAAGAAAAGTCACTTCCCAAGATTTTTTATATTATGTTTACTTTATTCAGTAGGTCTATAGGGTTACTTTAAAACACCATGACCACTTCAGTGATATGGAGTGGACATCACGGTGCCTGGAGTCTGTATGTACAGCATTTAATTTTGAGCATTATATTTTTCCATATACGGTGTTACATCTCTCTGCTGATGGTCTAACTCCACCAGCGTCACTAGGACATTATCAGTCAGCTCAGAACAAGAGTTCCAAGCAGGCTTGTAACCGCTGCTTCCCCTATTTACTACTATAAAGTCTTAAAGTATATAATTTTGCAGGGCTGATAGTACAGATATATTCAGCCATAATGTTATATAGTTAGTAAGAGTTTCTTTATTTACATCATATGAATAATTGAGAATAAAATAAAAAACTAGAGATTGTCATGGAAGCAATAAAGTATTATCTTTAAAATATTGTATTAAAATATAAATAAATAAAGACATATAAAAACGTCATAATCCATTATAATAATTTAAAGCAGAGTTTACAAGATTAAAGTATATGTTTGCAATATCCGTAAAATAAAATACCCTCTTAAACAAGTCAACCTCTCAGTCTTGATAAAATGGAGCAGCATTTTTGCATCCAAAATCCTCCTCTCTGCCTTTCTATGTTTACATTTCAGGGTTAATCCAACCTCTAGTGGCTGTCTTCCTGACAACCGCTAGAGACGCTTCTGCGACGCTGGATGCGAAATTCGCATCCAGCGTGCAGTACGTCCATAGGAAAGCATTGAGCAATACTTCCTATCTAACCAAAACTGGACATCTACTCGCTGAGTAAAGTGAGAATTATCGGAAATTCAAAGTTAATTTCAAATTTGAGGCCAAAGCAGACGGACGTGAAGTATAGCTGCCTTGGAAAATCTTTACAGTTTGGATATTCTGGCTTTAAAGTAGAAGTTTTAGTGAACAACTCTGTTAGAGCACCATCACAAGCAGTTTTGTATGGTAGTAAGAGGTGTACATGATTAAATGCAAACTACAAACTACAAACACTAGAATAGTCAGAGAGAAAGCAAAGGTCAAGAGTAGGAAAACAAGCCAAAAGGTCAGGAACAGAGAACAGAGAAACAAGCCACGGTCCATACCAAGGAATCCAATACAGCGCACTATAGAGTATGCAAGAACCACAACAGGGAAATTTGCTACAGGAAGATCTGACTTTATAAAGCCAGAAACTATTGGCTGGCGTCACTGTGGTGCAAATGAAACCATTGAACAAATTCAGAAAGGACCCGAATTTGACATTCGGATGAATTTGTGTCCTCTTTGAATTTGTTTGATGGTTGGTGCTCAGAGTCGCTCCGTTCTGACGTCGGCACGACTGTTCACATATAGATGTGCACGAGAAGCGTGCAGCCTCTGTCCTGCCGTCGGATCAGGAAGAAGGAGCTCCGGAACAGGTAAGAATGACAGAAAAATAATGTGTAAGCAGCAGGAGTTCTTTTTCTATAAAACACCTTAAACACAACTGGTTAATCCATAAATTCTGGTGTCATGTTCCTGGAGCAGGTCACAGAGGATTCCAATGCCAGGGTTATTGGTTGAAACTTTGTCTTTTCAGACAACAATTTACTTGTAAATAGAGATGTCGCGAACCGTCCGCGAACTTCTCGCAAACGGTTGGCCACGAACCGTTCGCGGCGAACTCCGGTCAGCTGACACATCCTGGCCAATCTCCGGCAGACCCTCCCTCCCAGACCCTCCCACCTTCTGGACAGCATCCATGTTGAAGCTGCCTTCAACATGGATGCTGTCCAGGAAGTAGGAGGGTCTGGGAGGGAGGGTCTGCCGGAGATTGGACAGGATGTGTCAGCTGACCGGAGTTCGCCACAAACTGTTCGCGAGAAGTTCGCGGGCGGTTCGCGACATCTCTACTTGTAAATAAGAATTAAGGCAATATGCCACAAAAAGGATACTTTGAGAGTTAAAACAGAATAAAGGCAATATGCCACAAACAGGATACTTTGAGAGTAAATGAATAAAGTCTTTTATTTACAAGTAGGTTTGACCTTATTTCCAAGTAGATTAATAATCTGTGGAATGTCACACTGCAGCCAGGTTCAGGATGATACAAGGGTTGAAATGGTTAAAGCTGGTAAGTACTTTCAGTATAATATAGTACAGATTGCTTAAAAGGATTATGCAGAGTTGCAGCAGTTGAGACAGGTAAATAGATTCCAGTATAATGTAATACAGGTTGCTTACAGGATCAGGCAGGGTTGCAATAGTTGAAGATAGGAGTTTCAGGAGAATTCCGGAGACGGGACACACGGAGTCTCAATAGAGGATCAGGAGGTTTTCAGGAGTCAAGATAAAGGATGTTTTCAGGAGTCAGGATCAGAAGTTCCATGTCAGAACACTGACTTTAATGTAAAGGCCATGTGAAGAGTTAGGTGTGGCCTTTTATAGCAGACTTGGAAGATCATATGAGGCAGGTGAGAGAAACTGAGGATTGACTAGTGGTTAGGGAGGCCACTAAAGGTGAGAAACAGGTATTGCAGCAATAAAATAAAACAATACCTTGATTGTCAGGATAGAATCCTGACACCTGGACTGTTAGGGGGTACCTGTGGACTGGGTTGGGAACCACTGTGTTAAAGTAATACTATAGTGTCAGAAACACAAACATATATTCCTGACCCTACAGTGTTAAAACCCCCATCTAGCCACCCTGCCTCCCTTGCCCCCTAAATATAGTAAAATCTTACTTTTGTTCAAGTCTGCAGCTGCTGGCTCTGCCACTGACCAGCCTGATTAGCTGACATCATCAGTAGTGATAATCTAAGCCAATCGCAATGCTTTCCCACAGGATTGGCTGATACTTTCAAGGAGGCAGATCAGGGGCAGAGCCAAACACAGCCCTAACCAATCAGCATCTCTTCATAGAGATGTGTTGGATCAATGTTTCTCTATGAGGAAAGTACAGTGTCACCATGCAGAAGGTAGATCCACTGAACTGCACTGCCCCAGGAAGCACCTCTAGTAGCCATCTGAGGAGTGGCCAGAGGAGTTATCCCTAGGCCGTAATGTAAACACTGCATTTTCTCTGAAAACACAGTGTTTACTGCAAAAAGCCTGAATCGAATGATTATACTCACCAGAATAAATACAGTAAGCTGTAGTTGTTTTGTTGACTATAGTGTCCCTTTAACCTCATAAAGAGCATCCATTATTTAACACAGTTCTCACTCAGAAGACCTGAGCTGTAGAGTTAAAAGAGCCAAAATGCTATTTATCGATCTTCACTGTGCCAAAAGACTTGCAGCTGAATATAATACATTTCATAAAGGGTTATTAAGTTTAGAAGATGTTATTGTATCATTCCTTCACTATCATTTTAACTGCATCATGGTGCATACGTTTTTAAATTAATGGACATGTGTATTGCTCTCCCATTAAATGGCAAACTGGGTAAACAAACATATTCTTCATTGTATTTGATAAACTGAGTGGTTATACAAGTTGTAAATTCCCCGGGAGCGAACAGAACACATTCCAGTAATATTGGGGGCTTTACGATAATTGCATTTCACAATTGTGCCGTCCTGGCTGGATGCCCACAGTCACTTATTGATTTCTACATTCCTTATTATATCCTCAGACCTGCAATTTCCTTCAGAGGAAGCTATCTATCTGTCTTCCAAATATTCTAAGGAGGAAACCTGATGGCCTAAGTGCTTAGCACCTAACTTTCCCTTGCTAAATGGCATGTTTGATATAAAAACAGTGTTCTGAAATTCATCCAATATCTATTAAAAAGAGAGAGAGATACTTTCACAATATCTGCAATAAGACAATGTTTTTTGGCTTAAAGCTATTATTGAATAGTTCGCTTTGTACAGAATAAAAAAAATGAGCAGTTTAAAATGTGACACTTTGAGTCAAACAGTAATGGTGCCTGTTCTTAGGGTGCAGCAACATTCCGAAACACTTCATAACGCCGCCATTTTAAATGTCCATGATAGGGTTATTTTATAGCAAAATGTCAAATGTAAAAATAATAATTAAACCCCTTGTGCAGCCTATTTCCCACAACTCCAACCATAATGGATTTTTGGACTGTGGTAAGAGGGTGGTCTGGCGATGTATGGCAGATTGGCAGATGCAATCTTTTTAAACTCTGGGTATGTTCGTTATTTAAAGCCAAAGGATGTTCTATATTTTGTCTAATAAATTGTTTTTATTCTATTTAAGTGTAGGGTCATTTATAAAAACCTGCACTCCAAGAAAAAAACACATATAGACACCTGTTCATCAACATTTTTATTCCACAATTGATGGAATTTAACCCCTTAAGGACCAAACTTCTGGAATAAAAGGGAATCATGACATGTCACACATGTCATGTGTCCTTAAGGGGTTAATATGTAGTTGGTCCACTCTTTTTGCTACACAACAGTCTCCACATACGAGGCTATACAGCCACCAGATCTCCCCCAGGTGTTGGATCTGTCCATTGCAGTAGTGTAGATTTTACTGTATGTAGCTCACTATTTAGCTTTTAACCATTATAATATCGGTTTTATACATGAATTTGCAGGAAACACTTTCCATGCTATTATTATGTCCTATACCTTAACTTGCATCAGACCAGAATATAACAGTCTCAAAATTAAATCAATCTCACACCATCTCGCATGACTAACCAGGAGTAAACATATTAACGCACAGTACTGAATGTACACAGTGTAATTATTTCTTGGTAACGGAAATTATAAGGTGTCTGAGTTATTGATTTCCAGGTTATGTTCATGTTCAATGGTTTAGTGGAGATACAGGATCTATTGATGTGTTTAGAATTAAGCCACTGACACTATTTCCCTGACAATTATCTGCAAGTGAGACTGTTACACAATTCTATATAATGATAATCAACTTCTCAGGCAGAGGAGAAGGATGAACGAGAGAGAGAGAGAGAGAGTGAGAGAGACAGCTTTATTACTCAAATGAGATTTACAATAACATAGGGAGGGAAGTAAACAGATGAGTGAGATAATCTGTCTCTTGCAATCTGTAATAGGTGCTGTGCTGTATTCATCCACAAGTCCAGTGATACTCTGATGCTGCAGCAGTGACAATAAAATGGACAATCAAGAATGCAATGAATGGTACGTGTGACGGAGCTCCGGTACTCCGATCGAGTACTTCTGCCCATTCCATTTACTAGCCGCTTGCCAGGACCCTGGAACGCTTTAGCTCCAGTCACCTAAGCTTGACTAGTGTCTCTCCAGAACTATTTCACCCGACCAGACTCTTCTTCCAGACAGGTATCATCCCGTCTGCAGGTCTCCTTCCAGGCAGAATTTGTCCCCTTTAGCTATTCCTCTGCAGCTCTGCTTTTAGTGATTGCCCCTGTCTTTGCAAAGTCACTTGCGGCTTTTAGGTGCAGCTAGCCAACAGGTCCGAAGACTCTGTTACTGGGATACCTTAAAATCCACACAGGACACACCGTTCAAAAAGGAACTAACATGCCATTCTTTATTTTTGGACAAGGACTAGCCTTTGGGGAAGAGTCCTTAAGCATGTGGTGACAAACATTTACAATACGAATACATAGAACATTAACAGATGAGCAATTAAAAATAATACAATAATACCTGAACTATGTAATAATAATAACATTTTCAAAGACAATAAAAGTAAAAATATATGCATTTAACCATGTATTTGGCTGCCCTCCTTTGCATGTCTGCATTATGTAAATGCACACACTTCCATTCAGTCAGCAGAGGGCGCTGCAGAGTTCTCAAGTAACAATGAATAGTGTGTACATTGATTGCTGCTGTCACACACCTCTTTCAGGGACTCCTGGGACCAGGTCTATAGTCTGTGAGTAAGAGTGGCCTTTAAACCCTTAGTGACCAGACCGTTTTTCAATGTTCTTACCGTTTGGGACCAGGGCTGTTTTTACATTTCTGCAATGTTTGTGTTTAGCTGTAATTTTCCTCTTACTTAATTACTGTAGCCAAACATATTATATACTTTTTTTCTGGCCTTTAAATGGTCTTTCGAAAGATACTATTATTTCCATCATATCATATAATCTACTATAACATTTTTTTTATAAATTATGATAAACTAAAAAAAAAAAAAAAAAAAACCTTTTCTAACTTTGACCACCAAAATCTGTTACGCATCTTCAACCGCCAAAAAACACCCGTGCTAAATAGTTTCTAAGTTTTGTCCTGAGCATAGAAATACCCAATATTAACATGTTCTTAGCTTTTTTTGGAAAATTATAAGGCAATAAGTACAAGTAGCACTTTGCTACTTCCAAACCATTTTCTTTTTCATAATTAACAAAAGTTACATTGTAACACTGATATCTGTCAGGAATCCCCGAATAACCCTTCACATGTATATATTTTTTAAAATAGACAACCTAGGGTATTAAACTTGGGGTATTTTGACTCTTTTTCATGCAACCATTTTACCACCAATCTATGCCAAATGTAAAAACAAATAATAATAATTGGTGATTTTTTTGACACACATAGCAATCTAACAATACATGTACTTAGAACTTTAAAGGGTCACTATAGTCACCAGAACAACTACAGCTTAATGTAGTTGTTCTGGTGAGTATAATAGCTCCTTTCAGGCATTTTGATGTAAACACTGCCTTTTCAGTGGTTAATTTTTTTACATTTAATTTTTTTTACTGAGTGCCTCGAACCCCTCGAGGCACTTAGCACAGGCAGAGCATCGGAAGCATGCCTGATAGCTGCCGATGCTCTGCCTCACTGCCAGGCGCCACGTGGAGCAACCCGGAAGTGATTGCTCCAGGGGAGCGATCACCCGGCAGCCCAGCAGTGATGCGGGGTATTGCAGGATGCCTCGACATCGAGGCATCGCTGCAATACTGCTAGAGCGGCTGGAAGTGATCATAAAACGGTGAAATCACACATCAAATCCACGACCTCCAGGCATCTGATGCTATACTACGAAGCCTGGGACTGCCGTCAGATTCTCTTGGACAAGCCAAAAGCCCTGGGGCTTCGAAAGCACCGCATACTAGGGACCCGGTGCTGATTAACCCCTTTGTTGGTCAACAGTCCTGGGTGGATGCATATGCCGTTGTCACCACATGAACTCCAGCTGGGAGCAAAATTATCTACTGACCTGGGGAAACCTGGGGCACATGTTAACTTGCAAAGTTATTGTTTTATTCTGTTCAATTTGTCTTATTTCATATCTCAGCTAGAATGATGTAACCTTGCTTTCTCTTATGACTTATTGCTATCACTGGAACAATTACAATAAATGGACATTATTGTTTTAAACAGATTGATAGAAAGAGATTATCAGGCTGACAGTGTCACTTCAAACTCTGTATCCTATCACTATAATTATACAAGGTTATTTTTTTTTTTTTATTTGCTTTACATGAATTTGGAACATTGTTCCAGGATGAAATCTGCTTGTACAAAAAAAAAAAAAAAATCCATTTTAATGGCAGTATGAGTTGATTTATATGGTTTTATATTTAAAACGTAATCGTGACCAACTAAATTAGACTATGCTAGAAGCCAGGCATCCCGAGAGGAAGACATGCAGTCAAAATGACACTTTTTTGTCCAAGACATCTACTCAAATTGTCAGTTACTATGACCAAGCAAGCAAGGTATTAATTGTGCTTGTAGGCATGGAGCAATTAGTATTTGTCAAGCTTTTCTAACCACCATAATCAGTACAGCCAACTTTGCAGGGCTTAGGTCATTAGTTAGCCAATAAGCTAAGGCCTGCACTGCAAGTCTTGGCACGCGAGATAACATAAGCTTCTACTAAGGACCTTCTGGCTGTTGGTCGATGGCAGTGGAGGCGGAGAGTCGCACCCAGCGGACTCCAGGTAAGAAGTGAAGCCACTCTAAAAACAGTTTGACTCTTTACAAAAAGAGGGACATCAGGGCATTCCTAACACCATAACCACTGCAGCAAATTTTTGTGGTTACGGTGCCAGAAGTGTGTCTTGAAAGCTCTTTCCTTTCATCTATGCATTATTTACCGTAACTTGGTTCTAGATCATCATATTTCATCACAAACTTATTGTAGTCATCCTTTCATTTCCTAAACCAGGAGGCGTGCTGAAGTTGTAATGATACTCGGCGTATTAATTTAGTGGATCTAAGGTATCTTTAGACCAATTTCCTGGAAAGGCCCAATTTTCTGGAGCGGCCCTGCCATTGGCTTTTCAGCGGATAGAGTGCCTCAGCTAGATATAAAGACAGGAATTATCTACAGGGTTCAAAACTCCCACTCACCACTAGCCACTGCCTAGTGAAAATGTAGTTTTGGTAAGCAGAAACTCACTCCTGGAGGTCATGCCATGGCTTGCGGTAAGACCTGGCTAGTAGCAAAGGACATTCAGTTTTAAGCCCTGAAAGTGATAAATTAGTATGGTAAATGTGAATGAAACCAGTCAAGTATCAGACTTTATTGCTCATTCACTACGACATAACCAGCAGCTAAGAAACAACAATTAGCATTTAATGAGTAAGGTTACATTTTAATGTTAATGTTGGTAATATACATGTAGACAATAGGCATGGATGATATCTATCCTGTACACATTGCGGCCATGGGGTATATACCAGTCAAATAAAAACAAATACTTGCTTTAAAGCACACATTGATCTGAATGAGCGATGAGCTTTTAGAGAAAACATACGACTTTTATTATTATAATTCATCTTCTTTTGCACACTAGAATATATTTAGGCCAAGCTGGATTCAGCATCATGCATTGTATCAAGTAGTTATTAGCTTGCAGGCACTCACTTACTAACTATCATGACTAAATGTTATAATTTTGATCCATTTGCGGTTATTACTCTATTAAATGGGACAGGGCAGCTTGATTCCAATATGAACAATAGCTGTATGATTGTTCATCGTAATTGGTGCCTTTTAACATAGGTAAAAGAGATGCTCTTGGCAAAATTACTGCAAAGAGCAACAATCTGTGCTCAGATTACTATGAATCTTCTGTTCTCTTCAAAATGAGTAAACCGAGAAGGGATGGCATAAGAAAAACAAGACAAGCAAGACATTCGCTCACAAGAAGCATGATAACGGTATTGATTATATCAAAGAACCTAAGTTTTCCTAACAAAGTGTCCTATATCTGTATCAGAGAGAACAACTGCAGGATTTTAGTTAAGCTGTTTGCTACATAAGAAATGAAAATATCAGTTTTGTTATAGACAGGAAGCTCATATTATGCTTTGTAAGGAACACTAATGTTAGGGATACAAACATGTATTTCTAATGTTAGAAATTAAACTCCCCATTTAGATTAGGGGTTCCCAACACGTGGTATGCGTACACCCAGGGGTACAATCCAGTAATGTATATGCAGGGAATCGCACCGTAAGGGCTGGGAACTACATCATGAGCAGATCCATCAGGTGGCCAATGCACTTAGGGCAACCCAATAAACTTCTGCCGTGAGGGGCCCGTTCGTGCCCTGCGCCGCTTTAATAGCCCCTTCTAACCTGCTGGGAGGAAATGAGAGATTGCCGGGCACTTCCTTCCAACTCAAACAGACTCTGTCACGTTGGAGAGGGGAGCCGGGAGAGGAGCAAGACCCCGACTCCCTCCATCCTCAGTAAGAAGGAGTCACCCTCTTGCTCCTACAAGGTAAGAAACTGGAGGGTAGCTAAAATTTTGATCTGTATGTGTATTTTCGATGTCTGTATGTACGTGTATGTAGTATTTGTATCTGAGTGTGTATCTGTATGTGTATCTGTATGTGAGTCATTGTTTGTATATGTATTTGAGTATGTGTGTATCTGTATGAGTGGCAGTGTTTTGTATCTGTATGCCAAAAATAACATCATCACCTATATCTCTTAACCAGCCCCTTTCCCCTCCCCGTCCATTAGTGGTCCCCTCCCCTCCTCCCTCTTTTCCCCGTCCCTTGGTGTTTCTTTCCTCTCCCCTCCCCTCCCTGTCCCTTGGTGCACCCCACACCCCCTTTCTGGTCACACCCCTCTTCCTGGTGTGCCTCCTACCTCTCTTGTAGCGTTGCCGAGTGGAGCAGATCCCCTACAGGAGCTTCAGTTTTCTGTACCCGACCGGACTGACAGGAAGTGCTTTCTCAGTGAGCACCTCCTGTCAGTCTGGCCTGGGTACAGGAAACAGAAGCTCCTGTACCGCGCTCCGCCACGCTCCACTCAGTGGTGTATATACATGGACCGTCACACACACTCAATGACAAACACACACACTGACAGACACACACTCATACACTGACAGACACACTCAAACACTCACATGCACACACGCTCATACACTCACATGCACACACACTCAGACAGACACACATACAGACCTACACTCACTAATTATAATTTTTTAAATTAAACATTTTCCACTCAGCCTCCCTACCTGGACCAGTGTGGCTGCTGGGAGGCGTGCGGCTGTGGTATAATCAGAGGCGGTGAGGGAGCTCTGATCTCTCTGCTCTGCTCCCTCGCGTGCTGTCTGCTGGAATATGACGTCATATTCTGGCTCCCGCGGCATCAGCAAACGGCGCGCAAGGGAGCAGAGTAGAAAGATTACACCTCCCTCGCCACCTCTGATTATACCACAGCCGCGCCGGGGGGTCCAGAAGGTGGCCTGGCAGGAGGGAGCTCCCCCCAGAGCCGATGCGCCCTAAGGCGGCCGCCTATGCCGTATAGTTAAGGTAAAGTATAGTTAAGGTAAAGTCAGTAAGAGCGGTAGACTAGAGCTCACATCCTAACAAGATGAAGGGCAATATCCGGTACAACTTGGCTGGGTGGCGCTTGAGTTACAAGGTTAGCAAATTGTTATAAAATTGAAGCTCATAAAGTAAAATGAACATATGGGAGACATTCATTTCCTAAGGGTCCTGCTGCAGCAAGTGGTAAAAATAAATAAATAAACAGATGTCAAAGATGTCAAGATGTCAAAAAAAGGTTTTCTCATTGCACCAGTAGATCTGGATGATCAAATGTTCCTTCAATTTCACTGGAATAAGAGAAAACAACCGCGTACTAATCTACCTTGCAACAGATACTGAAACCAGTGAAAGTGTTTAACAGAGCAAAGGAGTCAGAATGATCATCTATGTGCACAACATGCCGATTATGTCATAAGACTTAGACACGATGAAGATTCATTCAAATTGGGCTCTGGATCTATTACTGAACCTGGGCTTCTAAATCATTTGAAGAAATACAACTTAATCCAAGTCAAAATTTGGAAATTCTGGGCTTTCTAATAGACTTGTTCAAACACATAGTTTATCAGGAGAGAAATTGAGATTGATTTATAAGAAATTCAAAAAGGTTTAGACAAAGGAATTCATCTCTTTCAGAATTGTAGGATGAATAGAGGGATTGTTATCAGCATTGATTCAAGATATTCTCGACACTGATTCATAGACCAAAAGCTATAAATTTTCAAGAAAGGCATAAAACGTATTCAAAAGATGTTATCAATGGATGCTTGGAACGAGTAAATGTGGTGGCTAAAACATATAGATGCTAAAAACAGAATGGCTGTATTCAAATTACAGCTGCACATAGTGACAGAGATCCAAGTTTGTATGTTGTATTGAAATCACAACGGGAAGAAAGTGGAAAAACGATAAAACAGACTTGCACACCGACTTTTTAGAACTACGGGCTGTATCTTTCACTTTCAATAGTCTGGACAAAATTATGTTGTGTTCTCCTGAGAATGGATAAATGTCTCCATAGTTCGATTGATAAATAATCTAGAAGGACAAAATGTCAAGAACATGCTGGAGGACTGGAATTCAAATCTGAGCGATTAGAGCAGTTGAAAAACGCGCAAATTCGTTTTTTTTTTAAAGGGTGTTACAGATCAGCGGGACATTAGAAACAGATTGTTTTGTGTATCGCTGAAATTGACAGTTGCCGCAACTTTTTCATTTGGTGACTGAATGCCACTCGTGTGCTCAGCTAATGAACGCCATCCAAACCTGGCAAATTTCATGCTGCTAATGAACTTCGGTGTTACTGATGTGAACAGTGAAGGGCCAGGCCAGAGGTGCCCAGGGAAACCTTGGTTTGTTATTCATCGTTGGTTTGACACTTAAGCACGGAACAGTGCCATTATCACTGTATCAAAGAAAAATTAAAGTACTCATCGCGGAGTTAAGTTAGCAAAAGGAAGACGACCTGCTGTTAAGCTTTTCTTCCAACTTCGCTACACATTTTAACAGGTTTTATGGAAATAAAACACTGCAGTTCCTTCTTCGTGATTAGGCAATATAAGGTTTAAGATTTTTTGCAGCATTTTTTGGTAAAGCCAGTACATGAAGCTTCAGGAAAATAAATCAAAATAAAACGTCCTGGGAATTTTACATAAATGGTCATCAACCACTTAAAATCCCAGAAATAAAATTGTTGATTTTAAACTGGATCTATATCGTAGCACTTAGTATCTCAGAACCAACCGTTCATGGGTTTTTTCGGGTGGCAAAGCAATGAGATTCCAGTGTTATCCTGACACATAAATGACTGTCACAATGGGTCAAACTGAAGTTGCTTCTTACTGAAATGCAGAATTATCTCTAGATAAACACAGTCCTTACCGAAAACACAGTCATTTCTGTCTCCACAACATCTCAGCAGAGTGTGCTCTTTGAAATGCTTCAAAAAGATGTGGCATTACAACAATTACCTTAAAAAGGTTTTTGGTACTTTATCACTAACTAAAAATCATCACCAGTCTGTTTAACAGGGTGTTAAGATTATGTGTCTGTGTGTAGGACTTTCTGCAAATATTGAGTTGTAGATTTTCTCATTTTTTAAAATAAATTAATAATAACGAAGCCCACAAGTTTTATTTTTTGGCGTTCTTATAGTTTATATAAAGAAGGAGAAACCACACCTCACAAACCAAAAATATTCAAGAGAATGTATACAGAGGGATGGGACTTTATAAAAGTTTACCTTTCTAAAGGAATAGTATGATCTCTTTGATGTTAGAGGTCTTCTAACACAGGATCTCCAGCAACTCCAATTGGCATTGGCCAATAGCTGAAAAACCTAGAGCATGAGTATTCGAGCACCAAGTATTCATAAACATCCAGTAATAGGACATTGAATTACTCATTTTTTGTAGCCTCAAAACAGGTGATTCTCGAAGAAGGTGCTGAATAGACTTGTGCATTAACATAGCTTTTTATCTGGTACAAACCAAATTAAATTATTTCTAATCTGAGCCTGAACGAACTGATTCATCCGAGATTTAGCGGTTGAGTCTTATTTAGTGAATAAAATTCCACAAATTAATCTTAGATGAATCAGTACAGTCAGGCACAGTTTGAAAGGCATTTGATTCGTTTGTACAAGCTGAGAAGAATCAATGCAAAATTAAGTGTAGTGCTGGATATCCGCTAAATCAAAAAAGATGGAAGGACATAAAAAAGCAGGAGGGGATATATTTTTTTCTTCATATTTATGATCCTAAGTAAATACATAAAAACAAAACCATATTATGATATATGTGTAGAATCACATATCAGTACTGAAGCTCAAACTAATAATGAAATAATCCCATTTTTTGGACTTCTATCCTAGGAGCAGTTTGTCCCAGGACCTGCCCTGCTATCTGAAATTATCCAGCAGATCAGTATGCCACCGGTACTATAAATTGTGTTGACATCATGCGCACACTGAAGCAGCTGCAATTATGTCTCGTAAACCGATATAAAAGATATCTTGAATTTAATTACCATATATTTATATACTAATCCACTTTTGCCAGCACATAATTTGTAAATTCAGGGTGGGAATTGAGCTAGACTCACAAAAATCACAAAATCCTTTGTATTCCTTTATAATGAGCTGTAAAGGAGTATTAATCCACTAGTTATGTTATTAAGGTTACACTGATCTTAGCTAGCTTATGACACTTTAATGACAAGGATGCTCTCAATCCTTAGAAGAAAGAAACAAAAGAACATTTTCTTATACACTCCCCTAAAACAAATTTGGAATGAGAACTTTGACTTCTAAAGGATCTTCTCAAATCCCACTTTTACAAGGATACGTTTCTTAACACATGTGAGTCACAGGACAGTAAGAATACTACCTAGCAAGCAATGCATCTAAAAAATGGCAACCCACATAATAAATGCAACAATGCAAAGTAAACTCAAGGAATAAACCTGAGAGTCTATAATCTCATTCCCCTGTGTGTTGAATGGAGCTTCTGAAGTGGAACTTGATTGACACCTGTTGTAATATGTACTTGTCAACGCACTCGATGCTGATGTTCTATGTGGCACAGTGTTTTGGTTGTATTGTTGAATGCACCGTTAGTGTAAATGTATTGTATAAAGCAGAATCCACAACTAATGTTCTACATTAGCAGCTTACGATTGGTCATCAGTATTCCACGTTAATAAATGCATATGTCTTGATTTTGGAATCCTGTCCTGTCGCGCCCAGTTATTCCTTCTGTACTGCTTCACAGTAACATAAAAATATATGTATCCAGAAATACAGCACAGGGTGAGACTGCTGTAAAACACTCATATTTGTGTTCAGCAATGTCTCATTAGTACAACAGTATCCCCCCATGTACAGGTTTTATGGTGTTTTGGAAAGGTACTGGGTTAAATATAGGGCTTGCAAATTAAATTTTCTGGTATTTCTGCCTGGTTTGTCAGGCAGGTCCCCCAATATAAATAAATAGAATTATAATTGGAATGAAATTAGATATAGATTATATATAAACAGTGCACTGTTTAGCGATTCAGGCCCCGACCAAAGGAGGATGAGACGCTCCAATCAAAAAAACTCCTTGTCTATGGAGACTCATCTTGTCCCATAAATACCTTTCCAGTAGCGGTTTATGGTATAAGTAGGTTATACCCCACAAGCATTTCCAGAGATGACTTGAACTACATTATAAATGGATAGCAGCCATAGTGCACCTGCTATCTGTTTATACACAGCCTGGTTGACTGTTTAATGAAACACGTTGTATTTTATTGTCGGCAGAGCCACAGACAGCATATGTGTGGTCAGCACCTCTTCTCCCTATCCAGAATATAGTCAAAACTAATATACAGCAACCAAGAACTAAGTGTTCCAGGTGCCTGAATGACAGCCTTGTTAGGATGTCTTACAGTTGTAGTGGTTTTTCTAAAATGCTGCAACTATAAGCCACGATCTGAAAAGCGAATGGCCTTGGAGAACACTAAGCAACATGCACTTTGCAACAATACAATAGGGTTATGGCCCTTGGACAATCGCTTTAAAGGACCACTATAGTGCCAGGAAAACATACTCGTTTTCCTGGCACTATAGTGCCCTGAGGGTGCCCCCACCCTCAGGGACCCCCTCCCGCCCAGCTCTGGAAGGGGGAAAGGGGTTAAAACTTACCTTTTCCAGCGCTGGGCAGAGAGCTCTCCTCCTTTTCCTCCCGCTGAATGCGCACGCTACGCGCGTACGCATTCAGGTGCATAGGAAAGCATTTACAATGCTTTCCTATGGACGCTGGCGTGCTCTCACTGTGAAAATCACAGTGAGGAGCACGCAAGCGCCTCTAGTGGCTGTCAATGAGACAGCCACTAGAGGATTAGGGGGAAGGCTTAACCCATTCATAAACATAGCAGTTTCTTTGAAACTGCTATGTTTATTAAAAAACGGGTTAACCCTAGAAGGACCTGGCACCCAGACCACTTCATTAAGCTGAAGTGGTCTGGGTGCCTAGAGTGGTCCTTTAATGGAGAATTGTTTATCAGGAATATTAGCAGAAGAGAGTTGCTGGAAGGCACAGCTTTTAAATGCAGTGAGTCTGAAAGATGGATACATTGAACCAGGATTGGATATCCTGTAAAGGTTACTACTGTCAGACAGAATATGTTTACTGCTGAGACAGAGAAAGGCTGACAGTTATTCAGGGTTAAGGGGATAAAGACCCATGGACCATGGGAATCAGTCGCCTTCCCAATAACGTAGAAATTCCCATGGAAAGCATCCATGCTTCAATAGCCTTAGCAAGACCTTACTATCTGCAACATGTATTTACAAGAATGCATGCAAGACAAAAAGGTCAACACTGATGTTTTAGAAAAATAATAAAACCTCTAGAATTTTTTACACTAACCCTAGAGCAGCGTTTCCGAATTCGGGTTCCGCAGCCTTTTGCAACATTTTCGGAAGGTCGGAAACGGCAGAGATCGCACTACAGCATGCTCATAAGAGATCGCGGGAGTGCGATCTTAAGCCCGCCCTGCCATCAGCCCGCCTTGCCGTGTGAGTCCGCCCTAGCGCCCGCCCTGCCATTAGTCAGCCACTTAGACTTAGCTCGTCTGTGAGAGAGCCCGCCCAGCCGTCAGCCTGCCGCCCAGCCAGCCCTGTCGTCAGCCAGTCCTGTCGTCAGCCCCCTGTCATCAGCCATTTTCTATCACGTGTGGTAGAGGAATGATAGAGAGTCCAGCTGATAGTTAAAGCTCTGTTATAGTCATAGATATAAAGCTCTGTTAGGTAGGGAAATAGAAAGCTCTGTTACATAGGGACATTGAAATTCTCAGTTAGGGACATTGAAAGGCTCGGTCAGGGGCATTGAAAGACTGTCAGGGGCACTAAAAGGCTCTGTAAAGGAACATTAAGAAGGCTCTATCAGGGACATTGAAAGACTGTCAGGGGCATTAAAAGGCTCTGTCAGGGGCATTAAAAGGCCATGTCAGGGGCATTAAAAGGCCCTGTCAGGGGCATTAAAAGGCTCTGTCAGGAGCATTAAAAGGCTCTGTAAGGGTCATTGAAATTCTCTGTCAGGGGCATTAATAGGCTCTGTCAGGGGCATTGAAAGACCCTGTCAGAGGTAGGGAACGACCGATATTGATTTTTTAGAGCAGATACCGATAATCTGTATATTTACTATTTTGAAAAAAATTAACTATTTCTAAAGGTCAACGCACAAAATATACATGCCACATGTAGTGGATGCAGTGTGTTTAGACAGGGGGGCTGTTTGTGTAGTGTGTGTGTAGTGGATGCAGTGTGTATTTGTGTAGTGTGTATATAATGAATGCAGTGTGTATTTGTGTCGTGTATAGTGAATGCAGTGTGTGGTGTGTGCGTAAAGTGAATGCAGTGTGCAGGGCCGGACTGGGAGAAAAATTCAGCCCGGGCATTTTTTTAACACAGCGGCCCACTAAGAAGGGGGCGGGACAGAGGCGGTGTGTTTTGTCATCACCAATGACAAACACGCCCCCTCTCAAAGTGAGCATGTTGATTCAATGCTCTTCCAGGGCAGACCATGCACAGAGCTCTGCTGAAGAGCTCTAGCATGAGAAAAAAGCTCTGTATTTGTTCTGCACAGTGCAAGCAAATTTAAAAATATGCTTGCACTGTGTTTCCTTGCAACTTGTCTCTGGTGTCTCTATAAATGGATACCAGGAGACAAAAATGCCAGGAAAGAGTATTATGCATGCATTGTGCCTGCTTGTGGTATTGCGTGTGTGTAGAGTGAGCTGATTGTGGTGTGGTATTGTGTAATAAGGTTGGTTTTAGTCATGTTGTGTTTGTGGTGTAAAGTGGTGTAATGTGATGCATATGTGGCTATGGGCTGTAGAGAATGTGTGTATTGGGGATATAGCAAGTGTGTGCATACAGGCTATAGTGTGTGTGTGTGTGTGTATATAGGTGATGATGTGTGTGTTTAGGGGTGTAGTATGTGTTTGCTTACAAGGAATCTAGTGTGTGTATAGGGGATCCAGAGTGTGTATATTAAGATTGTAGTGTGTGTGTGTGTGTGTATATATGTAGATGAAAGCTCCATGAGGAGCTGAATCGTTGATAGTGGATTTGGAATAAAGAGAAATTGATTGAGAAAACCGTGAGTGCCGGTAATTTTTTGGATTTATCAATTTTGCAACCAGAGCACCAGGTATTAACATTTTTCAGGGTTGGAGTGCAGGAATTATTGTTGTTTTTATATATATATATATATATATATATATATATATATATTTGGAAGTATTGTGTATGTGTGTGGTTCAGTGTGTTGGGGGGGTTCTGTCTGTATGTGAGGGGTGCAGTATGTGTGTGTGAGAGTGCCGTGTGTGTGAGAGTGCCGTGTGTGCGACAGTGCCGTGTGTGCGACAGTGCCGTGTGTGATGGGTGAGAGAGTGATGGGTGAGAGAGTGATGGGTGAAAGTGCTGTGTGTGATGGGTGTGAGAGTGCTGTGTGTGTGAGATTACTGTGAGAGAGTGCTGTGTGTGTGAGAGTGCTGTGAGAGAGAGTGCTGTGTGAGAGAGTGCTGTGTGAGAGAGTGCTTTGTGTGAGAGAGTGCTGTGTGTGAGAGAGTGCTGTGTGTGAGAGAGTGCTGTGTGTGAAAGTGCTGTGTGAGAGAGTGCTGTGTGTGAGAGAGTGCTCCGTGTGATGGGTGTGAGAGAGTGCTGTGTGTTTGAGAGTGCTGTGTGTGAGAGAGTGCTGTGTGTGATGGGTGTGAGAGTGCTGTGTGTGATGGGTGTGAGTGCTGTGAGTGCTGTGTGTGAGAGTGATGTGTGTGATGTGTGTGAGAGTGCTGTGAGTGCTGTGTGTGATGGGTGTGAGAGTGCTGTGAGTGATGTGTGTGAGAGTCGTGTGAGTGATGTGTGTGATGGGTGTGAGAGTGCTGTATAAATGTTAGAATGATTGTGTGTGTGTTGGGGGGGCAAAAAAAAACAGGCATTATGTCCCCCCCTCCCTTCTTACCTTTAGCCTGGGAGGGGTGGACTGGAACGCTGGCACCTGGGTGGCAGTGTTCCCTGGTGGTCCTCGTGGGTGAGTGATCTCTAGCCTGTGGGGCTAGAGTTCACTCTCGCGAGATCCGGCGCGTTGCAATGGCAATGCGCCGGATCTCGCGAGAGGAACCCGGCGGAGCTGCAAGTTAGAGCTCCGCCGGGTCCTCTCTCCTGGCGGCTGGCTCCCTCCCTCTCTCCCTGCCGGCGGCCAGATCTGACAGCATGTGGGCCGGTGAGGGAGATCTTTGATCTCCCCACCGGCCCGTCGTGGCAAACAGCGGGGCCGGCACTCGGATAGCACCGGCCCTGCATAGACCGGCAGGGGAGATCCTGGGACCTCCCCTGCCGGCCTCGGCCCATGGCCACCGCGGCCCACCGGGCATTTGCCCGGTGTGCCCGATGGCCAGTCCGGGCCTGGCAGTGTGTAGTGTGTGTAAAGTGAATGCAGTGTGTGTAAAGTGAATGCAGTGTGTGTGTGTATAATGAATGCAGAGTGCGTGTGTTTGTGTAGTGTGTGTATAGTGAATGTGGTGTGTTTGTGTAGTGTGTGTATATAATGAATGCAGTGTATTTGTGTAGTGTGTGTATATAATGAATGCAGAGTGTGTGTGTTTGTGTAGTGTGTGTATTGTGAATGCAGAGTGTGTGTGTTTGTGTAGTGTGTGTATGGTGAATGCTGTGTGTTTGTGTACTGTGTGTAGTGAATGTATATAATGAATGCAGAGTGTGTGGGTGTGTGTGTGTTAGTGTAGTGTGTGTGTAGTGAATGTATATAATGCAGAGTGTGTGTGTGTGTTTCTGTAGGTATGGAATTTGTGTAAAATGACTCTGAGGAGCAAAAAACTGTTAACTGTATTTTTTTAAAGTGTTCAAAGTCTAACTCAAAAATCCTGCTTAAGTTCAGTAGTTTCTAAGAGCGGTATCAAAATCAGCTACCATTTCAGTCAGGTTGTGAGATCTGTATTTTTCAAAGTGTTTTTTTTTTAACCAATAAAAACCCATGAATTTGGAAAGCTGGTTAAAGCAGGGAATAATTGAGAGAAAAATTATTACTACTTCTACCTGTTCGGTGCTTATACAAACTAAGAAAGAAGATACAACTAGAAATCCAGAAAACATGCCCGAAATAGTTGTATCTACTGTGACAAGTGACAAGTAAAAAAAAATAACACAATGCTAGCCAATCTTCAATTTAAGCTATGCCACTTTCCAACGACACAGTTTTGAGCCGTATTCATGAGCTTTAACGGTGTCCACACAGTATAAATTGGGAAAAATGTGTAGATGTGTACAGTGATGGGGCCAAAGCAATGGTTGGGAAAGAGTCAGGCGCTGTGACACGAAGAAGAAATTTAGCAAAAAACAGTACCAGTTCTCATTGTGTTCTTTACAGTCATGCACTGGTAGCTAAAAATTACAGTCACGACTATTTAAAATTATATGTGAAGATATGGGTAGTCACCACTCTGATCTGCTTTTGCATTCAGAAGTCCATTGGCTATCACAAGGTAAAGTCTTTGTTAGAATGTTTGAATTGCGTCATGAGTTGTTGCATATTTCCATGATCATAAATTTTGATTATCTGATCGATTAACAAACACTCTGTGGTTATCCAAAATAGCATATCTTGCAGACATATTCAAAAATTAAATGACGTCGCTGGAACAAGCCTATATTTGGCTGGGTATGCCGTTGCCATATTCTAAAAATGAACACCCTACCAAAAGTTTTATATCTCGTTCGAACACTTCCCATTACCATACCCAACACTTTCTTTAGACCATTAAAAGTTTGTTTAGCTCATTCATATGGGCACAAAATCATCCTAGACTACCACTCAAAACATTAATGTGCCCAAAATTACATTGCAAATTACATTGCGGGCTCTGCCTACCTGACCTTGAAGCCTATTACAAGGCGATCATACTAACTAGAATTTACGAGTGGACCTCTCTACAGCCCCAGATGCATTGGACATTACTTGAACTTCAGGGATTCCAGATCCCTCTACACACTCTCCCATGGAATGAAAAAGGTAGGACCTTCCTCAGACCTACATACCCGTTGCATCCAACCATTGTTCCCACCCTTAAAACTTGTCAGCTACTACGAAAACTCACTAATATATCCCACCTCCCCTCCCCGCTTTACCCAGTCACGCACAACTCACTGTTCCAGCCAGGAACTTTGATAACCCCTTTCCAACACTGCTACAACACCCCACACCTCATGATAGGCAAGATGGTCACTTCGACAGGTATTCGCCAAATGCAGGACCTTCTCCCTCAAGCACAGCTCTCTCCAATGCTAAGATTCCGACACAAACAGGTGACACTTCCTAAACTCCCAACCTGAATTATTTCAGAGATTTGACACCTTTTGAAAACCTCTGTTCAAATCGCCTGCTCAAAACCAAATATTTAGCCACGCCATACAAACTAATTCAAAAAGAAACTTCACCACATCACTCTAAATTTATGAAAGCTTGGGAAGAGGAACTCCTCATCTCATTCTCCGACACCGAATTTACACGTCTCTTCTCCAACATCTTCCATACCTCTATTAGCAACTCCACCCAAGAGAGCAATTACAAAAGAGTAGCAAGGTGGCACTACACTCCCTCACGCCTACAACATCTGTTCCCTCAAATCTCAGTGCAATGCCGGAGATGTCAACAGGGCAGGGGCACACCAGGTCACTTTTGGTGGTCCTGCGAGGTGATACAATCATACTAATTATTCAGGTCATTACTGGACAGCGCATACAGTGCACCCCAAAAACAACCTTATTCCTTTTACACCCCTCGTCACTCCCGACAAACACATGCATGCTCATAAACCACCTTCTATCAGCTGCTAACATACTGCTTCCCCTGCACTGAAAAACACATCAGTGCCTCCAATCAGGACCTGGATTCAGAAAGTCGAATCCATTCGAATCCTAGAAGAGCTGAATTTCTCATTATCACACTCATATCCGCAATACCTTTCAATCTGAGAACCCTGGATAAGATTTATGACACAGGATGAGACCACCTAGAGTACCTATGAATACTGCATCACAGGTAGCCCCTTCCACCCCCCTCCCCTGGCACTACACCAGGGCTAAGACACAGAAGCCTAATGATTATGACCCAACAGGGTTTAGACTTCTTACAGCAGACAGGGAATGATGAAGGGACCCTCATTTGGGACTTCCCGACCAAGAAATGAGAATGTACAAGTTTGCACTGATCTATTCCACACTCGACCTAACATGTAAATAGCGGTTTTGTTCAACTAGTTATTTTTCTACCCCTCCCCCTCCCCTCTCACATTCCTCCAACACGTATATGTTACATGCGCCTCAACACTACAGTCCCCTTAGGCTGGTACATATGGGAGGCAATATGCGCTGAATAAGCCTTGAAACACGTATAGAAGCTTTGCTGCCTATTAGCACTATATGTACTGGTAGTACCTCCCATACCGTAAAGAAATGAAGGGATAAGAGTTGACCGCTCTCCTCCTCTTTAGTTATTGAGGCATGTCCGGGAACCATGGCCAGGCTCACTGCACACAGAAGTTGCCTTGGCAACAGGTGTGCAGTCACCATAGCTCTCCTTAAGGAGTGACAGCCTTACTATCATGATCAAGCATTTTCCAGACACCTCCATGACACTGTCCGATGCCTTTGTACGGACCTTTGTAAATTATTTCTGATGTTGAGATGTAACATTAATGTTGATTATTATCAATGCGTATTTCTGTATATTTCTTGCCTTTTTACTAGTATTGTATATATAACAATTAAACCAAATATAAAAAGAATTTGCCAGCAAAAGAGAACATTACACTCTGCTCATTGAAAGGCTTGCGCTGCGCTGCCCTACTCAACGTCACACATATTTTTTGTTGGGGTTCCAAAGTTTTGCTATACCATGTCAAAGGGTTCCAAGGGAAAGATTAATTAGGAAACCCTGCCCTAGAGCAGTAGTTTCCTTTTGTATATTTGGAGTTATACACAATGATTTAGTGAGTACCAGAGAAAGGCAGCATTGTCTAATAAAGATCAGTCTGTTATATTTGTGGCTGCATCAATGGAACCAAAGTTATTTATTGCATTTCATGCTCACAATTATTAGGTAATAGAATACATTTGTAAGAAATATGCTAGATGTTAATTAGCTCAGACCCTTTCTATGGCCCAGTAGAAGTTCCTAATATCTTTAATAGGCTTTTGTGCCAATGGGAACAAACATATCTAGAACCCTATCACTAGCTCTTCTCTGTAAAATGCCTGATTGGCACTATGCATAAGGTTTCCCTATTCCAATTGTATTAAAACCTGTCAAAAAAAAAAAAAAAAAAGGGGTTGTGCTTAACTTGCCTTTCATGCCTCTCCTCACGTCAGAGGGGCCAAGCGCAGTCCATTTACACGCTTCTTGTAGATTCTGTGATTGGACCAATTGCTGGCTTAGAGTGCATGCACACAGTCAAAGCCAGTTAGGGGAAATGGAGAGTTTTTTTTTTTTAAATAAATGCTTGCAAAAAGTGAGGTGGGAGGGATCACACAAGGAGGGATGGTGGGATAGGTAACTTCCCCTTGCAGGCGCTCTACCTGCAAGAGATTTTAACACCAGGCGCGGGCTTGCAATGTGCGCTGACGACAGATGTAAAATATGCACAGAATTGACATTTGGCAGCCTAGAATGTCACCTATGCGGAGTGTGCAACTAGCCCCCAGCGCACAATTACAAATATTTCTGAGTGTGCAGTGTTTTAAGCTGAAACACTGCACCTACATACTCTTATCAGCATGATCATTTCAAATCACTGAAGTAGCCATGGTGGAACCCAGAAAACCCAGAACATGGACAACGTCGTAACTGACGCAAAATCGTCTGTGTGGAGTGGAATAGCTGAATGATAAACAACATCAATAAGCAGGCATCCAGAAGAGGTAAAAGCCATGTCAGCAGAGACACCACAGCTAACCCCAATACAGACACACCACAGCTAGAGACAACATGGCTACAGCCTGTACAGAGCCACCAATGCTACAGCTTACACAGAGAGACCACAGCTACAGCCTGCACAGAGAGATCACAGCTACAGCCTGCACAGAGAGACCACAGCTACAACCGACACAGAGACACAGCAGCAACAGCCGACACAGAGCTACCACAGCTACAGCCTACACAGAGAGAAAGCAGCTACAGCCAATACAGAGAAAAAGCAGCTACAGCCGACACAGAGACACTGCAGCTACAATGGTACTAAAAGAGGCAATCAGTTTACCAAGAGAGGCGGTATAAAGAGAAAATAGAAGGGGACCAAGGACAGACCCTTGGGGAACTCCAACCGAGACAGGACGAGTGGAGGAGGTATCCTTGGAAAAGGAGACACTGAATGAGCGTTGGGAGAGATAGGAGGAAACCCAAGAGAGGACCGAGTCACAGAGACCGAGCGATTGAAGAGTTTGAAGGAGGAGAGCATGATCAACGGTGTCAAAGGCAGCAGAGAGGTCAAGGAGAATTAATATGGAGTAATGACCTTTGGATTTAGCGGAGATTAGGTCATTAGTCACTTTGATAAGAGCAGTCTCAGTAGAGTGGAGAGGGCGGAAGCCAGACTGAAGAGGGTCAAGGAGAGAGTTGGAATTAAGGAAGCGGGACACACGGGTAAAGACAAGCCTTTCCAAAAGCTTTGATGAGAAAGGGAGCAGGGATATGGGACGATAGTTAGAAGGGGAGGATGGGTCAAGAGATGTTTTTTTCAGGATAGGTATTACAGTGGCATGTTTAAGGTCAGCAGGAACAGTGCCAGAAGAGAGAGAGCAGTTAAAGATGTGTGTTAGGGTAGGCACAAGACAAGGGGAGAGAGATCTGATGAGGTGAGATGGGACAGGATCGAGCGGGCAAGTGGTGGGGCGAGAGGAATGGAGAAGCGCAGCCACCTCTTGTTCAGTAGCCGGGTAGAAAGTCTGGAGGGTAGGGAAAGCAAGATTTACATGTGGTTGAGAAAGAGAACGGCAAGGAGGGGAGAATTGTTTCCTTAGCTGTTCAATCTTGTCGGTAAAGTAGCATGCAAAGCTATCAGCTGTAAGGTTAGTTTGGGGGGTGGCCACAGCAGGGCGGAGAAGGGAATTAAAGGTGTCAAAGAGGCGTCTGGGATTGCGGGAGCATGAACTAATGAGAGAGGAAAAGTATGACTGTTTGGCGAGGGCGAGGGCTGCGCTGTATGAAAGCAACATGAATCTATAATGGAGAAAGTCTGCCTGGGTGCGGGACTTCCTCCAGGAGCGTTCAGCACAACGGGAGCAACTCTGCAGATAGCGTGTTGATTTATTATGCCAAGGTTGGGGTCGTGTCCTCCTCGAGGTGCATGTTTTGAGTGGGGCTGCAGCGTTCAAGGCAGATGTGAGGGTAGTGTTATATGTGGAGATGGCCAGTGAGGGACAGGAGAGGGAAGGGATGGATAGCAGTTGTGAATCAATGTCAGCTGACAGCTGCTTGAGGTCAATAGAGTTAAGGTTCCTCCTGAGCTGAGGGGGGTTAGGCTGAGATTGTTGGGTGAGGGGGTAATTGAGAGCAAACGATAAGAGGTGGTGATCAGAGAGAGGAAATGGGGTGTTGCAGATATTAGATATTGTACATGAATAAGAGAAAATAAGGTCGAGGGTATTGCCAGCTACATGAGTGGGAGAATTAGCCCACTGCAAAAGTCCAAGGGAGGAAGTGATTGAAAGTAGTTTAGAGGCTGCTGGGGTCAAAGGTGGGTTAACGGGAATATTGAAGTCTCCAAGAATTAGGGATGGGATGTTGGAAGAGAGGAAGTAGGGTAGCCAGTTCTACTATTGTTGTCTATTTACGCTGTTGCCAGCTTTAGATCGCCGTATTTTTGGAGGTCTTCTTTATTTTTTTAAGTTTATTAATTTGTTAGGGTACAAGCCCTTGGTGGTGCTGGCACCACCACCTGACCATTTGCCATTGTATTTACCTCTCATACTTCGTTTTTTCATCTTTGGAGTTGATTGGTTAATACAAGGTGATTTACTTTCTATCTATAACACCGTAGCTACAGTCTGCACAGAGACACCGCAGCTACAGCCTGCACAGAGACACCGCAGCTACAGCCGGCACGAAGACACCACAGCTACAGTCTGCACAGTGACACCGCAGCTATAGCCTGCACACAGACACCGCAGCTTTAGCCTGCAAAGAGAGACCACAGTTACAGCCTGCAAAGAGAGACCGCAGATACAGCCTTCACAGAGATACCGCAGCGGCAGCCTTCACAGAGATACCGCAACGGCAGCCTTCACAGAGATACCGCAGCGACAGTCTACACAGAGAGACCACAGTTACAGCCTGCACAGAGAGACCACAGCTACAGCCTACACAGAGAGACCACAGCTACAGCCTACACAGAGAGACCACAGCTACAGCCTGCACAGAGAGACCACAGCTACAGCCTACAAGAGAGACCACAGCTACAGCCTACACAGAGAGACCACAGCTACAGCCTATACAGAGAGACTACAGCTACAGCCTACATAGAGAGACCACAGTTACAGTCAACATAGAGAAACCACTGCGACAGTCGACACAGAGATACCACAGCTACAGCCGTTACAGAGATATTACAGCTACAGCCAGCAAAGAGCCCACAGCCACAGCCAACAGAGAGACACCAGAACTACAGCCAACAGAGACACACCAGAACTACAGCCAACAGAGAGAAACCAGAATTACAGCCAACAGAGAGAAACCAGAACTACAGCCAACAGAGAGACACCACAACTACAGCCAACAGAGAGACACAGCAGGTACAGCCTACACAGAGACACCGCAGGTACAGCCTACACAGAGACACCGCAGGTACAGCCTACACAGAGATACCGCAGCTACAGTCGACAGAGACACCGCAGCTACAGTCGACAAAGACACCGCAGCTACCGTCGACAGAGAGACCGCAGCTACAGTCAACAAAGACACCGCAGCTACAGCCTACGCAGAGCCACCACAGCTACAGCCTACACAGAGACACCGCAGCTAAAGCCTATACAGAGTCGAAACAGCCTATACAAAGTAGCTACATCCTACACAGAGAAATAAAACAAAACAAAAAAAAACAAAGCTACAACTTGTACAGACAAGCCACAGCTAATGCACAGAAACCTCAGCTAAAGCCTATACATAGAAACCATAGACTATAGCTTAGCTATACAACCTATATAGAAAACAACACAGCTAATGCTTGTATTGAGTAACCACAGCATATCACGAGAAACCTCAGTTACAGCTAATACAGAAAACGCTCAGATACATCACATACAGGGGAACCACAATTAAGTTAATATAGAAAAAACTCAACTACAGCTAATGCAGAGAAACCACAGCTAATACACAGAAACCACAATTATTGTTTATATATATTAGACACATCTTGGACAATTAAATTTCATATATAGATCATACAGATATCCAAGACTCATTTTTTATATAGAATTTTCAAACAGAGCTCAATCACACAGCTATTTCACATATAGGTTATACAGATATCAAAGATACAGTTTATACAGAGAAATCCGTGATCGAGATCATACTGCTATCTCAGATACAGATTATACAGCTCAGATATAGATTATACAGATATCCAAGATACAGTTTATACAGAGAAATCCGAGATCGAGATCATACAGCTATCTCAGATACAGATTATACAGCTATCTCAGATACAGATTATACAGATATCTTAGATATATAGATTATACAGATATCTCAGATACAAATTATACAGATATATCGGATACGCATGCAATTTGCATACAACTAGTACTCCAATTGCATGTTCTGTTTCTATCAGTCTCAGCTCGCAGGAGCCGTCTTTGATCTAGCTAATAACACGGGATAGAGGAGAGCTTTTTGTAATTTCTCTCTTGGCAGCAGGTGTAATTTATACAAAAAAAAAAAAAAAGTTTCCAGCACTTAAACAGCATTATTAGCATAATGTGTGCGGCCAGGAGCTTCATTACGAACCACTCGCTCCCACTTTCCAGTCTATTAACCCATGCTGTGCTAATAGGGCTGCACAACCCATAGTAAAGGCATTGGACGGGTTGACTGCAGCAAAGTGGGCGTAACATATGTACACAACAAGTTCTAAACATCAATGTGAATTAAAGTCTGATGATTTCCCCATTACAGTTCTAATTCATGGGTAAAATTAGTGAATGAACCAGCTGTTGCTACTGAAAGAGAACAGCCAGTGATACTCACTGAATCCAAGCTTCCTCTGGTGACAGGTGGCAGTCCTTGTTGTTTCTTGCACTGCGGCTACATAAGACTGTGATGCGCTATGTGGCCATCTCTTTGTCCGTGTGTCTTTGTCATTTATTCCTCAGATATACAGTGACTGGCTTATGCTGTAGCAGGAGAACGGTGGCTCTCTCTCCTTCACATCATCTCCAACGTGCGGCTCTCTGGCTGTAAAACACAAAAGACAAACTGTCAACTGATAACGTGAAGTAAACTGGGGAGGGCACAGTAGTGTCTCGGTAGGTAACAAGGCAGAACAGTGGCTGTACTTCTCGTCGGCGTCAAATTGGCATCTGGAACTTTGCAAAGTCTGTTTTTATTATGGCAAAACTGTAACCAGACAACCTGCTGCTTTATTCCTTTAAAAAAAAACAAAAAAACAAGGGAGAGGTAAAGCAAGCAAAGTGTGCAGTAAATGAGTAAACCAGAAGAGCATCAACCTTCCTGGGAAGGATTCCTATAAAAAGCCCAAGGGATAGTAAAGATACATGTATCCCATTGGCAATTTCCTGTATATTCACTTTAAAATCACCTGTAGTATTAGGATAAGGATCCAAGCAGACCCCACCTAACAAGTGCTGCCAGATTAAACCCTAATTTAAAGCAGCACTGCCATGCCGAACTTACCTTTCCACAATCGATTCCTCTTTTCTCCCTCTGTCAGGATCTGTTCTTCATTGCTTCCTGTCTGCTCTAGCTTTCTTTAAAACATAAGAAAAAGTAGGGACTATTTGTCTTATTGAGGTTTCCTACGCCTAACCAGCTATGTCTACTAAACAGTGAGTGTAAAAAAATAAAAATAAAAAAAAACCCCAAGCCCTTGTAACACCCCTCCCCCACCAAGTGACTAGGGGTCCCCAAGCCCCTATCACTCCCCCTACCAACCCCCACAAAATAGTAAATAAATTCCTACCTAACCCCCTCACCCTAACAATAGTGAGGGGGGAACAATAAAACTAAACACCTGTATATAAAACAAGCTTACCATTTGATGTCTTCTTTTTCTAAAAACCTTCTTTTCAATCCCAAAAAAGGCCAAATAAAAATCCATCATACCCGTCGAGCTTTGAAAATAAAACGAAAAACCTGAGCGCAAAAAAATAAATAAAAAAATCCAGACGGTAAAAAAATTATTCCACTTCACCCATGGAGGGCACGGCGCAGACTGAGCTCCGCAGGGCGGGGAAAGGATTATAAAGCCTTCCCACGCCCTGCAATAAGGCTCAGATTGCACTGACAGGTAAGTCTCTACATTCACCTATCACAGCACTCTGGTTGGTTGGCTTGAAATCCAGACTGCTGTGTCATTTTACACAGCATGGGAATGCGTTTTGGAGTTTTCCCATGCTGTATAATTTCACTGATAACACTGTGATTGGTTGCTTTTTCAAATTGAAAGCAACCAATCAGACGATTATGAGTCAAATTACACAGCATGGGAAAATTCCAAAGAACTTTCCAATGACACAGAGCACTCTGATTGATTGGATTTCAGGCCATCCAGATTGCTGACAGGTAAATGTAGAGACTTACCTGTCAGTCTCTTAATTTAACTGTCAGAGCACTCTGACTGGTTGGCTTAAACCAACCAATCAGAGCGCTCTGAGCCTAACTGCAGGGCGTGGGAATGCTTTATAAGTCTGCGCCTTGCCCTCCATGGGTGAAGATGGATTTTTTTTTTTTGAGTCTTTTTTTTGGGCGATCTGGTTTATTTTATTTTATTTTCAAAGTTCGACAGGTTCGGATCCTTATATAGTATCATACCCCATTCCATAGGGATAGAAGCTACGAAATATTTTTTAAAGAAATCCAATTTTAAAGATTCACAAATAGATTTTATATTGGAAGGTATTTTATTGATCTTAACAAACAATTTCTTCTGGTTTAAAGACTCTTTTATTATGCAAATCACGGGTACGGCGATGGGTACCAAGTTCGCACCAAGCTATGCGAATTTATTTATGGCTTACTGGGAAGAAATTATTCTGTTCCCAAGTAGCCATGCGACGAACTTGGTTACCTATCGCCGATACATCGATGATATATTTTTTATCTGGAAAGATGGAGAAGAAAGTCTAAAAGTCTTCCTTGATTTTTTAAACAATAATGAATGGGGGATTGTTTTAACTTATATATATAATACTCATCATATTGATTTTTTAGATTTGGAAATTTTTATCACTGAATCAAGGATCCATACTAGAAATCACTTCAAAGAGGTAGATGCTAACAGCTATATCGAGAAAAAGAGCTGCCACTACCCTCCATGGTTAACGAATGCCCCTAAAAGTCAATTCCTAAGACTTAGAAGGAATTGTACAAAAGACTCCGATTACACAACCCAGGCAGACGTAATTAAACAACAATTTTTACAAAGAGGTTATGATGAGGAAGCACTTTCAAAAACTTTAGAGGAAGTAAAAAAGATGAAAAGAAAGGACTTGATAAAACAGAAGGGAACAAAACTGAAGAATAATAAAAACAAAAACCACATTAACATACCCTTCATATGCAACCACAGCGGCAATAACGGAAAAATCAGGAAAATTATTAAAAAATACTGGCCAATTTTGCAGGAAGATCCAGTTCTAAAACAAATAATACCATCAGAACCCAAAATAGTCTATAGGGGCTGTAAAAATATGAAACAGATTTTAGTAAATAGTAGTTTTAAAACTAAACAGAAAGATCCTTTTTTTTTTAAAAAGCAAAGGTTTTTATGGCTGTGGTTCATGTTTAGCTTGTAGAACCACATGCCAGAAAAAAAGACATGTGCTATCTTTTAATTATCAGAACGATAAGACCTTTTATATCAGAGATCAATTAACATGTTTTTCAAAAAATGTGATCTATATTTTAAAATGCCCCTGTGATTTAATTTATGTAGGAAGAACTACGAGATGTCTAAACATTAGAATTTCCGAACATGTTAGAAATATAAAAAAAGGAGTAGAGACACATAGTGTCTCTAACCACTTTAAAATGCACCATAACAGCGATCCAAAAAATACATTTTTTTGTGCTATTAAAACTGTACAAAAAGATTGGAGAGGCGGAGATTTTAACAAAAAGATAGGGGAAGAAGAAATGAAATGTATCTACAATTTTAAGACCCTGATTCCCCATGGTCTTAATCAAGACTTTGAGTTGTGTCATTTTTTAGTATAACTCTGCTTGTGATATACTTTTAATTTTTAATATAACTCTGCTTGAGATATACCTTTAAGATTTTAGGAACGTTCTTAATATAGGTGTTTGTCCGTTTTTTATAATTATAGTATGTATGCCTTCCACTAGAAAGTATATTTTTATTTTTACATTATGTTTTTAGAATTGGTAATGTTTTATTTGTACCAGCTTAAGGGCATATTTTATACTTGCTTTTAGACACCTCTATTACTTACTTTCCATCTTCTCATTGGATCACTATTTGAAATATTGGATTAACATTACTTGGCTCTAAGCATTGTTTGAAAAAGATTTGTTTGCAACATTCTCAAGTATTACATTGGCTTTTAAAAGACATTATGGACAGTATAACTAGTATGGAACGCATATGCGTTCCAATGACGCCTAAAAAGAGACGTATGCACGCACGAGTCCGGCCGAGACCGGAAATGATGTCATGGAACTAGGAAATCAACGGTGGAACGCATAGATGCGTTCCACCTGATATATTGAATTATTGCCGAAACCGGAAGTGACATGGACGCCTCCAAGGGGACGGAACCCGGAAGTACTAGGTGGAATTTGACACATATTTATTAAGAGTTTGTGTACAGCAATATTTGCACTATTTTTGTATCTCTCTATTTCCCACAGCTTAAATTTAGAAGAAAGAGAAGTATTAATTTTATTTTTCTTTCTTTCATTATCACCATTTGCTCCACCTATTTCTTCGTGTTTTGTATATTATGGATTTTTGTTTGGCCTTTTTTGGGGCTGAAAAAAGGTTTTTAGAAAAAAGAAGACATCAAATGGTAAGTTTGTTTAATTTACAGGTATTTAGTTTTATTGTTCCCTGATCCTTATTTTTAGGGTAAGGGGGGTAGGTAGGACTTTATTTAATTTTTGGGGGGTCAGGGAGGACAATAGGTTCCCCCCCCCAATGTCATTTAAAGCCCCCACCCATCACCCATGGGTGGGGTCCAGGGGGAGAACAATACGTCCAGGAACGTGTTTCACAAAGCTATCTAGTGTGAGCAGATGACGTGTCTCACAGGGAATTCCTCTACCCACGCAAAGATGGCGGCGCCCAGGACCAAGGTCCGGGCAGAAAACAAAGATTAAAAAATAGGTACGTTGGAGGGCTTAGGGGCATTTTTGGGTAACTATGGGGACAATTAGATGTAGTGGAGTCGGTAGAAAAAAAAAAAAAAAACAGGATTCAGCCATGACAGTGCCGCTTTAATGAGTTATGTTGATGCATTAAAACACAAAAAAGAAAAAAAAAAATTCATTTTCATTTAGGGCCCCCACCCTCATGGGTGGGGGGCCGAGAGGGGGAGGACAATAGGTGTCCCTCCCCCCATTTTCATTTAGGGCCCCCACCCGCCGCTCATGGGTGGGGACCGGGGGGAGGACAATAGGTTCCCCGCCTTATTGTAATTTAGGGCCCCACCCATCACTCATGGGTGGGGGCCGAAGTACAATTGGTCCCCCCCCAATTACATTCAGGGCCCCCACCCACCGCTCATGGGTTGAAGCCGGGGATGAGGACAACAGGTCCCCCCCATTTTCATTCAGGGCCCCCACTCACCAATCAAGGGTGGGGGCCGGTGGGGACAGTAGGTTCCCCCCGTATCATTTAGGGCCCCTACCCGCCGATCATGGGTGGGGGCCGGGGGACACAATAGGTATCCGCCCCCCATTTTCATTTAGGACCCCCACTCATCGCTCATGGGTGGGGGACGGACAATAGGTTCCCCCCCTTATTGTAATTTAGGGCCCCCACCCACCACTCATGGGTGGGGACCAGTACAATAGGTCCCCCCCCCCCATTTTATTTAGGGCCCCCACATGCCGCTCCTGAGTGCGAGACGAGAAGGAGGACAATAGGTGTGTCCACCCCCCATTTTCATTTAGGGCCCCCCTTCAGTTTAAAAGCCCCCACTCGCACAGCACGGGTGGGGGTACACTAGAGGGCTTTTTATTTTATTTTTTACAGTGAGCAGTCTTCATTCATCCGTTTGAAATTTGTATTTATTTATTCGTCTTTCTGACAAATGAATAGATTAAATTCCTAATCGCATGCCCAAGTGTTTAACTGGGCATGCATGGGAATTTCACAACGCTATCCAGTGTGGGCAGATGACGTGTCCCACAGGGACTTCATCTGTCCATGCAAAGATGGCGGCGCCTAGGGCCTAGGTCCGGGCAGAAAACAAACATTCAAAAATAGGTAAGTTGAGGGCTTAGGGGCATTTTTGGGTAACTATGGGGACAATTAGATGTACTGGAGTCGGGAGGGAAAAAAAATAAACAAAACAGGATTCGACCATGACAGTGCCGCTTTAATGAGTTATGTTGATGCATTAAAACACAAAAAAGGGGGAAAAAAAGTTTACCATTTGCTGAAGGACATGTGTTTGCTGTAATCACCAAGTTTTGTTCCTTCATGTAATGCCTCAGCCAATTCTGATTCTCCCGATTTTTTTAATGGAAGACAGAGCACATCATAAAATTTGGCCAGCAAAGAATTATGGGAAATGTAAATCAGCACTTGGCAGCAAATTCATTCATTCAGTAAAATTAAAGGAGCACTATTGGGTCGGGAACACAAACATGTATTCTTAACCCAATAGGGTTAAAACCACCATCCAGCCCCCTGTCACCTTCATGCCTCCCTAAATATAGTAAAATATTACTTGTATGCAAGTCTGCAGCTGCTTACTTTGTCCCTGTTTCCTTTAGACCTGCCCACTGCCTGCTGACATCAGCAGACGTGGTAGCCTGATCCAATCACAATGCTTCCCCATAGGATTGGTTGAGACTGACAAAGAGGCAGATCAGGGGCAGAGAGAGCACAATTCAAACACAGCCCTGGCCAATCAGCATCTCCTCATAGAGATGAATTGAATCTTTATGAGGAAAGTTCAGTGTCTGCAGGCAGAGGGTGGAGACACTGAATGTTTGGATGCATTTTAGGCAGCCATGTCCCAAGAAGGATCTCTAACAGCCATCTAAGGAGTGGCCAGTGAAGTTATCACTAGGCTGTAATGTAAACATTGCATTTTCTCTGAAAAGACAGTGTTTACAGCAAAAAGCTTGAAGGGAATGATTTTACTCACCAGAACAAATTCAATAAGCTGTAGTTGTTCTGGTGACTATAGTGTCCCTTTAACAAAACTGAAACCTAACTCAACTTTTCAGTTTCATTAAAGGATCACTATAGTGTCAGGAAGCGTTTTTTCTGACACTGTAGTGCCCCCAACCTCAGGGTCCCCCTCCCGTGGCGTTTAAGGGGTTAAATCCCCTTCAGCTGCTTACCTTATTCCAGCGCCGGGCTCCATCAGCGCTGGTGACCTCTCCTCCCCCGCCTGACATCAATGCTTTCCTATGGACGCTCTGTACGATAGAGGCATAATATGCCTCCAGGGTCACAGATGCGCCTCTAGTGGCTGGCTTAACTCTAAATGAAAACATAACCCTTTTGCATCTGAAGGGTTAAAACCTGACCACTTAATTGAGCTGAAGTGGTCTGGGTGGCTATAGTGTCCCTTTAAGGACACATGACGTGTGACATGTCATGATAACCTTTTATTCCAGAAGTTTGGTCCTTAAGGGGTTAAGCATTTCTATATACACAATCATTCAACCATAGCTGATGCTCCTACACAGGAAAGTGTTACATGAGATGGAAACTTGTATTTGTATCTTCTTTCTGAGAGGTTATTCTGTTAGTGGCTATGCGTATAGATACAGGTGTTTTTTGTAAATTATTGCAGTTTTAGGACACCAAATAGAGGGGGAAATAAAGGACAGGGGACTTCCTTGTACTATAACCTATGCACAGATCATACGTCAAGCTTGAGGGCCCAATTAAAGCAGCAGTTAACATTTGGAGACTTTGCCACGAGATCCTCCATAGCTACAGCCAATTTCCTGCAGACGTCACAGTTGATGGCTGTCGGGATTGACACGTGGACTCAGCCCTGAGTCTAAGAAAGTTAGGCGGAGGGGAAATACAGAGACATCTAGTCCCCAGTGTTGCTTTAAGGAATTATGTTTAGGAAAGCAATTTCACATGTTTATCAACTCCTCCATTTCCAATAAAGATTAAAATCTGACTTAACGCAGTCAAGGCAGTGGCGGAACTACCGCAGTCGCAGGGGTCACAACTGTGAACAGGCCCATCACTGCAGGGGACCCAGCCGCACTGCTAACCCCTGCGACCGGGTATCCCACGCCATGTGTTGAGGCCACGGCCTGTGCGGTGTAATCGGGTGGACCTAACAGCATGGGCCACCCGATGGAAGTTAATTTCTAGGGGGCCGGTCAGTGCTGCGTTTTAACAGCGCGACCGGGCCCCCTCTGATGATGTCAGACATCCTGGTCATTCCACCCAGCAACCACCGGGAGCCGCGCGGGAGGAATGAGAGGAGGGAGTCAGAGTGGGAACTCTTGACTCCTATCAGCCTGAGCTATTGGACCCCAGGGAAAGTCACCCTCCTGCATCTAAAAGGTAGGAAACAGGAGGGTGACAAACATTTTGCATGTGTATGTGTGTTAGTGTCTGTATGTGTATGTGTCTCTGTCTGTATGTATGTGTGTCCGTGTGCAAGTGTCTCTGTGTGTGTGTGTCTGTGTCTATGTATCTGTGTCTACATGTCACTGTGTATGTATGTGTGGGTCTATGTGTGTGTGTGTGTGTGTGTATGTATGTGTGTCTGTATGTTTGTGTCTACATGTATGTGTCTACCTGTGTGTCTGCATGTGTATCTCAGCTTACGGACAGGGCCCTCTCTACCTTTGGGATTGTCTGGGTATATTTTACGTCCTCCACTAACTGTACAGCGCTGCGGAATCTGTTGACGCTTTGTAAATACCAGTAATAAATTAATAAATATCAATGCACATAAAAAATGCAGAATTACTGGGCGGTGCCTGACCACCGCAATGACCGGTCGCACTTCATAAGAACTCCGATGGGAAACTTAAAATAATACCTTTATTTACTGATTTGTGGCCCACTATTGCAGTTCCTCACCAGTCAAAGTCACTTGGCAACAGAGAGGAATCCGCAGGAGTCAACATCACTGATAAACTGATCAAATCTGGCGGCTCTGGCTAGGGGAAGACCTGCGGCCTACAAGAGGCCTACTCACAGTTGGCAGGGGAAGGTGACTGATTCCTTTACCTACTGCAACACCAACACTCACAAGGTCTACCTCACACTTCCCCCACCCCCCAACCGGTGAGAGATATCCCGGTACTCACTACCAGTGTTGCGGTGACAAGTCACCTGCAGCCACCAGTTCCAGCCACCTTTTCTCCTACAAAATGGTGTATGCATCGTGTATCCCAGGCCCTCGAGACCTGCATTCCTCCATTCTGGATCGGTTAGATGAACTGTTCACTGAGTTCCGTTACAATGCTTGCCACAGACAGAGTCAGCTGCCCGTTAACTCCCTCACCTACTCATCGCAATCTGGCATCTTCAGACTGCCTGCACTCTGGCTCATTGGGCAGACCACCATCATACTGGACTATGAGTTGAAACCGAAGGGCATAGGTTAAAGGGAGAGGGATCTGTGAGCCTCGTTATCTGGTGTTCTGTACACACATTTCTCTTTACTGGGAGCATTATCACTGTTATCACTTACCTACTCGCAGCTTATGCATTATCTTGTATATGTTCATTTTATTTTTGTTCCACTCTACTTACCAATTATCACCATGCTGTCTGTTCTATGTTAAACTATTGTCTAAGAGACACATTACTGTAATACAAAAATTTGTGCAGAGTTTCAGGCATGTATTGCGACCTCATATCTACACTCACTAATGCTTATTTATACAATGTCAATGCTTCTCTGTGTTACTTGCAATGCACAACAAAAATAAAGAATTAAAAAAAAAAAACTTACAAAAAAATAAATAAATAAAAATGTTCAACAATTTAAATACTACACACAAACAAAGTACAAATAAAATTGGCTGTCAAAAGAACATGAGAGCTATATTTCAATAACAAATATTCACACTGTTTTAACAGGAAAGAAAGCAGGGCTTGACATAAAAATGTATATGTTAAGAGACAGAATAAGAATTATTATTTTTTTAAATATTTTACAAAATGAAAAAGTGATGTATAAAATAGCACAACATTGACTGAAAGTAAGATCAGGAAGGCGATTAACGTCTATATCTCTAAACCTATCAAACATTCATACTTTGAGACATATGCAAAGTAACATCAGTACATGACATCAATTAGATACGAAAATATAGCAGTGTAATACGAAACTTAAACAGTACAAAAGAACAAGAAAAAGTTTTGCGAAGTAAGACACAGAGATAGTGTTACTAGTTGCACACGACAAGCAAAGACATTACAGTATTGTATAGTTAAGCTCTTGTCACCATTGTAAAAAGAAAAAAATAACTCACTGTAAGAGGAGAGTCATTTCCAATATCTGCCCAAAAAACAAGAACGTCTGGGCCAATGTGGCCACCTTAGGACAGTCTTAATCTTGTAAATAATTGATCTGGGGTTGACATATCTATAGTAGAGGACAAGTGAAGATCAGCAAGGTTTCTCTAGGGAACAAGACAAAGTACTTGATGATGTCCATTGACTTGTATTAACCAATTTTGCTGCCGTTAATAAAAATATATATAATTATATTTTGATAATGAGTTAGTGAAAAAAATTAAATTAGAGAGTCCATGGTTCAAGTGGTACCGTTGCAACGTTACAAACAGCTTGAACAACCAGTAAAATAATTTTAGAAAGTTGAGTAGAGGCTCAATCAAGAGCAATATCAATGCCACAAATACTCAATAACTCAACATGACATTTAGGATCCATGGTCTTCTCTGCTTCTGGGGTTTGTAGAGACCTGCAGGAGAATTTCCAATGACTGCCCTCCATGCTGTGCTTCAGCATAAATAAACTGATGTCCCCATCTAGACATTGTATTAAAAACATCTTCAAGGCAAACACTATCTACAAGAACAATGCAAGCCAATGTCACAAAACTCATTTCAATTACTGGGAGATGAGAGTACTGAAGCGCGTTTCTTTTAAGACGGCAGTGAGGCAGAAACGTGTGAGCAGCAGAATGTGTGACAAAGCAGACAATCACATGCTTTTACAGAGTGTCAGCGATGAAAGGCACTTGGTATTTATTTAATGTCAGCTTTTAAATGACAGAATTAAGTGGGTTCTGTAAAGCGCCCTTATAGAGCAGAAAGAGTAAAAAGGATCTAATCATTATCTCAAAGAGCAATACAACGCCGTTCAGTGTGATGGCGGAGTAGCCAAGCTGTGTATGATTTGTATCTGTTCATTACTCGGAAGAAATGTCTGAGAGATCATTAGAACGACAGTTTTCCACTTCTGATAATACACTGGAATTATCAGGCGAGTCAGACTACACTCCGCTGCATCAAAGTGAACCTTTGGCTGTCAATATGGGCTACAGAAACCTATCAGCAAGATTTACCGACTGCAGTGCCACTATCAGATGAGAGGAGTTAAACTTACCAACCCTCCCAAAGTTGTGTTCATACAGTTGTGTGAAGTACCATATGTTAATCACTGAATGTTATTAAAGACCAATGCTACAGTATACGAGGTCCATAATAGCATGCATATTTAAAATATTCTTCTATCTATAATATTTAATTGCATCCTATGTCGTCCGTTTATTCACATTACTGTTAGGCTTACCAACATGTGATTGGCCGTTTCATTCTCTAAAATGATGAACTCGTCATAAAATGTCCCAGATGTGCACCCATCAGGACACATCCTTGATCTAACATCCACGACCATTACCTCTTAAAAAAGCAGAGATGTCCCAGTTGCCACAAGAAGAGGAGGAGTAGGGAGATACTCTACGCAGCTAGCACATCAAATGAAGTGCTTTGTAGAAATTAAACCATGCCACAATATGCAAAGTGAATGTATATTCTTTTAGTACTAATGTAATTGAAATTCATCTTATGCCATATTTTGTACAGCCAATATTGTGGCCTGTGTAAAAGCTCTTACCTCATTTACAAACACAAACATCACATTAAGGTACAGTTAAATTGCAGTTAAATATAAAAAGAAAAAATATATAGTGGCCTGTGTAAAAGCTCTTGCCTCAAAATAGTGACTCTGGAAATCAGTGGTAGTTGGCAGGCATGCTACCATTGTTGTCATTTTTTTTGTAATGTTCAGAATAGTGGGATATTTTTCTTAACTGGCGTTAAACCTTTGCACGCTTGCACAGCACTTGAGTAAACGCCATTATGACATTCCAATACCTTGACATGTTTTACACATTAAAAGGCTATTTTGTGCTGCTCTAAATGCCAACCTAGTTATTCTGTCAACAAAATCTGTGCAGTTCGGGATGAGGCATCTGTTATTATGAACGGAAACACAACAAGCTGTGAAAATATGGTTCCAGCAAAACATTTTATAAACTGCAATATCATAAAATCAAATAAAATAGACAGTTGTCCATCCCCTGTGTTTGAAAGAGTAGGATTAGGGTTGATTCATCAGCTTTAGAATTGTTCCTTTGGGTTTACCAAGAAAAAAAAAAACATACACCCTGGGCAGGCTATAAACATACAAATATCTCCACAATGATATTCATTGAAAGGTACATTATTATTATTTTTTTTTTTATTTAACTGCAGTTGAACTGTACCTTAAAGGACCACTCTAGGCACCCAGACCACTTCAGCTTAATGAAGTGGTCTGGGTGCCAGGTCCTTCTAGGGTTAACCCATTTTTTTATAAACATAGCAGTTTCAGAGAAACTGTTATGTTTATAAATGGGTTAAGCCTTCCTCCAATTCCTCTAGTGGCTGTCTCATTGACAGCCGCTAGAGGCGCTTGCGTGCTTCTCACTGTGAAAATCACAGCCGACGTGGCGGATCGGAGGAGGAGAGGAGGCAGAGAGCTCCCCGCCCAGCGCTGGGAAAAAAGGTAAGTTTTTACCCCTTTCCCCCTTCCAGAGTATGTTTTCCTGGCACTATAGTGGTCCTTTAATGTGATGTAGATGATAGGAGTCTCAGCGTGTAAGCAGGGTAACCACACCCCCAACAAAAAAAAACAATGTAAGATTAGAATAGGCACCAAACAAGAAAACATTAGAAGAACCCAGAACCGGGGAAAGACAGAAAGCAGAACCAAGAACATGTACACAATACATAAGGGAAACATTAACAGAACATGGGCAGGACAGGACAGGACTGTACATGAACTGGGGATACAAAATAAAACAAGACGAGATACGAGGCAAAACAAGAGGAGACATAACTAAATATGTAAAACATTGGAGATTTAGACATACATAAATGGCAAGCAGACCACTGCGCCAAAGTACTCCAATTACGGTGGGTCCCAACTGCCTAAATATGCATGACCAAATAAACAATAAAACACACACATTACTTACCTGCAAAGAAAGTGGCAGAGGAAATGAAACCACTGCTTGCAGGAACAGACTGAAACAAAAGGATTAATGGAAAAGGAATGGGTGTTGTAACAAAAAAAACACACATTTAAAGGAATCCAGGAGACTGGGAATTCCAGGAACAGAATAAAGGAATGAACCCAGAAAACCAAGCATAATGAAAACCAGACATAGAATAGAAAACCAGAAAAATAAACAAGAATTGTAAAAAGAGTACTGGATACCAGAAGCCAAGGTCAGACATATGAACAGGATGGAACAGATTGTTACAACGGTACAGTCATCCTCACACAATACAGGCCAACCCACGGGGTAAATAAGGAAGGAGGAGCATAACTTCTGCCTGGAGAGGTTGGCATAGTGACAAAAAGGTTACAATGTTGGGGATGCACCTGGGACGCTGGTAAGACTTACCAGACCACCAAAGAGCATGCTGAGGGAACCTGGAAGTGCTGTTTCCCGCCCACACTCCCTTGGTAGGTGTGGAATAAGATATGAGATTGGTGACTGTGATAGTTGTTGTTTCTGTGTTTGTTTGTTTGTTTCTGTTTATTTTGCCACAGCTGCAGTTTTTTCTTCACCAGCAAGTGGCACAGAGAACATTGCCTGGACAGGCTTGGGGAGTCACAGCCTGGTCCGGTTGAGGACGGACGTCAGCCTATAGAGGGTCAGGAAGATGGAGTTTATTGGTAGCTGTCTGCTGGGTAATACCAGCAGCTGAAAGTTGCTATTAAGTTATGCAGGTTTGTTAATAAAGCTGTCGCAGTTGCCCTTACCCACTAAATGTGGTTGTCTGAGTTATTGGGAGGGAAGGGGAAAACAAACACACACTTTAATTCATTCTAAACATCAGTTCAGACCATGTGTAAAAAGAAAGAAAAATAAATGGTGCAGACAGAACAGTCAAGAACACTCTGTCATGGCTCAAGAACAAAATTTCTCTAGTAAAGGATAGCAAACCAGCCATCTCCCTAAAGAAAAGCTAAACCCAAGCTACCTTTCAAGATGCAGGAACATAAAAACAACTTAGACATATATGAAGCTAGTGGCTGGGACACAAACCTAGGAATTATACATATGTTTTATTCCTTCTTCAAAACCAATTTTTTTTGTTGGTGTTCTTAGAATATAGTGCTCCCTTCTAAGCAGACTTTTGACTCATACGGGAGACAAGAACACACAAACTCTTTTGTATTTTGCCTACAGGTTAATGGACGTTAATAGACTTTATTTAACTAGTATTATTAAACAGTCTCAGATAACCTTGTGTTGGTGGGCTGGTCACAAATTATAAAGCCACATTACTGTGCATGCATGTCCCTGGAGTGCGTTCCATTTAAAAGTTTAACTGCTTCTCTGTGTACCTACAATGAAATAGTTAACGATCTGAATGATAACAAGGCTCTATGTCTGTCTTGGACTACGCCATAGAGTAGTTCTGGAATCAACAGAAGAGATAGGAATCCTAACATATTAACCAGGACTATCTTGAATGGCTGCATCATCATTTTACTGCAGTGGGGCACCCATAATATTTCAGTTGATATTACCACGATCAGGAAAAGAAAAATGTAAACATGTTAGGATGAAATGTGAGAAGTTGTTATAAATACTTTAGACTAATCAGCGGCAGTATGACTGTACAGACATTAAAAAGATTTTCAACATTATTACACAAGTATTTGTTTGGTTCACAACATGCACAAGACCCACTGCTCCAGAACGGATGCTACAATAAAATAATCCCTTATGTAGCACATTTCACATCATCAAGAAATAGATGTTACTATTACAAAACAAAATGCTTTAGATTTGCTTTAAACCTATTAAAAACTAGAGTTTATAGTGCCAGGAAGGAAAGCTACAGTTCTCAGATTTGTACATATATTATAATAAGTGCATTATCAAGTGAGCTATATTATAAATCATAACCAGATAAATGGAACTTGTGCTGATAGTAAATCTTAATATCTTAAATCTGCTGATTTTTTTTTAGTCAGCAAAAAAAAGTACATACATCATATAAAACTATTGAAGAGCTTTATAGAAGGTTATTATGGTAATGAATCCAGTAACTGTACAACATTAACAGGATTATTTACTAAATTTAGAATTGCCAGGAATTAAACATGAATTTCAAATTTAAGACCAAAACAGCTGAACTATGCTTCGCGTTCTGGTATTTCGAAATCAAATTTGAAAGTCACTTTGAATTTGCTTAGAATTTCTGATAATTCTAAATTTAGTGAATAATCCTTTAAGAGTCTTTTTGCTTATTAGGAGAAAATTTCCTCCCTGGCCACTAGCAAAATGGGATTGTGAACTACAAACTCACAACAGTATTTGGTGATGATAAGCCCCTTTCATAAATGGAAAGTATTAACATTTTGTTATCAGCATGGATTAATTAATCGTTACCTGTGGAACCCATCTGAACGCTGGGGCTATTTATAGTGGCCCCAGACTGAATGATGATCTAAATGGGCGCTCAAAATGAGAACTATATAGAGCAATGCGGTTGAGCAGGGTTAAATCCCTGCTCACATCAATAGATACCTGTGGCTCCACTTTGAGCAGGAGACCATTTTTAATAGCGCCAGATTGACAGATACACTATATGCAGCGATGAATCAGCATTTTAAATACTGATTTGGGGCTGGCAGGTGCTCAAGGGTGAACACCAGAGTCTACTAGCATGTCCCCATGCTGATTGTAATCGTTGCAGGGCTTTGCCCAGCACCGTTCACAGTGTAATCGGCATGTCTGACTTTTCAACATTAAAGATAGATCTGTAATGTTGAAAGCAGCCAGTAGATGGTGGCTCTCTTCTGTTTAAAGGTACATACATCACCTTGAGACAATCTTCACTCAACAAGAGGGGAGGGGGGCACTGATCAAATCAGTGTCCTGTCCCTAGCAATGCTTGAAAAGAGTATTGGGCATGCCTGATAGAATTATACATGTGCAGGTGGAAGAGCTCTATACCTTGTAACATATTGATAGGGAAGGCAGAGAGGGAGTCTGATCAGTGTGATCTTGCAGAGCAGGCTCTGGAGTTAGGTTTCTCACTGAAATGATGAGCTTGGTGGGGTGGGAGGGATGTCAGAAGAACCTCCCCTACCTGAGAGACTTGCCCAATAATGCAATCTGAACAAGTTTAAAAATATTTATTACATACTTTTTTTTAAATTTATTTTGGTTTGTATGTTTGTTTGAAATGTTAGATTGCTGGTTTAAAAAAAAATGTCAAGTGATGCATGTCCCTTTAAACTAGGAAACCCACCTGCTAATAACAGTCCTTAGGGTTAGTGTTAGGGTAGGTTTAGTTGTAGGGTAGGGTCTGTAGAGGGTTAGTGTTAAGATAAGTGTTAATGCTGTTTTAGAGTCAGGGATAGTGGATGGTTAAGGTTAGGGCAGATATTCAGTTATAGTTAGTGTAACCATAGGGTTAGGGGTAGGGTTGGATAGGGTTAGCATCAACTAAAAGAATGTAATTCAGATCCTCGACGTACGTAGCATTAAACAGTCAGGAGATACAAGTGAATCTATTTTGAGCCGTGAATCCCATTTTGTTGACACTTAATGTTGTATGAGCTATGAATATAGGATTTTAAAAGAAAGTAATTTCTGTCCTTTAAAAAATAATAAATAATATGAATTAGCGCACTTAAAGAAAAGCCCTTAAAGTACAGATGAACAAATACATAGCACAAATTCCAAGATTTTACTATTAACATGACGTAAAGTCATGATTTTATTAATGACACAGAGGCTCCTATTATGCTATCTCTTTCTTTATTTTCCCTCAGCAGCAAAGAGAAAAATGTATGAAAACTTGAATGTAATATAAAGAAAAAGAATAAACATAATGAATCTGCCCAGTAACAGGCCAGCCAACCAGGATACAGGCAGCAGTCTATAAAATGTCTGAGCTGGCAGTCCATTTCCTCTCTTTCTTGCTCGTAATACCAAAGACCATAATCTAATCCACAATTTCCAAACGATATCAAAAAATTCTTTCTAGGTCAAACTCCTGGGCGATAAGCAACTGTGAAAAGATAAAAATATGGTAAAATCCAGCCTCAGGACCCGTCCGCATATCAAACAAATCAACAAACCATATGCATAAAGCATAGACTCATGACAGGTGACCACATTTACTACATATTCAAGGAGCATATCCCACAGTATCCTTACCTTCACTTACCAAGCGGGAATCATACCGCCACACCCAAGTAATATCAGACAAACTCACCAGGAGGGCGGGCGGGCATAATACTCGCCTCCGTGTCATTAATAAAATCATGACTTTACGTCATGTTAATAGTAAAATCTTGGAATTTTATTAATGACACGGAGGCTCCAATTATGCTAGTTCAAAGCTGAGCCACAACCTGAGAAGAAAAACTGGACGATCGGTAGAAATAAACATCCTGAAATGTAGAGTCGTAGGACCATACCGCCTTATCAAATACATCATCCAGGCGATAACCATCCAGGGAATCGAAGAAAAACACAAGACACCCATAACCGAATAAGATGAAAAAACATCTAAGTATGACTTCCTGTCACGAATAGGAAGGTCTCTGATCCATAAGAAACTGACCTGCAGTAGACGTAATCCTACGCAGTATGTTGAACAATACTCCTTCCAGGGAGAAAGATACCGTGATCCAGACCAATTTCCTAAAATATGAAGTCCCTTCACAGAAGAGCAAGCAACTGAGCATAAATAACTTCGCAGACAAGTATGTCAGGGATCATTCATCCTTCAACGACCAGGAGTCCAAGGATTTTACCTCCTAAAAACAATTCCAATGACCAGACCATGCATCAGCAATCTCATGAACACTGTGCAGAACTATGGACAACTCTAGTCCCAGGACTCAGGTGTCAACCAGTCGCTTCGTAGATGATTGCAGAACATTTCCCAGTTGCATGACTTCCCATCCGAATCCAGAAGTAACTCCTGTGTCTTAGGTGTCAGATGTGTGAAATCCAAAACATGACCTAAGAGCGAGGAAGACCCAATGTTGCGTGAGTCACATAGGGGCCAGTATCCCCAGAGCAAAATTTGTGTCTGCACAGATAAGCTAGTGTCCCGGAGACAAGTTTGAACAGCGGGAAAAGGCCTAGAGATGGGATAACTGTCACATCCGTAGGAAGGCATCTACTCTCAACACTGAGAGTTCCAGGTGTGAACGGCCATAGACGGGGTAGACAAGGGTAGACGAGTAGTCAACCTGAATGCGCACAAATCCACGTACAGTGGTCCCTACGACTTATAACATGCCTGAATATCTAGGAGGCCCTCAGCTAGTACCGTCAACTGTATGAATCGTGTGTCACCGAGAGAAATGACATAACATATCTTCGATCGCGTTTTCATGCGGAGCAGGATACAACCAGCTTCTCATACAAGGTGAAAAGGTCACTAAGGGTGAAGGGTCTTGTTAGCGATACCAAACCATCGAAGTTGAGTTTGGAGCCATCCGTTAACCATCCGACAAATGGAAACAAATATTTCTGCAGCGCCCTCTGTGGCTGGGTACTTTGGCAACCGAGCCTATAACTATGTCCAGGGCGGTCCCGTAACGCGCCTGTCCTAGCATGCTGCCGCGTGGCTGAGTTACCACTCCAAGTCGTTTTGTGAATACACGCCAACACCACCCAGGATATATAAGAATGACTTGTTCCTGGTTAGGAGCCCCCAATTGTTGTAGAGCCTGGCAGTGCAGAGTCCCGGGAAGATTGCGTGGATCGATGAAGCCAGGAAATACTTACAACACGTGCCAACCGACATGTGGAGAGGGACGTAGCTCGGCGGGTGTGTCCGACTACCTTGCCATGGTCCGTGACCTTGCTCTCGGAAGGGAAGAAACAAACCAAGAGATCAAGTCGACATCAAACACCCAGTAGATGTACGTATCATATCAAGTGACAAAAGGAGTAGGTCGGGTAAGGAGGATATGAACAGGACGTCGGCTGGGCAGGCAAACAACTGAACTTATCGTGCCCTGAGGAGGTCCACCACCAGGTCCATGACCGTTGAGAAACACTAGGGAGCCGAGGAAAATTCTGCAAGGGAGGCAAGTAAAATACCATTGTTACCTTCGCTCTGTGAAGTGCCACGGATCCTCGCGCACACCTGCTAAGGGGATAATTAAACATGCGTCTTTGAGGCCCAGCATAACCATCCACGCTTAGTGTAGCAGATAACGGAAGCAGTGAATGCACTCCAAGGAAAGGTGTCTATGAAGGACGAGAGCATTAAGGTTTAGCACATCTTATCTCGGGTGGAAATCTTCGCTCAAGATAACAGAGGCCATTACATGTGAATCCTGGAGTCCCGAATGGGACCTCCTGAGTCGTCTGCCTGGAGCAAAACCCCATAAATCCCGAACAATGAGATCAGCCTGAGCCGCCAACAAGGCCAGCTCCCGGGGAAGGGGGGAAGGGATGGAGGGTTGTGCATGGAGGGGATCACAATCGGGTCAAGGGGGAACGACCCAGACCGTGAGCAATACCTCTGCAAGGCCGAGTCCCATGCAATTGCAAACTGAGCTCGTGTGTCTTCACCCACACTAAATAGAGAAGGTGGGAGGCGGTCTACAATCTGGCAGGGTCGCCGTGAAGCGTAGGAGACACAGTGGGCCCGTGGTGGCCATCAAATCCTCATCCGGGTGAACGGATCCAGATCACCCAACCCCAGTGAGCAAACATCCCCGGGTCAGAAAGAGACCCCAAAAGGGTGGATAGAGGCCATAACTAAAGCCGTAAAGGTCGCACTAGCCTACCCGCGGTCTTCCACACAATGGATCAACTGAACCGTATGCCCTCAACTGCGGGACCGGTTTCTAAACCATCCAAATAAACCATCAAGGTCAACTAATCTGAAAAATCTCCCCATGGGGTTACGCGGACCGCGCTGTGAGTGTATGGGATTCACTGCATCCCATCCAAGGCATTCAGCCGAGTCAAGTGGGGTACCCCCCTTGTCGAAGCAGATGCTAAAAAACAAAAACAAAAAAAAAACTGAAGGTCAGAATCAGTCCCTAAGAAAAACTCCGGAATCAGTCCCCAGGGAGAAAAACAGCCCAGTCCTGTCCTGAGATACCAACCAGCAGTTGTCAGGCACAAAAGATCTGATAAAAAAAAAAGTCACGTAAGCCATGACTGTGATATATGGCCTGGATATCCCGCCCGCAACTTACTGCGGCTGTTCCCGGAGAGGGGTATAGATAATCCAGCCACACGACAAAGTGGCCCCCGAGGAGTCCACTCCATGGGCCAGGGGTGATGGAGGCCATCCGGGTAGAACAGGGGAGACCCTGTGGATCCCGTGAACCAAACACCCACCCCCAGCGACAGAGTGAACAAACATAAAAACAAGGGCATAAGTGGCTGAGAGGATGACATCCTAGAACCCATTACCGGTTCGTCTACCTCAAAGGGGGGCATACACAGGGTAGTAGACCCAGTATCCTACTCTGGTCGGACTCTGACCCATCATCTCGGGCATGTGCCCGTTTCACATTTCTGAACGATTTTTTCCCGGCAGTGGCTCTCTTGCACTTTGGTAACGCGCCATCTTGGACTGCCAGAGGCGAGTCATTCACATCAGGCATAACCTGAACCAGTGGCAGAGGGGCTGAGTGCCATGTTCCGCAGGCGGTAAACCCCGGCTATGGAAAAATATCTGTGAGGAAGGACCTGGAAACAAAGAGGGGGACAGGGCAGAGGCCAAAACCCCAGAGTGGATTCCGCCATAGTGGGATCCTGGGGGTGGGTAGTGGAATACCTGGGAGGGAAAACCTGCAGGTAGGTGTCAGGCTCAATATGAAGACAATAAAAAACAGGCAGAGTAGGCCCTGGCCAGGCATTCATGTAAGGCATTTGTAAGCAATCATATATACATAGGAAAAACATATCAACCATGTAGACCTCCCAACATCCAATCGCAATTGCCACATACAGGGAGGTAATGGAATGTGCCACAGGCCCCAGAAAAAAAAATAAGTCTGTTACCTATAGGGATACAAAAGGGGAACACAAGAAAACTACAGGAGTTGAGTAACCCCAACAATAAACCAATAAATATACATATACATATAAGGTAGGAGAGGGATGATGGAGTCGTGCCATCGGGAATCCCGCCGGTCACGTGAAGGTGCAGCCCGGGTCCCTCTTGGTGCGCTTTCCCACGAAGGAGGGCAGGCTCCGTTCCCCCGCCATGATCAGAGAGTGTGGGGCTCGTTGCGGCTAATCACCAGTGCCGCCAAGGAATGACAGCTTCCGACACCGCACACGCGGCGGTATAAAACTAATTAAGGGTACCGCCGCGTGTCGGGTCGGTAAGGGAACACACGCACCTGGAGCAAAACTATCATGTACATAAAACAAACAGGTAACAGCTAGAAAAGAGGGAGAAAAACATTTATGAGCAAAGTTTGCCAAACTGCAAGCATAAAGCTCACAGAGGGGAGAAAACCAAACAGCTAGGGCTGAAATCCCTAGCTTGTGCACACATAAGGACACAGCACTGGCAGGTAGATCCGGCCCAATCCGACAAGAAACACTGGAAAGTGGGGGGGGGAACCCCCTGACAGCCATACAAGGTAAAACAGAACAAATCTGCAAACAATAGAAAAAAACAAAACCTAAATACATATAATCATTAAGCAAATCCATAAATCAACAGAGAGAGAAACTGAATATATTTAGCTGGTAGGGAGAAGCAAAAAAAGAGGAAATGGATTGCCAGCTCAGACCGTTTATAGACTGCTTCCTGTATCCTGGTTGGCTGGCCTGTTACTGGGCAGATTCATTTTGTTTATTCTTTTTCTTTATATTACATTCAAGTTTTCATACATTTTTCTCTTTGCTGCTGAGGGAAAATAAAGAAAGAGATAGCATAATAGGAGCCTCCGTGTCATTAATAAAATTCAAGCTTTTGTTTTGGCTCAAAACTTGCACAATTACCTCCATTCTTAAAAACAACAGGAGTCTATCTGCTGACAAAGTCCTGCATGCAAGCTGGTGGCCCTTGATGTCACTTAAATCCTGTACAGGACAGGCTCATTGGGATTCTTCCTGGAAGACTGAACTACCTAGGGGCAGCCAGGTTGACAGATTGTATAGTACAGTAAGTATAATGTGGAGTTGTGTGCAAATGGACAGAGAATGAAATTAGTGTTTTCAAGAAACTCATTACACACGCAGGTAGTCATGGTATCTTAAGCAACAGCCTTCATTTCCTGGGTATGCATGGATATCTTTGAATGGTCCCTCGCAATGCACATGCCACAATGATAGAGGTTGAAGGAACTACTCAAAACCCACTCATTTGACAAGTCCATATAGTTCATGACCCTGTGAAAATCCAGGGCCATCCGCATCCAGCAAAAAAAGGAAAAACCGAATCACCTGCCTCTGGCTGGGGACTCAAACTTTTCAACTTACCTCTCTCCCTGCAGCCAGTGGAGTCGGCCAGCCTCTCCTGATGATGTCAGGAGGAGGGGGCGTGACTTTCACTGCTCTTCTTCCAGGACCGCTGGGGAGACTGGGAGAAGAGCAGAGGAAGTCATGCCCCCTCCTCCTGACATAATCAGGAGAGTCCGACTTCACTGACTGCTGCTGCTCCTGCTGGCTGCAGGCTGCAGGCTCCAGCTCCTGCACACCCCTCCTTGGCCTAAGGTAAGCCTTACACTATAGTTGTTGTTTTTATCCCCTTCCTCAGGCCCTGTCCCATTACTCAGCTCCTGTCCAACCCTCACAGTTACTGCACCCCCTCCCCTCAGCTCCTGTTCCCCCATTCTCAGCTCCTGCCCCCCCATTCTCAGCTCCTTCCCCCCTTCCCCTCTTCCTTTCCTCAGCCCCGTCCCCCCTCTCAGCTCCTGCCCCTGTTCCTTTCCTCAGCCCCTGCCCCCCACCACAGCCCCCATAGCATCCCCACTGCAGCTCCTCTCCTCCAGTTGCAACCCATATCACCCACACCACAGACCTTTTCCCAAATTGTAGCCATCAACCTACTTCAGCCCCTATCCTCCCACTACATTTCCTAAACCCCCAATTACAGCTCATGTGCCCCACTACAGTCCCTAGTCCCCTACTACAGCCCTGTCCCCTTACTCAGCCCCTGTCTACTGGCTTTAAAAGTGTAAAGTGTGTGTGTGTGCCAGTTTGTCTGTGTGTGTGTGTCAGGGCCGCCATCAGGGCATGACAACCGCAACGGTTGTCATGGGCCCGGTGGTCCTGGGGGGCCCGTCAGGGCCCCACATTCAGTGGGTACATACCGGGTCGCAGGGGGTCCTGCGACCCCGGTATGTACCCACAGGGCCAGCCTCTTCTCCTGGGGGGCCCAGCAGCCGGTCACCTCAGGGCCCCCCAGAGGCTGGCCCTGCTGACACCCGGCGGGCGGCCCGGCGCGCGAGGGAGCACTCTCTGTGTGTTTCCTCTTCAGCTCCCTCGCGCACCGTACTGATGCCGGAGCCGGAAGATGACGTCATCTTCCGGCTCCGGCATCAGTACGCGGCGCGCGAGGGAGCTGAAGAGGAAGCACACAGAGAGTGCTCCCTCGCGCGCCGGACGTCTGCAGGGAGAAAATGAGTGAGTGAGTGAGGGGGGAGAAAATTTGTGGGAGTGGGGGGGAGAGGGAGGGAAGAAAATTGAGTGGGCAGGGAGAGGGAGGGAGGAAATTTGAGTGGGGGGGGGAGGGAGGGAGGAACCTGAGGAGGTGGGGAGGAGAGGGAGGGAGGAAATCTGAGTGGGGGAGGAGGAGGGAAGAAATCTGAGTGGAGTGTGGGGGAGAGGGAGGGAGGAAATCTGAGGGGGGAGAGGGAGGAGGAAATCTGAGGTGGGGGAGAGGGAGAAATCTGAGTGAGTGGGGGCAAGCGAGGAGGAGGACCTGGAGGTGGGGGGGGAGGAGAGGAAATTTGGAGGAGTGGGGGGGAGAGAGGGAGAAATTGAGTGTGGGGGGAGAGGAAGGAGGAAGCTCTGAGTGAGTGGGGGGAGAGGGAGGAGGAAATTTGGAGTGAGTGGGGGAGAGGGAGGGAAGAAATTTGGAGTGAGCTGGGGAGAGGGAGGGAAGAAATTCTTGAGAGAGCTGGGGAGAGGGAGGGAGGAACGGAGGAGGGGGGGAGGAGGGAGGGAAGAAATTTGAGTGGAGTTGGGGAGGGGAGGACATTTGAGGGGGGGGGGAGAGGGAAGGGGAGAGGGGAGGGAGGAAATTTGAGTGGGTGGGGGGGAGAGGGAGGGAGGAAATTCTGCAGTGGGGGGGGGAGGGAGGGAAGAAATTTGGAGGAGGGGGGAGGGAGGGAGGAAGCTCTGAGGGGGGTGAGGAAGGAGGGAGGAAATTTGAGGAGTGGGGGGAGAGGGAGGGAAGAAATTTGAGGAGCTGGGGGGAGAGGGAGGGAGAAATTGAGTGAGTGAGTTGGGGAGAGGGAGGGAGGGAAATTTGAGGGAGGAAACTGAGGGGGGGAGAGGAAGGAAATTTGAGGGAGGAAGGAAATTTGAGGGGGGAGAGGAAGGAAATTTGAGGGAGGGGGTAGGGAGGAAGGAAATTTGAGGAGGGGGGAGGGAGGAAGGAAGGAAGGAAAGAAATTTGAGGGGGAGAGAAGGAAGGAAATTTGAGGGGGAGAGAAGGAAGGAAATGAGAGGGAGGGGGAGAAGGAAGGAAATGAGAGGGAGGGGGGGAGAAGGCAATGAGAGGGAGAGGGAGGGGGAGAAGAAGGAAATTGACGGGGGTAGGGGGAGAGATTGACATCCATCACACACACACATACACACACAATGCACCCCTTGCACACAGAAAAACACACAATGCATTACACACAGACACACATACACAAGCAATGCATCCCTTACACACAGCAACACACAATGCACCCCTTACACATACAAACACAGATTCACACAATGCATTCCTTACACACATCAGGACATCCCCCCCACACACACACACACCCCTGTGAACAAACTCATTGGTGGAACATAAAGGTGGACCCTGGGACCCAGACCTTGAGCTGTGTAAAGGGCCCTCAAAAAAATGGAGCTGCTTCCCGTTCTCCCAGAACATTGATTTTTGTGACCACAGTTACAAACCGCCTCCAGAGAGCCTGTTGCTACACCAGACCAGTGGAGCCAGACGGCAGCTAGAGCCCATCATCATCCTCATCTGGTTGTAAGTAGGCAATCTAGTATATTATTCGTGGCACTAATCTCTAATTTACCTCACATTAAAGGGACACTATAGTCCCCAGAACCACTGCAGCTTAATGTAGTGGTTCTGGTGTCTATAGCCTGTCCCTGCAGGCCTTTTAATGTAAACACGGCGGCACTGCAGCACTGGTGTTAGTTAACATGGCAGATCATATGGGTGGGGCATTGTGATGTCACATGGGGGGCGGCAAACTTTACTTTTGCCTAGGGCGGCAAAAATCCTTGCACCGGCCCTGCAGACACTGCATCCCTGTGGGCGGACTCAGGAGGGGGGGTGACACGGACGGACTCGGGTGCAGGCACCGGGGGGCCCAGACCTTGAGCTCTGTCAGGGGCCCCAAAATTTCTGATGGCAGCCCTGTCAACCAGTATGCCTGTGTGTGTCAACCAGTATGCCTGTGTGTGTGTCAGTATGTCTGTGTGAGTCAGTATGCCTGTAACAGTGTGTGTGCCGGTTGGTGAATGTGTCTGTTTAGGTGACTGCCCTCCTTTCAATCACATGGGAAAGGTGTTTTTACTCTCCTCTTGGGCCACTTGACTGGATTTGCCCCCAGGCCTAAAGCTGCCAGCCCTCCCCTCAGCATGATCAATACACAGAGATAGTGAGTTTTGTTTGAGAGAAAGAAAAAAAAAATCTTTCCAAACTCCTCCCATAGCGCAACATAGGCATACTCTCAGACATTTGATGTATTGAATACTCTTGTAAATGAAGGGGTCCATGTATGTGCTTGTTGACTATGAACATGTTATATAAATAATCTAAGCTATGAATGTAGCAGTAGTCCATGGACATTTACCAATTTCAATGACCCAGAAATTACCAAGAAAACAGCAAAAACAGGAGGAGGGCATTACTGTGACATGAAATACAAAAATACACTACAATCACTGAAATATCAGCCTAGCACATCTAATGGTTGCATTAATTAACATAATTCACTGTCTGAGATATGAAATAGAACCAGCATCAAGGGATATCAAAGGAAAGTAAAGATCATGTCTACATCAAACCAATCCCGACTGCACATGACGTCTTTTATAAACATTAAACACGTCCAAACTGAGATTACTATTAAAAAATGAGTAACAGCCATATCAGGGAAGACATTAATTATAAATATTAATATTCAGAATTATTGATTAAAATTATTTATTTGTTAACCCCTTAAGGATGGAGCCAATTGTACACGTTTTGATCAAAACAAAACCTGGAATTTGACTAGAAGTCTGTTCAACCATAATTTACCTCTTTCATATTATGTACACACACTACTTATATATAATTTTCTTCAAAAGAAACAAGGGTTTCATTTCCTATCAAATATTTCTATATTAAAAAATATATATATATAAATAAAAAAGTGAGAAATTAAGATTTGTTTTTTTCTTAGTTTTGCGTGGCATTTTAACTGTGAATATTATAATACTGTTAGCTTTTACTACAATAAAACTCAAATATTTGTGTCTCATAAGTACAAGAGTAACCACTGTGTAGGTTTCATGGGGTTTTGGAAAGTTACAGGGTCAAATATAGCACGTTCCCCTTTTCAGTTTCTACACATTGAAATTTGCCAAATTGGTTATGTTGACTTTAAAGGGACACTATAGTCACCAAAACAACTTTAGCTTTAAGAAGCAGTTTTAGTGTATAGTTCATGATTCTTCAGTCTCACTGCTCAAATCTCTGCAATTTAGGAGTTAAATCCCTTTTGTTTCTGTCCATGCAGCCCTAGTCACACCTCCCGTGGCTGTGACTCACACACCATGCATGAAATAAAAATGGTTTCACTTTCAATTAGATGTAACTTACTTTAAAAGTTTGTATTGCCTGCTCTCTAAAGTGAACTTCAATCATACACAGAATGCTTCTGTGGGATTTAGCAAGCTTGCAACAGTGCAGGGGATAATACATTTTAAATTAAATAGAATTTGCAATGAAGGATGTATAAACATTAGCCTACTCTTTACAGGAAGTGTTTACGAAGGCTGTGCAAGTCACATGCAGGGAGGTGTGACTAGGGTGCATAAATAAAGTGATTTAACTCCTAAATGGCAGAGAATTGAGCAGTGACACTCCATGGAAATGATCTATACACCAAAACTGCTTCAATAAGCTAAAGTTGTTTTGGTGATTATAGTGTCCCTTTAAAACCGAATAGCAGCCTAGCAATAAAATTTACCCCCATCAAGGCATACTATTTGCTAGTTAATAAGAAGTTACTTTTCTTGATTCTTCTCTTTTGATGCATTGACTAGGACTGGAGCATCATTACCAGGGCCGCCATCAGGGCATGACAACCATAACGGTTGTCATGGGCCCGGACTGATCAGGGCGTCCCGGACCCCACATTAGCTATGTGCACACATATATAGCGATTAACACTATATATGTGTGCACTGCAGGCCCCTCGTTACCTGTATTCTGCAGGGGGCCCAGCACACTTGAAATATACTGCACAGATGCTCTGCTATGTCGAAGTCTCACGAGCGACGCGATCGTCAGAGCGTTGCCACGGGTAACCATGGCAACGCTCCGCACGGCTCGCGAGGCTTCAACAGAGCAGAGCATCTGGGCAGTATATTTCAAGTGTGCTGGGCCCCCTGCAGAATACAGGTAGCAGGGGCTGCACCATTCCTCAGGACCTCCAGTCAACGTGATCTCCCCCTTCCATGGCCACAGGTGAGATGCAGGGAGGGGGGAATAAAACAATACAATTAATGGAAGGGAAAAAAAATACTGTAGACTTTTCCCCCTACATTTTGCAGCCCCATACATTTACACACACTATACACTAACATTTACACATACTATTCACTAAAATTTACACACACTACATCCTTACAAAAACATACACTCTGGAGTCACTACACAAACACACACTACATTCACTACACAAACACTACATCCTTACACAAACACACACTCTTCAGTCACTACACACATTAAATACTTACACAAACACACACACAATGTAGTCACTATACACACACACATCGACTACACAAAGACACACTCTGCATTCACTATACACACACACTACATCCACACACTGTATTCACTAAACACTACATCCACTACACACACTCTGCATTCACTACACACACACACACTACATCCACTACACAAACACACACTCTGCATTCACTACACACACACACTACATCCACTACACAAACACACACTCTGCATTCACTATACACATCGCATTTAATACACACAAACACTACATCCACTACACAAACACACACACACTGCATTCACTATAAACACACACTACATCCACTACACAAACACACACTCTGCATCTAATATACACCTCATACATTACACAAATGTACAATCCTCACCCACTATACACACTGCATCAGTTAAACATAGTCATAGTCATAAAATACGTCTCCCACAAACTCCTTCCTCACAGCATGAAGAGAGAAGGAAAACCTGCAGGGTACGATTCATTGGCCACAAATCTAAATACAAGGCAGTCAAAAATAGTCATCCAAAACGGCGGGCCTCACAGGCACACATTGAACAGGAACACAACTTGATGTGACCCATTTTTACAGATTTCCACTTGCATAATTAAAGTCCTTGCTGAAAATATCGTATGAATTTAAATTCTAACAGCTTTTGTTCTAATGTGCTGACACTGTAGCTGAAGAAGCAGATTTGTACTGTTCATAACTGTATATAAACAGACTTTGAGAGATTGGGGCACAGTTGTTGAAGTAGCGTAGTTGAACTCTGTTTCATAAGGATCTTTAACAAGACAACAAAAGAAGTCACCAATTACCCATTAGGCATCACGCTATGGAAATTAACATGTCATATGAGTAACAATCAAAGCCAGCCACATGAGTGCAAGGATGTACATAGTACCAGTCAGAGAATTTGGCCCAGCAAATCAATGTTTCTATTAAGGAATAAGAAATTAAGCCACACTGGTTATATTTTAAACAGGGAGAAATATTATTTTACCTTACCATTAGATTATGTTATTTGCACAAACAAAAGTGCTTTCTATTACTTACCTAAGCATCTGATGACCACGAGGCTATCCAACTATACAACAGCCGTGCAGACTGTCAAAAGAAAATATAGATTTGAAAAAGAGAGAGAAATATGTGGGGGGCTGACCCTCCAAATGCTAACATAACGTAATACTGAACAGCAGGAGCCGCGCGCGCATTCAGCCAGTCCATAGGAAAGCTTACACCAATACTTTCCTATGGACGCTGGTGTCTTCTAACTGTGATTTTCACAGTGAGAAACGCGGAAGCCCTCTAGCGGCTGTCAATGAGACAGCCACTATAGGCTGGATTAACCCTAACATAAACATAGCAGTTTCTCTGAATCTGCTATGTTTATAGAAATAGGGTTAACCCTAGCTGGACCAGGCACCCAAACCACCTCATTAAGCTGAAGTGGTCTGGGTGCCTATAGTGGTCCTTTAATGTTTTACTTGTCTGCAGGAGATTTAACCCCTTAAGGACCAAACTTCTGGAATAAAAGGGAATCATGACATGTCATGTGTCCTTAAGGGGTTAAACTTGTATTCCAAAAGATTTAGTGTCCCTCCCCCTATGCATATTCAAGGTCCCCCTCTCCGTTTGCCATGACAATAAAGAAAATGATTTAAGTTTTTTACTTATTTCCAGTACCGGAGGTTCCCTCAGCGCAGCTTACCTCTCCGTCTCCGCAACATCATGGAGGACGCATGACCTCCTTTGCAATGGCCCAATCCAATGCTCCCCATAAAAAAGCATTGGGAACCTGATGCGCATGAGCAGCGATTGCCTCCAAGCTTACCCATAGGAAAGCATGGCACCAATGCTTTCCTATTGGGCTTTTGCATCACGTGACAGGGTTTTACTCAGTTGGTGCTGCAAAAACTCCTGTAGTGACTATCAGTATGACTAGAAATGGACTTTACTCTGCAATAATAAATAACTGCAATGTTTTACATTGCAGGGTTACAAAGACAAGGACTTCAATGACGGGGAAATTTCCCCTGAACATTTTTAGAGGAATTCCCTGCTCTGTTGCGTATGTCGGTGTTTGGGGAAATGTCCCTGAACCTAGACAAACGCAGATCAGGAAATTCCTCTAATTTCCATGACGGCTCGCACTTACCAACCCGCGAGAGAGCTGGTTGAAATTGCGAGCCATCGTAAAACAGGTACCAACCGTCGTAAAACAGGCAGCAAAACGAGGACCACCTGTACAGACATTTAAGACCAATTCATCCTTCCATGGCTTTTATGATGTCTTGCCCATCTATTGTTTTCCTTTTTACAGGCATGATGCTATCTGACCTCCACTTTGTTTTATTTCTTTATATATTTACAAAGCTACAGTTTCATATCTGGAATACAAACCAATATGAATGTTCCCTTTATTCTCTTATGACTCCCCTCGTATCCCTTATTTCTCTTCTCCATGGGAATAACCAAAGGCAACACATTTAAACAATGGCGCTCACTGAATTTGCTGTCACTATAGAACCAGTATGTGTAATATAGTTTTTGTTGCTCTTTTTATTTCTTCGCTTTGATGTATTCTTATTCTGTTCACTTTTCTGTCCTCTTTTCTTTGATATCCCCTCCCCCGTTCCCAGCTACCCCTCATGTGCTCCTTTTCCTCCCTCCCTGTAATGCAAGTAATACATTCTCCACCTGCCAGTCAGCCAACCTCACTAACCACTGTAAATCCCTTCCCCTCCATCCACTGTCAACCAACCTCTCTACCCACTGTTAACCACTTCCCCTCCAGCCCGGTCAGTCAACCTCACTATCCACTATTAACCCCTTTCCTGACAGTCAGTTATCCGCCCATCCCTCCGGTAAACTCTTCCCACGGCACTCCCTGTTATCCATTCATCCTGCTGGTAATCCACCCCTTCCCACCAGTCCCAGATATCCGCCCATTCCTCTAGTAACCCTTTCCCTGCCAATCCCTTTTATTGGTCCGTCCTGCTGGTAACCCCATCCCTTCCAGTACCTGTTATCTGCCCAGTCAGCCAGGTAACCCTTTCTCTGCCAGTCCCAGTTATCTATCCAGTCAGCCAGGTAACCTCTTCCCTGACAGTCCGTTATCCGCCTGTCTAGCTGGTAACCCCTTCCCTGCCAGTCCGTTATCTGCTCATTACGCTGGTAACCCCTTCCCTGCCAGTCCCAATACAGCAAGCTGACAGGCATCATGTATCTCCGTCATTCTAATGGTGTACTTTGTACTTAGTATTGCAGTATTTGTACAATGTATAAATAAATATATATTGTCACTCTCCTTTGGGGTATTAGCAATATAATAGCCCGGGTGCTATCCGCATTTAATATATAAAAAATAAATAATCCAGAGGGCAGTCACAGGTCTTTCAATGGAACGATGTGATTTAATCGTTCCATCAAGACCTGATTGCTTTGCTGAATGTAATTTTTCACATTAAATCACATCGCGAGAGAGAGACATTTTACAAGAATAACAGGAGCTGATGGGGAAGGGGTTAAAATTGGGTAGAGAGGTTTGCTGACAGAGGCTGGAGAGGAAGGTGGTAGTGAGGTTGGCTGACCGAGGTTGGAGAGAAAGGTGTTAGGGGTAGTGAGGTTGCCTGACAGAGGCTGGAGAGGAAGGTGTTAGTGGTAGTGAGGTTGACTGACAGAGGTTGGAGAGGAAGGTGTTAGTGGTAGTGAGGTTGACTAACAGAGGTTGGAGAGGAAGGTGTTAGTGGTAGTTAGGTTGACTGACAGAGGTTGGAGAGGAAGGTGTTCGTGGTAGTGGGGTTGACTGACAGAGGCTGGAGAGGAAGGTGTTAGTGGTAGTGAGGTTGGCTGACAGAGGCTGGAAAGGAAGGTGTCAGTGGTAGTAAAGCTGGCTGACAGAGGCTGGAGAGGAAGGTGTTAGTGGTAGTGAGGTTGGCTGACAGGAGCTGTCTGGGAGATGGATGGATGGATGGATGGATAGATATAACACAAAGCTCTACAAGCATTTTTGAGTTTGTCTTTCTCTTTATATGTATTTATAATAAACATATAACACTACTTGATACCTAATACAGGGGGTAAATGTTTGTTTGTATGTGTGTGTGTGCGCGTGATTTGGTATGTAAGTTCTAGTATCTGAATTCTGTGTCTGTAATGTAATTTTGATTGTGTTCTTATTGGGCAGGCATTGTGGGCATGTGTTGAGTGATGCAAATTGCAATACAGGAATTAGGGAAAAAGCAAAGGGGGAAATTACATGCAGTCAAAGGAGCATTAGAAAATCTGATCAAATTATAGATCAATTAAAGGTTATTCTAAAGCTCATTTTTACACTATTTAGGAAAAAAAGTCATTTGTAACAGCAGGTTTACTGTTGGGGGGAGGATGTGCATTTTGCATTTTTACCTATACAGTTTAAGTATTATCACACACATGTATTATTGCATACATTTGAAAAATACCCCCCACCCCCCCCCCCCACAGTTGTATATGACAATTTATTTTAAACTGCTTTTGATAATTTAAGATTCTATTTTGATAGCGTTTTTTACTTTTGTCTCTTTAATAAACACCAGCAACTAGCACCACACTGACATTCAGTGAATGCCTTATCCCCCTACGCATTAATGAGATTTAAATCACTTTGCACAGGATATGCTAAATAAAAGCCAAATTAAAAAAAAAGTTTCACAACTTTTATTAACAAGCTGGGGGTAAATAATACCAAGTCCAAACTAAACAATAACCTTGCCATTCTTTGGATCAAATTGCCCACGATACCATTTCAGACTGATCACCTATCAATGCTACATGTCTCGAGAGGAAATTTCTCTGCCAAGACCAATCTATTAACAAGAAGCAAGTGATATCAATTACTTGGGAACATCCTGACCTGTCACAATCAAACCACAGAAATGCAGATTTTGCCCCAAGGAGTTACTTTATAAAGCGCTCAGTGAGAGAAAACAAAGAAAACAGCTAAATGGGAGATATTCTGTATCATGAAAAATAGTGTTGTCCCACTTGTACACAAAAAGAAAATCCCCTCCCCAAAGAACAAGTAACTTTTAGTGCCCTACTTATATAGAGGTTAATTCCTTGATGCGCAAGTTTCTTTAATAAAAGAGCAGAATATTAAAACAAAATCAATATATACAAAGCAGCAAGGTTTATGCACAGTAGTCAATATACCTTAGGGGTCACGTATGAAAATTGTAGGAGCTTTCATGTCTGTGACATCTTTTATATAAAATGGTTACTCTATTCTTTATACATTGCTGATTCTCTCCCCCCCCCACTCTCCCCTTTTCTGTAGTGAATCAAAATTATCTTTCTACGTTTTATTCATCTTGGATTTTCTGAATCGTTATTTCCTGATTATTTTACCATTCATTGCATTAAGAAAAAGAAGTAAAATGTGTAATATTACTAGGAGAAAACATTGACAATGTACTTTCTTATAACTTAAAAGGACACCCTTTCAGTACAACGTAATTGTTTTGGTGTACAGACTCTGAAACTGCAATGCTTGATATATCAAACTGCAGGGACAGAGAAACAGCAGTAACACCAAAGAATTAATAAAATGGCACAAAACTTATTTTAAAGTGCAAGTGTAACTATACAATTACCTAATTTGTCACTAATTAATAGATGCAGCAACCACATAAAACCATCCATATATTGGTGCTTAATATCAATTAAAACAGTGCACAATTTTCTTATAATATATATCATGCAAATAGATACCAATTAAGGTGCATAGGTGACCACTAATTATTCATATAATAATGGTACAGATAAAATTCAAATAAATAAAGTTCATTTCTATTTATTTGAATTTATCTTAGTTTCTGATATATGACAGTGTTGCCCTAAGACTGTTTTTGTTTCTTTTCTTTTAGTTTCTTGAGCTCATCTAAAAAGATACGTGCAAGTATATTAGTTACATTTATTAACTGTTGAAAAATCACCCATACGATTTGGTGATTTTTTTATTTATTTTTTTACCTTTTTTTGCACTTAACTAATCTATGTACTATTATTGTATGAATAATTAGTGGTCACCTATGCACTTTAATTGGCATGCTATATATTATAAAATAATTGTGCACTGTTTTAATTAATGTTGAACACCAATTTAGTGGTGGATTAATTCATTTTTATTGCAACATAAGTGTGCACTGTAGTAATTGATATTGTGCACCAATGTCCAGGTTGTTTGTTGAGAAAAACAGCAGTGTTTACATATGTTAGTCAGGATGTCTCTAGTCACTTGTGTTAGACAGCCACAAAACGTTCTTCTTAGTAAAGAAGTTCAATAATCAAGTCTTTACGTTCCATTTCATCATGTCTAGCAGGACAATGTCAAATGCTGAGGAAGCTTTGCATACAGCGTTCAGTTACCTAGGATTTCAGAAAGCAGAAGGACAGGGGGAGCAAAGCAATTCCGGCACTGGAGCACAAACTTTGGAGTAAAACCATTTGTGAGCATTTACCCCACTTAAGCCATGATGGATTATGGGTTGTACACAACAACTGAGCCACTGCTACACACACCTGTTAAACCACAGATCAGTCATTGTGATTAGCTATCTGTGCTAATATAATATATAATAAAATCATCAATACAACAATGTAAAGTAGACCTTATACCAGGACACATTTGAAAATTGGGAAAATCACATATGCACTTGGCTGTGTAAGATTTATCAGGAAGTTTGGCCAATGCAACTGGGTCTACGTATGTGTCTTTCCACAGGCAGGCAACATACCACCTACGGAACTTCAGCATCTGTGGATCAAAAACGTAAAAAAAATAAAAAATCAATCATACAAACCATATGTCAGGCTTCCCGCCTGCTTACCTCCCGCAGGAGCTCCGGGTGCCGCGATCCCCGCCGCATTCAGTCTAACCCTGTGTGTAGCGTGTAGTATGCGCCCTAACGAACTAGTCAAAGGTAAGATTAGGAAGGTCAAGTACCTTCCATGAAAAGTGGTCAATTCCAAGCAGAATTTTACCAATCAGATGTAAGTGATGCCTATTTATACTTACCTCTCCCATTCCTTGTTGCCCCGTTGTGGTTTCTCGGTAGCCCAATAGCGCATCCCTTCTGTTTAGTTGTTTGGTATCTTGACTGGCTTTTGTCTCTCGTTTATCCTGCTCTCTTTAATCCTTTGACCTCGGCTTGTTTAATTGTTATTCCTTACCTCTGTAATCCTCTGACCTCGGCTTGTATTCGGACTCTGCTTATTTGTATAATCCAGCCATTTTAAGGACTGGTATTACAAATATTCTTGTTTGTGATTCTGTCTGTGTGTTCTGGTTCCCAGATTCCTGACACCATACAATCTCAGGGTTTTGGATTTTTTTTTTTTACATTATCTGCCAGTTATATTAATGGGTAGATCATGACTTTCGAAACCCATCACTGAGGCATGTGAGTACACGTGTCAGTGTGCCCAACATTGAGAACTGTGTGAGAGTATGTCTGTCTGGCAGGTATCTTGGTATGTGTATGTAGCCTCATGAGTGTGCCTGGAATTTACTTGTGTAACTCTGTCTTAAGCATGTCTGTGAGTATGCTTGAGTTGGTTGGGGCATAAATGTTATGATGGCAGCTGTGCATGGTAGACAGAGTTGAGGTAGCGAAATGATATGCCAGCAGCCGTTGGCTAGAAACTGTGCCACATGCAGTAGGTAAACAGGAAGGAGTATGCTGCACCACTTGACTCCTGGCCAATTAAATGCATTATAGCTTGCAGTTGTTTTCATTATGGGTGTTAGTGAGGGCCTCATTTTTAAGTTTCGCCTAAGGCCTTGCAAAATCTAGAGCAGTCTCTGGTCATCTTCTAATTAGCCCAAACAGCTTATCACAACTTGTAAATGACAAAATAATTTTATTTGCACTAAAGGGAAAAAGAAAATACACTGTTGTGATATATCCGGTCTGAGAAATCTAACAAAGCAAAGAATGGATGTTCACATAGGGAAACACAGCATGCGTGATTATCCAGCCAACCAGGCCCATAACAGATTAACCAGTCACGACTGAACAGTCCCCTCTCACCATGCCAGCTCAGTTTACCATTTATTGCAGTCATCAGATGGGCAAAGAGAGGGATGTCAAGAGAGCTTAACAAAACAATCTAGCCGACTCCTCTTCTACTGTCAACAACCCTTATATCTCTTAGACCTCTTGCTGCGATTACACGAGTTTGCTGCGGCAGTTTCTATAGAAACCACTTCATCCTTTTGTTATTGGCCCCTGTGCAGTTTGAGATACTGCAGATTTTGACTTTTAATGCAATTAGGGATGCTAGAAAAAAAAACCTTTACAAAATCTAAGGCTACATTCTCTCTTTATTTCACGTTGGGAGAAAAATAAATAAATAAACCTCAGAAAGCTAATAAGATTTATCTACCCTGTGCATTGCAAAGGCAAGAAATGCAAACAACCACAACAGTAAATATGCAAAGCCTTAAATGTCACTAGAACAACACAAGTGCTGTGGATGGCAGTGTTAAGAGTAAAAAAAAAAGTCAAAGCAAAGAAATGACATTAAACAAAATAAAAAAAATTAAAAAAAAAATGGAACAAATCCCATACTCGACAATAAACTGTAATCCTGCCATGAATAATTGAAAAGTTAATTCTAAGAGCTAGATGAGGGAGTCATATTGGAGTACATTATTTACTCTTAGGGGCAACAACTGTTTTGCAAGTGGGTTTTCTTTCCCAAGAATGTGTAGTTCTTATTATGTGGCTAGAATTTATGTTAAACGTAATCCTTGTGGTAATATTGTAGCACACGGAGACTTGTCCAAATGATAATGATGAATAAACGCATCATTGTCCTGGAGAATCATAAAGACCAGACAAGCAAAGTAGCTTTGCACATAACCAGAAGAATAACAGAAACAACTCTGTCAATGTATTAGTTAACCCGTTAAGGGATAAAGTACTGTGACTTCAAACTCAAAGGAAAAAAAAGGCTAAAAAGCTGTTTAAACACTACATGTACGCATCATGGGGTTTATTAACTAAACAGCAAAAAAAATAAAAATTTTCAAGTTTGTTTTTGTGGGTTTTAAAAAAACAAACAAACAAAAAAAAAGTACACCCTTTGTTCTCTTTTTTGTTTGCTTTTACATTTTTTTAAAATATATGTTGGACATGAAAAAAAATGATGAAGTGCCACTGATGCATGAAACGCAGAAGCATCATCGACTCATTTCCCCCCTCCCCTGTTTTATTCCAGATAAAATTATGATTGATGAAATACCTGTAAAAGGTATTTTTTCTTTTCCTACATTTTCTGTGGATCGAGGTATCTTTTTCTTTCACCTTTTATTATCGGACAAAAACTAATTGTTAAAGGAACACTCTAAAACCATAAGAACTTCACGAAGCTAAAGTGCTTTAGGTATTAGTAGTGTGTCTCTTGGAAAGTTGCAATTTTAAAAAGATATCAGCACTATCATAAAGATGCTAAGCTGCATCCTCCTAGCTGTAAAACAGCCGGGAGGGAGCTCTTTTTGCTTGCTTTGTACCTTAGCACAAAGCAGAAAGCAATGCTTGCAGTGCAGTGATTGTCACAAATGTGCCCTGTCTCCCATCAGATTAGCTGAAGATCACCACTACTGTTAATATCCAGACAGGTGGAAGAGAGCTGTGGAGAGGAGGTCTCCTCACTATTCGGTTATAAGTAAACCATCCTTTATTGAGGAAGGCAAGTTCTGGGCCAAAATAGACCATTTGGGAAATTCTCAATCAATCACAAGCACAGCGAGATTGTGATTCATGGTCTTTTCCAAACTGTGTCCATCTATTCTTTTTACAAGGGAGCACAGGCACACTAGCAGCTGTGTTAATCATTATTCCTCAACATCATTAACAAGTTAGAACAATTATCACCTCTCCCCCCCTCACTGTATCACCTGCTCCCCCTCACTGTATCACCTAGCTACAGAATTATAGATTCAATTCAGGGGCTATCCAGTGGAACCAAAAAAACAGGTGAACTCCTATGAAAAGTCCAAGTACAGGTGCAGACATCAACTCAGCTGACATGAACAGAGCAATACCTATAGTAACTCTGGGGCCACCAAATTAGAGTATTCACAACCCATCCGAAACCAAGCATGTCCATCACTAAAGATTTCAACAACCTACTCAATGGAATAAAAATACGAATACTAGATTCACTCAAAAGGTTCCAGGCACCACATTTAATGTATGATCTTTAGCAGAACTAATTTGTAATAGATGGCAACTATAGGAAGTAGTAGCATTCTTGTTTAATTATGGCAGGGGTCAAGTCCTGGGGAAAAAAGTGTGGGAACTCACCCAAGATTCCCGCCTCCCCTCTCCTTCCCCCCCTTAAATTTTTTTTTTTTTTAAATTACACTCCTATGCATATAGTGCAGTGCAGGGTGTGTATAATGAATGTAGTGTGTTTGTAGTGAATGCAGAGTATGAATAATAAATGTAGTGTGTTTGTAGTGAGTGCAGTGTGAATAATAATTGTAGTGTGTTTGTAGTGAGTGCAGAGTGTGTATAATGAATGCAGTGTGTTTTTAGTGAGTGCATAGTGTGTATAATGAATGTAGTGTATTTGTAGTGAGTGCAGTGTGTATAATGAATGCAGTGTGTTTTTAGTGAGTGCAGAGTGTGTATAATGAATGTAGTGTATTTGTAGTGAGTGCAGTGTGTATAATAAATGTAGTGTATTTGTAGTGAGTGCAGTGTGTATAATAAATGTAGTGTGTTTGTAGTGAGTGCAGTGTGTATAGTGAATGCAGTGTTTTTGTAGTGAGTGCAGAGTGTGTATAATGAATGCAGTGTGTTTTTAGTGAGTGCATAGTGTGTATAATGAATGTAGTGTATTTGTAGTGAGTGCAGTGTGTATAATGAATGCAGTGTGTTTTTAGTGAGTGCAGAGTGTGTATAATGAATGTAGTGTATTTGTAGTGAGTGCAGTGTGTATAATAAATGTAGTGTATTTGTAGTGAGTGCAGTGTGTATAATAAATGTAGTGTGTTTGTAGTGAGTGCAGTGTGAATAATTGTAGTGTGTTTGTAGTGAGTGCAGAGTGTGTATAATGAATGCAGTGTGTTTTTAGTGAGTGCATAGTGTGTATAATGAATGTAGTGTATTTGTAGTGAGTGCAGTGTGTATAATGAATGCAGTGTGTTTTTAGTGAGTGCAGAGTGTGTATAATGAATGTAGTTTATTTGTAGTGAGTGCAGTGTGTATAATAAATGTAGTGTATTTGTAGTGAGTGCAGTGTGTGTAATAAATGTAGTGTGTTTGTAGTGAGAGCAGTGTGTATAGTGAATGCAGTGTTTTTGTAGTGAGTGCAGAGTGTGTATAATGAATGCAGAGTGTGATAGTGAGTGCAGGTGTGTATAATGAATGTGTGTTTGTAGTGAGAGTGCGGTGTGTATAATGAATGCAGTGTGTTTTATTGAGTGCAAGGTGTGTATAATGAATGTAGTGTATTTGTAGTGAGTGCGGTGTGTATAATAAATGTGTAGTGTGTTTTGTAGTGAGTGCAGTGTGTATAGTGAATGCAGTGTTTTTGTAGGTGCAGAGTGTGTATAATGAATGTAGTGTGTTTGTAGTAAGTGCAAATTGTGTATAATGAATTTAATGTGTTTGTAGAGAGTGCAGAGTGTGTACAATGAATGCAGTGTATGTAGTGAATGCAGAGTGTGTATAGTAAATGTAGTGTGTAGTGAGTGCAGAATGTGTATAGTGAATGCAGAGGGTGTATAGTGAATGTAGTGTGTTTGTAGTGAGTGTATAGTGAATGTAGTGTGCTTGTAGTGAGTGAAGAGTGTGTATAATGAATGCAGTGTGTGCGTGTGCTGGATGATGTGTGTGCGCGCACTGGATGACGTGTGTGTGAGTGCTGGATGGTGTGTGCTGGATGGTGTGTGTGTGTGTGCTGGATGATGTGTGGGTGTGTGGGTGTGTGTGTGCTGGATGATGGGTGTGTGTGTGGGTGTGTGTGTGCTGGATGATGGGTGTGTGTGTGTGTGCTGGATGATGTGTGTGT